>JAGDYQ010000040.1:311506-360042 GCA_021962125.1 Bulinus truncatus | reverse complement strand
AAAAAATATGGCGGCTTTCGTAAAAAAAAAAACCAATTTAAACTGACGCTACTGATTAAGTATAATTTATATTCTGTAGTCCTACTTTTAGTATCGACGGATGTCTTGTCTTTTTTTTTTCATTGTCTTATTTTGATGCAAATGCCAGAGTCATGAATAGTTCGAGGACCATCGCGTTCATGAATAGTTCGAGGACCATCGCGTATAAAATTTCTCATTAACCTAAATATTACATGAGAGTGACAACGTAAACGCAGACTGTGTGAAATATAAAATGTCATTCAATCATTGCATGTGTTATATATCTGCAGTGTTTGTCTGTACACTTTGAAGTTTTGAAACATGTTCTTGGATGACTTATAAAATATTCCTTTCCAAAAACAACACAGAAAACATAGTCTTTTATGGAAATATTCCAATAGAAATTTGTTGAAAGCGATCTAAATCATGCAATGACTTGTCGATAATTGTTTGTTGCTAAACTGGACAAGTGAAAATTCATAACGTTTTGTAGAACAAAAATAAGTGAGAAAACTGCGACCATTTTTATAAAACATAACGGCACTAAGGCACCATTGGAGCAAGCTTTATCCATCTAGTTGATACTGATTTCTGCATCTGTATTGATCCATACTCCCTCCCCCCTTCCCTACTTATATTCAGTACTTGGCATAAAGAAAATTTGTAAAGTTTACTTTGAATTATTTCAATATTGTTACGAGTTTAAATCTTTCTCTAGTAGGCACTGAATGATACGTTGGTTCGTTAGTAGAATAATAAGATTTATTCGCAGTCTAAAAATAGTAATTAAAATAGTCTAGGCGAAAAGAAAGTCTATTGTGCCTACAACTAATCCAGTTGAACGAGTTTACCTGTTAGAGCGACATGTCGATAACGAACTCGCTGCATCAACAGACCGGGCGTTCTCCAGCGACCAACTCTAAACTGTTCTTGCACTCAACTGCTCTCCGTGTCTTCTCTGGTACTCGTCTCACTGACTGTGTGTCTTCTCTGTACTCGTCTCACTGACTGTGTGTCTTCTCTGGTACTCGTCTCACTGACTGTGTGTCTTCTCTGTACTCGTCTCACTGACTGTGTGTCTTCTCTGTACTCGTCTCACTGACTGTGTGTCTTCTCTGTACTCGCCTCACTGACTGTGTGTCTTCTCTGTACTGGTCTCACTGTGTGTCTCCTCTGGTACACGTCTCACTGACTGTGTGTCTTCTCTGGTACTCTCGTCTCACTGACTGTGTGTCCTCTCTGGTACTCGTCTCAATGATTGTGTGTCTTCTCTATACTCGTCTCACTGACTGTGTGTCTTCTCTGGTACTCGTCTCACTGACTGTGTGTCTTCTCTGGTACTCGTCTCACTGAATGTGTGTATTCTCCGCGTGTCACTACTCTTCAGTGCTTTTTTCTCCCTTGAATCACTGCACAGTTCCTTTTTTAGGTAGTCCACCCACGCTGGTTGCGTCAGTTTCCTCGCCAACTGTGGGTGGAGGTCATTGCGTGGGTGTGAAAATGCAGGTGGCCAATAACTATTTCATCATTTGTATTAAGACAGGGGTGAACGACCCGAATAGCACTATGTACTCGTTGTACTAAAGTCGTGATTGCATCATTCATCTCGGGGCAGGGGTACAACCCGGGGGAGGGGGGTTTTGAAGCAAAGTTATAACAATATTTTATTACTGCTCATAAGACCTTAATGTGTTATGTCGTATAAGTGAAAAACCAATAAAAGATTTTGCACTCACGTTACAGATATGGTTTCTTAAATATCATCATTAACTACGCAGAACATTTTAAAACATAGAGAAAGACATTTCTCTTACTACTAGATCAAAGGCCCGGTACCCGGACCGGCGAGTGACTCCTTATAATTGAGTTGTATCCCTTTGACCATCTTTACAAATTCCCCAGTCTATTTTTAGCCAAGCAAGAGTTCACTTCCCTTGAGTGAGACTATTTTTAGAAAGCGGAAGGGATACACACGCACGCCAGGCTAGCCGATTATGTATTAGATAAAATGAATTTTAAAACAGTAAAACAATTTTTTCTATAAAAGGTTTGAAATGAAATGTAAACTTTAACCATAGCAAAATGTATCCATATAACACGTTCTCAAAGGAAGAAATCATTATTTAGAATTATACTTGCAGTTGTGTAAAGTATGAAATAATCTATAAACTGTACATATTAATCACGTAACTATACACTGTTGCAGAATGACAAGTACGGACAGTTTGGCTGAGTTCTTTGACGTCAATGGTTATGTCAGCGGTCTGGATGTTCTGAACGAGGCAGAAGTGCAGGGCATGAAGGACAACTTTAACAGAGTTGAGAATCAAATAGGTATAAGAGCGTAATCAGTGGCCAGTCCTGCTCACATATACGTATTAGTGGCCAGTCCTGCTCACATATACATATTAGTGGCCAGTCCTGCTCACATATACATATTAGTGGCCAGTCCTGCTCACATAAGTATATCATTGTCCTTCCCTCCTCAATAAATCACTGGGGGGCCCGGCCTACCAAAAAAAAAACCGGGGGCCAATCCTGCTCACATAAAAACATAAGGGGCCAATCCTGGTCACTTAAACACATTAATGGCCCATTCCTCCTCTCAAAATATAATAAAGGGCCATCCCCGTCCCATTAAAACAAACAAGGGCGATCCCTCTCCCTAAAAAATAAATAAGGGCCGCCCCCCCCAACAAAAAAAATAGAGGGGCAGTCCTTCCCACTAAAATAAATAAGTAGCCAGCCCTCCCCCATAAAATAAATCGGTGGCCGGCCCTGCTTACATAAATTCATTAGTGGCCAGTCCTGCTCACATAAATACATTAGTAATCAGTCCTGCTCACATAAATACATTAGTAGCCAGTCCTGCTCACATAAATACATTAGTGGCCAATCCTGCTCACAAATACATATTAGTGGCCAGTCCTGTTCACATATACATATCAGCGGCCAGTCCTGCTCACATATACATATCAGTGGCCAGTCCTTCTCACATATACATATCATTGGCCAGTCCTGCTCACATATACATATCAGTGGCCAGTCCTGCTCACATAAATACATCAGTGGCCCTGCTCACATATACATATCAGTGGCCAGTCCTGCTCACATATACATATCAGTGGCCAGTCCTGCTCACATATATACATCAGTGGCCAGTCCTGCTCACATAAATACATTAGTGGCCAGTCCTGCCCACACATACATATTAGTGGCCAGTCCTAGCACACATTTCAATTTAAGAACACATTTCATAATATAAACATAATACCTCAGAGGTCATTCATAGCATTATACGTAGAGCCGCACCCAGCCTTTCTAGAGCCATGGGCAAAGAAAATATAATCTCCCCATACCCTATCTCAGCAGCAAGTTAGCGCCCTGGTGCCATATGTTCCTGTATGATGGCGCGGTTATGCACTTATACTAGAGAGAAAGTATTTATCATCAGCTAAATGATTCCATTTAAATGTTTTATATAATATCTGTTCAAGAAAAAAAGAAGTCAGTGTTACGTGGTAGAGGGACGATTGCAAATTCTTGCCACGAACAGGTCGTTATCTTGGAGCATGAGTTTTATGCTAGTGGTCTGATGCTAATATTTGTATTTCACAGCTTACGTTCAGTCTCCGCTAATAAAGTCAACAATACTGGTTCCTTTGCTGATAAACAAGTTTATTATGTATAGTATTGTATAGGTATTAACGCCAGTTCTTCTCACATACAGCACTTCAGTTTACGTCCAGCTCTTTCGCTCGCTCTTCCTCTCCACTCTCTAGTTCTCTCTGTCTACTTTTCTGTCTCTCTTCTAGTCTTCCATCCGGTCTGACTTACAAACAAAATCGTCCAGCTTTTATACTGCAAACGATTGGCTTGGCATCAGTGATTTATTACCAGTAACCACTGCTAGCCCCAACTAACACTACCCTCGGGATAATTTAAGTGACGGGTATGGGAGATGGGAAAGATATTGACACTTAAACAGGGGACCTATAAAACTTTCTAACTAAGCATTCCCCCCTGAGTAAATTCCACCGTAACGGCCTTCCTAAATATATCTAGCCTCCCCTACAATTTGCTGGCTGGTCCATTAACACTAAAACTGCACCCCACGTATCACGGTCATTCTTCTATAAGTATTTGTTCCCCTAAATCCCAGTGCCCAACCGTTGCTCCCCCACCCCCACCAAATGATCTGACACGGCAACCTGTCGCTCGAGTGATTCAGCTATCTGGTCCCTATGACACGCCCCCTTCCCTAGCTGATCGCTGAGTTGACCCCCTCCCCCCCCCCCCACGATTCTTGTTCCTGATACCTGTAATCTATTGTGCTAAAAACTCTACTTCGTAACAGTCAGCATTAGGAATAAAATAATGTATGGCTTACAATCCAATCAATTTATTCATCAGCTGATGGGCGGCACGAATCAAATAACAAGCCGCACTATAGTCAATTTAACAAACGAAATAGAAACAACGCCAACTGACATATTGAGAGCCACACAAAACTCAATGAAGTGACTCACAAGAATTTCAAATCATATTAAAAGTAAACTCACTACATAATACAAGACATATAAAGTAAACTCACTATATAATACAAGTCATATCATAAAGTAAATTTACTACATAATACAAGACATTTCATAACATAAACTAACTACATAATTACAAGCCATTTCATAACGTTAACTAACTACATAATACAAGAATATCATATCGTAAACTAACTACATGATACAAGAATATCATATCGTAAACTAACTACTTAATGCAAGACATATCATATCGTAAACTCACTACATAATGCAAGACGTGTAATATCGTAAACTAACTAGAAGTGTCTATCTTCTTGTTATTGTTTTTTTTCATTTCAATCGTTTAATGAATTATTTAACATTATATAAACTAACCAAAAAAGTCTGCCAGATAATGATTGGCTAACTGATATGCTCTCAATGTCGACCAGGTCAAGACAATGCGACGTACTCTCTCCATAACAAACATTTAACAGATGAATGGGTTCTACGACTCACAACTCATCCCAAAATGCTCTCGCCACTCAAAGTAAGTGCTCGCGCCTAATAGTTAGCCTACTGACAGACTCATGCCAATACTTGACCTACAGACCAAGCTAGGTGGTACTTATTTAACGAAGACTTTACTGCCCAGTTAAGTCAATACTTGTGCAGTTCGAAACTGTCATGAATGAAAGAATAAATTGGTAGATCATTTTAAGTTATTGGCATAATAGGTATTATTGCACATCATGAAAAGTAAAATATTAGAACAATGGTCAGCTAAGAGCATGATATCCACATATTAGGCTATATATTATACAGATAGCGCATCACTATTTAAATAGTCCTCGGTTTTTTGTTAAAAACTCTAGCGCCATTGTTGTTATTCGCTTTTGTTTCCAATGACGCTTTCCATTCATAAAAACCCACAGACCTATTTACACCTCTTTGTTTTTTTTTCAAAGCATGAAATGTGAAGAAAATAGCTTTCATTTCGCTTTATAAATGTAAAAAAGCGATAATATATTATTTAATTCATGAGTTCATGTGTTTTTTAGGAGCCTTATATATACAATAAACATTTCTCTTCAATGAATGGACTGATGAGAGTAAATATCATAAATGGCGACGATGAAAACATTGTTTCAAAACAAGGCTTGCGCAATCTGTATAATATCTAATCTGTGAGCATATCTAATTAGTGAGATTTATGTCGACCAAGTCACAGAAATTTGGTATTTTTTTTTCTTTATGAAATAATGAAATGAAGATTAGCGAAATACAAATGAATAAACACAAGTTTATATTATTTTTGTACATTTAATAACTAATATTTAAAAATTCCATTTTGTTATATCTTAATAATAATTAACATACTGCCCGTCAGACAACACATTTCTCTTTCCAGCCATATTCCATTGCTATATACCTACCTCCAAATAGCTGTTGTAAATTATCGCGAATTCAGAAAGTATTAATAAATACAGAACACTATTTTACTTCCACTTGCTGTTCCGAATGATCACAACCTGTGATTTTTGTAAGTCCATTACATTCAGATGATTCAGATTCACTGATACATCTTTCTAAAAACAGCCGCGCCATGTTCAATGAAATAATGCAAGGAAACTGATGAAGTATGAGCCGTATGCAGCATTGTGTCCTCTGTGTTAGAGATCAATGTTTATTTTAAAACATGTCTTTCAGTACAATTTAAAACATGTCAAATTTCATGAACTTTTTTTTAACTTGGGACAGGGGCTATTTAATTGCTCCTTCCAATGTTACCGAAAAAAATCTGGTCATCGAAGAAACGAACTAAGGTTGTTTGGGGCCCGGGCACAGAAAATAGTATTGAGCCCAAACGAAATAAAAGGAGACATTAAAAAGAGTTGGGTTTTGGGAGTTGTCGATTAAGTTGGTTTGTACTGGTGGTCTTTGAAGTTGTGTTGTGTTGGTGGACTATAAAATTGGGTTGTACTGGTGGTCTATAAAGTGGGCAATGTCGGGCCCCTCACAATCGCCTGATGCTCCCACCATTAAAATTGATTCTGTGTCATCGTAAAGTTGCTATGATGGTATAAACACTTGTCGTACACATATATCTGTTACATAATTATGTCTGTAGACAATTTAGAAAAAATACCATAAGGTTTGTTTAAACTGATCTAGACATAATGTTTGTTTAGACCAAATCTAGATATAATGTCTGTTCTGAGTAGACTAGACTAATCTAGTCTAACAATAATATAAATTCTATTTCGATATGCAAGACATTTAGTAAATGTAAATACATTGTATGTGTTTTAATCTAAGCCCGTTAATAAAACACTTATAGTTCAGAAACGCACGACACATCATTAAAATAAATGTTTTTTTTTTCCTGTTTTCTATTTCTAGGCTATTTTGGGACCCAACCTTATATTATTAGATTCTCGTTTTATCTGCAAATATCCCGTGGGGAAAGATGAGGACAAGGAAGCTTTTGTTGCCTGGCATCAGGATGTGAGGTAAGGTGACACTACTCTGTTAAGTAGAGGAAACAGTTACGTAACCTGAACTACGATAAAGGGAGACTATCATGTCAATTAAGGGGACACAACTATGTCACTTAAAGGGACATTACTATGTCAAGTGGTTCAATTAAAGGGATATAATTCAGTGTCAATGAAGGGGCGCGACATTATAACTTCAGATTAAGAGACACTACACTACATGAATGAGCACCTTCCAGTCGTAGGCTTTAGCCAAGTCCGCACGTAAAACAGGTTGACCAATAAATCAAGTCTTTTTATCTGCTAGAAATTGAACACATAAACAAAGTTTGTTAGGACATCAATGGAACTTAATCATGTACTGTTTAGAAGCTTGAGAGTAATGTTTAATTCTCATATTGATTCATACACTAGCCTTCAAATTCTGATAAAAATATTTGTTATTGTATTTTCGAAGGTCAAAGTCCAATATCTACACATAGTTGTTCACTGCAGCGACATTTCTTTACAAATAGTCAGACTTGCCGAGGACACTATTGGTTATATTTTGTTGTTATGGGGACCCAAACGATCACTTACTGAATTCATTGAATGAAATATTTCGTAATATGTTCATACTTAAACGTAGAAGTCTAAATGTGCATCTACATGGTTGAAGGGACAGATGCATTTAATTATTGAATGTCAAGTCATGAAACAGTTAAAGAAAATAAAAGTTTAAAGGTCAAGATGTACACGTAGGCAGTCGAAACCCATAGGGTCCACACATCAAGATGTACATGTAGGCAGTCGAAACACATAGGGTCCACACATCAAGATGTACATGTAGGCAGTCGAAACCCAAAGGGCCCACACATTAAAATGCACATGTAGACAGTCGAAACCCATAGGGTCCACACATCAAGATGTACATGTAGGCAGTCGAAACCCATAGGGTACACACATCAAGATGTACATGTAGGCAGTCGAAACCCATAGGGTCCACACATCAAGATGTACATGTAGGCAGTCGAAACCCATAGGGCCCACACATCAAGATGCACATGTAGGCAACATATAGGGCCCACACATAAGATGTACATGTAGTCAGTCGAAACCCATAGGGCCCACACATTAAGATGCACATGTAGGCAACCCATAGGGCCCACACATCAAGATGTACATGTAGGCAGTCGAAACCCATAGGGCCCACACATCAAGATGCACATGTAGGAAACACATAGGGTACACACATCAAGATGTACATGTAGGCAACACATAGGGCCCACACATCAAGATGCACATGTAGGCAACACATAGGGCCCACACATCAAGATGTACATGTAGGCAGTCGCAACCCATAGGGCCCACAAATCAAGATGTACATGTAGGCAGTCGCAACCCATAGGGTCCACACATCAAGATGTACATGTAGGCAGTCGAAACCCATAGGGTCCACACATCAAGATGTACATGTTGGCAGTCGAAATCCATAGGGCACACACATCAAGATGTACATGTAGGCAGTCGCAACCCATAGGGTCCACACATCAAGATGTACATGTAGGCAGTCGAAACCCATAGGGTCCACACATCAAGATGCACATGTAGGCAACACATAGGGCCCACACATCAAGATGTACATGTAGGCAGTCGAAACCCATAGGGCCCACACATCAAGATCTACGTGTAGGCAGTCGCAACCCATAGGGCCCACAAATCAAGATGTACATGTAGGCAGTCGCAACCCATAGGGTCCACACATCAAGATGTACATGTAGGCAGTCGAAACCCATAGGGTCCACACATCAAGATGTACATGTTGGCAGTCGAAATCCATAGGGCACACACATCAAGATGTACATGTAGGCAGTCGCAACCCATAGGGTCCACACATCAAGATGTACATGTAGGCAGTCGAAACCCATAGGGTCCACACATCAAGATGCACATGTAGGCAACACATAGGGCCCACACATCAAGATGTACATGTAGGCAGTCGAAACCCATAGGGCCCACACATCAAGATCTACGTGTAGGCAGTCGCAACCCATAGGGCCCACACATCAAGATGTACATGTAGGCAGTCGCAACCCATAGGGCTCACACATTTCAAAACAGCTCAAAATAATATTACGACCATTTGAAGTATAATTACTGTGTCTTAACATTTTCTTATTAGTGAATGGTGTGTGTGTGTGTGCTATGTCTGGCTAAAATGTCTGATTTAGATGTCTGGCTAAAATTTCTGACTAAAATGTATTTGAATTTTGACATTGATGAGAGATGAGTTTTGATCAGCTTTATTACAGCTCACATCTACAGTGTGACACACTTATGGCCAGTCTTTATTACAGCTCACATCTACAGTGTGACACACTTATGGCCAGTCTTTATTACAGCTCACATCTACAGTGTGACGCACTTATGGCCAGTATTTATTACATCTACAGAGTGACACACTTATGGCCAGTATTTATTACATCTACAGTGTGACACACTTATGGCCAGTATTTATTACATCTACAGTGTGACACACTTATGGCCAGTATTTATTACAGCTCACATCTACAATGTGACACACTTATGGCCAGTATTTATTACATCTACAGTGTGACACACTTATGGCCAGTCTTTATTACAGCTCACATCTACAGTGTGACACACTTATGGCCAGTTTTTATTACATCTACAGTGTGACACACTTATGGCCAGTCTTTATTACAGCTCACATCTACAGTGTGACACACTTATGGCCAGTCTTTATTACAGCTCACATCTACAGTGTGACACAATTATGGCCAGTCTTTATTACAGCTCACATCTACAGTGTGACACAATTATGGCCAGTCTTTATTACAGCTCACATCTACAGTGTGACACACTTATGTCCAGTCTTTATTACAGCTCACATCTACAGTGTGACACACTTATGGCCAGTCTTTATTACAGCTCACATCTACAGTGTGACACACTTATGGCCAGTCATGTATTCCTTGTGCTAGCCGCATAAAAATTTTCAAAGAAATGAAAACACCTCATTGGGCGGCATGTTTGACATGGCTGTACTACTCGCTACAATAGACGCCCTACATTACATCCACTAACGTCAGTTATAGTACATCTAGTAATAGTCATACAATACATTACATCCACTAACGTCAGTTATAGTACATCTAGTAATAGTCATACAATATGGAGAACTTTTACTGTCTCCACTACATTACACTCACTACGATCTATAAGAGATGACTTACATTGTATGTACTATATTATCTAGGTACTGGGGAGTTGAAGGTGATGTGGTCAGTGTATGGCTAGCTATTGACGATGCCGATGTTGAAAATGCTTGCATGCATGTTATACCAGGTCAGTGGCTGCTTGGTAGATTTTATTTCAAAAATAATAAAGTAAATTAAGAAAGTACACATTTAATTTTTCCTTTGACAATTTCAGCCAAATAAAATGAGACAGTTGAAGCCAATAGAATGAGACAGTTGAATATTGTTTGTATTATAGATATCAATGAGATCCACACAATATTAAACAATAGATCACGTAATTCGATATTGCCAAATGTTGAATGATAATAAATATTTTCTACCTGTCAATCTTCTAATTTGTTTTTCTACCTATCAATCTTCTAATTTGTTTTTCTTCCTATCAATTTTCTAATTTGTTTTTCTGCCTATCAATCTTCTAATTTGTTCTTCTGCCTATCAATCTTCTAATTTGTTCTTCTGCCTATCAATCTTCTAATTTATTCTTCTGCCTATCAATCTTCTAATTTGTTCTTCTCCCTATCAATCTTCTAATATGTATTTTTTTAAATATCATTCTATTTGCTGATATGCCAATCTATCTGTTTGTCAATCTATATATCTGTCATTAAGTCCTTCTATTTTGATATCTGCCTATCTGCTAATATCCTTCTATTTGCTGATATGCCGATCTATCTGTTTGTCAATCTATATATCTGTCATTAAGTCCTTCTATTTTGATATCTGCCTATCTGTCCTCCTATCTGTCTATCTATCAGTCAACATGTCTCTCTGTTAGTCTTTCAATCTGTTAGCCAATCTGTCCCTCTTTCTATCTTACTTGTATCTCGGTGCATGTCTGCCAATATGTCCATCTTTTTGTCTATCTGTCTACTTGTCTGTCAGATGATCAGATCAAATTTAGCTCAAGTTAACAGTGATGGAGTCAGATTTAGCTCAAGTTAATAGTGATGGAGTAAGATTGAACTCAAGTTAATAGTGATGGAGTCAATTTTTGAAAATCCATAAAAAATGAAATATAATAGAAAGAAAACAAGGAAACCAATTTCACCAATAACAAACCAATGAAAGAAATAAAAAAAAAAAACTATTTTGGAATCACATTCTCACTCCATGGCTAATTAGAACAATAAAAAATGTTATTAAAAAAAAACAAGTAATCTCTAATCTTATGAAGTCAGTACATCTTTTATTGTTGGCACCAAATTTAAAAGTTAAACCAGTTCACTTTTAAGCATCACTCATTGGTCACTGAAACTTCACAGAAAACACAAAGGAACAATATTTCCACTATCCAGTTAATTTAAAAGATAAAAATATTTTCACATTGAGCTAATTAGGTTAATTTAATAACAGGATATAGTTGACTAAAATTAGTTTGCATATTGGCTATTTGGACATATTTTTTCAATTTCTTTTTTACATTTACCATTTCTAAATATAATTTAACAGGAACTCACAAGTCTGGACTATTGGAACATATCACAGAAACCAAAGAAGGTAACCTGCTTTCATCTAATCAGTCCATACCAGAGCACTTGTATGATATCAGCAAAGCTGTTCCGTGTCCACTCAAGGCAGGCCAGATGTCCCTTCACCATGGTCACCTTGTCCATGGCAGTGGAACCAACAGATCTAACCGTCGTCGATGTGGTTATGTCGTTCGCTATGTGTCAACTGCTGCGACTCCCATCACAGATTCAGACAGACCCAGATCTTTCCCAGCTACGGTACTAGTCAGTGGCGTCAACGAGCCTAAAAATTTTGAGGACCATTCTCCAGAGTGGTTCACATGGAGGAATCAATTCTAGATTTGAAGATGTTAGTGAATGGGATGTTATGACTATTTTCTAATGTCACAGTAATATGAAATATTTATATAAATTATATAGCCCATTTAACATTTATTTTATTTAGATAGTACTTGCACCTAATTAACCCACCAATAGATACATAGCAAAACTATTGATACATAGCAAAACTAAACTACATTATGTTGCTTTAATGGGTTAATCTTTTATTATATTCAAAGTAAAAATTTAAACTATTTCATTCAACTTTTGTTAGTATGTGAGTTTTTATTATTTTCTTGTGTATGAAATATAAAATGAAACTGAAACACAAAATAGAAATTGATGTCTACATTTGAAAGAGAGAACAAGTAAACAAAAGTTTTTTTTTTAACTCATGCATTGTATTACCAGGTGGCTCTTTCAAATATTTATTGTTTAATTCTAATCTAAATTTATCTTATTTTAGAGAGATAAAACACTGAAATACTGTTCACATAATGGATGCATAGAGCATAAAATTATGTATATTTTGAATGTATACTATCATTATTTATTGACACTATATATAGCACAAGCACAACAACAGCTGCTAATGGAAATAAAAATGGTTTTATTAAATTATATAATTCAAGTACAAGTAAGCTCAGAAATGTATATCTGTTAAATTATATATACTACCTTAATAAACATTATTATTAAATAGGACCTTTGAAACTTATTCCTGTTTTATATTTAGCATAGTTTTAATGTACATTAAAAATTTTTGTTCTCATTAATTTTGTTGACATTGATTGATTTAAAAATGATAAATCATTATTTAATACAATTAAATGCCTTACTTAGATCAAATATTTCTTGTTCCTAATCATCAAATCTTGCTTTGTTACAGTGAAATAAATATGTTTTCACTATTGGCCTACATATATGAAAGTTTTCATAACATTTTACACTTTCAGTCAATTTCATGTTCACAAAATTATCTCCACTAAAACACTCAATAATAGGAACACAGTCTCTCTCATTATGCTCAATTTATATTTTATTTCAAAGATTATTTCAGAAAATAACATTGCAAAGTTTTTTAAAGCTTCTCAGTTATACGGTTTATTTGTTATATTTCTAATGAAATTATTCTTATATCTGAGGACCAGTCTTATCTAAGTGTCATTGCAATCCTGTTGGAAAACAAATGTTTCTTGATCAGCTGTAGAGTCATTTGATTTTAACTTGAAAAGACATAGAAAATATTTACTGCCAATGTGATATTTTCTGAAAAAACAAAACAAAATAAAATTATTTTATCTTTTTGGGGATAATTAAAAATTTTGAACTGCTTCAGCAGAAAACTAACTATTTTCTAAAAACACTTTTCCATTTTCAAACTTCTGAATTGAAAAATTTAATGACAAGTAAAATCATGGATCACATTACAATAAGCTTTAGAAAGCAATTAGCAACTACAAGAAATGATCATGTTTTGATGTTCAATTTAGTTTAAAGTTTTTAAGTGGCTTTCTATAAATGTTTTATGCCGAACTTAATCTTTTAGGCTATAAACACAGTGTACCTCCACAGTATTATGATCACCACTATAGCTCCAGCAAGACTTGCTCCCACAAAAGTAGCTAACACAATGACAGCCACATTTTTTCCATGACAGTCTGTTGGTAAAAAACCATGGCCGTTTAATAAAATAATTAGCAGTCATTAATTACCCATAAATTCTCTTAAGATTTTCTTGAGTTCATAATAAACTTTTGGTTCCAGAAGGAACACAGGCCACAAGTAAAAATCTCTTAAAATCCAAGTCCTCAGCTGTACCATACATTCATTTCCTTAGTGTTCTTGATGCAGAATAAACAAATTATTATTATGAGGAATGAGCTTAAAAGAAGGGCATCTTTTATGTGGTGACTGGAACTGCTTGAGGAGCGTAATGGCAGGAGGAATAGTAGAAGCAAAAAGTACTTAAAGTAATAAACACAAAAGAGTAGCTTTAAGAGTAATAGAAACAAAGAGCAACTCTGAGTAATAGTAGGAATGAAAAACATTAAAGAATACAAGTAATAATATTAAGAGCAACTCTAGGAGTAATAATCCAAAAGAGTAGCCATAGAAGTAATAAATACTAAGTGTAGCTCTAAGAATAATAAATATTAAGAGTAACTCTAGGAGTAATAAATACTAGGAGTAACCCTAAGAGTAATACAAGCTTCCTTTGATCCAGACCTAAACTGTCTCAGTGAGGGATACAGGTCCCAAAGCTTTGTTTATCAGCTTTTAATAAAATCTACAAATGTGTGTAGTCCATGTAAGGATGAGATGCAATCTCTTAGATCCTATAAACCAGTGGTCACCAACCTTTTTCTCGCCACGGACCGGTCAGCGTTTGATAATTTCACCGAAGCCCGCTGGAAGTTGGGAAGGGGACGCTGATTATTTCTCGTCCATGGAAAGTTGCACAATGACAAGAAAAATAAATTAAAAGGAAGTAATTTAGTTTTTGTTGGGTGGCCCAGTAACATTCGTTCCACAGACTGGTACCAGTCCAGGCCTGGAGGTAGGGGACCACTGCTATAAACCACTAATGGGACGGTTTTTGCAGTGCCCTTCTTTCATCCCCACGATATTTGATAGTGCAATGACCATGGAGGCACCACGGGAGATATAGCGGAGACTATAACCATGACCTGAAATATCCATTGGTCCTCACAGAAGATCGAACCAGGGACCCCCAGGTCAACAGTCGAGCACTTTACCGCATGGCCATGCGTCCCCATAATCTACAAATGTTGATTAGTTTATATATACTTTCACAATTTACTGCTTTGTGTTGTTCTTGAGTTTGAGCCAATTGTGTAGCTGATGTTGATTGCCTCCTTTCAATCATCATACACTTTTCAAAAAATTCTTTTATTCTGAAAATTTGAGATGGGTGAAAAAAATATATAAAATATTTCTTACTTTTTGTGTTAGATTCTTCCATTTCTGAGACACAAAAGTATTGACCATTGGTGAGATTACATCTCAAGTTTAATCTCTCATGCATAGTTACTTCTGAAAAAATGAAAAAAAAAAGACTAATTAATCAACAATACAATAATACATTATTCTGAAAAAAATCAAGTTACAGTACAGGTCAAATTTTTCATTCTTAAAAATATTTAATGAAATAATGTTCACTCAAAGCTCGGTCATTACTTAAAATTTAGTTGAATGTAGATAGTCTAAACAGGTCACTTTTAGTCATGTTACTTTTCAGAGTTTGTAATTAAAATGTTTCTGCCCTCCTTGCAAAATTGATAACTGAAGTCAGTCTGTTCACAATGTCTAAAGATTTGACACAGATCTTTGAATTAAGTAAAATAAGCAATGAAATCTACCATATAGATCTTGAAACCAGTCTTAAATTTTATAATTTATAGTTACTGTGTGACTTTTTTTAAAACTTCCATCATTACAATTGTTTATTTCCTTCTTCAACTAATAATTTCAAAGTCTTATTTCCCTAAGTATTTACTCATCAAGCTATTCTGTTCATTTCCTGTAGGACTTAAATTATTTAAAAGAAAATTTTTTAAAATCAGCCAGTAATGCTGAAAATAAATAGATTCTATTTCATCTATGACACAATGTAAAAAATATAATAGTAAAAAAAAGACCATTATAAAGATCAGATCGTTGTAGGAAAACCAATGTCACTAAATTGGTCCATGTCACTAAATTGGTCCATGTCACTATATTAGGTTTAACTTAGCTGATGAATTCAATTCACAGTACAGACCAGATTTTAATTCAGGACATTTCAGACAATATCCATTTGTACTATTACACAACTGTTCCATACACCCAATGTTACATCTATGCAAACAATCCTGGCCATAATAAGATGGCTGACATTCTGAACAAAAAAAAAATAATTTATTGGCACATGAAAAATTGTACTGTTGTAAAGTTGATATTAAGATATATGTTTATCTTGAAATCTATACATATGAAAGTCTATCTGTTTGTCAGTATTTGAGCTTGTATACATCTCCTAATGGATTGTTATCAAATTCACAGCAAACCTTCTACTACTACTAATCTTTATATTGAAATATATTTCAATCGCTTAAAGAAATTAAAAAATCATATCAATCTGGATAAATTTAGCCATTACTTCCTTTGTTTTGAGCATGAGTTCTAATGGCAATGTGCAACTAAACAAAGTTCTATAAAAAGTGACATAAGTAGTTGACATGCAACTATTTGAGACCATATGTGGGATGGATGGCAGAGTGGTGTAGATGTTCGACGGTCGACCAGAAAGTCCTGGGTTAGATACTCAGTGAGAACAAAGGGAATTTTTCCAGGTCCTATTGAAAGTTGGTTTAAGTCCCTAAGTCCACAGCTTTAAATAAGTACCTAATCTAAGATTCCTTTATGTATGCAGAGGTTATAGTAACAGATGAACACTTCATCTGCCCCGATTGGAACTGTACACAAGAGAATGCACTATATGAAAAGTCATTTAGCCATCTAAAGTAAATATATAAAGGAATGACATACATTTTCAAGCAGTAAACTAAACCTATGAAAGCAGTTATTTGAAATTCTAAAGGCCTGTGATGATGCTCAGTTTTATTGAAAGGAATAATTAGCTTGGAAGCTGTCCCAATTTTCTTAGATTTTCTCTGAAACATAAAGGTTGTTTAATTGCAATGATTGTATTTACCTCCTTACCTTCTTCACACATATCCCCTATTTTACCAGGTAGACAGTCAAGACATAAGCCTGTAGTAGAATTGCAGGCCTGATCAAAACAATTTACACTGCAAAGTTCCCGACAATTAAATCCATAAAACGGGGGGAGACAATCTGGGTAAGAAAAAATATTTTACTGAATAGAGACAGACTAACAAAATATATATATATACTGAATAGAGACATACTAACAATATATATATATATATATATATATATATATATATATACTGAATAGAGACATACTAACAAAATATATATATACTGAATAGAGACATACTAACAAAATATATATATACTGAACTGAGACACACTAACAAAATATTTATATACTGAACTGAGAAACACTAACAAAATATATATATATATACTGAATAGAGACATACTAACAAAATATATATATACTGAATAGAGACATACTAACAATATATATATATATATATATACTGAATAAAGACATCATACTAACAAAATATATATATACTGAATAGAGACATCATACTAACAATATATATATATATATATACTGAATAGAGACATACTAACAATATATATATATATATATATATATATATATATATACTGAATAGAGACATACTAACAATATATATATATATATATATATACTGAATAGAGACATACTAACAAAATATATATATATATACTGAATAGAGACATACTAACAATATATATATATACTGAATAGAGACGTACTAACAATATATATATATATACTGAATAGAGACATACTAACAAAATATATATATATATACTAAATAGAGACACGCTAACAATATATATATATATATATATATATATATATATATATATACTGAATTATTTGATTCATACATAGAAAAATATATTCAGCCATATATTTAGAGAAAAAAAAACAATTTGGGTCTTATTATGACATTTACCTCCCTGTTCACAAAAATCTCCAAATTTTTCAGCAGGACATTTCAAACATTTTTGACATAAAACTAATTCAAGTGTTTCACAATTTTTTTTGAAAATTGTTTTTAAAACTATTAAGTTTTACTAAAAAAATTAAATTAGGAATAAAATTAAAAATATATAAAAAATGTGACGTCACACTTGGCCTGAACCCCCCTCCCCCCTGTCACAAACTGTCACACTTTCTTATACCCCCTCCCCCCCCCCTTGGAGCGTGACGTACTTTATGGACGGCCCCATATCTGAACGGTACCCAAACAAATTAATCTATTGATTTTCAAAATTTTCAGCCTTCTGGCTGACATAGGAATTTTTATAAATTTATGGGCATCATGCTTTTTTAAAATCCTTTTCATTGGCTAGTAACATGTGGCATGGCCAAACAATTATTTTCTGATCTAAGGATTTTATTTTACTACAAAAAGTAAAAGAAAAAAAAAACATTTAAAAAAAAAGATAAAAACATTTCTCGACTACGGGTGTGTTATTTGATATCAACATGTTGAATAATGAATAATAGCCTTACCATAAACAAGCAAAAACAAATACAGTTCAACTTTAACAGTTCAATTCAAAGACTTTCAGAAGTCTTCCTATAAAAACAAGTGCTCAGGCATTCTAATTTGTATATTTGATCTAAAAGTTTTTCTTTCATAACAAAAAGCAGTAATTAACATAGGCTCACCATGATTCACTTGTATCCCGTCTAAAGAAATGTTCGTAAAATGAATGCAAGCAAACAATGCTATTCCTAAAATTTTATTTTATTAATTTAAAAAAATAATATAAAGAAATGGCTAAAGATTTTCAAATCTTTCTACGAAGCCCAAAAATTTTCTCACAGACCATTAGGGCTCCGCGGATTCCCGGTTACCAACTGCTGACTTAAAACACATGTGCCATAGAATAAACTTATTGTAACCACAACCTCAAGGCCCATTTTTGGAATTGCAGGCCAAAAAGATTTTAGCAGAGCCCCAGGGTCACACAGACATTGCACCAATAGTCTACTATAGACCAGTGCTCCACAATTAACTTGTACCAATAGTCTACTATAGACCAGTGCTCCACAATCAACTTGCACCAATAGTCTACTATAGACCAGTGCTCCACAATCAACTTGCGCCAATAGTCTACTATAGACCAGTGCTCCACAATCAACTTGTACCAATAGTCTACTATAGACCAGTGCTCCACAATCAACTTGTACCAATAGTCTACTATAGACCAGTGCTCTACAATCAACTTGTACCAATAGTCTACTATAGACCAGTGCTCCACAATCAACTTATACCAATAGTCTACTATAGACCAGTGCTCCACAATCAACTTGAAACAATAGTCTACTATAGACCATTGCTCCACAATCAACTTGTACCAATAGTCTACTATAGACCATTGCTCCACAATCAACTTGCACCAATAGTCTACTATAGACAAGTGCTCCACAATCAATTTGTGACATACTATTTAAATATCAAACTAGAGACAAACTAGGTGCAGGGTCCTTAATTTTGCTAAAATAATTTTTGCGTCTATTTAATAATTTGAACTTACATACATTCTTTTGTTATTAAAATAGTAAAAAAAAAAGTTGATATTTGTGATTGATGTGCATGTTTTTATTGAGCACGATCTTTGTTTACTTGGCTCATTATTTGAAAGAACCATTTGAATTTTAGCATCAGTGTCTTTTTATCATGATCATTTAGATTTTCATGATTATAAGTTTAATTATCCAAATACTTTCTGTAAGATCTTTAAGACTTCATGCTTGCTATAATTTAAATAAAACATATACATTGCATGGCGTAGTTCAAATATTCAAGCCTGTAATTTGCTTCACTAAAGTCAACAATTACACTGGTAAACAGTGAATTCATTGCCAGTGATATTTGAATCATTTTATACAAAGTCAACGATGCTGATTTAGAATATGTAAGTGCTTTTGCTAGATTGGATCTATTTTACGAGATAATTAAAATTAATTAAAAAATGTATGCACCGTATTTGGAATTTGTCAAGAATTGCATGAAGTATAATAGTATACTAACAAATCGTAGTGAAAATGTTAATAGTCACTCAGAAATTTGTTCAAAAATATGTGTAATAATGTTATAGAAGAAAACATTTTCATTTGAAAAACGAATTATGTCTAATTAATTAATTAATTTGTTAATTGTCTATGGTAATGCATTAGCAAATCGCTGTTTGCTCGACTTCCTTTTGTATGTGTCGTTGGTGCAATTGCGTTGGAGGCTCCAACAGTAGTCAGCCATCATATGTATGTCCCATCTTACTTGATATCTCTCCTCCATCACCCTCATATCCTGATGGAACCTCTCGCCTTGTTCCTCACTGAAGTCCCCAAGGTTACCTGGAAATTTGTCTAAATGACTGTGCAGGTAATGTACCTTGATGCTCATATTTGTTCCAATGTTTCTGAAGTTAGCGAGCATATCTTGCACCAGTTCTTCGTAATTCTCTGTTCTGTTATTACCTAAGAAGTTCCTGACAACTGAAACAAAATTGTTCCATGAAAAAGCTTCAATGTGATCCATGAAATTAGTAAAATTTTGATCGTTGATGAGTTTTCGAATCTGAGGACCGTCAAAAATCCCAGGTTTCAGCTTCTCCATGCTCAGTCCGGGGAATGATCTGCAAATATACCTGAAGCAATTGCCAGATTTGTCCAAAACCTTAACAAATTGTTTCATTAAAACTCATTTGATATGAAGCGGTGGGAGAATGATCTTATTTTCTTTACCTACATTCATGGTTTCCCTTGCAGGCTATGTCACTCTTGTCCAAAGATCTTGCCTTGCCCTGCTATCCCAAAGGCACATGAAGCATGGGTATTTTGTGTATCCTGACTGCTGTCCAAGCAAGAAGTTTACTATTTTTAGATCAACAAAAATTGACCACTGATGCTCATAATAACGGACTTTCTGCAATACTGTTTTGATATTCTCATACTCTTCTTTAAGTGTTGTTGAGTGAGCAATGGGAAGAGATGCATAACGGTTACCATTGTGTAACAGAACACATTTCAAGCTTCTGATGGAACTGTCCCATTTGGAGCAGAAGTCCAGGGATGTCATTACAGTAAACAAGATCTTCCTCTTGGCTGAAATATGGAAGAAGAAACTCTTCTCTTTTCCGATAAAATGTTATTTTAACTTCTGGTTTGAGAAAATTTCTTTCATTGAGCCTGGACGCTAAAAACTCAGATGCTTGCTTGGACAGATTTAGGTCTCGTATTAGGTCATTGGGTTCTTCTTGGCTGAATGGTTGAGGTGTTGAAGAGCTTCCTTCATAATCGCTTCCACTGTTTTCACCTGCCAAAAACTCCAGATCTTGCCCTTCGTCAGAGTCTGATGGTAAAAGCTCTAATAATCCAGTAAACACTGGTATAGGAACTTCACTGCTATGTGGAATTGGTCTCCTTGCAGATTAAAGATCAGGATAATCCCACTTAGATTTCTTGTGGCGATTGAAGCCTTTAACATTCACAATACAAAAATAAAAATCACCAAAATGGTCTTTCGGCTCTCGCCATACCATTGGTACACCCAAACTTAGACTTTTCTTCTCACCATTTGTCCACTGCTGTAGGCTCTCCACACAGTTTTTTCAGACCTTATGGGGAGCCCAAGACTTGTCTTGGTTTCCCAGCTTCACACCGAAATAAGCCAAATATGCCTGCTGCACAAAGTCGGTTATATTTCTTCTTTGCTTTTCAATCAAGTATTCTCCACAGATGTAACAGAATACATTCGGATTATTTTTGCAGCATCTTCGTGATGAACTCGTGATGTCTTTAGAAAGCAGCAATAAAAGAGAAAAAAATAAATCAAGTCATAACTTGGTATATTTAAATTAAACAACAGACACCAAACTTATTGCATTTGTTTTACACAATAGGTACAATCATATTTTTAAGGGTGTCCAATATCTCAGAAACTAGAGCCAATTCAGCAAAAGCAATGGCAGTTTTGAAATCAGCACTCATGAATTGCTATAAATTCATTCAAACATTCTTGGCAATTCGCAAAAAAATTTTTTTTGTTGAGCTGTGTTAACATTGTGAAAAACTGGCGTCTTGTGCTCTCAGCTCATTTAGTTGCTAATAATGTAAAAATTCATGGCCCTTGTTTTGAACAGCATTACTACATGTATTTTGATAGCTATCTTTATTGTACCTGAATGTATCATTGCCATGGCATCTTTTTGACTGTCTGTCCTATATATTGTGTATTTTCTCATCTGACTGTCTGTCCTATATATTGTGTATATTCTCATCTGACTGTCTGTCCTATATATTGTGTATTTTCTCATCTGACTGTCTGTCCTATACATTGTGTATTTTCTCATCTGACTGTCTGTCGTATATATTGTTTATTTTCTCATCTGACTGTCTGTCGTATATATTGTTTATTTTCTCATCTGACTGTCTGTCGTATATATTGTTTATTTTCTCATCTGACTGTCTGTCGTATATATTGTTTATTTTCTCATCTGACTGTCTGTCGTATATATTGTTTATTTTCTCATCTGACTGTCTGTCGTATATATTGTGTATTTTCTCATCTGACTGTCTGTCGTATATATTGTGTATTTTCTCATCTGACTGTCTGTCGTATATATTGTGTATTTTCTCATCTGACTGTCTGTCGTATATATTGTGTATTTTCTCATCTGACTGTCTGTCCTATATATTGTGTATTTTCTCATCTGACTGTCTGTCCTATATATTGTGTATTTTCTCATCTATCATTGCCATGGCATCTTTTTGACTGTCTGTCCTATATATTGTGTATTTTCTCATCTATCATTGCCATGGCATCTTTTTGACTGTCTGTCCTATATATTGTTTATTTTCTCATCTGACTGTCTGTAGTATATATTGTGTTTTTTTTTCTCATCTACCCACTAATTTTCTTTTTGTCATCCCTGGAAACAAATACACATCACAGATATTTTCAACACAAGTTTCAGTATTCAGTTTTCGGCCCGGCACACCTGGCACCATCTCAAGGCACACTTATGGACATAATATTTCAATGGTACATAATATTTCAATGGACATAATATTTCAATGGACATAATATTTCAATGGTATATTTCAATGGTACATAATATTTCAATGGACATAATATTTCAATGGACATAATAATGGTACATAATATTTCAATGGACATAATATTTCAATGGTACATAATATTTCAATGGTACGTAATATTTCAATGGACATAATAATGGTAAATAATATTTTAATGGACTAGGAATAAATATAATATTTCAATCCATTTCAATATTCAATATAATAATGACATATAATATTTCAATGGACATAATATTTCAATGGTACATAATATTTCAATGGTACGTAATATTTCAATGGACATAATAATGGTACATAATATTTCAATGGACATAATATTTCAATGGACATAATATTTCAATGGTACATTGGAAACCAATAAAAATAAAAATGTGCACCACAGCATATAATTTAATTTTAAATTTATGATATGCCTTTAGAAAATGCACAAGTAATAAACAAGCAGCAAAAAAAATTGTCAACCAACTCTGACATTAAGATTTTGATGGCATTTGTGTTTGGCTTGAGACAGATTCTGCTATATTATTTCCAGAGGAACCATGATTATATTTGCACAGTGCCTTTAGTCCTAAATGGCCAAATATCTTCACAGCAGTTGTAGTCTATTAGATACTAAGTGTGGTCAATCATTTTATCACCCCATTAAAGACCTAAATAAAGAGTACTGGTTATAAGTTGTATGGATTTGGCACTTTTTGGAATTCATGTAAACATATTTTTAAATCAAGCAATAAACAAATCATGGGATTAAATATGTTGACCTTATTTTTGCACTTTGTTATAAAAATAAAATACAAAAAAAAAAAAAAAATTTCACTGAACTTGACAATTCATGTAAACAAAGATTAGTATGGAGCCTTATTGGGAGCCATCAGTCAAAACCCCTTTGTGTAGCTGTCTAATAACAAACACACAATAGCTAAACAGCAGACGCACAACAGCTAAATAGTAGCTAACTTTTCATAGGAGCTGGGTGGATTATATTGGATGTTATATGAAGTGAATATTACACAATTTTCAGGGTTTAAAATTCAAAGGATTTCAATTATTTCTGTATACAGCCCTATGGCCAGCCCATTCCCTTCACTCAACAAAGCTGAGATTGAAATGGCCCATCAGAGCATCACAGACTAGAGTTACTAGAGCTCAAATTGTAATCTGCTGCACACGGATATGTATGCTATAGCCTTGAGGTTAAAATTCCAGCAAGTCTAGTCACCTAGTCTCCTGTTGTGTTTCTATAGTTATTGGCATTATATCTCATTCAATACTGCACAGATATACAAGATACCACTAAACTGTCTCATCAGTCAAATATAAACATCTCATCAGTCAATTATGAACATCTCATCCCCTATAAAGACCTTAATAACTGAAATGGAAAATTGTTTATAATTCAACATGTTCCACAATTATGTAATTAAAAATGTATAAATATAAGTAATATGTGTAATAAATCACCTCTATTACATTGCCACCCATCATAGCCTGGCTGGCAACCATGAACACAGTAGCCATTAAAATGATGGCATATATCAGATGAAATGCTGACATCCATGTTGCAGTAGGGGCTACAGCTCAATGAACAGTTACTTCCATATGTACTGTTATCACATTCTGTAAATTGTCAACATATAATATTGTTATAAGGTTTTCAACATGATAATTATTCAAAGTACATTTATTTGTTTTTGTGTCTGTTGTTGTGGTTCATACAATAGAGCCTAAGATATTTGATGAATACAACTTCAGCAGTAAAGAATTACAAAATCATTCTTTAGCTGTTTATGTAAATATGTTGATGTTTAACAGACATTTCTCAAGTTTATGACTTACCTTCTGTACATAGCGCTCCTATATATCCATCTCTACATCCACTGGAACATACTCCTGTTGCAGGGTCACAATGCCCAACTCCACCACAATAAAGACTGCAGTTTTTTGAACAAGAGGGTCCATAAGTGAATGGTGGACAACCTGTTGAATAACAAACTATTAATATATAAATACATATATACATGCACAGGAAGAACAGGTATATTCACACAAACTATTAATATATAAACACATATATACATGCACAGGAAGAACAGGTATATTCACACAAACTATTAATATATAAACACATATATACATGCACAGGAAGAACAGGTATATTCACACAAACTATTAATATATAAACACATATATACATGCACAGGAAGAACAGGTATATTCACACAAACTTTTTCTAAATCGTACAGAAAAATAAGTTTCATTTAAATTTAAATAAAACTTAATAAATAAAAACAAAATAAAGCAAAAAACTAAAACACAAAACAACATCGATAAATATCAAACGTAAAGAAAATTTAAAGCTGGTTTTTATTCCAACATGTCTGAAATGAAGGCCACGATGGCCGACAAATGTCATGTGATACATTTGATTTAGTAGCTCAAAGCTTGCTAATAGATGCATATATGAGGTCTAAACAGTGCATGCTATTTTGTTTTAGGTCCTCAATTAGATTATTGACCTCATAGAAAAAAACTGAAAACATTGCAAAAAATTTTCCTTGGAGTACCTAGAGGTAAAAAATATCTAATTTTACAAAGTTAAATCTCAAAAACACAGATTTCATTGACATCAATAATATTACTTTTCTGGGATATGATGTAGTATACTTCTGTGTAAGATCAAATTTTGTATATATTTTGTCTACAGCAAAATAAAAAAGTGAATTTGTTGAATTTAACATAGATTTGTTTGTGGGGAATCGTTTAATCTTATATGATAAAAAAAAGGAAAACAATTATTCGGAACATGAACCTTTGTGAAATCAAACAAGTTCCAGAAACAGATTAAGTTTAAATTATGAGGTATCACTGTGCTTATGTTAGCATACAACAGATGTCACTCCCATCTGGTGTATGAGTATGTGTTACCTGGGGAAGAATGCCCCCTTACCCCTATTTACACCACAGACTAAAACCTGTATATTTTGACAGGACTAGCAATTTTGAACAGAATTTCTTTAACACAGCTAACTTTGATTGGACATTTTTAGGTTTACTTCTGAAATATAATATAATAATAAAAAAATTACCATTGGACTAAGCCTGTTTTTTCCAATGAAAATTAACAATGTCTGTTTGTCCACGGTAGAAACTTTTTTACGAACTCTTTTTAATTAAACTATTGATCACACATCTATTCATTTCATCTATTTATTTTTTAAAAAGATGGAAAAGATGGAGGAACTTAATTTTTTCGCCTACCACACCAGTATTGTTGGCGGCGCTGATGCATGTCTGCCATGCCTATAGAGCGGCGGTGTAAAAGGGCTTTAAGACTTGTGTTTACTGTTGATCAGCCAGAATGGCAAGGCAAGGGCTTTTTTCCTGCCTGTCAGACGGGGGGGGGGGGGGGAAGGGGTGAGGATGTAATGTGCCTGCCCTCCTCGCCAACCAGAAATAGCAGGTTGCAAAGGTGTGCTTGAGTGGGACAGAGTGGAAGGGTGTTGTGTGCAGACCACATCTGTCACCACCGACAGCTGTGAATACTATAGTCTCGGATAGTCCTCATTGACCAAAGTACCACCACAGTTGCAACAGACATTTTTTTTCTGGCCAGAAACATCCCAAAGACCTTAATGATCTCCTGTGACAGGTAAGTATGGAGGGAACATCAATATTTTTAGTTTTGAGTTATGATATAAAAAAAAAATTGCTGGTGTGCTCTTCAGTACTTTGTAGATAGAAATGTTCCTTGTAGTTAACATACATTTTACAGATATTGATTTTTTAAAACTATTATTACATACTTTCTATTTTGCAATTAGTGATTTAAATATGAAAAACTGAACAGTTTAAATGTGATCTTATAAATGCAGAAATTTGAAAATAATGTTAACTCAGTTAAGTACAAACTTTTTTCACAAAGGCGGCCAATTCTTCCAGGTAGACACTCAAGACAATGACCTTTAATGTTTTCACACAACTGATTAAGGCATCTCTCATCACATTTCTGTTTGCAGCCATTACCAAAATAAGTTGGTTCACATGCTGAAATATACAACAAATCAAATCATAATAAGTTGGTTCACATATTGAAATATACAACAAATGAAATCATAATAAGTTGGTTCACATACTGAAATATACAACAAATCAAATCATAAGTTGGTTCACAAGCTGAAATATACAACAAATCAACATGAGCTATAATTGTATATTCTAATATAAAAATGGTACCAAAGATATTTTTGTTAAGTCCCTGTGAGAATGAGATTTCTATCTCTTAGATTCTATTAACCATTACTGAGCCAGTTTCTATGGTGCCCTTCTTTTATTCTCACCACAGCTGAGAGTGCAATGGCCATAGAGGGCACTTATACCATGGGAGGCATATGAAGGTAACTAGCAAAACACCCATGGCTTACCCAACTAATATGAAGTACCCACCCATTTAAGGAGGATAGACTTGTATATCAGGACCTGATTCTCTCATCCTGGATCAAACCAGGGACTTTCAGACTGACAAACGAGCAACTACACTGCACATCCATAAAAAGTGAATTGATAATACACTCATACCTCGCTATACGGCCGCTGTTTATACGGCATTTTGCTATAACTGCTTTATTCAATTTAGGCACGCTTTCGATTTATGGCCTAAAATGTTTCGCTATAATGGCATCCGTGAATGATGGAAGGAATTAAAATTAACAACAATGAATCAAGTATAAGAAAAAAATAGCCATAATGTGTAAACAGTACTGATGCAGACAGAAGCGTACCTAGGGTGGGGGGGGGATCCTAATTCAAAAGTCCCCTGGGCCTTAGCTTGAGGGAACCCCAAATTTTTTTACATTAAATATTAAGTGCATTATCTCATGTCATTTTGTCGAATGTTAAAATGCAGGGGCCTCCAAATCCCCAGGTTCGGCACCGGATACAGAAGTTAATTTTCTTCCTGAAATTAGGCAAAATATTTTGAATCTAGTAGAAGAATTCGGCTTGGAAGGTTTGAACGAACGTGATGTGCTTGATCTACTTGAAGCTGATAGGGAACCACTTTCATATGAGGAACTCATTCAGTTGCAAGCAGAACCGGCACTTGATGAAGAGGCAGAGCCTGTTGTATCCAAACAGCTAACATCAAAACATTTGTCAAAAGCTTTTTCTTATTTTGAACAAGGATTAACCATCCTCCTTGAAAACGATCCTGACATCAAACGTAGCGCTCAAGTTTCTCGAGGAATTAACTCAGCCATTAGCAGTTATAACTCATTGAAGAATGAACTAGACAAGAAGGCAAGACAAACAACGTTGGACAATTGTTGTAAGCCAGGCCCATCCTTACCAGCAAAAAATGATGACGTCATTGATCTGCAGGTTACAATTTCTTCATTGTCTTCATTTTAAAAAAAAATATACATATTCATATTTTATGTAACATGAAATTGTTTCAATTTTATTTACAAATTATTGTTGATTGTTGGAGTTTGTTATTATTTTATGTACCAATGTATGCACTTGTTATGTAGTTTTAATTGAAATGAAATAAAAAAAATGAAATAAAAAAGAGAAAATACATTTTGAATGATAAACCACGTTACATTTTTTAAAAACTTGGAACCGATCTCATTGATGAATCTGTTTGGATTTGTACTAGAATAATTGATTCCTTTTACGGCATTTCGCTTAGCGGCCAAATTTTGTGGAACGTATCTAGGCCGTAAAGCGATGTATGGGTGTATACATTCCTATAGGTTTACATACTGCTGAATAAAGTAATATTTCTAAAAATTTAATGCAGGGTATTATTGAAGAAGCATGGAAAAGAGGCAGTATTAGAAAGAGCTCGCTTGCCAACATTTAGGAATGTACAGGCTATGATGTAACAAATTCACTTGAAATCACACATTATGTAAAATACAAAATTAACTAGAAAAAAAAAATTATGTAAAAATCAAACATTTGATTGAAATTAATTAGTTCTAAAGATATATGCAGCTCAACAGAATTAAAAGTGAGACATCAGTTATTACCTGTATTACATCCACCACCTATATATCCATCATCACATCCAGTCATACAGCCACCAGTGCTAACTAAACAAGATTCAGTTCTGTTTCGACATTTACAAAGATTTTCACAATCACGCCCATATGTTCGATTGAGACAGATTGTTTCTGTAAAAATTATTACAATACATTGTTGGAGACTCTTCTAAAGAACATAGAGTTAGAACATATAAAAGGACCAATGATACATTTTAAATTTGTAGCAAACTCAAATGAGAGCCAGATTGACTAACCTATAATATATTACATTAAGTTTTGATTTCCAGTGATATTAGGATGTTTCTTATTAAAATTTTGATGTAGCCTTTTTAATATTTTATTTTACGGAAATGTATCATATTTTGTACATAAACTACTAAGTAAAGTGACTTGTTTCATCATCATTGCCATCACTCCTATCGGAGTATGGGCCACCAAATAAAGATCTCCAGCAACTTCATGAATAATTCATGAAATCTCCAGTTTTCATGGCAAAAATAAATTTCTTTTTCCAGGGATGGCCAAGCATTGAGAGCTGCATTCTAATTTCTGAATGTTATAAAGAGCCGCAACTTATTTTACACTATTGAGTCCCAAGTATGTAATTTTAAATAGTCCTTGATAAAACAGGGGCTGCAGCCCAATAGCCATGCCAGCCACAAGGGGATATAACCTAAACACATGTCAATGATCAATGTCATTAGGGGTCCCATGGGATATATAATTATATAATAATTGGTTGGTGGGTGATATCAGAGGGGTTACTGTTGGTGGGGGATATCAGAGGGGTTACTGTTGGTGAGTGATATCAGAGGGGTTACTGTTGGTGAGTGATATCAGAGGGGTTACTGTTGGTGAGTGATATCAGAGGGGTTACTGTTGGTGAGTGATATCAGAGGGGTTACTATTGGTGAGTGATATCAGAGGGGTGATTAAACAATTTTTAAAATCACACATACATTTTTTTTTTACAATTTGTACTAATAGTGTTACAATACTCATTTGAACTTCACATAGAAACCTATGTGTGAACGCTTTATGCAGATTTTAATTATCCAGAATGTAAACATTTTAGTATAATTGTGCTGAAACTAAATTATAATCTAAAATGAAACATATAAAAATATATAGACATAAATCGAAATGAACAGTCTAAAGTAATTGTAACAAAATATGAGAAAATTAATCAGCTCAAGAAGATTCAATGATAAAAGTTTTTAGAAAATGTCTTTTAAAAATACACAGAACCAAGAGTATTTTGGCCATCCCTGGTTTATTCTATCAGTATAATTCAAAATATTTTCTTTACACTTAATTTTTATCATGACTATATCTAAGTTACATATTGTGTCAGAGTATATCATGATGAGTTCAAAGTATTAAGATAGAAAAAAGGCTACAATATTCTCATACTACAACTGAATTTACATGTACATAAGTTACACTTAAATTTTTTTACATAATCTGGCTTGATATGATAAAAACTAAATCCAAAAACTTTTATGATAATTTGTTTATAGCAGCTCAACTTACCACCAAAGGCTTCAAATTCACAAATCGTCAGGATTTTGGCTTTATTAAATGATGTTATAACTACAGAGGTAACAGGAATGTTTAAAGAAGTAGGAGAATGAATAACTGTGTAGTTGAGGCTGTCATTATTTCCTTCATCTGTGTAGTTAAATGTGATGCGGCTAGAACTCCAGCTAACAATGTTGAAAAGTTTAAGTCTTGATGAATAAGCTAACAATAAAAAGAATTTTTTACAATATTAGTACAATATTATAGAGGGGATGGGTGGTTGTGGGTGTAGAGCGCTCGACTGTTGACAGGAGAGTTCTGGGTTCAAACCGCAGTAAGAATCTAATGATTTTCAAAGGTCCTGGTGTAAGTCCACAAGTCCACCCAGCTTTAAATGGGTACCTGACTATAAGTAGGGGGAGTAAAACCAGCCAGGGATCGTGCTAACCACACAATCCCTTTATATGCTGAGGTTATTGAAACAGATGAATTCTACACTTCATCTGCCCTGCATCTTAAGGGAACTTGACTTTTACAATATTATAGAAGAAGAAAATAATTTAGTGCGAATATTTCAAATTCATTAATTTGCTGAAAAGTAGAGTTCTGAAAAAAATATAGTTTAAAATTCTCAGTGGGAAAGACTTGGAATGTTTCTATTATGGAATAAGACTTCTGATGAATATCACTTTTTTAAATTTTGACAACAGTTCACATCTTTTGAGTGCTTTCTAAAGATGTACTTGGTAACTTGGTGGTGTTTTGGTTGTGAGACAGAACTGCAAGCTGTTTGTTATAGGGTCTAATTCCAGCATGTCCATTCACCTAATTATGCCTTCCTGGACGTCCATAACCATTACATATTGACTTTGGTGGAATATTGTTTTATAGGATTGGCAGTTAAAATTTCACCTTTACAGAAACTTTGATAATAAGGATATGTATTCGATTAATTTTTTACAAGTAATAATAACATAGGATATCAGTGTTACATTGAAATTTTCTTTAATGCATACAGTAACTGATATATCATGTTGAAATATTCAAAGTGGATGATGACAAAGGATATATGTCTGCAGTGATGCAAAAGAATTAGAGTTTATTAGGCTCTAAATGGATTCAGTTAATTCAGAATTTAACTAATTTCTAATTTACATATGAATTAGATGTGAATGACATCATAAGTTTTCATTAATCATGACAATAAAAAAATCATAAATCTTACGATATCTATTGAACAATCTGTATTTATTAATTAGATATGGGCGGAGGAAGCCCACTTTCCACCATGGTTTATCCTCTACCGTAGTATGTGTACAACTCTTTGAATAAAGGTTACTGGTAGTCTTGCCATCTACAGCATTCTGGGGCAAAGAACATGATTCATCACAAAAACTATCTGAATATAAGCTAGACTGCGCTGATAGTTGATGCAGTGCTAAATTTCTACCTGTTAAAGGATAAAAAGTTTGTTTAGAATTAATGCCATTAGGAAATGAAGAAAGTACAGAAATACAAAAAATGTGACTAAAAAATTATAACAGAAACATTTAATAGATGAAAATCAACCTTTAATCAGAAGTACTCTTTTTAAAGAAGAGTAAATAAAAAGCTTAAGTGATAATTGTAAAAATGATCTTTGTTCATATTAAAAAAATCTAGAAAAGAAGAAAAAGTATAATTTCCATTAAAGGTTATAACATAACATTGGTATTAAAATACAGCTATTAAATACCTAGTATAAAAACATTTAAATAATTTTAATGAAATAACAAATTTGAAGGATTAAGACTATCAGGAATAACATTATAAAATGTATTAAGAGACTTAAAGAGCAATAATTTTTGTTTCATAACAAAACAAGGACATTGTCACTGGTTGTGACTAATCTGTCGAAACAATTCCCTTTATTCCTTCCCTTGAATTAATAGTATTAATAAAATTAAGACGTATACCATACCATGTATAGTAGTATACGTTCCCGTTCTCAAGTTCTCCACCCTTTTTACCCCACCCCCGTAATTGCGTCATATCGCAGGTGGTCAGCGGAACGGGGAAGAATAACTTTCCTCGGTGAACAGGGCAGTGGTTGACAGAAATACGTTACATTCCTCGCGGGATTTCCCCTGACCACTCGGCCCCTGTTCACATACCGACAAAGGTTAGATGTCCAGTTACTCTTGTCTTTGTCGGTATGACGTACCCCCCCATCTAAGCCTGGAAGTTAACTCCACCCCCACCCCCATCCTGATCGACAGAAAAAGGAGCGGAGATAATTGATTGGCCAAGGGTCACATGTAACAAAGTGTTTGAGTAACGAAATAGAGTTTTTCTGGATATTCGACCGAGTGTCCGAGTCGTGTCCAGTCAACATTCGACTGAGTGTCCGAGTCATGTCCAGTCGACATTCAACTGAGTGATCTCTGAGAGAGTGTCGATTGATGTGTCTTTGATTGGAAGTGAGAAAGAAATAGAAAAAGAGAGAGAGTTAAATCGTGATAACGTCATTTTTCCTTATTCATTTTATATCGGATTATTTTGCTGCAGTTTGGATTATCTTTGCTTATGATATAAGTCACCAGATCCCTGTTACGGACTGGTGCCTTTGTATAAATAAAATATATCTTGTTGTTGTACACACGACTTGTCGAATTGAATTATCGTGCTGTGTTGTACGTTTAATTGCTGGTGAGAGTGTGTGTGGTAGAAACACAAATACAAATAAGGGTCATCACTGAGTCAGCCCTCATACCTCTAGATACAAGCCAAGGGCACCCTTATAGGGGTCCTCAAGAGACATCCTACTTTGTCTTCCATTTATAAATCATGCCTGAGGCACTGGATTTTTGTTGCTATTTTAGACCTCAGAAACTATCAAATGATAACTTAGGGACTCTAAACAGGCTTTCACAGCCAATCAATTTTAACAAACAAGAACATCATAAAAGAAAAGCAACTGCAAATAATGTTACATCACTAACCTCCAGTTACATATACAGAACACATAAAAGGAACAGCATCTCCTCTCAGAGTGATGTTATAAACAACTACAGCTCTGTCACAATGGATGTCCATGGTCTTTAAGTTAGTAACTGTTATTTTTTTATTAACACACTCTGTTAATGGTGAAAATCTGATTTCTAAATTTCTTAGCAGCTCAGAATGCCCTTAAAATAAAAACATTTCACATTTTCTTACAGATATTTGAAATGTACATTTTATGACAAAATAATAAATACTAATATTAATAGTCTGGCATTCATGAAATAAATAAATAGAAGTTAACATGTAACAAATTTTAACTTTTTTTTTGTTCCTGGGTTCAAAGTGTGTGTTCCTAATTCGTTATGCCTTAAACAAACATAAAATAGCTATTGTTCCACAAAAACTTTGTTTTTGTAATCAGTATGCCTATCAGGGATCGAGACATGTCATAGGCATCTCATTTAGCATGCGAAGAAAACTCTTGAAGGTAAGATAAAACATTTGTTGCTTGCTTATATGACAATGCTTTACACTGTAGAATTTCAATGATTTAGATCTTGTACAGTTTATGGAGTTGCTATTGACAAATTTTTCACATGTTTATACATTATAGTTAAATATGTAATATGCTAATATCATATATTGTATTACATTATGTGTAAAATTTCCAGCTTTTCAATTTTTATAATTAATTATATCTGCTATGTTATAGGTTGGTACAGGTGAGAAAAAAAGCCATGAATTTTGCTATCTTGCTATCAAGCAACTGCTACTTCTGCATGGTGAATCCTACCAAACGTCGCACTTGCAGGAATTCGAATCATGTCATCTTCAGGAAACAACAGCAGGTCAGACATTGGAAATATAATTCCACAGATACAATTGAGGAGAGTAGGCTACACCTCCCTAACCTAAAAGATATTAACGATCTCATCAGAGACCTCGGTCTTACCAAGTCCAATGATGAGCTTCTGACATCCCGGATCAATCATTGGAACTTGGTGGATGAATGCGTGCAAGTCACTGATCAGAGAAAGCGTCACCAAACATTTTTCAACTTCTTCAGTTGGCAAGATGGTCTGTGCTAGAGCAACAAAATGACAGGTCTATTCGAGGCTATAGATACCACATGTAACCCGAGTGAATGGCGCTTATTCATAGACAGCTCATTCCGGAGCCTCAAAGCTGTGCTACTACACAACGGAAACAACTACCTGTCTCTCCATATGGCTAACTCTGTGCATCTCAAAGAGGACCACACCAGTGTAAAGATGTTGCCGAGTACCTTGTAGAATGATGACTATGGTTGGGAGATCATCGGAAACTTCAAAATTGGCCTTTGAGGTGGTTTCATGAAATGTCAAGATATTTTTAACTTAAAACATAATTATCAATAACAGTATAACGAAAACATGATGGTGGACTACATTTGGGTGTTTCTTCGAGAAAGTGATTTGAAGTACACTTGCAATATAGAAAACCTAACCATTTCTGAACCATTTGAGTGATTTTCAACTGTCTTTGTCTATTTATCATACTAGTGTTTTTTTTTTAGACCGCATAAACAAAAATATATGTATTTCCTTGTCTTGCCACAATAAATACGACATTTTTCAGGGCTGAATGTTGTCGTTTTTCGATAGTTTAGACATTAGAAATTGAAATATTAAACTTAGAAGCCAGGAACAAAAATTGTGTTACATAGTGAAATACTTACTAGAATCTTACTAAAAACTGATAATACTTACTACAGTCTGATAATACTTACTACAGACTGATAATACTTACTACACAGTCGGATAATACAATTCTCAGTCGGATAATACAATTCTCATCCATGTAATAGGATTGGGTGTTTTCCATGACAGTACAGCAGCAAAGTATCCACTGTAACTGTTACATGTCAAGTCATTGCCATCTGTTAAATAAGGTAAACTGGAGCTTGCTAACTGAGCAGTATCTTCTGTATTCAAGAAATAATAAAAAAAGAACAATGCTTTTTAACATAAAGAATAAATCCCATCTATGTGTAGACATTTCATTTGTAAGTGCATGGATTTTTTTCCTTTAGGTTTGAGACATATGATAGCAAATGATCCTTAGCTTGAAATAATCATCACCTAACTAAATCCCAATTTTTAACTCCTAATACAGAGATAAGAAGTTTTAGGATACTTTCTGGCATTTGTTTGCAATGTTTTATTTGTCAACTGACCAGAAAAATATTAAAATAGAAAATAATAATTCTGAGCTTTAACTCTTACTTATCTTCCTTTATATATTTATCCCTTTTGATTCTTTTGTACATTAAATAATATTTATAGCTACAGGCACACCAAAGAATCAAACTGTTGGAGTAAAAGGTTGGAATAAGAGGTACAGGACATTGTAAAATAAGTCGAATTGCTACAATTTAATTTTGCAGTGCTTTAGTAAGGTGTAAATAAATTAAATCCTCAATAAAAAATTGATAAATGAAGGAGGCATACAAACTTTCCACCAATAATAATTAAATGAATATTGAATAAGAGAATGTCATTTCCAATATTAGTAGGAGTTGTCCATGCCAACAAGAAATGTTAAAACAATTTGTGTCAATAGACCATTCTATATTTTATCAACACAAATCACTGGCAAAGATTTACAAGAATTTACAAGAATAATTGAATTTCAAACCATATTGACATTGAGGTCCAAACCATCCTTGTTCACATCCTTCAACACAATCTCCATCCATTTGACACAAACCTTTGCAATGACATTTGTACTGGCAGTTAGGACCAAACCAAAAAGCTGGACAGTCTTAGAATTAAAAAACAAAAAAAAAAAACATGGCCTTATGCTTCATTTAATATTTTTGACAAATTAACATTTATATACTTTAAACATTAATAGATAGTAAAATATTGCTACAGTCAAATACTTTCCACCAATATGTCTGATTTAGACAGCTCTTCAATAAAATGAAAAGCAACATACCTTTTTTCCTGTCTGCTTTTGAATTGGCACAAATGCAGAAGATAAATAGTCCAATATGTAAAAATAAATGAAAAGTGTCAGAAACTTTTCTTGCATACCTCATGATTGATAAGTTGAGGATTTACTGCTATAAAATAGAATAAATACACTTACTCAAATGTAATGAATGTAACTAAGGCTCAATTATAACACGAAAATATAATTTTAAAATTTATTTACAGCAAAAGCTATTACAAATTTAGAGTTTCTTTATATATTTTCTTTTTACCAATCAAAAATGATATAAATCAGAAACTAATAATGTTTATAATGTAAATTCAATGAAATCAACCCTCCCAAGATACAAAAAGAAAATGTAATTGTTTATTTCAATATTAGTATTCAATTATTAAAACTGATAATCAACATAGCAACTGTGATAAATTAAATTACATAAAGTTAGAACCTGTGACCTACTTCTCACATACAAATAGCAGCATCACAAGTTGTGAGGAAATAGCCGTGTTGTAAAGTGTACATCTCACAAAGCACTTGACTGACATTGAAACATTCAGTCTGGAATAATAAGGCTCAGAAACTAAAATTTTGTGACAATGAAGTAAACAAATACCATAAATGTCTATACAAACACATTTCCAAACACCATGACCTCTGTCCCTACTAGAACTATTTATAAACAATAGTGTCACAGGACTTGGGTTCTGAGAAGTAGGTTGCTAGTAAAACATTGTTAACAATTATAGTAGTTAATGTGTGCTTGTGTCTGGAGACACAATGTCTGGCTTTCATAAAATTATTCTCTATCAAGATAATCATCTAATGTGAAGTGCATTACTATAAAACATAATCATCTATTTTTAAGTGTATTACTGTAAAACATTACCATCTAATGTGAAGTGTATTACTGTAAAACATAATCATCTAATGTGAAGTGCATAGCTGTAAACAACAAAAGTTCAGTAATATATAGAGACCTTACATTAAAAAAATGGAATGAGGTGATGTAAATTACATAGTAAGCCTTAGTAATTCAACAACTATTAATCAAATAAAGACATTCCATTTTAATCCTCTAAATTTTTACATAACATTTGTTTGTATAATTTGCAGACATTTCATTGAATATTGACTCATTTAATGTATGTGTTTGTCATATAAAGCTAATTACTATTTTTTTCCTTTCATGCAGTAAATGTTCAGTAGTAAAAACATCTATCTTTAAATATCTTTAAATAATTAAAGTGCTTTGTTGTTTTAAGCCAGTTAAGATAAAAATGGAATATTTGTTAACATTGCTCATTTTCTAGAATGTTTTACTTGGTATATTATTTAAAGATTAAGAACACATATCTATATATATAAAACACAACTTTGAGAAGCAAGACGCAGGACTATTTATAGATTGTGGAATTCCCAAAAAGATCGACAACTCGCGACAGCGGAAAAAAAAACACCATAGTGTGGAGAGAGGAGGGCTGGATCACAGTAAGCGTGTTGTTTAAAATGGGTCAAGATGGATCACAACAAGCGTGTTGTTTATATTGATTGATAAGGCGGTGTATTACGATGCAGGACGACAAGTACAATATAATTTAAAAGAGTTTATTCATAATGAGTAAATAAACTATAACATCTCAAACAATTATTAATCCATCCTTGGAATATATCTTGAGTGACTGTTTTTTTAAAATCGCATGGGACTGTAAAAAAAAAGTCTTGAAAGTTCTTTTAATTTTTTAAGTTTTACAGTACATGACAAGCCATAGGGTAAACCCAAAAATAATTATTATGAAGGACCTGGATAGATCTGAGATTTTTTCCTGTTTATCTCTAAACCCATCTAGATGTAAATGTGTATAGATATTAACTGAAACTATTGTTCTATCTACTCTTTCTCTTAGTATAAAACAATTAAAGGCAGTCAAGGCATTCTTTATAGATATTTAATTTACATATTTTTATGACAAAAACTAAGTAAAGATTTATAAGAGATTAAAAAGTAATTTTTTGTTTGAGCACAAATAATATTACTTCAAATAAAATTCTATGTACATGTATATGTAAAACATTTTATTGTATAAAATCTAAAGAGTATGTATTTTATATAACTGACTAACATAATTTCTAATAAGAAGATAAGCACAGTTTTTTTTATAAAATGTTTTAATTTCATAATATAAGGCAACAATAGTCATTCTTTTTTTTATACAGAAATAACTTTTTGAAAGTATTAAGCATGTGATTATATACTGCTTGGATTATTATTTTAGTTTAACATTATTAAAACTAATGGTAAAATGTAGCTGATATAATTTTAAGTGTAGACATCTTTAGAAAGCCCATGTTAAAATTATGCTTGTTATTTGACAGAAATCGCCAATTTAAGTGACACAAGAGTTTATGTAAATGTTAACAAATGTAAAATGAATAAAAATATAAAGTTTCAATAAGATTCAGAAGAAAATACTGCATTCCTTTATGCCCATGGTGTCCATAAACTCTATTTACAAGTTTTATAAAAAAAACTACAATAATTATGTATCCAAAACAAAGAACTTCACAATTAGATGATCACTTTGCTAGATTACATTTTCTATCCCCATGTAACATGCACTTTCCATTGCTATATATGTGATTGTAAGCAAACAACAAATAAACCTTGATATAAACCATTTGACTGGATACAAATAAGGACATCCTTTTCTACTTTTTTCATTAATAAATTGTGCTAATTTACAATTGTAATCAATATTTGAAGAAAAAAAACAAAACACAAATATGCATTAGAAATAATGTAATAATCTAATAAAAATAAAAGCGATTTGGGTTCTGTGTTATATCGAAAGTAAAGAATTAATAAACAGTATTCCAGTTTAATATACAATCATGACAAAATCGGATCTGCCCAAAACCAAAAATAACCTAGCCTACTGATCAAGCCTAAGGTTTTGCAGGGTAAAGCTAGTTATAACATAATTCTTATAATTATCTTTATTTGTAAAATTACATCTTAATTCATTTTCTAATTAGAATGAATTAATTATCATATCATTTCATTAATCAATGCCAACATAACTTAATGTTAGTATCTTAGTAATTATTAATAGCAGCTAAGTTTAATTATAAGACTTACTCCGCTTAATACAGAAAGAAAGCATGGCATTTTAGAAAGCCTTAGGGAAGTTAAAAGGCAAATGACCTAAAGGAAAACATCTCAGATACAGTGATACTTCTGATGATACTAAGCTACTGAGAACATGTGAAAATGGAGCGATAAAAACTTCTCATTATAAATCTATACATTTGTCTTTCTTTTATAAATAATTTCTAAATTTTCAATAGACTTCTTAGACACCTTGTGTGTGAAGTTAGAACAATAATGATCTTTAAAGATGAGACCACAGATGGCTTAAGGAAGCACTTCATAAAACACCAAAGGTTGTTTCTAGTTATGTGCTTTTTTTGACACTAGCATTGTACCCAATGTTGCCTGGAAGATAGAGTGTCTCTTGAAACATTTATAATGCTTATTATCGACATCATCTTTTATCATTTATTTAGTTACTTGTATTTTTAATATCAATATCTGTACTGTTGTGTTTTTTATATATATTAATCAAGGAAAAAATATTTTTATCTCCTATGGATTACTATGTGTGAAGTCCCTGTAAGGATCCTATAAACCACTAATGGCATGGTTTTTGCAGTGCCGATAGTGCAATGGCCATGGAGGCACCATGGGAGAAATAGCGGGGACTTAAGTGATGACCTGAAACATCCATTGGTCCTCACTGAATATCGAACCAAGAACCCTCAGGTCAACAGTCGAGCGCTTTACCACAAGACCATCTGTCCCCTCTAAGGATTATTGTAAAATGTTTCATTTAAATTGAAATAATTTACATTACAAAATGGATATTCAAGACAAAAACATTGTAACCAAGGAGGCTTAAAGTATCAACATCTTGTACGTGTTCATAAGCAAAGCTATATATCCATAGGTACAGAGTAATACATACATTTAGAAGTTCACATTGATATAAATATATAGCCATGTCAAATTTTTAAAAAATAAATATTTAAGAGATTGCATTTGTGTAATTTTGGGCTGTCTAAAATACATAAATATTTATTGTCTAAAATATTTATTTATATTTATACATTGATGTATAAGTATGGTTAGGGCTAATAAATAACAAAACAAAAAACTTAAACAAATGTATATGATTTGTTACTTGTAAAACAAATTTTTCCTATTTGCAATTTGAGACTTTCACTAAACCCTGGACATAATCTTGGTAAATATTTAGAAGTGAAGATGAAATAAACAGTTGCTGTAAGTCACACAGGGACTCAACATTCATCACAATGAAATCTTTAAATCTATGGAACAGATGAAAAAATAGAATGAAAAAAATTATTTCATCAAAACTTTATCAAAAAAAAAGGTAAACTGTCAGAAATCAAAAATTAGTTATAATGGGTAATTTGTTATTGCAAAATAATGTTTTCTTTATGAATTCTCATGGTAGCGCAGTAACAATAGATACAAACTCATAACAATACCAATATCTTCTGTTAAGCTAGAAGGAGCTAAAAGAATGCCTAACAAATTTCTGAAAAATAAACTTATTTTGTGGCGATGTACTATTTTTATAATATTTACATGAAAATGACTTTCCTGCATTTGCTTTTTACTATTAATTTTCAAATGGATATAATTATTGCTTCAGAGGAGATAATTAATAATCCAGTAAATAATACAGGATCATTGTTTCCCCAAATGTGCAAGAGCTACAAGTGGACTAGTGAATACAACTTTAGTTCTGGTTTGCACTTATTTTATTTCCTATTTATATTTAAAATAGGACATAGAAAATGTCAAGAGGTTAATTTTTAGTTAGCAAGCAAAAAATATTTATAAAAATACCAAATGTAATATATTTAAATATGGCTTGGGCTAAATTTTTGGAACGATCAAACCGTTTTCAATATTTTTTTTAATGTAGTACATTTTAAAGAAAAATAACTTAATACATGTATTGTTTTAGCTTTTTCATTAAAAGTAGAGCTGCTGTTCGATTAAAATATTTAATTGAAATTAAAGCATAATTAAAAATTTTATCGCAAATTAACACATATTTAATCGAAAAAATACTTTTTTTTATTATTAGTAACTTTTCTTTATTCTATCAACATGGCATCTTAAAATAGTAAATTTGATTGAACAGTTTAATTAACTAAAGCAGTCTTATTTATTCAGCCAATTGCTTAAACAGACCAGTTTATTCACATTCGCTGGTTCAAGTGATGCTCTCAACTTGTTAACAACACAGCAAGAAACAGAAAAGAGACATTCACAAGGGGCGGTTGTGGCAGGGAATGCTAAATATTTTTTGGCTAACATAGCAAAAAACTGGGTATTTGTCTTAATGTAACTTCCATCACTTTAAAGGATCCAAGTCATGTTCAATTTGTTGCTCCGGTCTGTATTTGTCAATAACTGTCAGGTTGGAGCGAGGTATCAATGGCTCATCTTCAGAATCTGATGAAAGTTCCTGCATTTGAGATTTCATTAGTAGTTGTTCTGATGTTTGTTTATCATCATTATCAAGTCCAGATTCTTTTACATTAGCCGAGTCTAGACACTGATTGACAAGTGTCAAATATGAAACTATATGAAACTAAACACTTGTTCTTTTACCTCCACCAATACACTGCTGTAAATAATGAAATGTTTCTTTTTTTACATCAACTGGGAAGGTTAGTTATTAACTAGGCGCTACTCTGAACTATCAGCATATAGGTCAAATTAAGTGGGTGTTGTGTTAAAATTTTAATATTAAATTTTTTTTTTACATGTTAAACGCATGTTGATGCAGTTTAATCAGAAGCCCTAATTAAAAGTGGTACATACACAAGTCAACACACACAATAATAATTCTATTAAACAAAGAATATTTAGAGATAACTTGAGCACAGTTATAACAATTTAATATGTATATTAAGTCTATACAATCTTTTAAAATTGACTAATTCTGTTCTGAGTATTTTAATTCAGATAAAAATATTCAAGGAAACTGATTGATATAAAAATCACTTTTCATTTTAAATCATATTGTTTTAATTTCATAATACTAAAAGAAAAATTAGTATAGATATAGTATGTAAATACATCTAGGCTGAAATCTAGTTGTGGATGGTTATTATAATTGAGCCTTGTTTGGCCATATCCTATATTTATTCAACAGCTTATCAATATCAAGAAAAATAATGCTCTTTGAATTAATTTAAAATAAGTATCAGTAAGAATATAGACTATATAAAAATGACAAAATCAAACTTATTTCACTGGACTTAACAGAGGCTTAATAAACTATGGGTAAGTTAATGATAACATACCATTAAATTAACACTTAACATTCAATTAACAAAGCTTTTCTGCCAGATAGTTTCAAGTTTAAATGGCACATTTCCTTTCTCTGATCAAGTGTAAAGTTTCAGATATTTTAAAACCTAGGTGAAACGATAACTTGAAAAAAATAAGAAAGCTGAATGTATTTGATTCAAGTAGTAAATGAAATGTCAGAAACTTAACACATGAAGTAAGGCCACCTTTTGTTAACATGCCATCTAGTAGAATGAACCCACAAAAATCATGCATTAAGATAAGCCAACTTAAAAAACATTAATCAAAATATGACAAATAAAAAAAATGGAGAAATATTTATTTTTTTTTTTTAAATTATTTAGAGTAATTTTTTTTTTTTATATGGACTTAAGATTCTTAAAAAAAAACAAAAAACAATATACCTGGCCAATGGTTCAGCAGGAACTTCACAAAGTACTGTCAGCATTTTCTCTTTACAATGTCTCCCTTTAGAGTCAATATCAACATTGTGGGTTCTATTTCTAATGATGTATTCCTGGATAAATTACAGAATGTAAAACTGTATATTTGTAATATATCAGCAATTAATGTCATGTAAATATGTCTACTGGAAATAAAAATTTATTTACACTTTTTTGTCTTAACAAGTATTACTTATGAAACATTTACATATGAGTTTGTATTAAAATAAATCCTTGACTACTTTCATTTCTGTTACATCAGTAATTAGAATAATTCATTCCAAAAGCAAGAAGTATTGATAATTAAATTAATAGCTTGAAAATGTATCTATAATTTTTCTTCTAATTGCTGCATATCATCACCATTGCCTTTCACTCATGGCAGAGTACATGGGTCACCAACAACAGATCTCCAGAGTGCTCTGTCCTTTGCCATCTTATCCAACTGTGTGTAACCCATCTTTTTGGTGTAAGCTGCTAGGTCTCTACACCAGGTGTTTCTTGGGCGGCCTCTCTGCCTTGTGACACTGGCTGCATATCATTGGCTAACTTTATTTTATAGGATGCATGCATTGACAACACACACACAATTTCCTAATTTTATTTTGCTGATTTCCTCTTCTTAATTTTTATAATGATAAATCTTTCTTCTTATAGTCACTCCTCTTTGCAAGGACCCATAGCCCAAGTATAAGTTACAGCACACAATGGAAAGAACAAATATCAGCCCAATCACAAGGCTGACATTAGACACGTGTCCTTAAAGAGATGATAAAGTACTAAGAAAATCATCAGTCTCAGCACCTCTTTGGATTTTATTTGAGGAAAATGTTCATAACAAAAAAAATTCTGCTCTTTACAAGAGTGATAATTTGTAAAATAATTTGTATAATAAAAAACTCATACAAATTTACACTGTGGTCAGAGGTAATTCTGTATTTTGTTTAAGTATTACTGCATCTCATGTGCTTCTGACTCCCAAATTGATAAAGATATATACTTAAAAAAAAATGCTGTAAAATCTGCTAGAGTTTGGAGGGGAGTTTAAAGAAAAACTAGCATTTGCATTGTGCTACCTTTTAGCAGAGAAGCTGAAAAAAAATTGTGCTAAAAAAATTGTAGTTGTAAATAGCAACATTTTCCAATTAAAAATTGCATTGTTATATAATAATATATGTAGTGGATGGTGCAGAGCTGAATTATCTCAGTTATAATAATGCAGATAACCAGTTTGAGACTTAGAAACTCCATATTCCAGTATTCTCTTTAAGACCTATACATAATTTACTTTCTCAACAAAAACATGTGATAAATTAAACCCACCTTTACATCAAAAATATTCCCCTGTAAGAGAATTAGTATCAGTTTTTTGCAAAACAAGAGTCTACCGGTCAGGCTGAGCTCTGAAGTCCATTTTTTAATTAGTTTTACATAGTTCTGTTTTGACCTCATGTGATCCAGCTGCAGGAGGGCTGTGACATCGCTGTGAATCACACCAATAGGATTATCTCTCTTTGCAGGAGATTCCAAGGTGTGTCCGCAATGATTATGGCTGCTTTCATCCAGTGATTGATCAGATCGTTCTAACTCTGACTGATGGCTGGCTAAAATTGGTATTTGTTGCAATTCATGGGCTATTAATTCCTGTGAGTAACAAATCAAATCCATTAACATTGGCTGCCCTTGTAAGGCTGTGGCCCTAGCATGAATACTGTGAACCAGAGTTTGTAAAACAGAATCAGGCAATAGAGAACATGTTAATGTGATGCAGGGCAATGCATTCACAGGGTAAAACTGGGACAATGTAAAATGGATGCTGGTGTTTTTGCTATCTTCAATGGAAATATTTAAAGTACTTCTCAGTCCAATGAAAGATACTATTATATGCTGCCCATTAGCATCTGAAAAAAAAGATCAAAGAAAACATACTATTAAAAATGAATTGATTCATAAATTTTCTAAATAATTTTGTCGATTATGAAATAAAAAAAAAATTTGTCATAATTTTGTCAATTTTGAAATAATAAAAAGACAAAATATATCACAATCTATAAAATTTGACTGTATAAAATTAATAATTTGTCTGTATAGTGCCATGGCACAATGGACTAAATGGGTGATGAATCTTTAATTTTAAACTTATACTAAAATGTTGTAGAAATAACCAACATAAACTTCAATCCCAACTTAAACATAACCGATTGATATCTTAACACACACCAATTATATACCCCATAAAAAATGCATAAAAATGTGATAAATCTTTAGCAGAAATATAAATTTTTAATAACCCTACAACCAAATATTTATAGAAAAAGAGGTTAAAATGTTTAATAAATACTTTTTGTTGCTCCTAACTTCTTTGACATAATAATCATTTTAATTGGTCAAAGTGAATGAATTATGATTAATGTGTGGCGTGTAGTCACCACATCTACCCTAATACTTCTGCTTAACAGTACAATTTTTAAAGTAATCTATACTTTCACAAAGTGATGTAGAAAGTGTTAATATGTACATCAAATGATGACATGTGAACAATCATTCAGGACTGAGAACTGAAGAAGTTAATTTTTTCTATTGTTTTTTTTTTTTACTGAATATAGTTAATATAGCTATAAGCAGCTGTTACTGACATCACACATGGCCTTCCAAGTTATACACTAAGTGAGGGTGAACTTTCCCAATTTAAGGTCAGTTAAAAAAAAATCAACAACACCAAAGGCTGCAATTTAATTAGCATCCATTTTTTTCAAAACAACTCTTTAAATCCAAACTCCATAAAACCCTTTAATGCCTATAACACTTGTATAAACATTTTTAGATGGTAAGCATTTAAGGCTGGGTTTATTAAACTTTTCTCCCTGACAATTGTGATACTTATGCATTTTTATGTAAAAATATGATTGATTGTATATGGTTTAGATGTTCCACAATATTTCTGGCTGCTACAGACTGCACATTTTTTTATTAAATGGCTGCATATAGCTGTTAAGGCCATTGTTGCCCATAACTGATAAACTCTATATAGTCAGACCTCAATTAGTGTGGTGGATATGATATCTATACAGTCAAACCTCAATTAATGTGGGGGATATGTTGTCTTTACAGTCGCACCTCAATTAATGTGGTGGATATGTTGTCTATACAGTCACACCTCCATTAATGTGGTGGATATGTTGTCTTTACAGTCACACCGCAATTAATGTGGTGGATATGTAATCTTACAGTCACACCTCAATTAATGTGGTAGATATGTTGTCTTTACAGTCACACCTCAATTAATGTGGTGGATATGTTGTCTATACAGTCACACCTCAATTAATGTGGTGGATATGTTGTCTATACAGTCTCACCTCAATTCATGTGGTTGATATGTAATGTTACAGTTACACCTCAATTCATGTAGTGGATATGTAATGTTACAGTCACACCTCAATTCATGTAGTGGATATGTAATGTTACAGTTACACCTCAATTCATGTAGTGGATATGTAATGTTAGTCACACCTCAAATTCATGTAGTGGATATGTAATGTTACAGTTACACCTCAATTCATGTAGTGGATATGTAATGTTACAGTCACACCTCAATTCATATAGTGGATATGTAATGTTACAGTCACACCTCAATTAACACTAACAAATGGCTGTATCTAAGCATAATTCCTTTAATTTAAAATAAATTATGACTCAGAATGATGAAAGAACAAAAAATGTTTCATCAACATGTGTTAACAATCATAGATGTATAGACCGGTCAATGTTGGTTTACTTCTTAAATTCTGATTACTTAAGGGGTATAAAATGAACAGTTATAAAAAAAAAATTTTTTAATATTTTTAATCTGGAAACTTTAAAAAATTTCTTTATCTTAAGAAAAACTTTCTAAAATGAAATTAATCTTCAAAAAAAACATGTCAAAAACTTTAAAAAGTCATGGGGATAACTTTAAAATTTAGATTTTTTTTCAATTAGATGAATTTAAATGTTGCTAAGTGATAATAACGATTACTAAGAGAAGACTGTTTTCCAGTTATAATATTATTAAGGGGGATTTTTTTTTATTCTTCATCAAAGGTTAGCATCTTTTTTAATAAACAGTTTTATATAAATACATTATATTTTAACAATATACTAGATCTTGACTTTTGTAAAGGTTTTTGAAAGTTGATGTTTGGGTTAGGCAGGAATTTAAAAAAGCAGTACTCCTGGATTTATTTCTGAAGAAAACTCAATGTAAAAAAAAAATTAATGTGCTCTAAAAAATTTAAAGATATATTTAATAGATGAAAAGAGTTGTCCCCTTTTTGCTAATACCAAACATGTAAGTAATAAGCGCTTTGTTTAAGAAAATAAATTATTTTATTCTTTTAAACATAGCCTTCGTACAGGCTGTTTTAGCTAACCCCTGGTCAGTGAAAATCTAGATGTTATGTCATCTCTTACCCGTGCTAAATGAGCTTTATTAATTATAGAATTTTATTTATTTAGCATGCCAAATGAGATTTATTATTTATAGAATTGTATTTACTATCGCATGCCATATGAGATTTATTAATTATAGAATTTTATTTATTATTGCATGCCAAATGAGATTTAGTAATTATAATCATATAATTTTATTTATTATCATTTTAATTTTTGTTCTTAAAATTAAAATATTTTAAATATTTTATTTGACTTTGCTTGAAGTGGATGTCATCTCATTTCTTAATCATGTTTTACTTATAATTCTAATAATAAAGTTGTAAAAGATTAAGACCGGAAGAGTCATTTTTATTGCAAACTAATAATTAATGTGTTATTTACATCAAAATGGCATATATATATATATATAAATTTCATCAATATTATGATCTGGAACAATTTGAGATCATGATGTTACTGATGTATCATTAAAGGAAGTGGCTACGGGACCAAGGACCAGGATTCCGTATTTTTTTTCGAGGACCAGGGATAGATGCGCATGCGCGGCTGACGGACTGCTTATTATTGCATATTTTTTGTTTTCGGGGCTAGGGTTAGGATTGGGAATAGGGTTAGGAATAGTGTTAGGGATAGGGTTAGGAGCAATATCTATGGAGTCCAGCTATATCGCGCATCTATCCCTGGTCCCCGAAAAAAAGACGGAGTCCCGGTCCTTGGTCCCGTAGCCACTGCGATCATTAAATTCCTATCTAAAGAGATTACTTACAACGCAGTTGCTATGGGTACGTAATTACGTACTCC
>JAGDYQ010000040.1:146802-311006 GCA_021962125.1 Bulinus truncatus | reverse complement strand
TAGCGTCAGTTATTTAAGTTTATTAGATTGGAAATGATTATTAGAATATTTCACCTATTGTGCCAATAATTATTTTGTACATTTGATTTAATTAATTGCCTTTTTGCAGCATTTACTCTATGATTCAAGCTGGAGGAAATATTTACACTACGCTGTTTAATAGCTTTTGTAAATGGTGAAAGTATGTAATTTATTTACTTATTATACTAATTTGAATAAGATTTGCCATATAATATGGCAATGTCTAATAAGGGGGCAAGATAAAAAAAATATTTTTAAAGTAATTATTCATACTCTCTAGGTTGATGGAAATTAAATAAAATATTTATTTTAATGAAACCAATCAAATGTAACAGTTTTAATGAGTGGAACTGATAAAAATCTTATATTTAACTTCATGATAAACCCTGTTTTTGTTTTATGACATGGTCTCTTTTTTCTTGAAATTGAAACAATAATTTCAACATGCAAGAATATCTTTGATATTGTAGATTTTTTAACAATAGAGTAAATAAAAAAGCCCAGTATTTTATTTAAAAAACAAAAAAATATTTCATTTGCATAGAAATGGTTTATGTACAAAGATATAGAAAGACTGATATTTATTTTTAAGTTTATGAATATTAATTAAATTAAATAAAAATATAATGTAATTTCATTGAAAAATCCATATTTTTGAGTCTCTTTGATTTACTTCATTTAAAAAATAATTCAAAGGCTGTAATACACTTATAATCTACATTTATATTTTTTGTAATTGTTTCAGATTAGTGGAACTAGTGATGGAATATGAGTTGGAAAAAGCTCCAGATTTATCTGAATTTCTTAGAGTAATAATTAATAGGGATGATGTGGAAGCATTTATTAATAGACCGGTAAAATATTAAAACATTTTAATATCAATATATGTATATTTCTAATGATATTGTCAGTCTTTTTGGATAAAAAATAAGCTTACAGTAAACAGTCCTTTACTTTCTATTTTTATTGTCTGGATTGTAAATCATTTTATTTTAGTGTAGATACAGTCATTTTTTCTTCATACAGTGGATAGCTCCTATCAGTATTCGAAATTTTGGACACTTTTATATACTGCTATACATTTAACTATTTTTTCACTATCTCCATGACCACCCTAATCTCTCTTTATATTTTTCAAATTATAATATTTTCAATTATAATATTTAAGGATATATTCCATCATCATTATTAGGCCAATGATATATTTAAGGATACTAGAGTCAATAGGTCATTCCACTCTCTTTGTTGTGCAACCATCTGTTAGGTTGTAACATAAATAAATGAAGGTTGTTTTCAATTAATGCTTATTTATTTTTAGAATCAAAAAAATATTATAATAATAGAATTTGAAAAAAAAATAAAAAAAGTTTTGTTCATGTAGGGTCGAAAGTTTCAAGGAGTCAATGGAAAAGATTTAGCAGCGGTTAAAATTCAATCATGTTGGCGGAGATACAGAGAGCGGTCTCAGTATTTAGAATATAGAAGACTAAAATGGGCAGCTGGTGCAATTGCCATGTCTTGGATCATGCATATCAAAATGTCTAGAATGAAGCATCAGTTACGACAAACCCGTATGAAACAACTTGAAGCTTTTAAACAAAGAGCCATGGTTAGTTTTTTTTAATATTTACAGAACATTTTCTGCAGAGTATCTTGACTTTGTTATGTAAAATTATTTACTAAATAATTATTTTTCCAATAGTTTGTTATTAAATTTGAAAAGATACTTATTACATAAAACCTTGTAAAAGCAATTATTTTAATAATACATGTAATACTAAAAACTGTGGTCAATTGGTTTTAGTAAATTGATTTAAAATAAAAAGATATTGATAAATAATAATTTTTATTCAGATATTTGCTTCATCATGGGAGAGAATTAAAAATTCTCACAGAGTGATTATTCATATCCCTTCTCTTGGATTTAGCCAGTCAATCAGAGACAATATTGCTGATCTTGGCATGAGACAGAATTCTCAAATGGCAAGACTTTGCGACATAAAAGGTTTCACATTTTATGAAAATTACCTTTAATAATTGGTTGATAATATATCCATTTAAAGAATTATTACTATGAATGAGTTTTGAAAAAAATAGAAACCAGATGGATCTGTTAAAATTTCTCTTAGTGTAACTGCTTTTTATATTTGAGATTTTGAACCTTTCAGCAATATGAATGCTTTGATAAAATTCAACATATTTTATTTGTGTCGTTTTTTTAAATTTTCAAGCTTGAAATTTAAGTGTGAGTTCCCATCTAGATATTTAAATTATTTGTTTATTTATTGCTACTTATATAGTTTACTATATTGCAATCACCCAAGTTTTTAATTTTAATAGTGAAAAATCTTATAAATATTTGTATACAATAATGCATTTTTTATAAAAGTTAATTTTTTTTTTTTTTTTACTTTTTTAGCTTGGAAAGAAATAAACTTGATTGTTTTTGCACAGTTTAATATTATTGAATTAATTTGTTAAGTCTATATAAGACTGAAAAAAAAACTTCACTATTTTTTCACTTATACACTGGTGCTATACAATTTTGTTTTATACATGACTTAAAAAACATCCAATTTATCATCAGTTTCTAAAAATGAGTCATTTTATCATTTTTTTTTTGTCATTTAGTCATGTATCATTTACTCTAGTGACCATTTTATAACAACATCCTTTGATTAAAGACTAAAGAGATACCAATAATTAAAGAAAACTTACATCTTTTAAATGATACAATCATTACAGTTTTTTATCTGTCCTTTAGATCCCCTAGTGGATGTGATCTACATTTCTGCTGTTCCACTAAGTGATGAGACAATTCAGTATTACTCCAAGTTGCTGGGACTGAATACTGCTGTATCCAGTAGTAATCCAGAAGATCAATGTGACATGTCAGATCACTACAAGATATTAGTGCCAGAGGCTTTGAAAAGTTTTCCAGTAAGATTGTCTTGTTAAAACAATTAAATGTCTGAATAGATTTCTGAAGCAAAGTGCTGCATTATATATATATATATATATATATATATATGTTACAGCAAATATGCACAGTCTAGCCAAGTGTACACTGGCCAGCAATGTTGGGCAGTGTGCAAATACATGTATTAGCTGAATGCATCTAGGCTAATCTCAAAGTGATGATATGAACAGTATTGTATGAATAAGATAACATCTATTTTGATTTTTCTTTGTGGAGAAAAACTTTAAGCAAGATATTGAGGCATGACCATCTGCAAGTATTTAAGATCATTTTCTGGGATGGTTTTATGATTAGTGTGGTGAGAAATTGTATTATTTTTTAGACATTTTTTAATAACTCAAAGTGTCAATCTGAGCAATATTTAATCAATCAAAGGTGTGACGTGATAATGCCATTTTTGGACAATCTGAATTTTCACTGACATGTAGAAGTGTACAATAAAAAAAAATGATAGCAAAGTTTACCACTATTGTGTCAGAGTAGGATACATTTATTGCCAACAGGTCAAACCACTGGTATGGGCCTTAAAGATAGTTTAAATGATTGTGTGATTATTCAAAGTGATTATTTTAAAAAATTATTTTTTACAAGGGATTACTATTTCATGTTTATAATTTTTTGTGGATTTTGATTAATATACCTATATAGTCTCTTAAAGAAGATAATCTCTTTGAAGAGTGGCCACTTCCCAATTATTGACATGTGGCCACGGCCATACTAAGGACAACTGCAATACTTGTGTGCAACAAATTGTTGCAAATGTAAAAATGATACAATATTGGTCCACTAAAGTTCATCCTATTGCAACAAATTATGACAGAGAAAGAGGATTTATCATGTTAGTTATTTTTAAAAAATTGCTTAATCTAAATTTGTATATGATATTTGTTCTTTTGATTAACAAGGCATGACAGGGACAAATAATTAACAATTTTAATTATCTAACATATATATATATATACATACATACATTTATAATATATTAAATATGTATGTTACTGTCAATGTTTGCCAACTTGCCAATGTCTGACACATTTCTGACATTGGCCAGCGATATTAACCAATGTCTCCAATGCAGGATATGCTATTTCTAAGGGTGCGAGAGGCATCAGGTGCCTTATACTTGAGAGTGGCAACTTCTTTCTTAATAAGGGTAGATAGTGTCAGGGTTGTTAGTATCAAAGTATCAGTATCGGCTAATACAGTATTGGCGATACTTTTTTAGTATTGGTTGCTGTATTGCCGATCCTTTTTGTATCAAGTATTGATTTGTGTATCGCAGATACATTTTAAACGAAAAATTTTCGATACTCGATACTAATACTTTTCTATTGCCACTATTAGCTTTTTGTAGAAAAACAATAATGATTTTAATACCTTGTTTTAAAAGTAATCTACATAAATTCAATCACCTGGAAAAATTCCCATGGTCCTCACCATGGATCGAACCCAGGACTCTCAGGTTGATAGTCAAGTATCCACATCACTCGGTCATCTGTCCCACAATGTTTCCAATATTAAGCCTTTATTTTCAGACTCACCACATGTGCCTCTCTACTTTACTTAAATACAGTCCTCGGACTCTAAAAAGAATAAAAAATCTAATAAAAGGAAGAGATGCTTTCATAGTGACTGGCGTTCCACACCATGATGACTTGGCTGTGGCAGATGCCCTGGATGTTCCAATACTGTGTCCTGAACCTGATGTTGCTCATCTTTATTCAACAAAATCTGGATGCAAGAGAATTTTTGTTAGTGCCAATATTGATACACCACCATCAGAATATGATGTTTACAGTCTTGGACAGGTAATTTTTTTAGAGTATTGAATACAGTACACTTAACTAATGGTGACATGGCTGTTATATTTCTATTTATGGTGTAATACCTTTATTAAGTTCTTGATATAAGTTCAGTGCTTATATTCCCATTACCATTCAGTCTTCATCCTAAACATGAAAGTCATTATTTTACTGAGCCTTATTATATCAAATAACTTAGCACACTTTCAGGGATGGCACGTTGGTCTCTTTATTTCTTTTATTTAATTCGTTACACACACAACTAATACAAGTTTACAACACTTCCATTTATTAATTAAAATTACTTTATTGAATGATCTACAGCACTAGTTATCCAATAGTGAACATTAACTATTAAATCATTTCTCTACAATAAATTACTGTATTACTTGTCCGTTCTGTCAACACAATAAAATACTTCTTCCTAACTCCTTCGTTCCTTCCTAATTCCCCTACCTTCCTCAAACTTAACAAAAACAGGGGGTATGAAAAACAATCCTCTATATCTGTGCGTCCTAATCTTTTCTCACCTCCATTCAATAACAAATTCATTTGGTGCGTTACTACAGGGAATTCCCTCTAACATCTACATTGATACTATTCTTTATTGTCTATCTATTTATCTATCAATCGATCTATCTGTCTATCTATCTAACAATGTGTCTGTCTATCTACCTATGTCTGTCTATGTCCTTACACACACTGATAAATAATTAAAATGTTTCAGCATAAACCTATTAAACCACAAAAACGTTTTGTAATAATAATCAGAAAACTAACTACAGTTGTTATTCTTAGTAAGAGAATTACACTGTAGTAGGATAGGAAGTAACTCTGTTTTGAGCACATGCTTTTTGAGTTTTATTTTTTTATAATTGCAATAAAGAAAACTCCAAAATTGTTAGAATGCTTTGCATTTAGTCTTCTTATAATTAGTCATTATTCTAATGTTTATTCTAACATGTATATTGTTTTTAAAAGTAACTAGCCCAAATGTATCTTTTCACACTTAGCTTCATGGGTGTTTAAGCACAGCTGGTAACAGAAAATCTACGCAGTTCAATTTGGCTCTTTAAACTTGATGACGGATTTGAGGAGGGGGATGACCTATTGATATTGCTGAACATTTAAGATGCTCAAATGGACCCTTAAAGAAGAAAAAAAAGATATGGAGAAAATTGGAGCAAGACATGGGTAGCTGGTAGAGTCGTAAAAATTTATTCTTCATAGAATTGTGATTGATTTAAATCTTATACAGTTTACACACTGTTAATACTTTTTTTTTTAATACTGTACCTAAATAGATGAGTAGTTTTAGGATTTTCATAACTCAAGTGCAATAAAACATGACATCATTACTTATTTTATAAGTATAACCATTTATTTTCTCGTTCTGTTAACTGTTTTTTACTCTCTGCAGGAAGCAGCATACATTAAGATTCATGCAGAAATTCCAGATATACTCACTAATTATGCTCAGCCTTGTAATTCCAAGATTTTTCCAACCTGGGAAACATTTTTAAAAGCATTTTTGTCACAAGGTTATCATTTGTTTTCATAACATAAATGAACAAAAAATCAAATCAGCCTTTTTAAAAAAAATGTCATTTGCTGATAAATTTCCTAAACCTTTTCACATGCAGGAGGTATTATAGAAGCTTGTCCACCTTCAGAGAATATCACAGCACTGACAGCAGATCTGCTCATTGAGCCTACTGGGGCAGTCAGCTTGTTGACATGTGGTGATCAGATTCATGCAGACAGTCAGTTTTCTTCCTGGGGTCTCTCAGTACCACAATCCTCAGCAGAGCCAAGTGAAATTAATGCTATGTGTAAGAGAATAGCAGAAGCATGTAAATCAAGAGGCATTATGGGTTACATGCGGATCAATTTTGTTACTTTTATTGACCCAAAAATGGTAATTATCATTAGTTTGCCTTTTTTATTAGAAAGGTTTTAATGCTAAACTGCAATTATTGATGAATTACCTAATTTTTGCATCATTTGCTTTTTTTCATTGAAGATGTTCAGTTATCCTATGTACTCCGAAACAAACAAACATATTTGTTTTATGGACAGAAATAGAAAATTGCTAGATTATCTTCAGTTGTTGTTACTCAGACATCTTATATATACAAATGAAAGTTCTGCTATTTTAACTCAACATTTTTTTCACCATGCATTGGACCACAATAAAAAATTATCAGAATCTGAGTTCAAATGAAAGATGTTTAATTCCACACTATGAAAAATTAAAAAAATAATTATCCTACATTTCAAAATAAGTGAACAAATTTGAAAATACATATTTTTAAAATTTAAATAATTTTCCCCTTAAAACCATAATTTAATTTGTATGGTTTTTAGAATTTTCTAATTTTAGAATTCTATCACGTGAATGAAACAATAGCAACCACCCAATTTTGAAAATTTAATAAACACTTAAAATTCAGTAACTTTCAATTTAAATATAAATTTGAGTTCTTTAAAATGAACATAGATTTACCACAAAATGTTTGTTAATAAAAATCAGTTTAAGATACCTAATTATACATTTGCTCTGCAATACTTTTTTCAGATGGACCAGAAAATTTGGGCTACTGATTTGTGTTTACATTATAGTGACAGTCTGGCACTGTTCAGGTTAATGGAGTATGTTACTCATGGTAGTTTTCAACCAAGAACTCATACTTTTGAAGTAAAATTACCATTACAGGAGAACAAAACTAATAAAAGAAGGTTTGCTGGTCAAGATGATGAGGTAGGTGATAAATATTGTTTGTATGGTTGAGGTGATAAATGTTGTTTGTATGATTGGGATGATAAATGTTGTTGGCATGATTGGCATAATACATTTATTTCTATGAATGAGGTGATCAATGTTGTCACTATGATTGAGGTAGGTTATAAATGTTGTTTGTATGATTGGGATGATAAATGTTGTTTGCATGATTGATATAATACATTTATTTCTATGAATGAGGTGATCAATGTTGTCACTATGATTGAGGTAGGTTATAAATGTTGTTTGTATGATGGGGTAGGTGATAAATACTGTTTGTATGATTGAGTTAGGTGAGAAATGTTTGTATGATTTGGGTTATAAATGTATGTGTTATTGAGATATCTTATTAATATTTGTATATATTTAGGTAAGTGAAAGATGTTATTTGTATGATTGTTAAAAAGAAGTTACAGCATTTTTTAAACAATCGTTCAACATTTTCTCAGCAAATCTTAAACAATACACGATATGCAGTGATGAGCACTCATCTTTTACATACCAATCTCTCTGTTGTGCATTACAGTGTGTTTTTTCAGATGTGTAGAGCCCATGGCATAGGATATGACATTAAGGTACTGTCAATCATTTTAATCCAAAATTATAATTTTTACTGAAAAAAGTTATTCTATGTTCAAGTATTCTTCAATGAGCCCAATTTATTTAAGTCCTTCAAACATTTAGTTTTTTTAACTTCTCGAAAAAAAAATAATTATCCTATATTCTGTTATCTTATAATTAATTTAACAAAGTCTGGGGAAAGAATGCCTAATGTGGGTGGATGAGGCTGAATTAAGGAAAGGCATTCAACTTCTGGGTTTACTTACCTGTAAAGAGGTTCAGCTAGGTTCTTTTAGTGTTCTTCTAATGAGTTGATAAGTGAAAGTATTAAACAAGAAGCTAATGATTAACTAAAAACACTGTGTCCAGTTATTTAGAATTGGACTTGTCTGTTTTTGTTAATTTGATAGCAAACAGTTAACTATTGATTTTCATCAGTCACCTAGAGGTCTTTTAACTTAACTAAATAAAAGCAACTTATCTCTTTAAATACTTTCTTTAATCCAACAACAGGACAAAACAGGCACAGTATTTACACTTATTGACAGTTTTAACAGGGAACATCTTGGAATGTTGTAAGTAGATATTTTTCTACTATTCTAAATGAAAAATTTATTTTTTGGTGTTGCAAATGTAGAAATTAACTATTTTACAATTTGCTTTTAGAACTGTGGGAGATAATTTGCAGGGAGCTTTAGCTACCTTTGCCAGGAATATGTCAGTCATTCATCAAGAAATATCAGCTCCAAACATGCAAGGAATCACAAACTTTAAGGTAGCATTTTTCAATTTTTAATAATGCTTATTATACTGATCATGACTAATGTTGACTTGTACATTTACAAGTAATTGGGAAAATGTTGATTTAAAAAAAAAATATTTCTTAAATTTATTGATTGTAAAAAAATATGTAGGGTAATGGAAGTGTTTTCTTCTGGCTATATTTTTATCACAATAAAATGTTAAAAAATTGCAATCTTTTTAATTTTATGCCTTGTGTTCATATCTAGTTAGTCCAAACAGTACTGTCAAATTTATTAATCACCCAATTTATTTGTTTAGTTTACAAGAACTTGTTAAGAAATGTGGATACTAAATCTTAAAGAATAAAAAGTCATGAGCTTGAAAAATTTCGTCTACAATATTATTAAATTAGTATGAATATTGGTTAAAATGGAATTGCAATAGGCTAAGTGAACGAATACATAGTGTGAAGGTAGTGCAAAAATGAGCTATTGAGAAACTGAAGCAGTTCTTGTATGATAATTTGGACTATTTAAAAGAACATTTTTTTCTTCATTTCAATAAATCTTTTTTTTAAAATTTAGATCACAAACAAGAATCAGAGTTAGGTCATGGTCATGTATATATTATTATCTTATTTATATGAAGATATGTTTCTCATCTTAACCACACTGTGCTCTCACAGTACATAGCAGACATCACATTAAAACTAAAGCTCATTAACATAAGTAGTAGGTGGACAGTATTTCCTTAACTACAATACTTATTTTTAAAATAAATAAAATGATGAAACACAAATTCTCAATTAATTTATTTTCCAGAATGCTATAACAGATATTGAGAACATTTTAGGTACAACCGTGCAGAATGCAGAAGGTCAAGAGAAGTAACAGTATTATGTTTAATTTGTATATTGTGATGATTAAAAACTTGTTTTTAAATCTTATTAAATACTAATCCTTAATTATTCATGCTGTTTCTATCTATGTATATACATGTAATAATACATATATACACACACCAGAAAATTATTGTTAATATACTGGATTTTTTTTACTATAATATAATGTGTCTGTAATTTTCTTGTAATTATAACAATGTCTTCAATTTTCTTGTTACCAAAATACATGTAATATATTTGTAATTTCTTGTAATTATTATTTGCTTTTATCTTTTTACTCAATTTATTTTTGAATAATGAGAGGTAAATGGTCAGAGAAAATATTTATGAAATCTAATTCCTGATGAAGTCATTTTTGTAAAGCCAATTGAAATATTATACTGTAAAGGCTGATGAGATTCATGCAATGATTATCTTGTTAGCGTTCCCTTTTTTATTTCAACATAAAATAATATTAAATCTGATGAATATGTGATAATATTTTTTTAATCATTGCAAAAGTCTTTCAATATCAGAACTATTTCTTTCTTGTTGTTCTATGCAATTTGCAAATAAAATTTGTATGGCAACTTAATAAAGAATTATGATTTTTTATTCAAAGCATAGAGGTTTCTATATAGCTTAAATGCATACAGAAAATAAAAACAAGATAATTATTCTAAGACACTTGCAATCTTTAATGTTGACAAAGAATACACACATTTATCAACTTGTCTGCATTTTTTCAGTCTGAAAAAAAAAAAATTACACCTCATCAGTAAAAATAATAATTTTAACACATTCAATTAAGGCTTTAATAAAAAAATTGAGATAAAAGTAAATTTCTGTATAGCTTTTTACTGCCATTTATCTTATTCACTATTAACACACATACACATTTAAAATTCTTTTTCCTTGAACCCTGATTCTGGGAAAGACCATAATCTTTATGGGAGTCAATTTTTTCCAGATCTAGTCAGATGACTATTAGAGCTAAGTATATGGCATTACATGCATGATGTTATATATACAGAGCTGTGTAATGTCCACAGGCTTCCAGTGACGATCCAGACCCTTACTCTTAGGAGCCTTCTTTATTTTTTTATTTCAAATGTTAAAAAACCTAATGTAGTCTAAAAGGTTACTTTCAATGTATAGATCATGAGCGACCCCTTGTCATCTTGTCAGTACCGACTTTATGATGTCAGTCCATGAATCACTTATATTACTACTGTCAGTGTCCAAATAATTGTAATATTCTTCTTAAGATAAGTCAACTTCTGACTCATTTTCATTATGAGAATATCCCTAATGTAAATTTGGGATGCTTCCATTAATTTGAAAAGTCATGAAATTTCAATTTTAAAATAATGACTGGAATTCCCATAGCTAAGCTAAAACACAGGGATTGTGGGTGGAGTCTAATGGCACATATTAGTAGCGAGTCAGCAGTTGCTTTAGTAAGGAATGAGTTAACCAAAACAATTTATAAAATTTAAAGGAAAAATAGTGATATGAGAACATTTTTATCAACAAAATTATAAATACATCTATGTATTCTTTTAAATTTACTTATTCATGTTGTTGATATTTACTCTAAAACTGATGATAAAGAAACAAGACTTCAGCAGGAAAATTGCAAAAAAGATTTTTTATAATGCTTTTAAAACATTATTCAAAGAGTAAGCATTCAGTTTAGAAGATTTAATATTCAAACATGCTTTCCTCACTGCTTGAGTAGTACCGTTACTGGTATTTTTCTGTTAGAATATTTTTAAAGTGATAGCAACAATGTAAAAGAAATATTATTGGTGATCACTTAGCTTTAACCTATTTTTTTACCTTTGTTCTTTTTCCTTGGTTGGTTGCTTGTTTTTCTACAAGATCTGGAATACCTGCTCTTTTAGCCTTTGCTTTAGGACCCCAGTGAGGTTCTGGATTAGTCTGCCATCGAAGAAGACCTTGTTTCCTGGAAAGAGGATTGGCTAATGAATGTTCATTAAACGATATGTTAGCTTCTGGTTGCTGATCAAGAATAGCTTTAGCTACTGATCCAGGAGTGAGACGTTTGGAACTTACTGGGTTTTCTTTCACCCAACATCGCATGATATCCTACAAGTAAAAAAATGAAAAACACATGAAAAACAAATAAAAAATGGAAAAACTATTGTTTTCAGGATAAAAAAAATATGTATTTCACTTTGTTATAAGCCTTAGTATTCATACCCCCTCACCCATAATATGTTAAAATATCTTGGCTTTTAAATAAAATATAACAATATCTTGTATGTAGAAATGTAATTACCCATACAAACTTTGACGGAGCATCAGTTTTATATGAGTTTTTTGCTGCATGAGAGAGAGACACTCTGTATCCGGCATTTAGTAATGCTGACCTTTTAAGATAATAAATATTTGTGAAGTAAATCATTGAGCAAAAAAACCAAAACACTTTTTTTTACCTGAAGTTTAAACTTATACTGTATGATGAAAAGAAAATTTAATAAACATTTAACTTCTTAATTTGTTCACATAGAAAAAAATATAATAAAGATTTTTAAATATCTTTTTTTTTAACCTTAAAAACTAAGTGTTATACTTTACTTACCTGAATGTTACCATACTAGGAGCACAGCAATGCAATACACTACAAATGGCATCCAAAACATAAAAAAAAGGAACATCAGGTAATTCTTCATGAGCAACGTTTAACATTCCTAGTATCCTTTCAGATGTTTTCAAATTATGCAGACCAGAACTCACTCTGGTGATAATTTTTTTCACAAAGTCTGTATCATGAAGAGGAGCAGACCAGATAGGACCACCAATTTTGTAATGATGTTTACAATGTTCACAGATCTGAGGCACAATTGGTCCACTTCCAGGAATAAACTTAAAATTGCCGTTCCCTTTAGCAGGTAAGGCCTCAGCCAAAGGCTGTAATAAATAAGAGCCACATCCTACACATTCAAAAACTAAGGACTTCTTTGTGCAGGAATGTTTCACCTGCTTCTGACCAGAAAACACCTGAACAAACAGCCTAAAATAAAAATCTATGCTTAATGAGATTAGGGGAACTATATATCTCCCATAACGATTAGCATGTGAGTCTAAGCACTGAAGCATGATTCTCAATCCCATCTCATGGCAGTATTTTGAGCGCAGTGAAATTGCTCCATAATTAGCACTACACTTTTCTGGGGCATTCCCACACAATACAGCAGCATCAGTACAAGTAATACATAATAAGCCACCATCTTTAACAGCCTGGACAGCAGCATCAAGAAATACTGCAGGGCTTCCATAAGGATCTAAATCAATGACATCAAACTGTTTCTCTGTTGATCTACATTCATACATAGCTATTGAAGCATCTCTATAATTGGCCTTGACAATGTCTTCCAAAGCATTTTTCTGGATATTTTTCTCAATAAACTCCACAGCATTCTTATCAAAGTCATTGGCAATCACTTGTTTGATTCCTGGAATTTCTAGCCCAAATCTAACTGACCTGAGGCCTGAAGCTGCGAGACCTTCAAATATAGTTATTCCATTGGGGTATTTTTTCCCAACTTGTGGGGTTTCATTATTTGCAGCAGTCTCAGCATCTGTTAAATGGGTGCCATCTTTTTTTTTTAAATGCTGGGCTGCATACTCTGATATAATTGCTATTGTTAAATCCCTGTTGTATTCTTGAACCGGATTATAGAAAACTGACTCTGGTAAGACTATCTTAGCACAACCTTCTGATATCTCAGTTAATTTATTTTCATCTGATGCCATAGCAATGAACAAGCTTTTTTACAGTTTACTAAACATGTAATGACACTAGGTAGTATTATAATAAGTCTTCCTCACAATCTGTTGAAAAAAAAAACAGAAATTATATACATACTTTTTTTTTAATAAGTAAAAATTAATATACATATATTATGATATATACATTACATAAAAGCAAAACATTTTATAAATTTTTAACAAGAATGCCCATTTGAGAAGAGGATCTAGTGCTTGCTCACTGAATGTTCTAATAAAATGGAATTGATGCAAACTAAACATCTGAATATTAGTCCCATTTTAGAAAAAGTAATTAAAATAAATAGACAGAATAATGAAAAAAATATTGCTAAAAATCACTGAGATCAGTGAATAAATTTACATTTGTTTCTTTTAACCTTTTTTATTACTTAAATGGTGGGTAGCGAAAAACTGTTTTTCAGTGGGTCGTGAATCACAAAAGCTTGTGAACAACTGTATTAAGATGTAAGTGTTTAAATCCATCAATGTGTTTCTAACAATTTGAAATTTTCTTAGTTTTCTCAGAAGTAGTGGCATGAATGGGGGGGGGGGGGAAGAACGGTTCAACTCCTGGTATAACTAAAATCGTAGATAAAACTTACAAGGCCGTGTACACTTTAAAAGTAGACTTACACTTACACTACAGCATAGAATTTCAGATACATTTGGGTTCATTCATTAAGTCTTAAGGGGACGGGTGGTCGTGCGGTGTAGAGCGCTTGACTGTCGACCGGAGGGTCCCGGGTTTGAATCTCAGTGAGAACCTTGGGATTTTCTCAGGTCCTGGTGATAGTCCCCAAGTCCACCCAGCTTTAAAAGGGGTACCTGACTTTAAGTTGGGGGAGTAAAGGCGGCTGGCATTGTGCTAACCACACAACCCCTTCATATGCTGAGGTTATAGAAACAGATGAATTCTACACTTCATCTGCCCCGATGACCCGTTAGGGTTAAGGGAACTTTACTTTACTTTACATTAAGTCTTAAAATATATATGTCATTCTTAATAAGCAGAGATGGGTACTTGGTGAAACAAGTAAGAGTACTACTTGTACCTGCACCTGGGGTAAATTTACTCATACTTGCATCTTGGTAGTTTGTACTGTTTTACTGGCAATTTAAAAAAAAAAAATGTGTGTACTTGTACTTGCACCTTGGCCACTTGTACTTCAAGTACTTGCAAGTTCAGTACTTGAACATAACTGTTAATAAGTAAGAAGTTTAAGTATGACATTATTCAAGATTTGGGCCTACTTAACTACAACTTGCCACTCACTGAGACTATGATTCAGTATGATAGACCAGAGGTTTTCAACCTTTTTTATGCTGCAGACCCCTCCGACAATCTAAGCTCGGGTGGCGGACCCCCATAGCCCCAGACGCCCTGGCCTCCACTTTTCGTACCTCACGTTGGGCCAGAATATGTCTTATTAAGTTTGCGGATGCAATGTACTTAAATTTTGCTAAACGGTAAGCCTAGCCTAAGTTACAGGAAAAACGTGAAAAAAATAGGTTGGTCAGCTTTGGTCCCCACTGCGGAGAAGTCGAATGGTATATGTTCTGGATTATACTTGCGCCGTATTCTTTTTCGTTCGTCTTTGGCTGCTTGATCATCGGAATCTTCCAGTTTCTAGTCAGTTTTCCTCTTCACAAATGTATCCATGCTACTAGCCTTGGACAGTTTACTTATACAAATATTGATAAACAAATGACCAACAACAGTTTAGTCCCATTGACTCAGATCTCAAGGAAAGAAATTAGAGGCAAAGTTTCAGAGTAGAGAGAGTTAGAGGAGGTAACTATCTGTAAAAATATTTCACATTCTGATGACGAAAACTCACATCTTAAAATTAAATTGACTACTATGATAAAACAAATACAAATCTTATGCAATATTTTGAATTGTTTACCAACATTTTAAAAAGTATTTGTCACATAAGCAAGTCACATAACAACATAATAGGTTCACCGCTAGAATGTCGACCGTTTCAACGATGCGTTGAGACCCTATTATCGTTCTGGCCTAAATTTACGAACAATCTACTTCCAACCAAAACAATCATTTAAAATTAACATGCTAAGTGTATACCAGCAATTTGATATCAAAAACTTTTGTCTAAGAATTCTAGGCCAATCTATGCTTAGATTTACATCTAGGCTCAGTAAATAAGAAATATTGCCAAGATGACATGACTCAAAAATTCACTGCACAAGTACATGTAGTATGCAGTCTAGTTCAGACTTCAGACAAAAATATATGGAAATACCAGCAAAGTTTTCAATTCTACACATTGTTGTCTGTGCCTGAGAAACATTGACATAGCTAGTATTTTTTGTTTAGCTAAAAGCTAACCAATCAACCAAACGAAGTAATAATTTATACAAGAAAAATCACTACTTTCCTTGACTTGCCCTTTGAAGCTCTCCACGGACCCCTAGGGGTCCGCGGACCACAGGTTAAAAACCTCTGTGATAGACTATGTCTATGGTGAGTATGGAACTATACAAAAGTAAAACAAAAAACTAAGTGTCTATGCCAAAACAGTAACCAAAATTGACACTTTTTGAGTGTTGGCTGCTATTAGTAAACCCGTATTATACGAAAATGCTCTAATATTTCTAAAACATTGGATTAATAAAGAAACAAACGTAAATAAACAATAATGTAAATAATCAACAACATACACACGAGTTTTTTACTTTTAACAACACATTATTTTCTTTCGTTTTTCTGTTTCCGGTTCCGGTAGCTAGAGCAGGGTCAGGCCGGGTCAGCCATAGATATCTATGGGGTCAGCATTCATACAACAGTTGTCATGGATGGCAGAAATTTTTCTAATAAGCCAAAAAAAAAAAAGCGTAAAATATCAACCATAGTACCCCTTAATTCCACCTAATATTTTCGATACAATGAGTCTTTTCTTCCGATTTAATTTTTTGTCTTATGACAGCAGACAAATTTGGGATTAAATTAGGACCGAAAAAAAAACCTACATTTTGTCGCACAGTTTTATAGCCAAGAAGGTAGGAACTATAGTTATAAAGAAATATCTAATGGTAGGAACATTTATTTTGCTGTTACCTAAAATGACTATTTTGACTGTAAAGCGGGAGGGGTAAATTTAGGCCTTGTTGCCCAAGACTCCTATATATCAGTAGCCTATAGCCCCCAAATGTAACTTTGACCTGCGCCCAGGCCCGTGGCGTGCGGGAGGGGGGCCGGGCCCCCTGCGATTTGTCTGCCCCCCCTGCTAATTTGTTCTACTAAGTAAAATGTATTACCTGCCCCCCCCCTGCTGTAGAATGCCTGGCCCCTGCTGTAAAATTTTCACGCTACGGGGCTGCCTGCGCCCCCCCCCCCCAATGTAAAAGAGGCTCTTCTTTTGTGTGATACTTTTATGGGAAATGAAATATTTGATTCAAATTTTGCAAATTTATGCTTGGCAGGGCTCGATTTACCGCCGGGGATATCCCCGGCTCTGCAGCATTGTTTGTTTGTTTTTTTCATCCCCGGCACTGTTTTTTATACTTAAATCGAGCACTGGTGCTTGGGGGGGGATGCTTTAAGGCTCTTTCAATGACGGAATATCGTTTAAACAAATTAGTTTCAATTACTTTTGTATCTAGTGCCGAAAACTTACACAGACTGCCGTAAATTTATCTATAAAAAAGACCAATAGTTTTACTTCTGCTCTCCAGTGTCATATATAAAACACGCAGTGGCGTCACTAGGGGGGTGCGGACCGCACCGGATGACACCCTCACGAGGGGTGACACCCGAATGCAAAATATCTAGTTTTAGGCCTATATTCTTAAAATAATTCAAAGCCGTATTTAATTTTTATAAATAAATAAAAATATCTCCGATTATTAACAGACACTGCGTACTTTTTATTATTAATTCTTTTAACGCACCGGTTCCGGATACGTCTAAGATGAACTCTTATGATTTAAAGTTATTTTCTTTTCGCGGGAAATTGCATAACCGAGCCATTCTTTCTGATTATATATTAAAATTGTAGCTTCTGTGGCGCGCTGGCAGAGTGGGCTAATCGTTTGGCCATTTAGGCCTAACTATATGCGGGTTCGATTCCTCTTAGAGACATATATTTTTTTTTTCAGATTTTTTTTTTCAGAATTAGGGTTAGGGGTAGGGTTAGGGTGTGGAGCAATATCTATTGATGGTCCCCGAAAAAAAAATATATCTCCCATTATTAACAGTAAATGACGTCATCAACGTCTGCAGTAAATAAGAGTTCTCATTCATTCTGTTTACTGACGTCATCAAAGTTTGCTAGACGTATCCCGAAAAAAAATACGTAGTACGTCTTAGACGTATCCGGAGCCAGTGCGTTATTTTAATGAAATTATTGGTATACTTACACTGACCTATAGATATCAATTATCGCTAAAATCCTGACCCCGGAAACGGAAAAAAATAATTAAGTCGCGCATGCGCACATATATACGGTGTCTGAAAAAAAATATGGAGACCGGGGTGTCATGAGAGGGGGTGACACCCTGAGTTACAGCACCGGGTGACACCAACCCTAGTGACGCCACTGAAAACACGGTAAATAGTTTTACTCATAGACATCCTACTCAACAGCATGTATATAGTTTTACTTCTGCTCTTTATTTTGTTTCTTTTGACATTTGTTGGTATTCCTGTAAGCAGGACTTTTCTAAGTATTTTTAAGGGCTATAGGCAAAATTTCTAGGGGCCATAGAAAATAACAGTAAATTTAGGGACCCTTTTAGCATCAAATTTAGTTCCTTAACCTTTTAATGTCATTTGGCTGAATCTGCAATGGGCTATGAATCACCACAGAGGATGATGGCAACAGTCGACGTTGATTTTCAAACTGGTATTCTGCACTGACTAGATAGAATTGACAACTCCACAGACATCAGTCGCCCTTCAAACTAGTGATCTGCACTGACTAGATAGAACTGACAACTCCACAGACATCAGTCTCCCTTCAAACTAGTGATCTGCACTGACTAGATAGAACTGACAACTCCACAGACATCAGTCTCCCTTCAAACTAGTGATCTGCACTGACTAGATAGAACTGACAACTCCACAGACATCAGTCTCCCTTCAAACTAGTGATCTGCACTGACTAGATAGAGCTGACTACTCCACAGACATCAGTCTCCTTCCATTTTGGATTAGAGACATGACGTCATATTTAGTAATTGCATTTTTATTAGAGCTGCTGTTCGATTAAAAAAATGATCGAAATTAACGCGTGATTAAAAATTTTAACGCAAATTATTACCCACATTCTAATCGACACACTATAATACATTTGTTTGTATTCAAACTAGTTTGTCATAATATCATAGCATAATATTGGCATAATAAATTAGTCAGATTAATTTACGAAAGATGTATGATTAATTGTAAAATATTTATTAAGCATTAGCATATAATGCCATATATGTCTATTGAATTAGTTATTGAGGCCAGTTTATTGACATGTATCAATCACGTCAAGTGATGCGTGTTGTTGTTTTTTAAATCAACAATATTGCCAAACAAGTGTTTTACTCGTACAAAAAATACACTCGTCATGTGCCTTTTCCTTCATTAAATAATATTATAACCAGAATGTACTCGCTCTCTTATTATTAACGCGTTTTTTATATCCCCCCCCTTGCCCAACCCAGTTACATTTTTGACACACTTAGCAGTCTCTCCCCACAAAGATGACGTTACTTTGGTACCCAACCACCGTACCCCCTCTGTCCCAAAACAAGTTTACACAAGTTACATTGTTTCAAAACCATGGCACGTGTCGAACTATAGCACTCGTCTGCAAATGTTCACTAATTGTATTCAAGGTCACAAATTATAATTAAGAAATGACAATCCAATTGTTTCAAGGTCATATAGCTGCTATGATTTTATGTAAACGTGACTGTTTCTGTGTTCGGGTATTTTTTCTTGATTTTTTTTAAAATCTTGTCTGATCTGGTTATATAATTGGGTTATTTACTGATTAAAAAAAAATTCCGCAACTCTGAAATGCTAGCATTTAGATAAAATTTAACGCATTTAAGTGTTTGTGTTAAAAATAAAATCGTATATTTTTAACGCATTAATTACTCTTTAATTGCAGTAAATCAACAGTCCTATTTAAATTTAACTCAGTGTCACAATTATTCTGAAAAATATAACCACTGTCTCATGTGCATCAGCCTAGTCTAGACCATGTCTAGACACTGATTACATGTGTCATGTATACGAAACTATTAATGCAGTTGTTGCAGACGTGACCACAAGATGCTGTATTATAATAATAATAAAAAAAAACTATCTCGTGTGGAGAGGCCGAACTCCCATCGGGCGCCTCCCCAGGTGGCGGATAGGGGAAAGCTCGCCAGATATGGTGAGTGCCGATGAAATACAATTCTCGGGGCGGACCAAAGCAGGCAACTACTGCCTTGTTGTTAGTGGAGGGATCCACAAAGGCTAAGGGACCTAACCTTAAACAAAGGCAGCTACCCACAAGGCTGTAAAGGGCAACACCCTAGTGGTTGTGCACAGGGCTAACTACCCAGTCATGTAAAAAAAAACACTAGTTACGAAAGCCAATCAACAATTCAAAAACCGGACTGATTCAAATGGAAACCGACCTTCGCAAGATCACGGACATGATTACTGGCTAGCGACTTGGAACGTGTTAAGCCTATACAGAGCGGGAGCCCTAACCCGCTTCACTGAACAGCTTAGAAAATACAAAATAAAAATAGCAGCACTCCAAGAAATCAGATGGAAAAATTCAGACATACTAAAAACAACAGAGTATACCATCTTTTATAGTGGAAACACCACAAATACATTAGGAACAGGTTTTGCCGTCAGGCAAAACATCCTCAATCAAATATCTGGCTTTAAACCAACCAATGAAAGATTGTGCAGCCTCAGGATTCGTGGCAAAATGTTCAATATGACCCTAATATGTGCCCATGCACCCACTAAAGATACAGAAGGGAATACCAAAGAGGAATTTTATGATGCCCTAGAAAGGTTATATGAAGAAGCACCTAGACATGATATCAAATTAGTGTTAGGAGACTTCAACGCTAAGATTGGCAAATAAACAGTATACAGACCGACAATTGGAAGCTACAGTCTACATGAAGAAAGCAACGATAATGGAACGCGTCTGATTGATTTTGCATCTGGCAAAGGCATGACCATTAGTAGCACTAAGTTTCCACACAAAAGAATACACAAAGAAACATGGAGGTCACCAGATGGGGTGACAAGAAATCAAATAGATCATGTGCTAATAGACAGGCGACATGGTTCAGATATTCAAGATGTCAGAAGCTTCAGAGGAGCAGATGCCGACACAGACCACATGTTAGTCAAAATAAAGTATAGACAAAAAAAAAGTATCTTTCACAACACAAAAGCAAAGATAACAAACCAATTTGACTGTGAAAAACTAATAAAAGAGCCACAAACAAAAGAAAAATATGCACAAGAAATTAAAAGCAAACTAGAAACACTAGATATAGATAATACTGAAAATCTAAATAGCCACTGGGAAAAGATTAAACAAACCATAAAAAACACAGCGGAAAGTGTCATAGGGTACAAGCAAAAGAAGAAAAGAGCTGAATGGTATGACGATGAATGCAAAAAAGAAGTGGAAGAACGAAACAAATTGAGGATGATAATGCTACAAAAAGCAACCAGGAAGTCAACTCACGCATACACTGAGGCTAGAAGGAAGGCCACTAAAATATGCAGAAAGAAAAAACGTGAATGGGAAAAGGGAAAACTAGTAAAACTAGAGGAATACTCAAAAGAAAAAGAAACAAGAAAAATGTACATGGCCATCAAAGAGGAAAGTAACGGCTTCCAAGCAAGATCTCACATGTGTCTTAACAAATCAGGCGACCTGCTTATAGAAAATGAAATGGTTCTTGAAAGGTGGGCGGAATATTTTGAAGAAATGCTGAACATTAAAACTGACAGCGAAAATGATGTACCAAACATTGCAGAGGACAATGGGGCAGAAATAGAAGAACCAACCATAGAAGAAATAAATAATATTATTAAAAAGACCAAAAACAATAAAGCACCAGGAGAAGATAACATAAATGCTGAGTTACTCAAATATGGAGGACGCACACTACACTTAGAAATACACAGGATGGTCAATAAAATATGGAAAGAAGAGATAATGCCAACAGAATGGGAAACAGCCTTAATAGTTCCACTACACAAGAAAGGTTCGAAACTTAACTGCAACAACTACAGAGGAATCTCACTTCTCAACACTGTTTATAAAATACTAACAAAAATAATAGCCTGCAGAATAGGGAATTTCAGTGAAACAGTATTAGGTGACTATCAATGCAGGAGTTGTGTATCCCCAACAAGCTCATTAGACTGGTACGTCTGACATTAAACAACTCAAGAAGCAAAGTGAAAATCCAAGGGGAAAGCTCAAGAGAATTTAAAGTAAACCAAGGACTTAGACAAGGAGTCTCCCTTTCGTGCATACTTTTCAACTTAACCCTAGAAAAAGTCATAAGAAACGTACAGTTGGATAAGCGAGGAACTATAACACACTACCTCAGAAGTGAAAAAACAAAGTCTATGAAAACAGGAACAATATTTACAGAACCCATCCAATACCTTGCATATGCTGATGACATAACATTGATAGGAAAGCAAAGCAAGGATATAGCAAAAGCATACATAGAATTAGAAACAGCAGCTCAGAAAGCAGGTTTAACAGTAAACGAAACAAAGACTCAATATATGCTGTTACAAAGAAATGAAAAAGAAGGAAGAGAAAAATTTTTCAAAATCAGTGATAGAGCATTTGAAAGAGTAGAAAACTTTAAATACCTGGGATCAACCATAAGTGAGAAAAACGATATAATGATAGAGATAAAAAACAGAATAGAAGTAGGGAACAGAATATATTATACACTGCATAAAATACTGAAAAACAGACAGATCTCCAGAAAAATTTAAAAAACCATATACAAGACAATGATCCGGCCAGCAGTAACATATGGTAGCGAAACATGGACCATTAGCAAACAAGCAGAAAATATGCTAAACACTTGGGAAAGGAAAATATTTAGGAAAATATATGGGCCAGTAAAGGACAATAACGAGTGGAGAAGTAGAACCAATTCAGAGCTATACGAACTGTACGAAGAACCAAATATAACAGCTGAAATTAAAATGAATAGATTAAGGTGGGTAGGGCACATAGAAAGAATGGAAAACAACAGAGGTCCAAAAACGATTTTTAAGACAACACCCAATGAGAAAAGGCCTAAAGGCAGGCCAAGAAGCAGATGGTTGGAGGAAGTGGAGAAAGACCTTAAAGCCATAGGAGTGAGAGAGTGGAGGAAGAAGACCCTGGATCGGGAAAAGTGGAGAAGTGTAGTATGGCAGGCCAGGGCCCTAAATGGGCTGTAGAGCCAAAGGAAGAAGAAGAGAAAAAACTATGTGCAAAAAAAGGATGATACAAAATTTCTAGCATCTCGTTATTTTGATCTAATTATAACCGGGTTCATTATACACTTGTTTTTTTTTTTTATCTTCAACAATACACTATAGTACCTCCACCAATACACTATAGTATATAATGTAAACTAGTGAATGAAACTTTTCTCTTTTTATATCGACTGGGAAGGGAGCAGGAGGTTTACTTGTCTTCATTTTATATTACAAGTGGGGCTTTTGTCGATATACCTAGGGGTTAGGGTGTGAGCGAATTGCGACAGGGTGGGGTTGTAGATCTACTTAATAAGTCTACGGACCTTAACTTCAAATTGTTGAGTGAAATTCTGTTATTTATCGATTTGGTGAACTTTCAGCATTTTGGTAAAATTAATGCATTTAGGTGTTGCGTTAAAAATTCTAATCGCAAAATTTTTTGTATGCGTTAATCGCAAATTAACGCAGTTTAATCAGCAGCCCTAATTTTTAGTAATGACTAGCAGGTTGTTTTTAGCTTACAGTAACGAAAATAATACAGATAATACACTATCCGGTGAAATCCGGTTCCGCCGGATTTACATGTATCCGGAACAACCGGATTCCGGAATATACCAGATTTCGGAATTTGCCAGATTTTGTGACTCACCAGATCATAATCTGAAATAAAAGTAATTCTCTTTCCCGAATTCCACACGATCACGATACATTAATCGATTGTTTCGAGCGTTGAGCTTGTTTAATGTTTTGAACATACCAGAGGCTAGAGTCAGCACCGCTAATAGTGGCCAATCGGCCCAATCCCATACATGATAGTGCGGGAATGAGTAATTATTATTCGTGACGTCATCTTAACCGCAATCACCAATGACGTTGTAACAGAAATAATAAGCAACTATACTGCCCAAGCGCCTGGCCACCAGCCCGCCACCTTCATAACAAAATAAATAACAGAAATGAATGGTTTTTTTTATAAATTCATAGTATGGAGTATCCCTGCATGCATACGCACAGCTCATATTTGTATAGAGATTAGCCAACTTGATAGGAAGACAATTTAAAGTGAAATGAAATTAAGAGAAGAAGTGTGTTTCAGACTCTGTACTGGTTTAATCCAATTTGTTACAGACTCTGTACTGGTTTAATCCAATTTGTTACAGGCTCTGTACTGATTTAATCCAATTTGTTACAGGCTCTGTACTGGTTTAATCCAATTTGTTACAGGCTCTGTACTGATTTAATCCAATTTGTTAAGACTCTGTACTGGTTTAATCCAATTTGATACAGGCTCTGTACTGGTTTAATCCAATTTGTTACAGGTTCTGTACTGATTTAATCAAATGTGTTAAGACTCTGTACTGGTTTAATCCAATTTGTTACAGCTCTGTACTGGTTTAATCCAATTTGTTACAGCTCTATACTGGTTTAATCCAATTTGTTACAGGCTCTGTACTGGTTTAATCCACTTTGTTACAGGCTCTGTACTGGTTTAATCCACTTTGTTACAGGCTCTGTACTGGTTTAATCCACTTTGTTACAGGCTCTGTACTGGTTTAATCCACTTTGTTACAGGTTCTGTACTGATTTAATCAAATGTGTTAAGACTCTGTACTGGTTTAATCCAATTTGTTACAGCTCTGTACTGGTTTAATCCAATTTGTTACAGCTCTATACTGGTTTAATCCAATTTGTTACAGGCTCTGTACTGGTTTAATCCACTTTGTTACAGGCTCTGTACTGGTTTAATCCAATTTGTTACAGGCTCTGTACTGGTTTAATCCAAGTTGTTATAGGCTCTGTGATCCACCTCAGTGCCAAACCAGAAAAGAGCATTTAAATGTTGCCGAAAGAAATTGACTTGAAAATTAAGAATCAAAATTTATGAATTAACATTTAGGGGAAAAAAACTACCATCTGTAATATTTATCTGTTGTTGTTTGTTATTTCTCAAATCAGTTATAATAATACGTAAATAAACAACTTAATTCTCGGATACATTATAAATATGTACCGGTAGTTGAAAATTTGGCGGAGAAGCAAAAGTATACCTGGAAACCTACGATAACTTTATTGAAGTTTTTCAGATAACCGGAAATTACGTTCAGAAAAGTGTAAAAAATATAATTCTTAATGTTTTCTTTGATACGTATAAATTGAAGTTTTAGAAAATATGTTTTAAAGTGACAGTATATATTAAAGGTTGAGAATATATATATATATATATATATATATATATATATATATATATATATATATATATATATATATATATATATATATATATATATTCATGTTAAAGTAATATGTGTTGGTTTTTTAATGTCGAAGATATGGCACGAATTTATGCAGTTATATTACAGGTAGGCCTAGTTACATGAGATTTATTGATAGATTAGTCTGCATTTTAAAACAATTAATCACGTATGCATCGATGCGTACACCAGGCATGTCAGACATAATTCACCGAGGGCCGCATAGTTTATATCTTGTTGTCACAAGGGCCGCATAGTTTATATTTTGTTGTCATGAGGACCGCAAATACTTTAAGAGTATTGCAGAATATTGTTGTTAATTAAACTTTAAAATATATTATGTGCAAATAAATGGTTTAGCTTCTTACCACGTGTTTGAAGTTGAAGAATGATTTTTTTAATGGAATGGGGAGGTAAAATGAAATTTTAAAATGAACCATAGAAACATTTTCCACACCAACAAAAAAAAAATACAACAATTGTTTGAAATTTATTTACTATTGGTGTTTATTTCATATGTTTGTATTTTTAAGGTAGGGTGGGGTAAAAAAAATTGACGTAATTTTACTAATGGGAAGGCGTTACCTAGAGATTGACACATGTTGACGGATGAAATTCGTTGACGTAATTAATGGACGAGCCCTAAGCCATAAGTAGTGTACATAGTCTGATAACGAAACACTGCAAAATCTGTTCTTTTTTATTGTTCTTATACTTTTTGCCGTTTAAAGAATTTCACTGGCTTTTTTTTTTCTTGGTGTAGTTTATATACAATATACAAAATAGTGCACAAGACTAACAAAGAAATTCAGAACTCATCTCTTTTATGAACCTATTCCAAGCTATAGAGACACCCTAATCCATCTCTGCGACTTCCCTCTTGTATAAACTAGAGACGCCTTAATCCATCTCTGCGACTTCCCTCTTGTATAAACTAGAGACGCCTTAATCCATCTCTGCGACTTCCCTCTTGTATAAACTAGAGACGCCTCAATCCATCTCTGCGACTTCCCTGTTGTATAAACTAGAGACGCCTCAATCCATCTCTGCGACTTCCCTGTTGTATAAACTAAAGACGCCTTAATCCATCTCTGCGACTTCCCTCTTGTATAAACTAGAGACGCCTCAATCCATCTCTGCGACTTCCCTCTTGTATAAACTAGAGACGCCTTAATCCATCTCTGCGACTTCCCTCTTGTATAAACTAGAGACGCCTTAATCCATCTCTGCGACTTCCCTCTTGTATAAACTAGAGACGCCTCAATCCATCTCTGCGACTTCCCTGTTGTATAAACTAGAGACGCCTCAATCCATCTCTGCGACTTCCCTGTTGTATAAACTAGAGACGCCTCAATCCATCTCTGCGACTTCCCTGTTGTATAAACTAGAGACGTCTTAATCCATCTCTGCGACTTCCCTCTTGTATAAACATTGTATAAAAAAATAAACTCGGGCTCCATCAGCATTTAATTCGTTGACTCGAACGTTTTCAATAATGCCTAGTCATCGAGAGTACACAATTGTTCAACATTTCAAATAGATTGGACTAAAGTAGTTAATGAACAATTCCCCGAAACACAGCTTAGAAACTTACCACCAACCACCGCAAGAGAAAGCTTCAAGTATTACAAAAGGGAAAGCCTATAAAAATATATATGTAGTTAATATCTATTAAAAATAAAAATAATAAATATCCTACTTAACGTTTTTTGTATTGAAAAACGTTTTTTGTTTCAAAGTGATGAGACTAAAGCGATGAAACTAATGGATGTGCCCACAGCCTTAAAGGTCATCCGGGCTTTAAAAATTCTGTTTCTATAGCCCCGGATATTTAGTGATTGTTTGCCTAGCTCAGCGCCCCAAATAAAGTCAGGTCCCCATTTAAACTAGCTGATCTTGAGGGACTTTAAATCACCAGGACCTGGAAAAAAAAATAGATTTACAGTTAATTAAAAAAAAATGTACAGCTTTTAGCAGTTGGTTTATTATTGAAGACCATGTGTTTTATACTTTACTCCGTTACCAAATTATTTATAGGTGTGTAAAATGAACATAAATATGTATAACTATAAATAACTTTAAATAGCCAGCACATTTTTTTAAAACTATTTATGTCATATTTAAATCGAATTCCACCTAATATAATGAACTTTTTAATTTTTTTTAGTTTCTTCAGAATAATTTAACTTCCAAATGCTGGTAGAAAATAAAAAACTCCGGAAAAAAATATTAATGTCTCAAGTTATAAGACAAACTTTATCTACATTAGCTGGTGGAATATGTTGGAATCCCTAGATATTGGATTCTTCGTTTCAGGCGTATCTAGCAACGGAACTTATGATTATTTGAATGACCCGGATGTCATCAGCACACACCGTTTGTTTGTAGTGGTGGTTGTCATGTACATTCCTCTCATCACCGGATGTAACGTCATAGTTTTTTGGGGCATTCTCCTGTATCCTGGGTTTTTCACCAATAATAATATGCTGCTGCTTAGTCTAGCCTTCGCGGACTTCCTTGTTGGGGTCTACTGCCTGCCCATGTACTTCCTGAGCTATATTGAGGCAACTCGTGTGATCGTGTACTCCAATAAAACCTCTTGCATCGCCTGGCTGACCTCTGGTGTCCTGTCCGCCGGAGGCTCTCTGCTGTCGCTGCTGTTCATCGCCATCGACAGATTCGTGGCGATCGTATGGCCCCTGAGGTACGGGCTGTTAATTACATCGGAGAGGGTTGTCACTTCGTTGATACTGCTCTGGCTTTGCGTCTTCGCGACATCGTTCGCCCCAATGTTCGGCCTGAACAACTACAACAACAACATTAAAAATCTCGGCATACGCTGCAATTTTTACATTACACTCCCCAAGTACTACGTCTACTGGTCCATTCTGGGCTGCGCGGCCCCAGTGGTCATCGTCTCAGGGGCGCTGTACTCTCAGATTATTTACATTGTTTGGAAACAAACCAAACGGCTGAGCTCCAGACAGTTTATGGTTCGTCCCGAGCAAGCCCTACGATTGCAGAACCGCATGAGGTCCATCAAACTGTCGTCATTTCTGATGCTGGCGTTTGTCGTCTTGTGGAGCCCGTACGTCAGCATCGCCCCATTCAAATACTACAACGTCTTCTCTCAGAAGTCAATAGAAATAGCCAAATGTTGGTCTCTGTTGTTGACATTTGGGAACTCGCTGATAAACCCGGTGATATATGCTATCTTCAGGGAAGACTATCGCCAAGTGTACAAGGTGATGTTGTTTAATGCACCATGGAGGTGGAAACAATTGCTACGACAGTTGTACGTAGACAAACACACAATGAAAACTAATTTCTTGATGGAAGAGATTAAAGCTGCCCCCTACAGGGCGGAGCAGTCAAAACAGTACAGGAAGACTGGCCACTTTGAAAAAAACACAGGGAGTACGGACAACTGCGGGTCAAACCCAATGTCCAGAAAAATTTCAGCCATGGAGACCATCTACGAATCTGTGTTTTCTGATCAGGTAGCAACGAGAGGAACCGATGTCAGCAGAAGTGAATTTTTAAATCAGTTTTATCAAATGGCGCCGAGGTTGAAAAACTTTGTATTGAGGAGAATCTTACAAACAGACAATGCTCACTCCCCAACGTCTCCCCGTTTAATAATGGGTGAGGAGACCACACCCATTCAGACCAGAAGAAATTCAACAGACAGTGCCATATTCCATGATTGTTTACCTCCATAATATATTCCATGATTGTTTACCTCCATAATATATTCCATGATTGTTTACCTCCATAATATATTCCATGATTGTTTACCTCCATAATATATTCCATAATGGTTTACCTCCATAATATATTCCATAATGGTTTACCTCCATAATATATTCCATGGTTGTTTACCTCCTTAATATATTCCATGATTGTTTATCTCCATAATATATTCCACGATTGTTTACCTCCATAATATATTCCATGGTTGTTTACCTCCATAATATATTTCATGGTTGTTTATCTCCATAATATATTCCATGATTGTTTACCTCCATAATATGTTCCATGATTGTTTATACCCAAAATATATTGGAAGTGAGGGTGGAGGTATTAATTTTTTGTTGACATGAAAATGACACAAATGTGTACAGTTTCTAGTTACACAATATACTTAAAGACATAGTACATGTACACTGGTGTCGAACTATTATTATTTTGTTTGTTTTGGTACCACATGTGCATTTGTTTTAAAAGAATAACGTTTTTTTTTTGAAAGTCGAATAAAGCCCTACAGCATCTAATTAAAACCCAGAGTTTAGGAAGACACATTCCTAAAGATATTATCTGGTAAATAGAGCAAGTTACGGGTTGATCTTACCAGCTACTAATGATGGTAACACTTGACATCTATCACAAACACAGTTTCGGTTGTAGAAATAGAGATGAAGCTACACAACTGTTCGAAGAGTAGTTACAGACGACAAACGAAACTAAGAAATAAACAGCTCATCCTGATTCAGACCATATTGTGTCAGAGAATACCTCATGGCATTACCTCCCCTTAAAGGATAAAGGGCACAAACAAAAGATTGAAGTATAAATGGTCACTAGACATACCGACTCGTTTAGACAGACTTGTTTTATCTCTTACAGAAGTTTTCATTCATAAAATATAAACAACTAATTTTTTTTTGTTTTAGCTGGAAAAGATAATGTAATGTTGGAAATAAATTTAAATATATTGCTGTTCATTTTAAAAAAAATAGTTGCAATTTTGAACTTTGGTGAGAAGGAAGGAATCTTTCTACTCTGTCAAAGTGACGATTTAAGTTTGTTTTAAAGAATGGTGCGTCATACACGCAAACACATAAAAGGACTTCATTATTGAATGGAGTATCATATACACAAAGATACACATCCATACACACAAAGAGACACATCCACACACAAAGAGACACATCCACACACACAAAGATACACATCCATACACACAAAGAGACACATCCATACACACAAAGATACACATCCATACACTCAAAGAGACACATCCACACACAAAGAGACACATCCACACACACAAAGATACACATCCATACACACAAAGATACACATCCATACACACAAAGCAGAAAACATTTTAAGTACGTAAAAAAAAACAACAAATTTAAAGATATTTTTGTAATTTTTAATTACTTAAAAAAACCTTTGTCCAAAATCATCTATTTTACAAAGAAATATAATGCATGAAAATACCTTTACACAACAGAGTTTTACACTGAATGAAAAATAATAGATAAAAATTTATTTAAAATGAAACATATCAAAGTGAAATTATAGTGAAACATATTATAATGTTATAGTATGACAGAATTAGACATATGATTTTGAAATTGGAATGAAAGAAAAGAATAATTAAAATGACAAATTGACATGATTTATTACGGGCGCATTTTTTATGGGAACTATTTTTCAGTATTCATTGCACACTATTCATGTGGGATTATATATGTTTATTATATATATATGTATCATTGTAATGTTCAGTGGCGCAACTGGGGGGGCATTGGGGGCATTTGCCCCCTCCGAAATAAAAAAAAAAATTAAAAGGTTAGACCAAAATTTGTTTAAAATAAAATACAAATATATAAATAATGTGATTTTTTAATACAAGTGATTTTTTTGCTCCCCCCCCCCCCTGAAAGTTTGGTCTAGTTGCGCCTCTGGAATGTTCACTTTTTTCATAATATTCGTTACTTGTAACTACATTTAGTAGTTTTATGTTAACAAGTTAAACTTTTTAATATTCAATTTCTAATAGAAAGTGTTACAGAGTGTTTTCTAAAGATCATCTTAATTTGTCTGTTGATTGAGCGAATCCACACAAACAATAGTGAGCTCTCTCCAATAAACTAAGTCTCATACAAATATTTCATGCGTAAAACTATTGCGATTTGATGTCGATTCAGTGTACTTTGCTTCATTGTAAATTTTTGCTATATATGAACTTCGGACAAAATATGCACCACAGTAAATCTAATGATGACTAGTATAGTAGTACAGCTCAACATGTAGTAGTACAGCTCAACATGTAGTAGTATAGCTAAACATGTAGTAGTATAGCTCAACATGTAGTAGTACAGCTTAACATGTAGTAGTATAGCTCAACATGTAGTAGTACAGCTCAACATGTAGTAGTATAGCTAAACATGTAGTAGTACAGCTCAACATGTAGTAGTACAGCTCAACATGTAGTAGTATAGCTCAACATGTAGTAGTACAGCTCAACATGTAGTAGTATAGCTAAACATGTAGTAGTATAGCTCAACATGTAGTAGTATAGCTCAACATGTAGTAGTACAGCTCAACATGTAGTAGTATAGCTCAACATGTAGTAGTATAGCTAAACATGTAGTAGTACAGCTAAACATGTAGTAGTACAGCTCAACATGTAGTAGTACAGCTCAACATGTAGTAGTACAGCTCAACATGTAGTAGTACAGCTCAACATGTAGTAGTATAGCTCAACATGTAGTAGTACAGCTCAACATGTAGTAGTACAGCTCAACATGTAGTAGTATAGCTCAACATGTAGTAGTACAGCTCAACATGTAGTAGTATAGCTCAACATGTAGTAGTACAGCTAAACATGTAGTAGTACAGCTCAACATGTAGTAGTACAGCTCAACATGTAGTAGTATAGCTAACATGTACAGCTCAACATGTAGTAGTACAGCTCAACATGTAGTAGTACAGCTTAACATGTAGTAGTATAGCTCAACATGTAGTAGTATAGCTCAACATGTGGTAGTATAGCTAAACATGTAGTAGTACAGCTAAACATGTAGTAGTACAGCTAAACATGTAGTAGTATAGCTTAACATGTAGTAGTATAGCTCAACATGTAGTAGTATAGCTCAACATGTAGTAGTATAGCTAAACATGTAATAGTATAGCTCAACATGTAGTAGTACAGCTAAACATGTAGTAGTATAGCTCAACATGTAGTAGTATAGCTCAACATGTAGTAGTATAGCTCAACATGTAATATACAGCTAAACATGTAGTAGTATAGCTCAACATGTAGTAGTATAGCTCAACATGTAGTAGTACAGCTCAACATGTAGTAGTATAGCTCAACATGTAATATACAGCTAAACATGTAGTAGTATAGCTCAACATGTAGTAGTACAGCTCAACATGTAGTAGTATAGCTCAACATGTAGTAGTACAGCTCAACATGTAGTAGTATAGCTAAACATGTAGTAGTATAGCTCAACATGTAGTAGTATAGCTCAACATGTAGTAGTACAGCTCAACATGTAGTAGTATAGCTCAACATGTAGTAGTATAGCTAAACATGTAGTAGTACAGCTAAACATGTAGTAGTACAGCTCAACATGTAGTAGTACAGCTCAACATGTAGTAGTACAGCTCAACATGTAGTAGTACAGCTCAACATGTAGTAGTATAGCTCAACATGTAGTAGTACAGCTCAACATGTAGTAGTACAGCTCAACATGTAGTAGTATAGCTCAACATGTAGTAGTATAGCTAACATGTAGTAGTATAGCTAAACATGTAGTAGTATAGCCAAACATATAGTAGTATAGCTAAACATGTAGTAGTACAGCTAAACATGTAGTAATATAATTAAACATGTAGTAGTATAGCCAAACATATAGTAGTATTGCTAAATAAGTAGTAGTACAGCTAAACATGTAGTAGTACAGCTAAACATGTAGTAGTATAGCTAAACGTGTAGTAGTATAGCTAAACATGTAGTAGTACAGCTAAACATGTAGTAGTACAGCTGAACGTGTAGTAGTATAGCCAAACATATAGTAGTGTTGCTAAATATGTAGTAGTACAGCTAAACATGTAGTAGTACAGCTAAACATGTAGTAGTACAGCTAAACGTGTAGTAGTATAGCTAAACATGTAGTAGTACAGCTCAACATGTAGTAGTACAGCTAAACATGTAGTAGTACAGCTGAACGTGTAGCAGTACAGCTAAACGTGTAGTAGTATAGCTAAACATGTAGTAGTACAGCTAAACGTGTAGTAGTATAGCTAAACGTGTAGTAGTACAGCTAAACATGTAGTAGTACAGCTAAACATGTAGTAGTACAGCTAAACGTGTAGTAGTATAGCTGAACATTTAGTAGTACAGCTAAACATGTAGTAGTACAGCTAAACATGTAGTAATACAATTAAACATGTAGTAGTATAGCCAAACATATAGTAGTATAGCCAAACATATAGTAGTATAGCCAAACATATAGTAGTATAGCTAAACATGTAGTAGTACAGCTAAACATGTAGTAGTACAGCTAAACATGGCTCTCCTGTGTTAAACGACTGTAAACAGATGACGTTATAGTGTGCTTTGAACTGGCCTTAGAGCGTTCGATAAGTGGACTTGGACTGGTGGGAGACCTGATCACAGACAAGAAAGTTTTAAAACTGGAGTAAGACTTTGAGGCAACACCGGAGCCAAGCGTATTAGGTGACTTGTCGCTGCTGTTCTGTGTAGTGGTGACCTCCAGTTCGTTGGCAGCTGCCGTTGCGTCCTCAGGCGCGGACTGGTCGTTGGCAACATTCTCCTCCTGTTTTGTGCTGGTTACTGACGATGGATAGACCGGTATACGGTCAGGTAGGCTTATAGAAAATCTTTCCTGAAAGAACACGTCGCTCTGTCTAGAGAAATAAACACTGCCTCGTTTATTTCTATGCAGTTCCCGTAGAGCGCTCCTCCACCGCCATGGATATGTAAACACCATTAACCTATACACCGCCCTGTACTCTTCTCTCATGAAGGCGTAGACTAGAGCGTTGAGTAGGGAATTCCCGAAAGTCAGCAACAAGGCAACACATTTGAAAATTTCTACGAATTTATCAGAGGCGTAACTGTAATACTTGAATGGGACAATCAGAAGGTAAGGCAGCCACATAAGGATGAATAGAAACATCAACACAGAGGTCAGTTTCACGTTGGCCTTGGTGCTTCTAATGGAGTCTGTTCTCGCAGTCGAAGACATTTTCCCCGGTACAGCCAGTGCGGTCTGTCTACGCACGATGATAATGATTTGTAAGTACAAAACTGTGGACACAAATATACTCGTCACCGATGGTCCGATCAAAAGTGCTCGGACGTAAAACTCGGGGAGCGTTTTATAAAAGTTACACCGCTGATTCAAATCATCAATTGATTCGTCGTAATGGTTCCATCCCAGGGAGGGGAGAACGGCAAGTGTGATCATGATGAGCCACAGTGTGACCGTGACCACTGCAGTTCTCTCTACCGTGATGTCAGTCCTGTAACGCAGTGGCCACATGACGGCTATATATCGATCTAGTGCTATACAAAAAAGACTCATCAGAGAACACCCAGCGCCTAGTATGGTGGAAGAGAACCAGGCGAGGCAAGCGTACTTGTTGCCATAGATGATCTCTCTGGTGGAGGCCATGTAACTGAGAACATACATGGGCAGGCTAAAGACACCCTCCAAAAAATCCGCCACAGCCAGACTTAAGAGATGAATGTTGTTATTGGTATAGAAGCCAGGATACAACACGATGCCCCAGAATACGCCCATGTTTAATAATGTTATCAAAGGAATATAAAAAATGCAGACGCCTACGAAAATTTTATGGACTAGTATAACATCTTCGTCAAATAAATGATCGAAACTTCGATTATTTAGCGGCCGATCTTTTTCCAAAAAAACTATATCATAAACACCTGGCATGTCCCGTTTAATACTTCTGTTTGCTTAAAAGAGAACATCTCTTGTCACAGCTGTAAGGTTTATTTATACAACAATTTACAAAAAGAGTAAAGGAATAATATTCAGTTTCATCATAATTTCTGAAAACTGGCTGAATATTTTTCTAATAGCATGAACAAGTTTTAAAATATTCGAATATGCCCATACTGGATAAGTTTTCAGTAAACTATGATTCCCTTTAGCAGCGTTAAACAATAATATAAACGACTTCCTTATTGCAGCTACAGAAATAACAATGGTTGTAAATACAGCAGCTACTGAGATAACAATGGTTGTAAATACAGCAGCTACTGAGATAACAATGGTTGTAAATACAGCAGCTACTGCGATAACAATGATTGTAAATACTGCAGCTACTGCGATAACAATGATTGTAAATACTGCAGCTACAGAGATGACAATGATTGTAAATACTGCAGCTACAGAGATGACAATGGTTGTAAATATTGCAGCTACAGAGATGACAATGGTTGTAAAACGCAGACGGAAATAGGAGCCGAGTAGATTTTTTAAAAACTTGTCTAAAAATTATGTCTATACAATGTAAACAAAAAATATTTACCGTAATCAACATGAAATAAACAACATGTATTAGTCGTTTGTGTGTTTATCTAAAAAAAAACCAATTAAAATGGACATCTAATTATGTAACATTATTACTGAAATATTGTATAAATACTTTGGTTAAACATAAAAGTTAGATTGTAGGATGAATGCAGGTTCGTAGTCAATAATTATGCGCCCCCTGACTGGGCGCTATCTATAAAACCGGAAAGAGGAGGGGGGCGGAAGGCTCTGGCATCTTTCCCTAAACTTTGCAGCAAATTGAACAAACAAAAATAAATTTCGAAATGAAGGGGACCCAAAGGCTTCGGACCCCTGACAACAGATCGTCTGGTTAAGGTTTGGAAAGTTGTGGCGATGTTTCAGCAACAGAAAATTCATCTGTTCCTCTTAAATGTACATTTTACTACTGAATTGAATTAAGGCCAGCCCTCGGCTCAGCAGCATCATTGACGAATCTCAAATTTCTCAATTTCCATTGCCCAACAATGTGGCTGTTTACAGTATCCAACATATCAGGGCTAATAGTCATAAACTATTTAGGTAAAATCAAAGCATTACAAAATTTGTCTATTGTGTTGTGATACCTACCTTATAGGAAGTGTGTGTTGACTTAATTGGCAGTGTATGCTGATAGATGATTTAGCATTTAACAAAATGTTGCAAACCTGCAAACGTGGCTGAATTTAACAGCTCACGTGCCGTTCATCAAAATGATGAGCAAATCTTTTTATACCCGAACTTAAACAAGATACGAGCGATATGATATGTAAAACGCACTGCTCCACGACCGTCATATGACGATGTATTTTTTTTTTTACCGCTTCCGTCAACAATTGCATAGCCGAGCAATTATACATTGAAATGAGAAGTTAGTTTGTGTGGTGCGCTAGTGATGTAGGTTGTACGCTTGGCTGAGACCCAGTTTGGCTAGCTATGTGCGGGTTCGATTCCTGATAGACACATACATTTTTTTGTTCAGAATTTATTTTTCAGGATCAGGGTTAGGGATAGGGGGTTAGGGATAGGGTTAGGGTGTGGAGCAATATCTATTGATGGTCATTTTTTAATAAATCATAAATTTTTTTTCCAGATTTTTTTTTCAAGATTAGGGTTAGGGATAGGGTTAGGGATAGGATTAGGGTTAGGGTTAGGGATAGGGTTAGGGATAGGGTTAGGGATAGGGTTAGGGTGTGCAGCAATATCTATTTATGGTCCCCGAAAAAAAAAATATCTCCGATTTTTAACAGTAAATGACGTCATCAACGTCTGCAGTAAATAAGAGTTCTCATTCATTCTGTTTACTCTTTAATTGTGTTAAAACGATCGCCGATTTTGAGCACCATCATTGTGTAAGTAATAATATCATGATATAAACTGCATTTATAACTTTACATCATAATAGTTCATTCTGTTGACGGAAGCGGTAAAAAAAAATACATCGTCCGTCATATGACGGTCGTGGAGCCAGTGCGTATGTAAAATGCCTTCCAACAAAAAATATTGTCGGAAGATTTTCGGGACTTTTTGATGAATTGAAAGGAGTACGAGACCGACTCAGAAAAATAACTGGGGAATTGTTGAAGCTTTGGGATAAACTGAATTTTCCTGTTCTTTCCAAACAGCAAGTGTCGGCAAAGGTTAAAAAACTTATCACATCTTTTGAAAAACGCAGAAAGCGACCAAACGCAGAATTTATAGAAAATCTTGTTAATTTGTTTGATATAACAAAAACAAATGGAAATTAGATTTGTAGTGAAGATAAAGATCTGTATGAAAGACAAATTGAATCAGGAGGCAGGGTTGGATATACAACTGTCCTTCAAAAAGGGACAAACACACTTCACAACCTTTGACAAGCCAGATGTTAAGCTCCGAATACAGTGACAGTGAGGAAGCAAACAACAGTGGGGAGTGTGACCCTGAAGAAGTTCCTGAAGATTTTCTGTAAAAAGTGTAACACGCTACTCAACTAAGTCTGTTGCTAAACTGTTGACTTAAAATAAAAATAAAATTTATATTGACGCTTTAAAAAAATCAGTGAACGCCATCTGAAAGAAGATACTTTGATCTACATTACCTATATATATCCTCGACTTATACTCTAGGAATGATTTTTAAATAATTTTTGAATATGACAAAAGTTAAGACTGTTTTCATTATGTAGCTTGTTTACGTAAAAATAAAAAAATAAAAATTATACTGACGCTTTCAGAAAATTGGTAAACGTTATCTTGAAGAGGACACCTTGACCTACATTAACTATATATATATATATATATATATATATATATATATATATATATATATATTAGAGCTGCTGTTCGATTAAAAAAATTGATCGCAATTAACGCATGATTAAAATTTTTAATCGCAAATTAACGCACTTTTTAATCGACACAATATAACACATTTTGTTTCTATTCAAACATGTAAGTTAGAATATCATAGCATAAAATTGGTATAATAAGCAATTCAGATTAATTTACGAAAGAGGTATTATTAATTGTAGCAGATTTATTAAGCATCAGCACTAATGTCTGTTGAATTAGTTATTGAGACCAGTTTATTGACATGTATCAATCACGTCAAGTGATGCGAGTTGTTTTTTTTTTAATCAACAACAATGCCAAACATGTGTTTTTCTCGTACCATAGGTTCCGAGATAATGACGTATTTCAACCCCTCTCCCCTCTATCCCTGTCATATTTTGCTACACTTTACCCCCACGTATGTCTTGTTTACCCAACCCTCCACTACCGTACCAACCCCTTCACTTCCCATTCCAAAACAAAATACACACGTCATTTATATCTCATATGTGCCTTTTCCTTCATAAAATAATAGTATAGCCAGAAAGTACTTACTTGCTCACTTATTATTGACGCGGTTTTTTTAAATCCCCCCCCCTTTCCCACCCTGTTAGATTTTTGACACTCTTAGCAGCTTCTCTCCCCCACAAAATGACGTTACTACCAACCGTACCGTACCCCCCTCTGTCCCATTTTTCCAAATCATGGCACCTGTCAATCAACCAGATGTTCACTAATGGTATCATTGAGTGTCATAATTATTATTAAGAAAAGACAATCCTATTGTTTCAAGGTCATGTAGCTGCTATGATTTTATGTAAGGTGACAGTTTTTGTAATCGGTGGATTTTTTTTTTCTTTTTTTTTAAATCTTGTCTGATCTAGTTATGGTTATAGAATTGGATTATTTACTGATTACTGAAATGACAACATTTGGCTAAAATTTAACGCATTTAGGTGTTTGCGTTAAAAATGTAATCGCATATGTTTAACGCATTAAATACGCTTTAATTGCAGTTAAAAAACAGCCCGATATAAAATATAAAATTTTGCTCAGTGTCACAATAATTCTGAAAAATACAACCACTGTCTCGTGTACAGTCTAGACCTTGATTGACAGGTGCCATGTATATGAAACTATTAGTGCAGCTGTTGCAAACGTGACCGGCCTAATGCTGTATTATCAAAATGCTATAAAAAAATTTGCGCAAAAATTGATGATACAAAATGTCCAGCATCTCGTTATTTTGATCTAGTTTTAACCTGGCTCATTATACACTTAATTTTTTTTTTTACCTTCAAGTTGACTTCAATAATACACTACAGTATATAATGTAAACTAGTAAATGAAACTTTTCTCTTTTTACATCGACCGGGAATTAGTGTTGTTTTCGTTGACGAAAACTAAAACTAAAATTAGCAGCAAGAATAAAACTAGACGAAAACTGAAATTATTACAGAAAAAACGAAATAAAAACTGAAACTAAAATATACTGTTGCTTTCGTTCACGAAAACTAAAACTAAAACCTTCGTTGACGAAAATGTTGACTTTTCGTCAACGAGAACTAAAACTAAAACTAAAATTAGCAGCAAGACTAAAACTAGACGAAAACTAAAATTATTACAGAAAAAACGAAATAAAAACTGAAACTAAAATATGACCTGGGACTAAAACAACACTACCGGGAATGGAGCAGGAGGCTTACTTGTCGAAGGGCTATATAACAAAAACATCTTCATTTATATTACAAGTGGGGATTTTGTGGACATTTCTGAGGTAGAGGGTGTATGCGGATTGCGACAGGGTGGGGTGATAGATCTACTAAATAAGTGAACAAACCTTAACTTCAAATTTGTTGAGTGAAATACTGTTATTTATCAATTTCTTGAACTTGCAATACTTTGGTCAAATTAACGCATTTAGGTGTTGCGTTAAAAATTTTAATCGCAAATTTTTTTTGACGCGTTAATCGCAAATTAACGCAGTTTAATCAGCAGCCCTAATATATTTATATATATATATATATATATATATATATATATATATATATATATATACATATATATCTTCGACTTATACCTTAGACATGAGTTTTAAATGATTTTTGAAAATGAAGAAAATTAAGATTGACTTTGTGATGTAAATTAAGCAGTTTAAATAAACCATTTTTAAATCTTTGATAAATAAAAAAAAAAATAATCACAATGTTGAATTTCTATTCATCTTGTTATTTATAAATTATAATTTAACTATGAAAATGTTTTTTAATTAACCAAATACACCGGAACTTATTCCACTTTAAATATTAAAATGTTAAAAAAATATAATAATTCATCAAACTAATATTTTGTCTTAAATTGATCATGTATAATTAGTGTGATATACTTAGATATACCTATCGATTCTAAATTTGATTTGGCCTTGGACATTTTGCAATGATGTTGATCATCATCCAAGGAAAAAAAGAGTACTCGCTGCCAAATAACTCTTTATTAATAAACAGATGCGAAGAAATAAATCAACACATAAATGTGATGAAATAGATGAAGATGATAGTAATTCTGATGATGCCACTGAACAAGTTCATACAAAAAGCATCAGCAATTTACTACCAAAAGATGACTCAGATGAATTTGATCCTGAACAGCATGTGGTTTATTTACCTCAACATTTAAGTTGTTTATCGCATACTTTAGATTTGATAGCAACAAGTGATGCATCAAAAGCTTTAACCACAGATAACCAGTATAAAAAGTTGTACAGAAGTTTAACTGGGAAATGTTCGTCGTTTAGCAACCTAATTCACCAAAGCCCCAAAAATGCTGCAAATAGTTTTAGAAATAGTGGGTCATACATTTCCAAAACCGAATGCCACAAGATGGAATTCGGAGTACGATTACTTGAAATGCATTTTTCTCGAAAAGATAAAATCAATTTAATCATGGAAAGGCTAAATTGCCAAAATTTCCTCAAATTGAAATAGATTTTTTTGGGAGAATGGCTTTCTGTTATGAGCCCGATAGCCACATCTCTTGACAAAATGCAAGGAGAAAGCAATGTTGAAGCCTATTTGGGAGCTGTTCTGCCGACATTACTAACAATTGAACAAAAATAAAACTCAGTAACTCCTAAATATACAAAAACCCTTATTGAAGCGCTCAAAGTTGGAGGTAGAAATCGTTATGGCAATATTATGAGCTTGGATGGCTTTGAAGCAAGACCGTTCATATTAGCTGCTATCAGTCATCCATTTTTTAAATTGAGATGAATCCCATCAGAAAAACGACAAGAAATAGAAGCAAAGTTTCTCTAGGAAATTGAAAAAAATGATACAAAGGCAAGTGAACAGCTTCTCTTCAGTATGCAAGATTCGACCAAAACAGATGATTTTTACTCATTTGAGAGCGAAACAACTAATCCCTCAGCAATGAACATGATAGTCGAAGGTGTGCAGTATTTGAATGATCCAAGTTGTGACTTGGCAATGCAACACAACCCTACCCAGTTCAGCTCCAGTAGAAAGATTGTTTAGTGCTGCTGGGCAAATTTTGCTGCCAAGACGAAATAGATTGTCTGATGATAATTTTTAACTATTATTATTACTTAACAAAAATAAATAACAATTATTATGAACATTAGTATTCATTTTTATATCATCAAATATTTGTTATAATTATTTAAAAAATCAAGAATTTTTAAATGTTTTTTTAATAGGCCATTAGATACATTAGATTAGATGGAGTACTTGTAAATGTACTTGTACTTGAACTTTTGTACTTGAGTACTTAAGTACTTTTATTTTTTAGTACTTGTACTTGTACTTGAAGTACTTTTTTAAAATGTACTTGGTACTTAAGTACTTTTGAATTGTACTTGACCCAACACTGGAAGTAATACCAAGAGTGTGAGAATCTTGGCTGGAGAGATGATTTTAAATATTTTTTCGAGCTTTGTGAAGCATACAAGTTTTACAAAACAGAAAAAAAGGCCTCATATGAAGTGGCACAAGTTGCCATCACTTCACAGTGACAGGTGGATCTCGCGAAGAATATTTGCACTTATTGTATTTTTTCTTCTTCCAGCTAGAGGTAACTTGCGATTTTATTGCAACTACATGGTAGCGGAAATGGTTTTCCAACCAACACTACTCAGAGATGGATTATAAAGACTTGCTGTCAGCAATAACCAAGCTTCAGTGTCCCAATGCTGTAAAATTTTTCTGTAATCAATCACTGGAATAATGAGCCATTAGTGCTTGATGCGCCTCTTTCCTACATAGTAGCTGAGAGATCTGTAAAGTTGGTGGAGGAGGTTCATTCTACTTGCAAAGCAGACAAATTTCTTAAAGCAAATGTGTAGCATAATAGAATGCAGTGTACTATTAGAAATTAATCAACTCCCTTGGAACTATTTTTAGCTATTACAATTCTGAAACGAAGAGCTAATCAAATATTTAAATTGCCTTATATGTTTATCAGTGTGAGTATTCTGTCAGATATTTCTGTCGGCTAGGCGCTCATTCAACAATCTAATATATATATATATATATATATATATATATATATATATATATATATATATATATATATATATCAGGGACGAGGCGTGACTGTTGCCGGTCATAGTCATAGTTATAGAGAATGCTATATAAAGGTGTTGTGTTTATTGAATATAGTTAGCATAATTCATAATACAATAACTACAAGTTTAAATATATATATATATATATATATATATATATATATATAACTTTCATTTATATATAGGCCTACCTACTGTACATTAGGGTGATAACAAAAAAAAAAATTTTATGAAACCACTTGCAATCGAGGAACTTTTATGTGTAATTTAAGAATATAAATCGAGGAACTTTTATGTGTAATTTAAGAATATCAACTGCATTTTTAGTTTTTTTGAAAAAAGTTCCCCCACCTCCCCATTTTTCGGAAGAAAAAAGTGAAAAAATATTTTTTTTTCAAAAAAAAGGACATGTTTTTTTTTAATCTTAATTCAAAAGAGTATTAATAATAACTAATCAACTTTTATTAACAAATAAGATATAGATCAGTTAGTAATATGTACAGAATGTACAAGAAATGTTCAAAACATATTTTGTCCTATGAACTTCAGATTCAAAAATTCAATTTTTCTCGATTTCGCATGAAGTTCCGCCATCAGTTTTACAGCACGTTCAGTAATTTGGTTAGATCTGGGAATGTCAATTAATGACTTCTGGACTGACCAATGAGTCTTTAAACACTTAATTACCTTCTTGCATTTTATCTTGATGAGTGAGATAAACAGTTCATTGAAGGACGCTCCATTGTAGTATTGCGAATCGAACAAAGCATTTGCCCATTTGTAGCAGATGAAGTTGCAGGCAGAAACGAGAATGCTGCGCCACTCTGGTATCAGAAATAATGCTATAACAGTAAATATTGCACGTGAGTTCCATCTTGCCTAGTGTAAATTTGGTAATTTATTCCAGCGGATGCGAGGCCAACGTGGGTTCTCGCCTGTGCTAACATCATTTGTCGCAAGAAGCGGTAATCAGCTTGAAGAGTGGCATAGTTTTGTGTTAATTAGCCAATGAAGGAATAGTTGAGTTCTGGTTTGCTCGTTGGCTCTTGAATAAGAAAATTCATGACATGTTTCAGAAGTAGGTCGAGAACATGGTGCTGACAGTCAATATATTATGGCTTCTGAAAGCCATTGCTCAAGACATCATCCTGTATGAGCTTTACAATCCCGTGCAAATGGTCAGTATTTCTACGGTCGTGTTGCAAATTAACATACAAATATTTTCCAAAGCATCATATTCATCAATTAGCTGATGTAGTTCATTGTGAATGGCCGCGGCAGAACCACTCTCACATTTGAGAATACCAAGTTTGATTTCGGTTGTCATCTTTTTCAGCAAACCTACTTGATACTCTTCCTCTGGCACTCTTTTACCATCAAACTGGAGATATTAGGGATCTTTGCTTTGAAGTTTTTGAACAATTTTAGTTTTCATTTTCCGTCCTTCAGAGATTACTCGTTTCCAGACACCCGCCTGACTTGGAACCGGCACATCATGACCTTTTTAGCAATGGTTGCAAGAACGTCGTGTGCTTTATGTGTGGAAATGTTTTTCAGTACTAGTAAACCCGCCGTTCTAGTGCTTGCTCTTTGGTATTTCGGTTTGCATTCAGAAGATGACGTTTAAGAAATAGTTGACGACTCGGGTGAAGAAGCAGAGGTTTCAGAATCCGAAGATTTTGAGACAGTTGTATGTTTTTGTGTAGGTTTTGAGACAGTTGTATGTGTTTGTGTAGTTTTTGAGACAGTTGTGTTTGTGTAGGTTTTGAGACAGTTGTGTGTGTTTGTGTAGGTTTTGAGACAGTTGTATGTGTTTTTGTAGGTTATGATTGAGAAAAGCTGGCTTGAGATTGAGTTTTTGATAGTCGGATTCGTTTTCTTGAGTGGAATGATTCCAAAGAGGCTTGTTTGACAATTGAATAACCAATCTTTCTTCCACTGTTAACTTGCCTCTGGTAGAGCTCTTTATCCTCTGTGCTTTTCCATTCTCCATTAACGTTGGTGACATCAAATAACCGAGAAAGTGTTATCAGATGGTTTCTTTTTGTTTTTGTCATATAAATCAATTATACCATTGAGTTTCATTCTGATTAGTGTGCTGGATAATTGTGGAAAGTCTTGAATTTCCCTCCAAAGCAATTCTATATCAGTAATCATAATTTTGATTCGATCCAGTCGCCGTTTCTGGCTATTGAACAGAAAAGTGAAATTTCCAAGAATTTGACGGTTTGTCGGCATCCATGTGAGATTGATTAGCTTTTCAACAGATAGAATTCTTGGATACCTCTTCTGTTTAGAAGATGAGTATAGTAAATGCCTTGTTTATAAACAAATGGAAACAGATGATTGGAATGTGATTAAAAGCAGTCTAGAAAGTCATATAAAAATTCAGTGTGAAATTGAAACCGAGCGTCAAACTGCGCGATATGAGAAAACAAAAATTAAAAGGTGGGGGAACTTTTTTCAATTTAAAAAAAAAATGTTGCTACTGTCATCTACATACAATTGTTCCTCGAATGTAAGGGGTTTCAGTTTCGTTACGAAAAAAAATGAAAATAGTTATCACCCTACTGTACATGTTGTTAGTCTAATAATGTATACAAATATATAAATCTATGTTCATTTGTGATTTGTATATAGCATAAAAACATCAATACATTTTTCTCTAAGAGTTATGACCGGCAACAAACTGATCAGAACAACTAAGAAGGCTTACAATTGGGCCCCGAAAAACAGTTTTATAGATGTTGTTTTTATTTATTTTTCCTTGACAAAGAACAATATCTTAATAAAATATCGGTTAGCGCAAAAAAAAAATCCTTATAATTTGGTTTGATTTTGAAACTTTGATAAAATTATAATTGCTATCCCTGCGTTAGATATAGTCAGGCCCACCGACAGAAATTTCGGGCCCATGGGCAGGGCTGTCACGCCCCCCCCCGGGCTGATAATAATATTTTCAAAAGTTGATTGGCCAGCTCAGTCTGGGCCCCTAAAACTCGGCGGGCACCTGGGCATTTGCCCCCTGCCCCCCTCTCGGCAGCACTAGATATAATAACATTAAGTCTAATTAAAGAGAAGAAAAATATATACACATGACCTCTGGAGTTGTCGTAAACTCTCAAGGGTAAACTTGACAAAAATTTCCAAGAAAATAGGTAACTCCTTTTCTAACCTCACTGCCACATTTGGAGAAAACTGGAGCGAATTAGGTTGGGAGCGGGGGGAAGGGGATGAGTGAGAGAGGTGAAGGGGGGATGGGGAAGGTGCGGAGAGGAAAGGAGGGAGTGGCATCGTGTACGGCAGTGGTTCTCAAAATGTGGGGGCCAAATAGTTTCATATTTTCTTAATCAACAATAAATACAATCAAATTAACCTTGGTCTTAATTGATAATAAATACAATCAAATTAACCTAGGTCTTCATTTACAATAAATACAATCAAATTAACCTAGGTCTTAATTGATTATAAATACAATCAAATTAACCTTGGTCTTAATTGATAATAAATACAATCAAATTAACCTAGATCTTAATTGATAACAAATACAATTAAATTAGTCTTGGTCTTAATTGATGATAAATACAATCAAATAAACCTTGGTCTTAATTGATAATAAATACAATCAAATTAACCTTGGTCTTAATTGATAATAAATACAATCAAATTAACCTAGATCTTAATTGATAATAAATACAATCAAATTAACCTTGGTCTTAATTGATAATAAATACAATCAAATTAACCTAGATCTTAATTGATAATAAATACAATCAAATTAACCTTGGTCTTAATTGATAATAAATACAATCAAATTAACCCAGATCTTAATTGATAATAAATACAATTAAATTAGTCTTGGTCTTAATTGATAATAAATACAATCAAATAAACCTTGGTCTTAATTGATAATAAATACAATCAATTTAACTTTGGTCCTTTTTTAAGTTATGTCGTGTAAACAGAACTAATCTCTAAATAAAAGTACAAAAGTTTATTGGACATGTTGGCCTATTACTTGTTGTCTAAACTGGCCTATTATTGCGGAAAAAATGACAAAACAAATCACAATGTGAGATAAATGATACACGAAGGCCGATATATGCATCTGTCTATCTAAATCTATCCATCCGTCTATTTAAATCTATCCATCTGTCTATCTAAATCTATCCATCAGTCTATCTAAATCCATCCATCTGTTTCTCTAAATCCATCCATCTGTTTCTCTAAATCTATTCATCCGTCTATCTAAATCTATTCGCCTATCTATCTAAATCTATTAATCTGTCTATCTAACTCTATGCATCTGTCTATCCTAATCTATGCACCAGTCTATCTAAATATATTAATCTGTCTATCTATATTTTAAACATAATGTGTATATCTTTCAGTGTTTGTGTGTGGGTATTACTGTTGAGTTTCAAACAACGATATCTCTTGTCTCTTGAGGAATATCATCATGAATAGGTGTTGATTTAGTTCAGCTCAACAACAGTTATATCGTATTACATTTCACCTTATATTTTCTTCTTACAATTTCAGTTGACATAAAAACAGAGTTTCCTGAAAATTCCAATAAATTCTCTAGTACATTTATACATGTATTTGTCATTTTAGGAAACTTTGCATATTATTAAGTATGGATAAAAATAAAATCATATTAATCAATCAAAATGGTAAATTAAATGAAACATTTAAATTATTATAGCTTTAAAGCTTCTTGTAAATGCAGTCAAATTAGATATTTGTACAATTTGATTTAGTTTAAATTATTTGTGGAGCTATAAAATAAATTCAAACCGCTTTAAACACAATTACTTTTTAAATTAAAAATAAAGTAGCCACTAATAGCAGCTGATTAAAAAATAACAAATATATGTTTATTAATTCATACATTTAATAGAATGAAGAAGGTATAAGATATGTGGTCCTAATTAAGTAATTACATTCCATGAATTTAATAAGTCAAGTACTTTAGTTTTGTTTTCATATTTGTATTTTAAATACGTAGAATTTTAATTTTCTCTCAGTAACTACCTACGTTCAGTCAACCGTGTATCCGCCATTAGAGGGATTTAAAAACGTTGAGTTGACAGTTGGACTTATCAGTCTAGTGGTTGATTTTTTTCAACTTATAAACTATCAGGCAAGTAAAACATTAGTTTCACTCTACTTTGTACTTTACTTCACTTTGGGCTGAACATTATCGTCACATTATAATTAATTAAAAGTCATATTGTAAAATTTATCTTAATTGTAAAATATTGCAATTCATAAGTTTTGCAATATTCAATTACTCATCATTTTATCATTAGCTTTGAAGTAAATGGAGTAATTTTTTTTTGTTTTTTTACGAAGTGAATGAACTTAAAAAGCTGACTATTTAAGAGTTGGTAAAACATATTTCTGATAACACTTGATATCAATATCGACTAACCAACCTTTTATTACAAAAGAGTCTGAAAAGAGTGTGTCGAAAATTCGAATGCTAGCGATCAAATATTATGTAACGCCTTGGTAAAAGGAGTGGGGGGGGGGGAGGTGCACGGAGCTGTATATTTAAAAATAGAACTCAGTGGAGAAGTGTGACACAGAACGATAAATAATGGTAAAATAGGCATTTCGTCATAGGTGAATAGTTCTTGTTTGTTGAGCAGGACATACTGTACTGCTTGAACATTCTTTTTAGCGTTGAGAGTATTGTCGACATTATACTTTGAGAGTAGGCCTATTGTCTGATATTTAAAATATAGCTTTGTTGTTAATAATGTTTAAAATTATACAATGCAAGATAATAAAAATATAACACTCAAATACATCTCATAACTTTAAAAGCCACAGTTGACTAACTTTCGTTAGCAAGATTCAGATATTTTAAAATTAAATGACACATTACTCTGTACTTGTGCTTCAAAATGAAACCGCGAGTCTAATTTGTAAACCAGGTTTACTATTTTACTATACGTCAGTGTTTCCCAAACTTTCGACATCCTTGTACCCCTTTCTTTATTTTCAAATTATCATGTACCCCTCGTGAAAAATAAATAAATAAATAAAAATAATGCACACTTTAATATATCTCGTTATATATATATATATATATGTAATACATACATAGTACATAGATACATACATGCATACATACCAGAGGTGTGCGGATCTTGAAATTTAGCGTCCACGTCCGTCCGCGGATTTCTATCAATGATCCGCGTCCGCAGAATCTTACAACATTGGTCTGCGGACCAGTCCACGCGTCCGCATAGCTGAAATTTAGCTGTTTAAATGACTTGAAATTTTTTATGGTAACGCTAAAGAAGATCCGCGTCAGTCCGCGAGTCCGCAACTTAACCATACAAAGCGTCCGCTGTCAGTCCGCGGATTCGGAAAAGTCTGCGGATCTGCGTCCGCAAGCGGACGCGTCCGCTGTCCGCTCATCTCTGATACATACATACTTGCTTACATAGATACATACATAGTAAATAGATAGATAGATAGATAGATAGATAGATAGTACATAGATACATACATAGTAAATAGATAGATACATACATACATACATAGTACATAGATACATATTTAAATACATAGTACATAGATACATACATACATACATAGTACATAGATACATGCATAGTACATACATACATACATACATAGTACATAGATACATACATACATACATACATAGTACATAGATACATACATACATACATAGTACATAGATACATACTTGTATACATAGTACATAGATACATACTTGCATATTTACATATATATTACATAGCATTCATGAGATTTAGAAATTGTTTATGTTGAGTTGACAGATCATCATAATTTGGTTCACTGTCTTTTAATTTTCATCTGAAATTCGGTTCCACATCCAGAAGCCTGATCCTTTTATTTTTGGACCCAATGTCTACAAATGTTGAAAAAGCTACTTCATATTTGATATGAATTCGGAAAAGGCAAGATTTGTGTCATGACTTTTTCTGTCAAAACTGGGTACACATGTTGAATTTAAAAACAAAATGAAGTTCATGTATACTCTATTCTTTCGCACATTTGTGTCTGAAGCTATTTCCACCAATCGCTTTTCCCCCCTTCCAACCAATGTTACTTTACAGAGCCAGTCGTGGAAACAGTTTCTCTGCTCAAATCTCTTAGAAAACTTGAAGTTCATGCAAGTTAAAATTAAATAAAAATTATCGATTTAGAATTTTTCCTCTAGTTAGCCAACAAATATCATTTGAAAACGAAGCTAAGTATGACTACTTTCAATTTCTGCAAACATTTATGAAAAAGTCGTACATTCAAGGGAGGTCACCAACGTAGTAAATGTTTGGTACATTCAATTTTCGCGAGGTTCTTCATCTAGAAATTATGATTACGAAAGCGCAACGGACCTCTATTAGACGTTTTCAATACCGTCATTTTTTTCATTCGTAGCCGATGTTCGCTGTCAGCAAGTTTTTTCCCGACATTTTTCTTTTTATATGGTTTGGATCAACCACACCTTGTAACCCCCCCCCCACCCCCCGAATGCTCCACGTACCTCCACCCCATCGAACTCTTTGCGTACACCTAGGGGTACTCGAACCACACTTTGGGAAACACTGCCGTACGTAGACGAAATGTTGGCAAAAATACAATTAAATTACACATTTTAATTTCTTCAGGTCAAATCTACCAGAGATGTTCTTCTTGAAAATCATTTGTATGTTGTCAGTCATTTGGGCAGTCAACTGTGATTGCTCGTATACTTCATGGCGGTCAAGTTTTGATTCTAGAGGTCAGTCAAAGTGTAACGAGAGAAGTTATTACATCAGAGGATTGACCAGAGTTGGACGGACTAATGATGGTGACATTCGAAACTTGGATGGGGTAGACTGCTGCCCGGCGCCCACAAATTGGTCAAATACAGATGTACTAGTGGTCTACGAAGACTGGACACAACGGCTGGACGGACGCAATGTGTGGGCACAATGTCCCAGTGGCTTCTTCATTCAAGGCTTGTACAGATCTGATGCTTGGTGGCAATGGATTGCAGGACTTGCGATGATTGAAAATGCCAGATGCGCCAAGCCAGCAACACACCCATTTTATTACGGTGATTGTTATGCTGAAGATATAGCTAACAGTTTTAACAGAGAAGGGAAAGTGTCCTGCAGGGCAGGCTACTATTTAACTGGACTGTACAAATCTGATTGCAATGATCTTCACTGTTTGGACCAATTACAATGTTGTGAAATGGCGGACAGACCCCAGGAAATAAACAACATTGACGTCTTTAAGAAATACATTATGGATACGACTTTGATAAAAATGGCTAATTTAGCACACATGTTGGGCTACAGCTGGTGTTATGGAAAAAGGGGAGTAAATGTAGGTGAAGATTTCGAAAGAGTAAAAGATACATGGGTAGCTAGTACAAAATCGTTCTTTCCAAGCTCTTCTTGCGAAGGCGTGAAGTGTACTGAAAGACTGAACTTAGAGTATAGTAATTGGAGATTCGAGGTGAAAGATATCAAGTACGGACAGCGATTAACTGACAATCTAGAATTAGAATCTGTAGACTCTGGCACCATTCATAACAATCATAACACAGAGGCAACTGAGTCGCTTCAACTTTCAAAGACTGTCGAGGAGACTATTATCCACACAGCAACCAATACATGGACCAATAGTCACGAGGTTGGAATTTCACTTGATTTTCTAATCCCTGTGATTGGAGGAGGACCATCCATCTCATATAAGACAAGTTACGAAAGTTCTATATCAACCACCAATGAAAACCGTAAACACACCTCGACAACATTTACAAGAAGTGCATCAAAAACTCTCCCTCCATTTTCGTCAGCCAAGTACAAAGTTATGTTAAGTAAAAGCAGAACAACCATTCCATACACTGCTGTCATCATTGCTAAATTCTCCACACAATTCCGTGGGTTCTTGAGGAAGGGTGAAAGTTTTCCAGGCACTACGACTAATTATCATTCTCAATATAAAGGAAGTGAGGCCAGACCGACTTTTCCTTATAGTTTTGGTAGCCCCTCTCTTCCGTTCTACAGAGCTCTAAAGAATCAAGTTGACTCTCAGTCTTCTCCCTGGCTATGGAATGAAGTGTTAAAGAACTATCCATCAGGACGTGAAGTCGTGAACGCCCTGACCAATGAAGGCCAGTATGAAATTGCTTTGAGTGGAATTTTAGAGCACGTTAGAGGAACGGAGATTGATGTTGTTTGGGAGAACGTCATCAGAACTCGACGTGGCCTGCATGATGACACGACACACAAACCAATATTATCTAAGAACGGTATCTTCGCTTTCCCAGGTCCCAATGACCATCCAGTCAAGGTTGAATTTCCCAAGGTGCAATTAGTCACTGCTCAACCAACCAAGTTTGAAACGTTCAGGGCCGATAAAGATTCAGTTTGATTATCCACATGATGTCTATTAAAACCTCAGAACAACTATTGAAACATCAGAACATCTATTGAAACATCAGAACATCTATTGAAACCTCAGAACATCTATTGACACCTCAAAACATCTATTGAAACCTCAGAATATCTATTAAACCTCAGAATATCTATTGAAAAGCAGAATATCTATTGCAGCCTCAGAATATCCACTGAAGCCTCAGAATATCTATTGAAGCCTCTGAATATCTATTGAAACCTTAGAATATCTATTGAAGCCTCTGAATATCTATTAAAACCTCAGAATATCTATTGAAAACTAGGAATATTCATTGAAGCCTCTGAATATCTATTGAAATTTCAGAATATCTATTCTTTTCAATATATATTCTGTGGTTTAAACCATCCAACAAGATTTTACATTTCAGATACTAAAACGAGTTTTTTTTTGTTTCCATTTCATAAAATACTTAACAATATACTATAAAATTATTCGATATAGGACTATGCAATAAATATGTAAGTATTGCCTAAAGCAATGAATATTTTAGACGCTTTCATATTTAGAAATGTACTTTTCTCCGTGTAAATTAACAATTCAGCTTAAAACTTGTCTTGTAACTTTTCATATATTTGTGTTTTTTTTCTGTCTGAATTCAATATTATTTGCAAAGTATAAATAAATATTTCCTTTGTGATGATTCTAATTAATACACAATATTATTTATAAAGTATAAAAAAACATTTCGTAAGTGATGATTCTAAATAATACATACATTTTTTGGGTAATATATTGAAATCACCAAATTAATTGCGCCTAAACATTTATAATCAATGAAACCAATACAGACACTTAAACTGATATGAGAAATTATTGGGGTTCGAACCCAGGAATCCTCCGTACAACAGTCCAGTGCTCTTCACCGCACGACCACTCGGGGTACTTGTACTTGGACATAGTCATACTCTGTGCTCGAATTGTACTCGGATACATTTTTGGAGTACTTGTGCTTTTACTTGCACCTTACTATTACACATACCTACCCCTTGGGTACTTCTGTTTGCAATATATATTAGGGTGGGTCAAAAAATTTTTTTTATTGAAACATTATTAAAAAGTTGTTACATCATGGTAGTACATGGAATATGTACAAATATTTGAAAACTACATAGTTTTACTACTCCCAACTTATGTTCGAAATTTTTACTATATTTACTATGAGTTTTTTGTGACTGAACATGTTAAATTTGTGACCTAGGTTATTCAAAAAAGAAATGATATGCATATAAAATTTGTGTTTTATCTTTATAACCTTTTTTATGAATAACTAATTAGTTCAGACAACTGGGATAAGCATTGCATCCATTTTTCTCTCAATATAACTGGTGTACCATGTATTCATGATCGGATCACGCATGGTTGTTTTATTTCATTTTTGATTAATTTTTTAATTATTTTATTGAGTTCTTCTATGAATATGAGTTCTTCTACAAGAAGTGCAACTGTACATTCTGTGTTTGGGTCAGCAGCTGAATTGCCTAAAGGACAACTTCCAACCAGTGAAGATGTTTGCAAGGCTATTGGTGGATGCTTAAAATGGAACAATACAATCATAGCCTTCATTCACGAGCGCACGCATTAGCCCATGAAGTTAAACAATTATATGACCAGGATAGTATCCCTACAAATGACATTACCAGTATAATTGTTCGAGTAAAAAGATGCAGATGTTAGGGATAGAGGAGACTGTAAATGTCCACAATCAGTAATAATTTCTGTGCTTGAGTGGGCATTTTGGGTGGATCAAACGATGGCAAGAAATATGTTCATAGACAATGTTGACAAGCAAACAACAAAATATTACAAAATCGACAGAAAAGAAAACATTCATTGATGCAGGGTGGCGATTAGATAGGAACCACAAATGATAACGTCAATGATGAGAAAGATAATGATATTCCAGATCAGGATGCTGAAGATGATGAACTACTTGATGCAGACTTATCCAGCGATGAGGAATGTTCCAAATAGCAAAACAGATATCAATATGAAGCAGTGGATCGATGTAAACTAAGCAATAAGGATACATGTCTTATCGTTAAAGTTGTGTTGAAGGACTTAAACATGTTAACATCATCTACAGCTCTGGATCCAGCAAAGATGCGTCGACATAGAAAAATTTTGAGAGATAGGGCAGCCAAGGAACATACTGATGAGAGCAAAGATGGTTAACAAAAGCGAACAGGATTTTTGCGATCCATCTTGTCAAAGTGGGGCTAGAAACTTTTTCTATATGATACAACTGCTTCAGAACCTTGATACTGCTGATCAATCTATTATATTGCCTGTATTGGAAAATAACTGCTACTTTGCACATCCAGAAAACATTCTATTTGCTGCAGTTAGGACAATGATGAAGAAATTGGAAGGTATGCAGTAAATAAAATCATAACAGCACGACATAAACCAGCTCCATGCAGAGTTAGAATTTTTCAACAAAAATGACATAATCCTGAATATTGCAGCTAAATCATATGATCAGATGATTAACTGGGATCTTTGTGCAGTGACATCCCCTCCTCTGCTGGAACATATTTGTGATGATGAACTTAAACGCTACAACCCAATCATACTGGATCAAATTCCCTGTCACTCTCAAGCTGTTGAAAGAGCAATTAAAGAAGTTACTGCTGTTAGTTTGAAAGTGTACGGACATTTCAAACTGTACGGGACATAGCTCTCGACATGGGATGGTTTTGCAAACAAAGAAATCAATGGATGTTCTTCCGAAAATTGAAAGCAAAGCAAGTTTCCTGTGACAATCCATAAACAGTATTATTCATATGTACATTGTATATTTTGCATAAACGATTTATAGATTTGTACAATTTCATATTACTTATACCAAACATTCTAAATGTTGTAAAATTTCATACATTGGGGGGTACCTGGATCAAAGCAAAATCTTTTTTATTATTAAAGTTTAAGACATTATAATATCTTAGTAATGATATAGTAGATTTAAAAATAATTTTGTTAAAAAAAAATATTAACATATTGATATTTGTGGGTGCGGCATGCCGCCATCTTGAAATTTATGACCTTTTTGTGGCAAATATTTCTGAAATATTTATAGACTGTTTCATATACAATGTACATTTTTATAATCAGAAAAGCTTACTTTATGGAATGTCAAAGTACTTTTTTGATAATGTAATAAATAAATTTTTTATGAATTTTTAAAATTTTGTACGGTGAAATAAGCAAAAATGATAATTTTGAAAATTAAAAAAAAAGGACTTAAAATTTCTTGAAAAGCCTCTGAAATTCTATAAATGCACCTCTTCTACATAAAAATTAGAAGTTTTATCAAAATCTGACAGGTGGTTTTTGAGATTTTCTTGCCATGGTGAAGCAAAGTGTCAAAAGTATTTTTTCAGAGAAAAATGACTTTTAAGTTTTTAAATTATTGAAGTTTCTGAATGAGTAACATTCTGAAAATACATTTTAATTGATCTAAAAATTGTTTTCTGCTATAATAATTAATTTGTAGTTATTATTGACATGCTTTAGTATCTAAAAATTAAAAAAAAAAAAAATTGTTTTTTTTTTAGACATAGTGCATTTTTTTTCGCCCCGTACCCCCTTGAACTAAAAGTTGGGAGTGGAAGACATTATCTGATTTTTACAAATTTTACATTTTTACAATCAGTAGGACCATAGGCAACTTTTTAAACATGTTTCAAATTCCCAACTCCAAAAAAAAATTTTTTGACCCACCCTAATATATATATATATCTTACAAAACTGTCGTATTTAAACCACAAAGCAATGTCTACTTTAATGTCAGTAATGATATGTTTGCGGAAAACTAACCATAAGTTAATTCAATTTACATTATGTGGTGCTGATCAGTGCTCGATTTAAGAAAAAAAAACCAGTGCCGGGGCTGAAAAAAATTTTCTGCAGAGCCGGGGATAAATGTCATCACCGGCGGGGATGAAAAAAGCTAAACCAGAGCCGGGGATGTCACTTCTCAGTGCCGGGGATATCACCGGCATCCCCAGCGGTGGCAAGATGCCAACAATTTTTTGAGGATCTTCAATTTACAATCCATGGACCAACAAGTAACTAATTTATTTTCATAGACAAAACCAAAAAATAATTTTAAAAATTGGGGAAATCGTATGTCTTAATTAACATAGTTCACGTTGGTTCAAACAAATTTGAAGCTGCACATTAATAGGACAAACAATGAATTCATTTTTAACAAAAAATGCAAATTTTTCATTTATTCTCAGTTTGTTGAAATCAAATATTTCATTACTCATAATTATTTCAATTATTTAAACAAATTATGACGTTGTTCTATAACTAATTATTTTGTTGGTTTGCCAGAAGTTACATCGCTGGCAGAATGCCGTCCGTCTTTTAACCACATTGTGACATACAACTTTGCATCAAAATATTGAAGTGGTGGACCATTAATTTGAATAAACAGCAATTGTTTGATGTTTCGACATCTAATAAATTATGACGTAAAAAAACAGTTTCCATCACTTGGTATATCGACAATAATGCAGCCTCGCTCTTCAACAATTTTGTCACATTTATGTATAAACTTGTTAAAACAATATAGGAGTCCCCGGGCCTAAAAATGAAAACGATACAGTATGAATTGCAATGAATAACTGTCAGAGCAGGCGCGGTTATAGGGTAGGCCGGGAAAAAACGATATACGCCCCTCACAGCCTACTATCCCCTGGCCTATATAATGGCCCGCACAACCCGTAGTACCTGTGTTACTGAATGTGGGGTACATTCTGTGGCACGCCCCATCTTTCTCTGTCTATCACATTTACAGTCAAATGTTGAAATCGTCAAATAAATAAATTAAAAGACAAAGAGGCAGATATTAAAAAGAATAAATAGTTATTTTAATGATACATGTATTGTTTCGAAAAAAAAATTACGAAAATACTTCTAGTTAAGCTAACAACTTTAAATTTGTTTCATTTTTACCTTTCACTTTTTAAATTTCAAGTTCGATATGTTTCCGGATATTGAGAAGAGTAACAAAAAGATCTAAATGTAAGTAAAGTATAAAGCTGAATTGATTGTCAATAATTCACCCTCATAATATCAGTGAAATCATAAAAAGTAGCCTGCATATTCAGATTATTGAGGGAAAACGTCTTAACTTGGATTAAGTAAAAAAAAAACAAAAACCCAGTAATATAATTAAATTTTATTTTGAAAATTTGTATTAGACAGTAGTAACATGAGTGCCCTTGAGAGCTTTTAGACAGTACCTTGTAGACAGTATCTTGTAGACAGTACCTCGTAGACAGTACCTTGTAGACAGTACCTCATAGACAGTATCTTGTAGACAGTACCTTGTAGACAGTACCTCATAGACAGTACCTTGTAGACAGTACCTCGTAGACAGTATCTCGTAGACAGTACCTCGTAGATTCCAAGCCGAGATCTTCTACTAGATCCAAAATATTTTGCCTAATTTCAGGAAGAAAATTAACTTCTGTATCCAGTGCCGAACCTAGGGATTTGGTGCCCCTCTTTGGAGGCCCTGCATTTTGACATTCGACAACATGACTTGAGATAATATACTTTATATTTAATGTAAAAAAATGTGGGCCCTCCTCAAGCTAAGGCCGGGGGGACTTTTGAATTTGGACCCCCTCCCCCCACCCTAGGTACGCTTCTGTCTGAATCAGCACTTTTTACACATTCTGGCCATATTTTTTTCCATACTTGGTTTATTGTTGTCAATTTTAGTTCCTTCCATCATTCATTGATGCTGTCAACAGTAACCTTGATGTTATAGTTTTTCCAAAATGTTTTAATTGAAGATTCACCATCGGTTTCCCTTATGCTGAGTTGTCGGAAAGTTCGGTGTAGGTAGTGCTTATTGCACCCTTATCCATTGGTTGGATCAGTGCTGTTGTATTTTTCGGAAGGTACTCAGTCATGACATCTTAAGATAGTTCGGATACATTAGGTAGGATACCCTGGTGCATTATCCAAAATTATCAATATTTTTTCACTTTTGTACAAAAGTGTTTTTTTTTTGGCCGTTATAGCGAAACATTTTAGGCCGTAAATCGAAAACGTGCCTGAATTGATGAAAGCCGTTATAGCTAAATGCCGTATTAAGAGCGGCCGTATAGCGAGGTATGAGTGTACCTTGTAGACAGTACCTTGTAGACAGTACCTTGTAGACAGTACCTCGTAGACAGTACCCTGTAGACAGTACCTTGTAGACAGTACCTCGTAGACAGTACCTCGTAGGCAGTACCTCGTAGACAGTACCCTGTAGACAGTACCTTGTAGACAGTACCTTGTAGACATTACCCTGTAGACAGTACCTTGTAGACAGTACCTTGTAGACAGTACCTCATAGACAGTACCTCGTAGACAGTACCTTGTAGACCGTACATCTTAGACAGTACCTTGTAGACAGTACCTCGTAGACAGTACCTCGTAGACAGTACCTTGTAGACAATACCTTGTAGACTTACCTTGTAGACAGTACCTTGTAGATATATGCAAACTATACGACTTCCTAAGGCCAGCATAGTCAAATGGCACTCATCCAGTGCCTGCGGCCCTCAGATATATCTAAAGGTAAGGGTTGGGCTGAAGTCGCGCGGAGGGCACGGGGTATGTGGCGCGGAGCAAGGAGGTAACACGAGTTGAGCAAGAGTTTTGCATGATCGAGAGAGCCTGTCAAAGCATGTGTCCTTCAGTGTGTACATATGTTTGTTAATGTCTGGCGTGTCAAGCAGTCTCGTGCGATCCACAATTGTAATTGGCACATTAAGCTACACTTATGAATCTTCCTACCAGCTGCACATGATGGGATGGATGGTCGTGCGGTAAAGCGCTTGACTGTCGACCTGAGGGTCTTTGGTGCGATCTCCGGCGAACAATGGATATTTCAGTTCATAGTTAAAGTCCCCGCTACTTCTCCCGTGGTGCCTGCAACAATTGTGTTCCATAAGACAAATATAATAATAATACGTTATTAAATTTCATATTTATTTTAGATTTCTTGATACATAAGAAAACACAAATGCACAACTTGAATTTTAATTTTTAAAAATATTCTTTCAAAAGTTGCCTCCAGTTAAAAAAAAAGTTAAGGTGACAGCTGACTGTATACTTTAAATCACCTGCTTGCAGTATCAGTCTACGTGACAGCTGACTGTATACTTTAAATCACCTGCTTGCAGTATCAGTCTACGTGACAGCTGACTGTATACTTTAAATCACCTGCTTGCAGTATCAGTCTACGTGACAGCTGACTGTATACTTTAAATCACCTGCTTGCAGTATCAGTCTACGTGACAGCTGACTGTATACTTTAAATCATCTGCTTGAAGTATCAGTCTACGTGACAGCTGACTGTATACTTTAAATCACCTGCTTGCAGTATCAGTCTACGGTGGCCCTTGGCAGAGAACAGTTATTTTTGAGAGCCCTACGCAAAAGTGGCTGATGGGGTAATATATATTAGAATGTTAGCACCAGATTATATAGAAATTAATATTAGAATGAGGCCCTGTTAGCACCAGATTATATAGAAATTAATATTAGAATGAGGCCCAGTTAACACCAGATTATATAGAAATTAATATTAGAATGAGGCCCTGTTAGCACCAGATTATATATACATTAATATTATAATGAGGCCCTGTTAGCACCATATTATATAGAAATTAATATTAGAATGAGGCCCTGTTAGCACCAGATTATATAGAAATTAATATTAGAATGAGGCCCTATGTGCTTGCCTACCTACAAAAATGGCCCTGCCTGTTAATTCAAAGATTGGAGTACTAACAATCAGGCCCGCTTTCTCAACTAGGCACTGTGCCTAGGGCCTACGGACTTTTCAAGGGCCTACGAAAGCCAGAATATAAAGTGAAAACAATATCAGATTGTCAGTAAAATATAATAATGTTTGTATGAAAGTAAATATATATAATCGTGTGAGATGAGCACCTGAGCAAGTCAAGCTGCAGTGCTGTAGATCTGTAAATTACAGTACGCTAACTTTTTGGTTTTTTGTCTTAGCTATGTCACAAATGATGTCCTCAAATGTCATTTCCCTAATCAAATCCTTTTCAATCTAACGTAATGCCAGGAAGGATAGTCGTGTTTGTCATATCGTTGACCGAAGATACGTTTTTATCAATTAGAGTTTAGAAAAGGAACGTTTCCCTTCAGAACTTGTTCCTAAAATTGAAAAAAATAGATCCGGAAAGCAATATTTACATTTGGAAAACTTGTTACCAAATTATTCTGTATTTGTTCTGTAAGCATTTCAGCCACAGTTTTCTTGTCAGTTATCTCCAAATTAGCTGGATCACTTGAATGACTATATTCTTTGTCATGCAGCTCATGCCTCAAACCGGCATCTCCTACTGACCCTAATATACAGTCTGAGTCTGTAAGCAAATCAAACACAGCAGCTTCAGCATGTCCCATAATAGAATTTGCAGATACATCTTCCTTTGTAACACTTGTTTCGGTTGTTTCACTTTTTTCAGCACAGTCCGGCAACAATATTTCTGGTATTGGGGGATTGCTGGTGAACATTGTGGCCGAAGAAGTAAATGAAATGTCATTATCACTAGTATTACTAGTTTTACCAGTAATGCAATCAGTGTCTCTTCTCATAAATTGTAGCAACGAACCCCGAATTTTTTCAATGCTTTTTCTTTCTCCTCCTTTTTCTTCCGCTTCTCAAATCCACTCTCGTGTTTCCTCTTGTATCCATCAGACATGTTTATTTTAAAATACTTTCGTTACTGTTTTAAAATGTTCTAAGAAAAAAGAAGCACACGGTTAACGATAAACAACGAATGCGAAATGCATGATGTAACACCGGAATTACTACGTCATCACTGCATAGAGTCAGCATAGAATAATTAACAATGCGGAAAGTTTATTTAGATTTCAAATCGCAAAGAAGTGTGAGTGCATACTTGTAAAATATTAAAAATGAAGTCGGGGAGGGTCTACGACTTTGAAAGTGCCTAGGGCCCACGATGACCTTAAAACGGCCCTGCTGACAATATTGTTATCTCACATTTTAAAACATTATGAACTTATGACAGTAAGAGAAACTATACTGTAATTAGACTTAATTTTTTATTAGAAAAACTGAAGTATCAAATACATAAACACACAAACACACTATCTCTTATATGTTTGTACTTGTATACTGCAGGGGCGCCGAGAGCCAACACGGGCCCCAGGGCAGGACATCATTGCGGGCCCTTGTCAAAATACAGTCAATTCCGTATTTAGACATACAAAGAGTATAAACAAAAAGTTTTATTTAAACTAAATTTATTTTACTTTGCCTCCGTTAATGCACTATCGCCGATAAAGCTACACAAGTTTTTCATAATGTAATTTTGTGGAAATGACTTTTACGACATGCAGAGAAAAAGCTACAACAAAACTTTGCGGGCTTTTCTTCTTGCAAACACTTCAATTGTATTGTTGTAGTCAATCGTTCTTGCAAGTCAACCTTCCACTGCCAGCATTCCAAGGCTGGTTAGGCGTTTTTGACACAATGTCGATCTCAGAACATGTTTAACTCGGGCCAATGTGTTGAAAGATCGTTCTGCTTGAGCAACGGTAACCGGAAGTGTGCAGAAGATACGTAGCATAATGACTACGTTTGGAAACAGCATAACGATTTTCAAATTGTGTAAACGGTTCAGCAAGTCAAATGGCGACAAAAATTTCTGCCCGAGGTTTGCAACGAGTATTTTTTTCAGATGCTCCAACTCATTCAACAGATCGGTGCTAACATCAACAACATATTTATCCGCCAGGTTCTTGGCTGCGATGAGGACGTCTTCTGTATTCATATCATGATATTTCCACAGAACGCCGGACAATTCGTCCAAATTCTTCGCCGCTTCATATCGTGTTGTTAAATTCGCAATCACGCAGTCAATCACAACGTAGAAAACGGAACGCTTGAAGTATTCGTGTCGATCCTGCTGATCATCATTGTCGTCGAGAATTGTTCTGTCTGGCAATTGTCGTCTTCGTTTGCGTTATGTCTCTGCCAAACACAGGAACTGTTCAACACCGCAGCTTTCAGTGACAAGTTTGCTCTCCGACAATATCTCATCCCACTTGGATCGAAGCAGTTTTAAGTCGCCAATGAGATCACGAATATTAGCAACTTTGACATCAAGAGTTGCTTCTCTTGCCTGCAGCAGCGAATTTCTAAAATTGATAGCTTTTAAAATTTTCAACCAGAGCGATGCCATCAGAATTGGTTCGAACGAAGACAGGTATGAAATCATGCTAGCTACATCAGAGCGAGTCTCTGGTGTCCGATTCAGTTCCTGCACTTGGGTAAGCGCCGTCATTATACCTGGTAAATGCGCTGCAAAAGGCTCAACACTATCGACACGAGCTGACCAGCGCATTTCTGATGGATTGTGAAGAGAGCATCCGATGCCACTAGTCAAAATTTCCCATCTCTGCGGACTGCTGCTGAAGAGATTGTACAATTTCTGGACTACTGCGAAGAATGTTATCACTTATTTTTGTGCGCGCCCGGTAAAAAAAAACACAGAGGCTCAGTCACAGAACTCGATCGTGCTTAAAGAATGACTCTAGAAGGTATATAATAGGCTCTCTGCGTTGGCGGCTTCGGCTTTGCTATGACACACACAGAATAAGACAATTTCAATAACTATAGTTGGATTAAGTTAATTTTAGATAATTAAAGATAATTATAGTTATGAATAGATTTCCATAGAAATATTATAGAATTATATTGATAACTCTATGGCTTTTTCTCCGGGAAGAATCGAAGAGGTTTATCAATTGAGCGAATTCTGGTTTGTGATTGGATTGAGAGAAAAATGCGCGCGTACAAGTTTCACCCGAGCTAATCTGGGTGGAAAAGCCATATAGTTATCAATAGAATTTCACAATATTTCTAAGGAAATCTATTCATAACTCTATGACTTTTTTTTCCACCGGTACCGCTTCATCTTCATTTTATGACTAATTCTATGATGGCACACATCATACTCAGATTTCAAATAATGTCTAAAAATAGTTATACACCAATTCACACTCGGATTGGTTTATGAGATCTAACGAACCTCAGCAGTCGACTGAATTTTTAAGTTTTGTTCGGATTGGCTGCTATCGGCTGTCATCGACGTATCCTCAATAAACAATGAGTCGTGAAAAACTTGACATGGTCGGGGCGGCCGGGTCCCCTTACAGATGCGGCCCCCCCGATCCCCCCCCCCTCTCGGCGTGCCTGGTATACTGTGACATCTTCACGATACTATTATATTTATATCGGTGTATTTTATATATATATATAAAATTAAGTTCCCTTAATCCTAAATAACCATCGGGGCAGATAAAGGTAGAATAACTGTTTCTCTAATCACGGCATGTAAAAAGGGTTGTGTGGATAGCACAACGTCCAGCCGCCTTTACTTCCCAAACTAATGTCAGATACCCATTTAAAGCTGTGTGGACTTTACACAAAATGTCACCTGGAAAAAATCCCTTGGTTCTATTTCTCAATTTGGTAGCACCATCTGGAGGATTTCTCAATGTGGTAGCACCATCTGGAGGATTTCTCAATGTGGTAGCACCATCTGGAGGATTTCTCAATGTGGTAGCACCATCTGGAGGATTTCTCAATGTGGAAGCACCATCTGGAGGATTTCTCAATGTGGTAGCACCATCTGGAGGATTTCTCAATGTGGTAGCACCATCTGGAGGATTTCTCAATGTGGTAGCACCATCTGGGGGATTTCACAATGTGGTAGCACCATCTGGGGGATTTCTCAATGTGGTAGCACCATCTGGAGGATTTCTCAATGTGGTAGCACCATCTGGAGGATTTCTCAATGTGGTAGCACCATCTGGAGGATTTCTCAATGTGGTAGCACCATCTGGAGGATTTCTCAATGTGGTAGCACCATCTGGAGGATTTCTCAATGTGGTAGCACCATCTGGAGGATTACTCAATGTGGTAGCCCCATCTGGAGGATTTCTCAATGTGGTAGCACCATCTGGGGGATTTCTCAATGTGGTAGCACCATCTGGAGGATTTCTCAATGTGGTAGCACCATCTGGAGGTTTTCGGTGTATAACTCTTGTGATCATCAAGTTTAGTTTATCGTCTAGTACTGAAAGGTCCGAGTTAACGGTGGGTATTTTCGGTCACTAATGTTTGTATAATGTGACGTCAACTGGTATCTTTTCATTTGGTTTCAATGGTCCCATTTTACAGTTACAATATTTTCTCCCTCAGGTAACAAAATGTTTTGACCACATCTCCGACGACCTGAGCCTATACATGTGACTGTGTGAGTAATGGAAGACATCTATCATACTGTATCCTATTCATACTTCATGGTGCAAGCAACACTAGGTATGCAAAGGAATTTCTAAAGTTATACAAAAGATTGCTATACCTATAAAAGAAAAGAATATATAGTTGTGCTATATAACATGAGTTATGACATCTGTTATACATGAGATGCGATATCTGTAATACATGAGATTTGACATTGTGGTTTACAACATTAAATTCTAAAGATGGAGCCTCAGAGTTCATCTGTAGTCAACTCCACCCTGGCAACAGATCTCCTTATCTTGCACAACGTCATTTTTACTGCCAGCGTAATGATGACGCCCTTCTTGTTAGCTGTGAACGGATTCTTCATCTCTGGACTCGTGCTGTATCCTAGTGAGGAACCCACACACACCAACTTTCTATTTAGTCTGTGTTTCGCCGACTTGTTCCCTGGCCTCATTAGCATACCATTTTCCACCACTGTCCACATTAGGTTCCCAGAAGAGAGAAGTCTGTGTATGCTGTGGCTGTCTACGGTCACCGCCTACATGGTTGGAGTATATTATTCCTTACTTCTCTTGACTATAGATCGCTACATCGCAGTTATGACCCCTGAACTTTACCGGAAGTGGATCACACTGGACAGGGTCCACGTCACTCTGGTGTTTCTGTGGATCGGAGTCTTTATTCTGACATTCTCGCCCTTGTTTAACGGCAATGTGGCGCAGAAAGTTTTGCTGGCGAACACACACTGCGACTTCTTCTTTGTACTTCCGTTACACTATCTACTATTCAACGTATTTGCGTCTCTCGCCATGTGTATAACGGTGTCGTTGATATTGAATGTTCATATAATTATTCAGCTGAGAAGAACAAAATACGGTGAGAAGAACGAGAGATACAGTGTCTGGGGAATGGAGCACACACGGTGTATTCAGAATCATTCGGCCAGCACAATTATGACTCAGATTATGATTGTACTGTACCTGCTATTATGGACACCCTTCGCATCTTCTGTATTTTACGTTTACAAAAATGAGTTAACTCCTTTCAAGATTGCCGTACTGATAGACGCAACGATTCTCATTGGATTTACGTCATCATTAATTAAACTGCCAGTGTTCATTTATTTTAGGAGAGAATATCCCGCAGCCTTTGAGCTGATGATAACGACGTCTCCGTTTGAATGGCCCGTTAGGTTAAAATTTTTACACGGCAAATGGAACCGGCGTCAAGCGGTGTTTGTTGCAAGTAGTGCCGATATCTTCACCGTGTGAATGGAGCTCGTGTAAGAGTTGTTGTAATTAACTTGCAGGGGCGACATTTTCATTGACATTTACGGCGTTCATCAGAGGAATATTTCTTGGAACACCAGCCATTTTACTTGCCAACCCAGTTAAAATTGTACACTTTGAAATTTTAGAAAGAAAAAATAAAAATTGTATATCAACATGTCACTTAAAAAGCTTCTTTATTTTATTGTTACGGTGGCCAGATCAGCGGCGTAGCGTGGGTATCGGCCGCCCTCTCATTTAGGTATTTCAATTTAATCTATACATTTTTGCCGCCCCCCTAAAAAGTAATAAAAAGTGCCGCCCGGTGCGGACCGCACCCACCGCCCCCACCTAGGTACGCCACTGGACCAGATGTCCAATTTACTTGGACAAGCCTCAGTTTCGTATCACCCAACCCAGCGTCCCAGAACTGATAGGCATTGTCCGAGACATTGTAGGCCCTAACATTATAGTACGTATTGTATAGGCCGGTCTCATGTCCCCTCCTTTTGTTTAAATCAACTTCCAATCAAAGGGGGTGGGGAGGGGTGCGGCACTTTGTTTCTTGTCGAAGGGGTTGACATTTTTTTGGGTGTTCAGTTCCGTAATACCTCAGTATACGAGCTTAATCTTTATGAAATCATTCGAATTCAAAATCAAAATTTCTCACTGTAAATGATATAAAATGAATGAATTCGCATATAAAACATGTTTTCCTAAAAATAATAATACTATAATTAACTACCGTAGGTGGGCAGGTGAGGTAGAGGACTAAAAATATTTAGTCACTGTCAGAATATGTTTAGTATACAAAATTATTCACTGTTTCGTTTGATATCCCAAGTGAAAATTATATCTATATATACTAAGCAGCTGCATGGCATAGACAAATATTATAATTTCTTTATTTCATTTTCAATTTTAACACATTGTAAAAGCGGGTCGCGAATCCCAAAATTTTTGAGAATCACTGAATGAAATTTAAATACAGTATAGGGTCAAGAAGTTTGAAAAATTTGACATAAGAAAAGGGGTAGTCGGGTTAAAAATCGAGAAAAAGTATTGGGCTTACGTAATAAGTTAACGTTCACATGAAGCCAACATTCACACAGTACGTCCAGTTTATACATTTTGATTTATTCCATGTAATTTGTATTAGTTTCCCAGTAGACGTGTACATGTAGTTTATATTAGTTCCCCAGTAGATGTACACATGTAGTTTCTATTAGTTCCCCAGTAGATGTACACATGTAGTTTCTATTAGTTCCCCAGTAGATGTGTATATGTAGTTTCTATTAGTTCCCCAGTAGATGTACACATGTTTCTATTAGTTCCCCAGTAGATGTACACATGTAGTTTCTATTAGTTCCCCAGTAGATGTGTACATGTAGTTTCTATTAGTTCCCCAGTAGATGTGTACATGTAGTTTCTATTAGTTCCCCAGTAGACGTGTACATGTAGTTTCTATTAGTTCCCCAGTAGACGTGTACATGTAGTTTCTGTTAGTTCCCCAGTAGATGTACACATGTAGTTTCTATTAGTTCCCCAGTAGATGTGTACATGCAGTTTCTATTAGTTCCCCAGTAGATGTACACATGTAGTTTCTATTAGTTCCACAGTAGATGTGTACATGTAGTTTCTATTAGTTCCCCAGTAGACGTGTACATGTAGTTTCTGTTAGTTCCCCAGTAGATGTAATACTAATTTTTCAACCCAACATAATGCTTGAAAATCACGATATGAGACGGTTGGTTGCCACTTTACGTAAGGCATCGCAAAGATTCTTTCAGGAAAATGAAACTTACCAATCAAAAAATTTTTAGATTTTCAGATTGTATATTTTTTTTTAGAAACACATCTTTTTGAAGCAAAGATATATGTTATCCGTAGCTAGAGCGGTCAAAATCTTTTTACAAACTAAACATTTTCTTTTCACTTTTCCCTGTCTCTGCAAGTTCCATTAACCTCTTTAGTAACTATGTGATAGATGCACCAAATGTCCGGCTATCTGCTAATGCATTTTTGCAATCTGGGGTGAAGCCAGTGGCTTAAATCTAAGGGGTTGTGGTGGCTATCTGATTCTAATTGTAAGGGGTTGTGGTGGCTGTCTGACTCTAACTGTAAGGGGTTGTGGTGGCTGTCTGACTCTAACTGTAAGGGGCTGTGGTGGCTGTCTGATTCTAACTGTAAGGGGCTGTGGTGGCTGTCTGATTCTAACTGTAAGGGGCTGTGGTGGCTGTCTGATTCTAACTGTAATGGGCTGTGGTGGCTGTCTGACTCTAACTGTAAGAGGCTGTGGTGGCTGTCTGATTCTAACTGTAAGGGGCTATGGTGGCTGTCTGATTCTAACTGGAAGGGGTTCAAGTGGCTGTCTGATTCTATTCGTAAGGGGCTGTGGTGGCTGTCTGATTCTAACTGTAATGGGTTGTGGTGGCTGTCTGACTCTAACTGTAATGGGTTGTGGTGGCTGTCTGATTCTAACTGTAAGGGGTTGTGGTGGCTGTCTGATTCTAACTGTAAGGGGCTGTGGTGGCTGTCTGATTCTAACTGTAAGGGGTTGTGGTGGCTGTCTGATTCTAACTGTAAGGGGCTGTGGTGGCTGTCTGATTCTAACTGTAAGGGGCTGTGGTGGCTGTCTGATTCTAACTGTAAGGGGCTGTGGTGGCTGTCTGATTCTAACTGTAATGGGCTGTGGTGGCTGTCTGACTCTAACTGTAAGAGGCTGTGGTGGCTGTCTGATTCTAACTGTAAGGGGCTATGGTGGCTGTCTGATTCTAACTGGAAGGGGTTCAAGTGGCTGTCTGATTCTATTCGTAAGGGGCTGTGGTGGCTGTCTGATTCTAACTGTAATGGGTTGTGGTGGCTGTCTGACTCTAACTGTAATGGGTTGTGGTGGCTGATTCTAACTGTAAGAGGCTGTGGTGGCTGTCTGATTCTAACTGTAAGGGGCTGTCTATAACTGTAAGGGGTTGTGGTGGCTGTCTGACTCTTAACTTAATGGGCTGTGGTGGCTGTCTGATTCTAACTGTAATGGGTTGTGGTGGCTGATTCTAACTGTAAGAGGCTGTGGTGGCTGTCTGACTCTAACTGTAAGAGGCTGTGGTGGCTGTCTGATTCTAACTGTAAGACGCTGTCTCTAACTTAAGGGGTTGTGGTGGCTGTCTGACTATTAGATGTAATGGGCTGTGGTGGCTGTCTGACTCTAACTGTAAGGGGCTGTGGTGGCTGTCTGATTCTAACTGTAAGGGGTTGTGGTGGCTGTCTGATTCTAACTGTAATGGGTTGTGGTGGCTGATTCTAACTGTAAGGGGTTGTGGTGGCTGTCTGATTCTAACTGTAAGGGGCTGTGGTGGCTGTCTGATTCTAACTGTAATGGGCTGTGGTGGCTGTCTGACTCTAACTGTAAGGGGCTGTGGTGGCTGTCTGATTCTAACTGTAAGAGGCTGTGTTGGCTGACTCTAACTTAAGGGGTTGTGGTGGCTGTCTGACTCTTAGATGTAATGGGCTGTGGTGGCTGACTCTAACTTAAGGGGTTGTGGTGGCTGTCTGACTCTTAGATGTAATGGGCTGTGGTGGCTGTCTGATTCTAACTGTAATGAGCTGTGTTGGCTGTCTGATTCTAACTGTAATGAGCTGTGGTGGCTGTCTGATTCTAACTGTAACGAGCTGTGGTGGCTGTCTGATTCTAACTGTAAGGGGTTGTGGTGGCTGTCTGATTCTAACTGTAAGGGGTTGTGGTGGCTGTCTGATTCTAACTGTAGTGGGTTGTGGTGGCTGTCTGATTCTAACTGTAAGGGGTTGTGGTGGCTGTCTGATTCTAACTGTAGTGGTTTGTGGTGGCTGTCTGATTCTAACTGTAGTGGGTTGTGGTGGCTGTCTGACTCTAACTGTAATGAGCTGTGGTGGCTGTCTGATTCTAACTGTAAGGGGTTGTGGTGGCTGTCTGATTCTAACTGTAGTGGGTTGTGGTGGCTGTCTGATTCTAACTGTAAGGGGTTGTGGTGGCCGTCTGACTAGCTGTAAGAGGCTGTGGTGGCTGTCTGATTCTAACTGTAAGGGGTTGTGGTGGCCGTCTGACTAGCTGTAAGAGGCTGTGGTGGCTGTCTGATTCTAACTGTAAGGGGCTGTGTCGGGGTCTGATTCTGAGAGAGATTACAGGTGACAGACTATCCCAGTGTATAGTATTTAAAACAAACATTAACAAAGAGCTGGGCATTGGTATTCCAAAGCTATCACTAGATTCCAAAGATTGACTGACTCAAAATGTTTTCAGTTCCATGTTGTTTGACTTTTAGTTCACAGGTGTAACTATACTGTAATTATTAACCTATTTAAGTAATAAGTTTGAGTTCAGAAAAAAAAATCAAACATAAATACAGTTTAATAATTTATTTGAAAGAAAAAAATACTATTTAGTAACACTGACTAAAATGTCAAACTCTTCCATCAGGGCAGCTTTCTTCTCTTCAACCACATTCTGAAATATAATAAAATTTATTATTATTAACTATAGGTACAGTAAGACCTCGTTTAAGGCTATCAACATTTGAAATAACACAGTGTGTTGAAAACATAAACTGATTGTGTGTCGAAGGATGACATATCGCCAGAAAATGCCTTACACGCAGACAGAAGGACGTTATATCGCCAGACTTGGGGGGACTCATATTTGTTTCGTTTTCTCAATCGATTCGCTCTATTACTGCTGGATAACGCACCAAGTCAACCAATCAACCTATCGGACTTAAACACTTGCGCTTAGGTGGAAATAGTTTTCCTACCACCCAACACTACATCATTAATTCAGGCAATGGACCAGGGAGTTATTGCAAATTTTAAGGCACATTATCTTTGCCAATTCAACAACTTATTGATTAAATAGAAGGTTTAGATAAAGAGACAATTTTGCAACTTTGGAAAAATATAACATCCTGGATGCCATAGGCAATATAGACGTCGCTTGGCAAGAATTAACTAAGAAGTGCATGAATGGAGTGTGGAAGAAGATATGGCCAGAGGTAAACCAGGATTATCATCGAGAAGAGCTTATTGTTGGTCAAATTGTCAATCTAGTCAAAACAGCAGGACTAGGAGATGTAGATGAGCAGGATATTGACATGCTACTGGAGAATTCTGGTGAAGACCTTCAGGAACTGGCAGAACAAGGAATTGAAGAAGGAAAAAACGGTGGTTCTGAAGACGATGAACCAAAAGAAATTAGTACAGATTTTTTTTTTTAAGTTTGGAAACGATAATCGAAATAGTACATCAAATTGTAGCGAAAGACCCAAATTTTGACAGAAGTGCAAAAGCAAGAAGAGGAGTTTTGGATGCGATCGCCTGCTACTGCTACTATGTGTTAAAATGACCTCATATAACGCTGTTTCATTTAGCGCTCCTATCTTCAGGAACGCATCTACCCCGCTAAACGAGGTCTTACTGTAATTAGTTTAACTCTAAAAAAAGAGATAATATAAAACTTAGAATCTGCTGCATAAATAAAAAGTCAAATGAAGAGATAATATAAAACTTAGAATCTGCTGCATAAATAAAAAGTCAAATGAAGAGATAATATAAAACTTAGAATCTGCTGCATACATAAAAAGTCAAATGAAGAGATAATATAAAACTTAGAATCTGCTGCATAAATAAAAAGTCAAATGAAGAGATAATATAAAACTTAGAATCTGCTGCATAAATAAAAAGTCAAATGAAGAGATAATATAAAACTTAGAATCTGCTGCATACATAAAAAGTCAAATGAAGAGGTAATATAAAACTTAGAATCTGCTGCAGAAATAAAAAGTCAAATGAAGAGACAATATAAAACTTAGAATCTGCTGCATAAATAAAAAGTCAAATGAAGAGACAATATAAAACTTAGAATCTGCTGCATACATAAAAAGTCAAATGAAGAGATAATATAAAACTTAGAATCTGCTGCAGAAATAAAAAGTCAAATGAAGAGACAATATAAAACTTAGAATCTGCTGCATAAATAAAAAGTCAAATGAAGAGACAATATAAAACTTAGAATCTGCTGCATAAATAAAAAGTCAAATGAAGAGACAAATGTGAAAATTATTACGAAAAGGAGAGTAGATCATTTTTTTCTTTATTTTTTTTATACCACACACATGAGATGGTTCTCCATTTATTGCCATCTTGTTTGTTTTATAGCAACATCAATGGTGACATTGTATCAGTGGCAACATTGCATCATGGATATTTTTTCTTTAGGTATTGATGCGTCATACATTTACCCAGTACAAAATAACTTAAACACAGCCTCATTAAAAAAAGACTTTCTAGTAAAGAAACTTTATGGACACCTTGTATATTTTCCAGACTTAAGATTCTTACTTTAGCAACTGCAATAATTTGTTGAGCGTTCCGTCTTGAGAGAAATGGTACACTTGCTATTACATTAGACACATCTGCTGAAGCCAGTAATGTTATAGTTTTATATCCAGCAGCATAAAGTTGTTTAGCTCTAGCCTGGAAAGAATTAATTTGTTAAAATGACATGGTTACTTGACATGGTTACTTTAATGAATAAAGAAAATGTATACAATTATTGTGCTCGTATAAAATTCATTATGTAGATATTTATAAAAGCTTTTATCTAGTTTCAATTTCCGTGTATGAGTTTGTGGGTGTGTCTGTGTCCTTCAATCTTGTAACTCACTTTTCAAACTTTTCTATTTCAGCCATAACAATGAAATTTTTTAAGAAATTTGAGTATTCAATTTATTACTTTAATAATTTTTAGTTGATGAATTAAATTCTTGTACACTTTGAAAGCTAATTACTTTTTTTGGTAATTTTATATAGGGGTAAATACAGTAAGAAATTATGCTTTTGGATAAATTATATCAATGGTGTTTACACATAGTTTTGGCTTACTTTTGCACACTTTAGCCTCACTTGGGTATCCTATACAATTTTGTAATTATACAATTAAAAAAAACCTTGATAAAAATAAAACTTTTATTAAAATGCACTAAAAAGTAAATAATAATTTATTAGATCACACAAAATGATAATAGAAACTACACTTACTACATACAGTGTGGCCGCCAGTTTGTATCTCATATAATTTATGAAATAACAATGTAACATCTACATATTCTGGACTTAAGATGTTTTCCAACTAAATTTATTGTAAATTTAAACAAAATATCCAGAAAATAATTTATCTTATTGTTACGTTTAGAATTTACCCCCACCTTGCCTGGCCCCTCTCTACACAGACAGGTGAAACTCTCCTCTCTCAAAGAGTGACTCATATTAGTTGACCATATTACGCAACTCAAGGTCAAGGTTCCAGCCATCAGAATATTGTGTAGAATTGTTTCACTGACGTCGCCCCCCCCCCCCCGACCTTATAAAAGTTAAGTTAGAAGAAGTTAATAGTCAGTAGGCGATAGACAGTAGAGAATGCATTAGAGTAGAGACCATGCCGTAGGGCAGTAGGCTTAGAGTAGAGTAGAGAATATGCAGTAGAGTAGATAATAGTAGAGTATAGTGCTGACAGGAGACATAGATAGATACAAGTAGTTAGAAGAGAAGTGTATTAAGTTTTATTAAGGTGATATTAAAGCATTGTGTATATAGTGTACTACACTGAGTTTTGTTATTTATACATAAGTGTAAATTGTAACATAACATATTTGGCGATCCTACGCCTTGTGAATTATAACGTAACATTTATAACGTTACACTTATCATCTTTCTTTTTAAAAAGTAACAAAAAAATTAGTGACAATAATAACTTAAGAAATTTGTGAAAAGCAGCATTCTCAAACTATTTAATTGGCGACATTTCTGAATAAGTCATGTCATCATACAGCACAGAGTATTTATTTTCCATATCAGAATGAAACGGCATAATGTTACATTTGTTAATATATATTATCAAGACTAAAAATAGAAATTATAAATAAAATGAAGTGACTTATCACCCAGCGTCTGATTTTTTTGGCTTTCTTAGCGAAAAAATGTCTTCATTCGACGACATGAATGTTTCCCAGTTATCAATTTAAAATATACTCTGGTTGACTATATTAATTTACAAAACAACTGCAAGTTTTAAAATCTACTAAGGGTTTATGAGTTGGCATCCAGTATTCATTAAGGTATGCACTGAAAAAAGAATGGACCAAAGCAAGCTTGGTGAACCTTTAATGACAGGCAATGGCGGTGGCTTTGTAGAACTTCTAAAACAACAGTTTTATGGAAAGTTCCATGATTGATAGAGTTCTTTCTTATCACTTCATGGCACATTTTATCAACAGGCACTGTGAGCGAAATCTGCTGTACTGGAAAACACTACATTTGTGTGACATTAAATATCGTCATTTAAAAATGCATCATGATGATGATCAAATGAGTAGAATGACATCATAAAAATATTCACTGTCTGTCTAAAAGGGAGTTATGAAAAGAATCTCTATGATATTGTATTGGGACATGTGTAGATTCTACATGATAAATTAACATCATCTAGAATTACAAAGCTAAATACTTTTTAGTACTTGAATCTGAGATAGACTAGCTAAATTAGGTTTTATTATGTGACAGTAGCAAGTGTAATTCTTTGAAAACTAACAAGTATTACAAAAATACATGTATATTTTAAAAAAATAAGCTTTTATCAACATGAACTAAAAAGGAAAAAATAATATAGATCAAATAATTATATAAATTATTATTACAAAGATTAAAAGTGTGGGTGAATAAAACATATTGGACTTAAATGTCACTTAATATGTCTTTACATTAGCTAATAAAAAGCAATAAAAAATAAATCTACATATCTAGATGAGCACCAACACTTACATTTTTTTAGTAAGATATGTGCTAAAGCTGTTTTGGCAATATGATTCTTAGGTGCCAAATTGTTCCTCAAACAGTATCGGCAGCACAGTAATAAAATGCCATAATTTTTGCTAAACTGTATCAGTGATAGGTGGAATCGATACACTAGATATAAATAAGGAACTTACTCACACAATGACACAAATAAATATAAACAAAATCACACTATGACACATAACAGTAAGACAAAGTCTGTTTTTAAAATAGATAAAATATTTTTTAATGCAAGTCCTGCATAGTATTTACCCCCCCCCCCACTACAGGTGACCAAGAAGTCATTAGCCATTGTGTCAGACAAAAATCTGTTATAAAGTACTGGTGAATATATAAAACAAAAACTTTCTTAATCATAGACCAAGGCGTTGTATACAAACAAATTATAGCTAGATTATGAAAAGGAACATTCGGCCAGGTGTGGAGCAAATCACTGACCAAACTGTCTGGCACATCTATGGTATAGTGCAGTGCTTCTCAAACTTTTTGAAGTCACGGCCCCCTTGGAACGCCAATCAATATGTCGCGCCCCCACCCCTATTTTTTTTTTTTGGTTTAGATTGCTTACATTTATAATTTTTCGAAATTCCACGGTCCCCCCTCCGGACAGTCCACTGCCCCCTAGGGGGCCGACGCCCACCACTATGAGAAGCACTGGTATAGTGCACTGTGCATCCATTGAAATTCTTCTCCACCAGCTCCTCACTCAAACATTATGTCCAAGGTGTAATTATACAATGTGTTAAACTATATCTATTATAATGTACTGGTGCACTTATACAACAAACTTAATCCCCTAATATTAGATATTTTAACCCATTTTACGGCTAGGTTTTGAAATAAAAACATCAACTCCTTTAACACTATCCAATGGTTTACACAATTTGAACCCATCCGCCCTATCTTAATTGCCGCAAGTAAGTGACGCCCTCCCCTCCTTCTCTGAATGATTGAAGCCCCTGGCCTGTAATTGGATTTCCTCCCCCTTGAGAAGCCCTAATAATCGGTAACTTGTAATGAAAAATATAACATCTTCAAACTTATAACCCAATCGCCAATACAATTTTAGAAACAATTTGGTTCCTTATTACTGCATCGCCTATACTTTTTTTAGGATTGGCGTTATGTTATAGTAATGATAATTTACATAATATTCTTATATCACACAGAGTTTTTTTTTTTTATTTTAAGTGCATTTTAATGAAAGTTTTTTTTTTTAAAGTTTTAAGTTAAGAAATTTTAATTCAATGACTTTAAAAAAATAAAAAAATGTATACCAGTTTGATTCCTGGAACCTCCATAAGTGGCAGTAATTCTGATGTTACACAATATGATAATCTTGTTACAAAATTTTTCAGTAAATCTTGATAAGGCCACAAGTCATCCAGCTCCTGAAAGTCATTCATGAAGTTTACATTATACATATACCATGTTTACATTATACATATATCATGTTTACATTATACACATACCATGTTTACATTATACATATACTATGTTTACATTATACATATACTATGTTTACATTATACATATACTATGTTTACATTATACATATACTATGTTTACATTATACATATACTATGTTTACATTATACATATACTATGTTTACATTATACATATACTATGTTTCTTATTTATAGCTGAGTCTTAGCTGATGTATATAACAATGAGATAATTTTATATGATGACCATACCATAGTTTAGTAACAGCAGTGAGTGATCATTTACATTTCAATCAGGGCAGAAATGTAATCCACAGAAAACATGATAGAAACAAATGTCTATTTAAAAACTTGTCTACCTGATCAATAGATTCCTCAAAAGCAGAGTAAATGGACCATTACACATTTCCATCACTAATATTAATAAGAGACATATACATGTACTTGTCTTGTTGCTGAACAGTCATGTTATGGTTATGTAAAATGTCTTTTTTTAAAGAAGTGGTAATAAGATGATGTTAGTTTCCTAAGTGGTAATAAGATGTTGATGTTAGTCTCCTAAGTGGTAATAAGATTATGTTAGTTTCCTAAGTGGTAATAAGATGTTGATGTTAGTCTTCTAAGTGGTAATAAGATGTTGATGTTAGTCTCCTAAGTGGTAATAAGATTATGTTAGTCTCCTAAGTGGTAATAAGATGTTGATGTTAGTCTCCTAAGTGGTAATAAGATGTTGATGTTAGTCTCCTAAGTGGTAATAAGATTATGTTAGTTTCCTAAGTGGTAATAAGATGTTGATGTTAGTCTTCTAAGTGGTAATAAGATGTTGATGTTAGTCTCCTAAGTGGTAATAAGATTATGTTAGTTTCCTAAGTGGTAATAAGATGTTGATGTTAGTCTCCTAAGTGGTAATAAGATTATGTTAGTTTCCTAAGTGGTAATAAGATGTTGATGTTAGTCTTCTAAATGGTAATAAGATGTTGATGTTAGTCTCCTAAGTGGTAATAAGATGTTGATGTTAGTCTCCTAAGTGGTAATAAGATGTTGATGTTAGTCTCCTAAGTGGTAATAAGATGTTGATGTTAGTCTCCTAAGTGGTAATAAGATTATGTTAGTCTCCTAAGTGGTAATAAGATGTTGATGTTAGTCTCCTAAGTGGTAATAAGATTATGTTAGTTTCCTAAGTGGTAATAAGATGTTGATGTTAGTCTCCTAAGTGGTAATAAGATGTTGATGTTAGTCTCCTAAGTGGTAATAAGATGTTGATGTTAGTCTCCTAAGTGGTAATAAGATTATGTTAGTTTCCTAAGTGGTAATAAGATGTTGATGTTAGTCTTCTAAGTGGTAATAAGATGTTTATGTTAGTCTCCTAAGTGGTAATAAGATGTTGATGTTAGTCTCCTAAGTGGTAATAAGATGTTGATGTTAGTCTCCTAAGTGGTAATAAGATGTTGATGTTAGTCTTCTAAGTGGTAATAAGATTATGTTAGTTTCCTAAGTGGTAATAAGATGTTGATGTTAGTCTCCTAAGTGGTAATAAGATTATGTTAGTCTTCTAAGTGGTAATAAGATGTTGATGTTAGTCTCCTAAGTGGTAATAAGATTATGTTAGTTTCCTAAGTGGTAATAAGATGTTGATGTTAGTCTCCTAAGTGGTAATAAGATGTTGATGTTAGTCTCCTAAGTGGTAATAAGATTATGTTAGTCTCCTAAGTGGTAATAAGATGTTGATGTTAGTCTCCTAAGTGGTAATAAGATTATGTTAGTTTCCTAAGTGGTAATAAGATTATGTTAGTTTCCTAAGTGGTAATAAGATGTTGATGTTAGTCTCCTAAGTGGTAATAAGATGTTGATGTTAGTCTCCTAAGTGGTAATAAGATTATGTTAGTCTCCGAAGTGGTAATAAGATGTTGATGTTAGTTTCCTAAGTGGTAATAAGATGTTACCTTTGTTGCCTGTTATAAACTCTACTAGCTTGTCTGATACTTCTGTACATCTATATTAGATGTGCTGATTACTACACTAGTTTTCTAAATGATAATAGTTAATATTAATATCAAGGCAGAGAAACTGACATTCGGTTTTGTACTTGAATATGTTATTCACTTAAGTAATGAAACAATTTTGTGCACAAACACAAATATATGCCACCCAACATCAATATTAATAAAATCAGGGTTGGCCACTACTATTCAATATATCAAGCTTTTATGTAACAGTCAATTTTCAAGTGATATATTGCTATATAAGAAAATATTTTAGAAAATTTACAAAAACCTGCAAGTTTCTTAAAAAAAAACAACAAACAAACCAACTTTATTATAATCAAATATTTTTATAGAGAGAGGTTAGGGTATCCTGATGATGGGTATCTCAAAAACCTTATATTGACAACCTTTTATCAACAACCTTATTATTGACAACCTTTTATCAACAACCTTATATTGACAACCTTTTATCAACAACCTTATATTGACAACCTTTTATCAACAACCTTATATTGACAACCTTTTATCAACAACCTTATATTGACAACCTTTTATCAACAACCTTATATTGACAACCTTTTATCAACAACCTTATATTGACAACCTTTTATCAACAACCTTATATTGACAACCTTTTATCAACAACCTTATATGGACAACCTTTTATCAACAACCTTATATAGACAACCTTTTATCAACAACCTTATATTGACAACCTTTTATCAACAACCTTATAATGACAACCTTTTATCAACAACCTTATATTGACAACCTTTTATTAACAACCTTATTTAGACAACCTTTTATCAACAACCTTATATAGACAACCTTTTATCAACAACCTTATATTGACAACCTTTTATCAACAACCTTATAATGACAACCTTTTATCAACAACCTTATATTGACAACCTTTTATCAACAACCTTATATAGACAACCTTTTATCAACAACCTTATATTGACAACCTTTTATCAACAACCTTATATTGACAACCTTTTATCAACAACCTTATATAGACAACCTTTTATCAACAACCTTATATTGACAACCTTTTATCAACAACCTTATATTGACAACCTTTTATCAACAACCTTATATAGACAACCTTTTATCAACAACCTTATATTGACAACCTTTTATCAACAACCTTATATTGACAACCTTTTATCAACAACCTTATATTGACAACCTTTTATCAACAACCTTATATTGACAACCTTTTATCAACAACCTTATATAGACAAACTTTTACCAACCTTATCTTAAAATCATTTTCATCTATTTACCTGACAAAAATGAAACACACATGTAGCAAATGAAGCAGACTGAGATAGAAGATTTTGCAGAAATCCTCGACTCTGTGAAAAATTTGCAGCAACCTCCCAAATTGATTTAAGATTCCATAATTGCCACAACATTAGAGATAGGTAGAATCTCTGCAGGATAATATCAGTAACTTTCTGTAAAGAACAAATTTGTAGTTTAAATGACCTATATACCATTATGTTGCACAATAAAAATAATTACTTCCAAAAGCTGTTTACAGATAATTTCTTTTGCCACATATAGACTTTGGAAAATAAGAGGGAACGTTTGCATAAATTTGCAGTGTAAAAATTTATAAAATGAGAATGAATTATACAAGAAATTAGGTAGTAGATAAATGCAGCAACGTTTTACAAATAAATTATTGATTATAAATATCTAAAACTACAGCATAATAATGTGAAAATTGTTTTCTCACTTTAAATGTTTCCAAGTGGGAAAACAATTGCCAGCAATTACATTGAAAGAAAGCATTTTAATAAAAAACTGGGATATTTTAAAGTCTCCTTTATAAAACCAACCAGTAAATGTATATCCTGTCTTTATAAAACTAACCAGTAAATGTATATCCTGTCTTTGCACAAGTTTGACCTGGAAAGAATAGTCTCCCTTGCATTAAATACTTCTTACATAGCTTACTTCCTTTTACTTTGTGGTAAATTGAATGAATATAAACATACATTTTTCTTTTTTCAAATTCAAAAGAACTTAAACACAAAATGTGTCCCTTTGTGGTAAACCAGCAACATGACTTTAATTAGGAAAACAAAGAGCGGTTAAAATTGAGAAGCCAAAGAATATCTTTGTAAGATACTCAATTTAAACAGCCCTGACTGGGATCCTGCATTTTGTAAACTGCACTGAACTAAAAAGAATGAATCCCCATTCATCAAAGAATCTTTGTGAAAAGACTTGAAAAATTAATAATAAACAACCCTTATAAAAAATATAACATTACTCATAAATCTAATAAATGAGTTCACAGTAAAAGGAAGAAAAGCATCATTCTTTTATTGATAAAATAATTCAATGTTTATGTTAACCTTCTTAGAATTTTGTCCTGTTGCTTTCATGCCAATGTAACTTTCTGGGACGCCAATTATCTCAGCTGTTTTTAATTCAGTCTCAGACAGCCTACAAAACTAAAATAAAAAAATTCATATAAAAAATAACAAAAGTTGATTCTGATTAATTTTATACATGGCGAACCTTTTTGGTGCCACTTGCCCAAAAATCAATCAAAAAAACATTTATTTATTTATAGCAAGGTGCCAACACTCCAATTAAAATTTAAGGAAGTGATATTTTAGTCGTGTGCCAACTGATAACGCTCTGCGTGCAACTGATAATGCTGGTCTAGGGAATCATAGATAAATATTTCCATAAAAAATGTGTGATGGAACAAGATGAAATGACCTCGTCCATGAACACAAAGAGTAAAATAGGGAGAAAAATATCTTAACAACATTTAGGACAAACTAGTGTTAATTTATTTGGTCCTTTCTGGAAAAATGGAATGACCTAGAACTATAATAGATCTGGGTAAGTAAGTAAACATTTTATGGATGGAGTTATGTCTAAGACAGATTTTAAATGTGGCTTTAATGTAAATATTTTTTTTTTAATTCTTTGATTGGCACAAACAACAAAATTTTTTATTTTTTAAAGAGTCAGTACCGTGTTTCAAAGTATAATCAAGTTTTAAAGTAAAACTTTTTACTTCTTCTACTGTAAGGAAAGTATATACTTTCTATTATTTTGACAAAGCTAATTATTGCATTTTATATTATACTGTATATTTACCACATTCCTTTATTTTTTACTCTTTACCTATGTGGATTTTTTTTCTTTTTCAACAGTAGTATTCTGAAAATTTTGCTGGCTTAAAACTTAACATACTACATCCAGCAATGTATTCAGAAAAAAGTTAATAGTTAATCATTTAAATCAGTAATGTTATCTTTATTTCTGAAATTCATATTACATATAACAAAAAATAAAACTTTACAATTTTAGATGCATAAAAAAACAACCAAAAGCAATATGGGAAACAATAATTTATTACCATATTTAACTGCATTGTAAATCACACATTACACAAAAGTTAAGCAAATGAAACCATTTTGACAAGCACAAAAACTAATTGGCAAATATTTTTTCAACAAAGCACTTTTTACAAGTAAAAATTTAACAGTAATGAATGAGGTTAAATAGTTGGTAGCAAGCCAGATCTTCATGCTGCAGCCTGACCTGCATACTGTGGGTTTGACTCCTGGCAAGTCCCAGTTACATACACGTCTTCCATTGGTGGTTTATAGGATCTAAGAGATAAATATCTCATCCTTTCAGGTTATTGATATAAAAAAAATATGTAAGTCAAATTCAAGTAGTGTTTTACAAAATGAACTTGTCTAATCCCTACTGCAAATAATTTCTAGAGCTTTTCTCTGGCATTCCTATTTCAAATGTCTAATTTTGTTTTTTAATGCAGAAGTATTATACACAGTTCTTTTACACAATGATACAAACAACATTAAGCATTTTTTTTCAACTAAGGGGTAGACAATAAAACATCTAAACAAGCTAATACTGTTATTAATTCTATTGCAACATGTCTCTTTGTACTTTCCACACAGTCCTTAGTATTGGCTACAAGACATCTGTCTCCTGACAGGATTCTCATCAATGTGTTGTGGGAGAAATTAAACAATTTTCCATAAAGCGGTCTTTGGCGTCCACCCTTTTTCTGACCTTGGGGGATCCACTGGAGGCAAATTTTTGTAACATCTTCTGGTGACTTCCAAAGTTAATTGCCAATCCATCTCTTTTTTGATATTTGTAGGTCACTGGGATCTTGCTTAGCAATTAACCAGAGATCTTCGTTACCTACTTTTTTTAGTCGCCTTATTTTCAAAAGGCTCCCGAGTCAACCATTTACAAATGTCTGGTGCTTGAAAGTAAATGTGTTGGTGACTCTTCAACTTTATGCACCATACTACAGAATGGATTTGACATTGAATAAAATCTTTAGTTTGTACTTAGTTGAGAGGGTAGCTTTTTTCCAATTGTTACCTGGTTTTGGCAGCTTGTGTTAGTTTATTTGTTTTTGGCTTCATATGATGTTGCTTATGGTATAATGAACGCAAGTCATCTGCAAAGAACTAGTTGATCTTTGTGTTGTTCAGTCTCCATTTAAAAATCAAGGTCATGGTTTGAAATTATACCTAGACATAAATGTTTTTGGCCTAAGATTGTAAAATTGCACAATGTAGAGGGGAGCCTGAATAATGCTTATGTAAATAAGTAATGCAAACTATACATAAATGTCATGGACAATAACACCAGTAAAGGTTATAAAAAGTTATAATGTCCATTCTTTAACCGCAGCTGTTGATGAAGAAAGAGTTCAGCCCCACCACACAAAGGACGATTTAAAAAACTCCTGTTAAAAAAAAGAAAATATAATAAGATCTGAATGAAATATTATCAGGGACATGTAAAACTCATAATTAAAAGTGTATAAAGTAGTTAAATTCTGTACAATTTTAAGCTTTAACTCTTAATCGATAAAGGCTTTTATTGATTTTTAAGTTGCTAACTGGTGGTCATATATTTTCAAACATTTAAATTGTTTTTCTTCATCCCTATGCATGAGTTATCAATTTGTTGGAAATTGAATAAGCTTTCAGAATCTACTTCTTTAGTTGGTGCAGGTTGTATTTTTTTTTTAAATGTATGAACATGATTAAAAAAAAAGTGATTTTTGTTCAAAATTTCAAAGTATACACTAACACCATCAAAAAAAGTATCAAGATCTTTTATGTTTATTTACACTTTTTATTAAAAAAACATTCCATTCTACATAAGAAATATTAAATTTCAAAACATTTTATCGAGAAATAAATTTTTAGGTATTTTTTATCCTAAATTTTACATTTTTTTCACTTTTCCCAAACTGTGAAGAAGTATATAATTTTTAAGTTAAAACACGAGTCTTAGTAAAAAAAAATTCATAAATGAACACAAATGACTTAAAATTACATTTCAAAGCCAAAAAGATGAACATAAATATCTATCAGACTATGTTAAACTAAATTCAATTTAAACAGTTAAGTCCTAAATTACAAAAAAAATATGCTTAATATTGTGTGTGCATTTAAGTTTAGAAATGTTAAAAAAAAAATAACAGACCAAATTATACTAAGAACGTCTAGCTCAATATAAACAATAACAGCTAGGAGAAAAAATTATTTATTAATTAAACCTTTAGTATTGTATAATTAAAATAAGATAAAAGCAGATTTAATCTTAAACTTGTATTTGATAAACTATTAATATTTTTCCGAAAACACTAATTTGGCCTTGCTTTACTTTCTTTACAAATTTATCTTTAGAATTTAATTCACACTACAGCTTTTCCTGAGTATCATACATGTTAATAAAACAAAAAAGGTTTCTTTGTTACAATAAAAGAAGGAACAATACAAAATATGAGTTAATTATAAGTTAGGCTGTCCACAAAATGAATTTCCCACTATGTCATTAATATGTTGATAGGACTGAAATGATTTCATGCAACTTATTTTTTCAAGTTAATCAACGAGAATTTTAAAAATCAGTGTCAGGTTTCAAAGTTAATAAAAATACATTTCCTTTTTAAATCGGTCCTGCAAAATATAAGAAGACAACTAACCACAACACCGATTATGAAAAAGCTTTTAGCATTATAAAAATGCAAAGACTAAGGGCATCACTATACTGTATACATGACATGAATATCCAGTCCACAACACAAATATAACTCCTGCAGTGTTAGCTCATCCCAACTTTCATAAATGCTAGGTTTTTGCAATTCTTGCTCCTTGGTGGAATCATTTGCATTCTGTCTTATGTGAGATAAATGTGTGATATAATCCAATGCAAAATAAAGTTAGGAAAGTCCTGGTGTGTAAATGCTTTGCATCAATATCTTGTCCAGACTTCTGCCAATTAGATACCTGCAACCCTTTCAGGCAGAAATGGCGGTGGTGAATCTAATGGTATCTTCATCATAACCATAGACTACAACGTAGAAGCTGCGTTGAAATAAAGAAAACTAACATGATTAAATAGCTATTAAATGATTTATTTCACAATAAAAAAAAAAATTCCTTTGATAACAGTTTATTATAATAATTGAAAAACTGATGAAAAAAAAACGTAGAATATTTATAAGCCAACTGTTTGCCAACTAAAGTAGTACATGTTATGAATTGATATAATTCAATGTGCAGTGTTAAGTATGATTATTTGTACGTACATTCTGCTTAACATCAATTTTTGTCCAGACTGAGTGGAAATCTGTAATCTATTCATGCAGAAATGCAGGTGATGACTATGAAACTGTCCTCATAGCCATAGCCATAGATTGCTGCATAGAGGCTGTGTTAGAATAAAATAAGATGAATTAGCAAATAAATATTTTATTTCTCTGTTAGTTATTAAATCATTTTTTTAGTTCATAATAGTACCGAAGATTTCCGTAAATACTCTCTGGGCTTCAAAACAGAAAATTCATGTTACATGATTGAGATTTTTGTACCAAATACAGGCCCATGGGCGTTTATATGGAAAATACAAATCAGTTAAAGTACTTATTACCTGAGACACTCGCATGTAATTTCTTTGTATATTTTTTTCTGTTTTTCAGCCAAAATGTTTTTTATGTTGAAAATATGTTATAAAAAATTTAAAATGTTCAGCGACAATAAAAAACATTCAAATTTATTTTTATAATACTTAATGACAGTGACAATTTATCAGAAGTTTCGGTGTGTGGGTTTAATAATTTTTTAACCTAATATAAGCCCATGGGCCTGTATATGGAAAGACTTTCCATATACAGGCCCATGGGCTTATGCTCGAATGGGCTATTCACGGAAATCTCTGACATAAAATAACCGTAAAAACAGTTGAAATTAGCTGTTTACAAAAATAGTTCAATGTTGTTATCTTTAATAAAATGAAAAAAAAAGAATAAATATCCCTATAAACTTTATTTATGATTTATATAAAATCTTAAATAAATAGTCTGCTAGTATTTTATAACTAGGTTCCTAAGAGATGAATTTCTATCATATAATAGACCGAAAAATTAAAAAATTACGACAAAGAAAAAAAAGAAAGCATGTTCATGTGAACATGACAAACTTACATAGTGTGTTGTAAGTAAATAAATATATAACAAGCCAAATTCATCATCAGAAAAGTCATATACATAAGTTAGATCCCATGTCTCTTATATTAAGAATCAGTTTTTTAAAAGCTGCACGGAATGCATTAGACCTAGCCAGCTTATAAAATGGTGTCTAACGGAAGCAACAACTTTGTCGTATTTTTGTTTTTTAATAGAATATGCTTAAAATAAATTATTTTCAGCTGGTCATAAAAAAAGCACACATTTTAGTACACTTTATTAGTATGCCGTCATCAGGTGTTAATGAAATACATGTATACAGGAAATCATATGTACACTCGATTTTGTAAAGAAACCTAATATATATGCCCAGAAATATGTCAAATAATAAGTAGTTTATTTAATAATTAATTTTTTCTCTCTCTTTGAACACTCACATTTTATCTGTCAACTAAGACTTAGTCTCTTAGAACCCATGAGATTCAACTCAATGTGTTCCTCAGCATCTGGGAACTGCCATACAGATCTATGGTGAGCAATTTACTCACTGGTCTAGCAGCTCGGGACACTCAAAAAGCATGTGATCCACAGTTTCATCAACATCCCTACAGAGGCGCCAACAAGAGAACGATGGCCTTCAACCTCACAAAATATGCACAGATTGGACAATGCCAAGAGCAAAACCGCGCAATTTGTGCCTGCTCAAACCTCCAAAGGCCCACACCACTGTCAGTTTTGGACAGCCAATAAGTGTGATGCACTATAGTAACATATGGAGAAATAGAGCTGTAATCAACATGCCAACATGAGGCTTGATCTCCAGTGAAAACCAAAGGAATTTTTCAGTTCCCGTGGTAACTCCATCACCATTGCACTATCAAAGCATAGTGGTTTATAGGATTTAAGAGATAAACTTCTCATCGTTTCAGGGACTTCACAGACAAGTGTAATACACTTGCGCAGTTCTTTTCTTGCACTGGACCAAAAAAGCTGACAGGATAATTTCCTTATAAATAAAATTAATTTGATTGTAAACTAATGTAATACATGTACCATGTTGTTATTTTGTGAATGTGTGTTTTTTTTATAAATCCTCTATGTGGCTAACGTATCTCAGGTAGTGTTCCTATTTTTTAATAGAATTCAGTGTCTCACTGACCTAAAAATGTACATTTATACTTGTGGAAACACTTTAGTTCCAAGAAGAAGTAAAATGTGTAATAGATTTAATGTTTAATTGTGGTTGATACCGATCACAAGAAAAAATTATTTACAGTCATTCAACTCTACAGTTAATTTATGATTGCAGAGGCAGCTATCCAATGAAATGACTTCAATTAAAAATTTTGTTTATACCTTTCTTGTAAATCAATTATAATTTGACACATGATATAATGCCTTCTTAGTTCTGCAATCTGTTGACAAAGAAAATGATTCATATCTTCTGAAAAATAATAAAAATGTTAAGGCTTTTTAAAACAACTTATTTCAACGTAAAAATGAAGACTTTCAAATTATTTTCTAAAAAAAGACAATTAAAACAAATATATAGACTTACGTAATTTGGGAATCATCTAGTGATAAGTTTTCTGAAATATCTTTATCACTTGGAGAGATTAGGGAAATATTCCAGTTCCGAATGGTCGGATGATTCACTTAAAGAATCAGTAAAATCAGAAACTTCTGATCCCATTATAAAAATGTGAAAAAACTAAAATTGTATTTTCACAATCACCATGTTAAATTAAAATATGACATCAAAGAAATTGCTAAATATCATGTTTTACTAATACTAAACCTTTAAAAAAAATTTGTTTAAGTGGGAAATCAAATTATAAAATATGGTTTACTTGGCTAAAATAAACAGTCCAGTCAGGTGTTATGGTTCCAGCCAAATCATAAGGTGTAATAAGATATAGAAGATGAAGGTGACTCATTAGGTTTAAAGACTCTTTGGCTGTATTTAAATCACTGTACAACTGACAGCTAACAGCATGATCTATTGAACCTGAAAAATACATACTGCAACACTCAAACTATAGACCTAAAAGGAAAGATGTTTTTATAAAGAAACACAAAATATAAATAAATATGAAAAAAATACATTTATACAAATACAGTGAAATGTCGTTATAACGAACGTCAATGTAACGAATTATTCAGTACAGCAAATTTTTTTTTTGCCCCTTCCCCTTCGCTTATCTGTTAAAAAGTGTCGTTGTAACGAATTTCGTATTTTCAGTATTGCGAAAAAAATAGCCGTTTTGCAGATATTTAATTTTATCCCCTTACCAAAAAAAAAATTTAATTCGGCAAATTTCTAAAACTCAATTCAACTTGAACTCAAACGACATTCACATTTACTAAATAATGGGAGGGGGGAGTGTGAGAGGAGTAAGATGTTATGGTAACCTTTAACCTCTACTGATGAGGATAGTAAACATAAATTCCACCATGTGCAGTACTGAGAAGTATCGTCTTGAGACGGCGAGTGGGGGGGGGTAGTGAGTGGCGGTGTCACAATTACGTAACAACAAACGGGGGGGGGGGAATGAGAGTTTTAGCAAGGTCGGGAAGGGGAGGAGGGAGAGAGCCTAAAACGTCATGGGACAAACACGTGAATGTAGGGAACGTTACACATTCGCGGGATTAAAAAAATAATCAATAAACCAGTGTCACGTCTGTGTTGGGGAAATGCGCTAATGAGAAAGAAGCCATACAATTAAAAATATAGCTTATTGGGAGGTATGAGAAAGACATATGGTTTTGGTATGTGTAGAAAGTAACTTGATAGTTTTAGTAAAAAACAATCTTATTGTTTTCGGTAGGGGCTTGATAGTGGGTCGCAATTTTTTTTAGAAAATGGCGATCTTATAGTTGGTGATAGGGACTTAATGGACAGAAGACTGCATTTTGCCAAGATGTTAATAAACTACCGGTGCCTGTTTTTAATTAATAATACAGGAATGGAAGAATAAATGAGTTATTTATTTGACCTTTTTGTGACATTGAACTATACTTTTTTTTCTAATTATAATAAAATTTAATCCAGTTACAAAAGTAAATAAATATATAAATATATTTTTTAAATTAATTCGTTTAATAAATCAGACAATATGAGTAAGATAGCTGTAGTGGGTTTCTTATAAATTAAGTGAAGTAAGTCATGTTGAATAACTGCTATAAAAATAAATGAATTACGTCCCTAAGTTCAATGACCATTAGCGATAACGAAAGCTGAAAGCTAAATAAATGGAGAGAATATTTAACATATTTTTAGCTAAATATCTTTAGAAAAAGTAGTAAAATGACATAATATATTTGCATTGATACCCAAATGAACTATATCCACCTATTGCGAACACCCGCCCCTCCCCCCATTTCACTGTAACAAATTTTCAGTATTACGAACGAATTTCGAATCCCCGTCAATTTCGTTATAGCGACATTTCACTGTATAACATTAATGGTATAGATTACATTGATTGCAAATATAAAAATTAATTATGCTCACATAATTCCGTTGTAAATTTTCTCATCAATAATTTTAATTACCACATACCTTTGAAAGTAGCTCTGCCTAAATGAGTTACTTGGAGGTTAAACGTTTCCTCTGAAGAACTGTCACTAATATTTTTTGCCTGCACAACAAGCTTAGCATCAACTAAGTACTCTAAAGCCTCATTTGTAGCATTTTCAATATTTAAGTTGAGTTGAGATGATTGAAAATGGAGTAAAGATTTCCTCATTAATTCATAAGCTTCTTTAGTAGTTGAAACTATCTGCAATAGATATAGGTTTGCACAATTTTTGTTTAAAGTCAGTTTTAAATAAGTTAAATTTTTAAAGATATTTTTCTAACACTATACATATACAAATAAAAAAGAAGACAAAAGTAATCACCTTTAGACCAATTGCTGAAAGTAACAAATATTTTATTCCTTTGCCTGACTCATAACCAAGACTACTGTGACAATGATCTTGAGGACTTTCTAGTAAAACTTTCACCTAATATGAACAAAATTTCATGCAATTGAAATTTATATAATTGTTTACAGAAGTACATTTATAAAGTTTTGAAAACAGCCCTCTGTGGCTTAGACCTGAAACCAGCCAACATATTGATTCAATGGTATAACATCATTAATTCCTTACATTATAATTTTTCTATGTAGGCATGAAACTAGACATACTGTTCGATTCATGTATTAAGAAAGCTGAAAAAAAGACTACCTCAAAACATTTAATAAGACTTTAAATTTAACAAGTCAAGCAGTTTTATTTTAAAAGTACTGATACATGAACATTGAATAATTGATTCAATTTCTATCTATAAATGTGTTGCATTGAATGAAACAAACTTACATTCAATCTATCTTTGTTGGTAATAATGAGTATGCTTTCTCCTGATGTATCGATACCTGCTCTGCCTGCTCTCCCTATCATTTGCTTGTACTGGTTAAATTTGATAAAACTGTTGCCGATATAGGGACTCCTCAAAATAACTCTGTAGTAAATCAAACCTGTTTTAGTTGTGACTTTTTAGTTTCATGTTAACAAATTTGAAACAGAAACAGAAAAATTTCAATTTTAACTCCTTAAAATAAAAAATATAACCTTACCTTTTAGCAGGCAGGTTAACACCAGCAGCTAGAGTAGAGGTACAAGTTAGCAGACAAAGCACTCCCCCAATGTAGGCTTCTTCAATTAGGCGTCTTTCATCCATTGTTAATCCACTATGATGATATGCTATTCCAAAGTGAACTGTATATTCTAAAACTGGACAAATTTTACCCTCGCCATCCTGCTGTAGTTCTTGTAACAATTGTCTTCGTTTGTCTTTGTTTACGTCTAATAAATGTCTGAAATACAAGACTGAATGTAAAGCTTTTGGCATCTAAGATATACATGTATACTGATGTACACAAGGGTGCACAAACAAACAAAACTTAAAATGTCATTAACTAAATATTTTCTAATTAAATTTATTTTATACAATATTTCAGAAATATTTTTTTAGAGCATTTTCGAAAAAAAATGCTCTATTGTCCCCGTTTTATCTGTCTGTCTGTCTGTCATCACCCTAGATCTCAACAACCATAAGTCCTAGACCCATGATGTATATATCATTTTGTAGGTCTTGGCCTGCCAAGAAATGACTTTTTTCCATTTCGCGATCTGACCTCTCAGGGCCGTAAAATGGGCCTTATAAAGTACCGTTTTTTACTATATAAGCTATATTAATAATGGAACGCCCTATATCTCAGCAACCATAAGTCCTAGACCCATAATGTATATATCATTTTGTAGGTCTTGGCCTGCCATATGTACATCAAAAGTTCATTTTGCGATAGGACCTCTCAGGGCCGGGCTTCAGGGCTCCTAAGGGGCTTATATATTATATATAGATTATAAGCTAAACAAAGGGGCGAAATCATTATTTATTTTTTTAACACTTATTCAACATGACTTACTTCCCTTACTTTTTATAAAACACATAATCAATGACAACTTTGCAGCACAGCTCAATCAACCAAAAGTCATCATTTGTTGGGACTTCAATGAAGATTTCAAAGAGCCCGGGGCAGAAAATACGCTAACACGTCCTGTGTCCAGTATGGAACAGGCTTAAATTGCTTGTTTTAAATAGTTATGGTTCAACTTAAATACTAAAAAAAGAATTTTATGGACAGTTTGAGTGAAATTTCTTTTCTTTTTTTTTTTTACCTTTGATGTTTGCACATAAGCTTGCTTAACAAAAGTGCCACATTTTCACAATTTTTCTTTGTAGAGCAAAATATCAAACAAGACTTCTCAGGAATAACTTCAGTTACCAGACCTAACAAATAATCTGGATCTTCTTGAATAGTTTCTTTATTATACTGAAATAAAAATAATATACAGTTATAGATTTTGCTATTAAAATAAACATATCAACAAAGAGATGAAGGGACATATGTAAATAAGAGAAAGATACAGACTTATGATATAAAAATGTATTTACAGGAAAAGTCAGAGTCCTTTCATGTTCAAAAATGCCATTTTCAGCTTTAGGTTTTACCCTGAATAAATTATCCTCAATTTTTACAAATTCTTGTAATGCAACCTGTAAAAAAAAATTAAATTATAAATGTTTCTTAAAATAAATTTATTATTTTTAGACCGGTCTCATTTTTTATGTTGCTGCACTTGTTGGTTATACATGTATTTCTTATCATAGTGTCTACAATGAGAAAATGTTTTGAATGAATTTATGTTTAAGAAAATCTGAAATTCATCAGAATATAAAATGAAAATTTCAATTTAAAGTAATAATTATCAGCATTTAAGTTTAAAAAGATCAAATTCAAATTTCTTTTCTCAGAATGAGTAAATAACAGCCAACTAAATGAGATTTGAAAAGAAATACATGCAAATAAATAACAACAAACTTAATGATTTTTAAACAATGCTTTAAATTTTCTGTCACAGATCTAAGATATTCCTTTGAATAATAAAGTTTAAAAATTATTTGGAAATAAAATTAATTTCATTTTTATTAAGGTGCAAGAAGTTCATTTTTCTATACTTTACTAAATACATGTACTATTCTGATAACATTGATCAAATAAATATAAACCTTTTCAGATAATGTTGTTAAAAGATATTTTTGCAGTTAATTAAACTAATACTCACTGGTCGAAAATCAGCAGAATAGACTTCTGCTCTTAGAAATCCTTTCAAGTCTTCGATATTGTTTAAAGTTGCACTCATTCCAATAATTTGAGTAGCACCTAAAATGTAAGAAAAAAAATATGATCAAATGAATCTAGTAATTCATATCACAGCTCAACAAAAAAAAAATTTTGCGAATTGCCAAGAATGCTTGAATGAATTTATAGCAATTCATGGGTGCTGATTTCAAAACTGCCACTGCTTTTGCTGAATTGGCTCTAGTTTCTGAGATATTGGACACCCTTGAAAAAATGATTGTACCCTTTGTGTAAAACAAATGCAATAAGTTTGGTGTCTGTTGTGTCTCATGGAAATTATTATATCTGAAGTTTTACAGCGCCATTTCTGAAGCATGACGGCGGTTGGAAATATTTTATTTTGTTACGAACCGCCGAGATTATATATTTCGATGATGTCATAGCGTTATGACATCACCACGAAGTTGAGATTGATTAACGAGTGCGCGGTCGCTTGAGAAGTTTGTAGAATATTTGTCTCTCTCTATCTCGTTGTAATTGGTGAGTAAATTTTGTGTACTACGTCAAATTGTATAGTTTTAATTCGAAGATTGATTGTATTATATTACTTAAAGTTTAATTTAACTATTCCAAGTTATAACTTGGTTTATTTTTTTCTCTTTTATAGCTGCTTTCTAAAGACATCATGAGTTCATCACGAAGATGCTGCAAAAATAATACGAATGTATTCTGTTACATCTGTGGAGAATACATGATTGAAAAGCAAAGAAGAAATATAACCGAATTTGTACAGCAGGCACATTTGGCTTATTTCGGTGTGAAGCTGGGAGACCAAGACAAGTCTTGGGCTCCCCATGAGGTCTGCAAAAACTGTGTGGAGAGCCTACGGTGAGAAGAAATGTCTAAGTTTCGGTGTACCAACGGTATGGCGAGATCCGAAAGACCATTTTGGTGATTGTTATTTTTGTATTGTGAATGTTAAAGGCTTCAATCGACACAAGGAATCTAAGTGGGATTGTCATGATCTTAAATCTGCAATTGCACATAGCAGTGAAATTCCTATACCAGTGTTTACTAGATTATTATAGCTTTCACCATCAGACTCAGACGAGGGGCAAGATCTGGAGTTTTTGGCAGGTGAAAACAGAGAAAGCAATTATGAAGGAAGTTCTTCAACACCTCAACCATTCAGCCAAGAAGAACTCAATGACCTGATATGAGACCTAAATCTGTCCAAGCAAGCATCTGAGCTTTTAGCGTCCAGGCTCAATGAAAGAAATTTTCTCCAACCAGAGGTTAAAATAACATATTATCGGAAAAGAGAAGAGTTTCTTCTTCCATATTCCAGCAAATAGAAAGATCTTGTTTACTGTAATGACATCCCTGGACTTCTGCTCCAAATGGGACTATAAGACTACCATTCCGAAGACTGGCGTCTTTTTATAGACAGTTCCATCAGAAGCTTGAAATTTGTTCTGTTACACAATGGTAACCGTTATGCATCTCTTCCCATTGCTCACTCAACAACACTTATAGAAGAGTATGAGAATATCAAAACAGTATTGCAGAAAGTCCGTTATTATGAGCATCAGTGGTAAAGTTGTGTTGATCTAAAAATGGTCAGCTTCTTGCTTGGGCAGCAGTCAGAATACACAAAATGCCCATGATTCAAGTGCCTTTGGGATAGCAGGGCAAGGCAAGATCATTGGACAAGAATGGGATGGCCTGCAAGGGAAACCATGACTGTAGGTAAAGAAAATATCATCGACAAGCCATAGGTTGACAAAAATAAGATAATTCTTCCACCGTTTCATATCAAATTAGGTTTAATCAAACAATTTGTTAAGGCTTTGGACAAATCTGGCAATTGCTTCAAGTATATTTGTAGATCATTCCCCGGGATTGAGCATGGAGAAGCTGAAAGCTGGGATTTTTGACGGCCCTCAGATTCGAGAACTCATCAACGATCGAAATTTTACTAATTTCATGGATCACCTTGAAGCTTCTTCATGGAACAGTTTTGTTTCAGTTGTCAGGAACTTCTTAGGTAATAACAGAGCAGATAATTACGAAGAACTTGGGCAAGATATGCTCGCTAACTTCAGAAATATTGGAGCAAATATGAGCATCAAGGTACATTGCCTGCACAGTCATTTAGACAAATTTCCAGGTAACCTTGGGGACTTCAGTGAGGAACAAGGTGAGAGGTTCCATCAGGATATGAGGGTGATGGAGGAGAGATATCAAGGAAGATGGGACATACATATGATGGCTGACTGCTGTTGGAGCAAATATGAGCATCAAGGTACATTGCCTGCACAGTCATTTAGACAAATTTCCAGGTAACCTTGGGGACTTCAGTGAGGAACAAGGTGAGAGGTTCCATCAGGATATGAGGGTGATGGAGGAGAGATATCAAGGAAGATGGGACATACATATGATGGCTGACTGCTGTTGGAGCCTCCAGCGCAATTGCCCCAACGACACACACAAAAGGAAGTCGAGCAAACAGCGATTTGCTAATGCATTACCTTAGACAATTAACATATTAATTAATTAGACATAATTAGTTTTTCAAATGAAAATGTTTTCCTCTATAACACTATTACACATATTTTTGAACACATTTCTGCATGACCATTAACAGTTTCTCTACTATTTGTTTGTATACTATTTTACTTCATGCAATCCTTGACAATTTTCAAACACGGTGCATACATTATTTCATTAATTTTAATTATCTCGTAAAATAGAGCCAATCTAGCAAAAGCACTTACATATTCTAAATCAGCATAGTTGACTTAGTATAAAATGATTCAAATATCACTGGCAATGAATTCACTGTTTACCAGTGTAATCAAACCAAAGCCCATTTTAGTGTGAAAATAAGATGTAGAGATGCATTAAAAAAAATTAAAGGAAGTGCAATTCATTAAGTTTTATTGCATCTTTAAATAATATTTCTAAACAAGTATTTTTAGCCCATCGAACAACGGGCGGAATTTTATATTTTTTTTTATAAAAACCATTTTTTGAACAGCAATGCTCATCCATTTTTCAATACAATTAAACTCAGCTGTCAATAACCATAAAAACAATAGTTGTGAGCGAGTGATGATTGGCAACTCAAACTACAGTCTGCTTACTGATAGAATCACTAATGTTTAAAGAAAGTTTTTTGTTCCCTCATTTTATTCAATATTTACTTTGTGCAGAAATGACCTACATTTCATATGTCACAAATTACGTTTTACCCGTCAACACTAACAAACCAAACCAAACAACCAACCAAACCAAATAACCAATCAACCAAACAAACCAACCGAGCCAACCAATCCAAGCAACCAAACCAACCAAGCCAAAACTGTCACTGCCACATCATTCACAAATTACGTTTTACCCGTTAACGCTAACCAATCAAACCAACCAACCAACAAACCAAACCAACCAACCAAATCAATCAACCAAATTAAACAACTAAACCAAACCAAACACCATTAGATAAAGATATGGGTGCTAATTTATGTCACCCGTTACATTTTACCCTTAATTTTCTCAATATTAAAATCAAAACGAAGTATTAAAAAAGCTTTTATAAAAATGAACTGAAAAGTAAAAAATAACTACTTTATTATGCCATTCTGCAGCACAAAGGCAAGTTGATACAGCACCTGCGCGCAAGTTCAATTCGGCTTTATTAGCAGGAAAATTTTTTTAAAAATGTACCATCGGGAAATGACGTCATAGAGGATTTTTTATTTATAGCGACAGCGTTCCCATTCTGCAAAAAAAAAAATTAATTGACTTAACATATTAAACTTAGCAAGCCATTTTGTTTTAGAGGATTTCGAAAGAGATTTGATTGACCTTCTAGATTTAAACAGAGAACTTCTTTCAAATGAGGAGCAGATCCAGTTTGAAACAGAAAGAGCACTTAATTGGTCATCATAGTTAAATAGTTTCTAAACATTTTATTTATGTTTTTTATTATATGTACAATTACATATATCAGGGGTGGCCAAACTGCGGCCCGCTGGCCCCATTCGGCCCATATGCTGTATTTTTTACATTATATTCCAACTACTTGATTCGAATCTAGGGATATTAAATCGGTTTTATGGCTTGAGAATATTAGTTAGAGCTACGTGACCTACAACCAGATTATGACCTGAAGGAGAAGTTCAAGTCAGTTCTTTTGCAGGATTTTTTAGCATGTTTGCTAGCAGTGGCATTTCCAAAACTAAAAAAACTTTGCTGCCAAGCTTTTGTCACTATTTGGGTCCACATACATTAATGAGCAAGCCTTTCCTTGTATGAAAATAAACAACCCTAAGAACATGTCGATGTTGACTGACTTCAATTTATATGCTGTCATGCGAATCACAACCAGTAAACTGGTTTCACAGTTAACAAACATTATCCAAAATTGTGAACAGTTACATACTTCTCATTAATTATAAATGTACCTGTGGTCAGCTTGTATGTAAATTAAGTTCCTTTATCTTAATAATTATTATGACAGGTAAGAATAAACTTTAGTTGAATTAATATGGATAGTAAAGTCTTATTACCAAATTAGTACAGAACTGATTTAGTTTGTATTTTTAAAATGTAATGTACATGTGTAATAGAGTGTGAATGTGAAATAAAATGACAAATACATAGTTATTATCATTAGTTCCTATTTTCATATGTTGTAAATTGTAATTGAAGTAGACAAAATATATATGCAGCCCGCCGATAACAATCAAGTTTTCAATGTGGCCCTCCGTAGAAAAAGTTTGCCCACCCCTGACATATATGATTATGATTTCTTTTTTTTTTTTATTTATTTGTTTATTTTTTTAATTTCTGTTTATGATTACATTGTTTTTTACTTTTCAATTTTAAGTAGGCTTAGCATTTTATAGAGATAAAAAGAAAAAATGCTTCATGAATAAAAAGCTATATTTTTTTAATTAAAATCCAATTAAATTTGGATGGGTTTGTATCAAAATTATGATTCTATACATGGTTTTTTGCTTAACAGCCAACTTTTCTGGAACGTATCTTGGCCGTTAAGTGAGTTGTGGATGTATTACTTTCCTAAACAAATTGATTCAACTAAGAATTATTAGGGAAACAAGTAACGTGTACAGTCAGGAGAAAAAGTTTGTAAACACTTTTTTTTAATCCATTATTTAAATCTATTTAGTACTGCTGTTATTTAGTTTATTGCAGTGGCGTCCCAAGCAACTTGGGGGCCCTCCTGCAAATCTTTGAGAAGGTAGTCCACAAGTGCATGTAGTACAGTAAAACAATCAAAATTAATGATAAAATGCACAACGAAGTTTATATTATGGTATCTAGAAGTGACAAATTGAATGTAAAAGATCACAGCTGATATTTGAAGAAATATTTTCCAACCTGGATTTCAATGTCTCTAAGCTCCAAAGATTTTTCTAAGGATACTTGAGCTAAAACAAAATTAACATATACATGTACACATACTGACAACTAAGTATAGGCTGGGGAAAATTTTAAATAAAAAATTATGAGTCCTTTTTTAAGTCTAATCCCCAAAAAAAAAGATTTACTTTGTCTAATTTTTTGAGACAATAGAGACAATGCAAAAAATCTACTTACATTTAACTGTTAAAATCTTTAACAAAGTTGATTCTAAAGTTGCTCCTCTGGATGTTCCATCTCCAATCATGTGAAGCTGGATGACAATATAGTCTGATTTCAGTAATGTCAAATACTCCTTTCATATTTTAGTATGTAAATTTTTAATTTTTTTTTTCACAAAAAGTAAGGCACATGTATATTTATTAGTTAACCTTACACCAATGTTGGGACTGATGACAGAGTGGTGTAGATGCTCGATTGTTAACCTGAGAGTCTTGGGTTCGATCTTTAGTGAAAACCAAGGGAATCTTTCCAGATCCTAGTGAATGTTGGTTAAAATCCCACAAATCCACCCAGTTTTAAATGGGGCGTTGTGCTAGCCACATGATCCCTTTACCTGCTATATACTTAACTATTCTTCATCTATAGGGCTTTCTTCATCAATGGGGCTTAGGGAACCTGACTTTTTTTTTCAATGTTGCCTTTAATTTTCAGACAGCTGATTGCGATAAACAATACTGGCTATGCAACTTAAGGAAGGAAATTAAAATTTGTGTGTGCAACATAATGGTAATTAGTTCAACAAAACAAAACATTTCTGCACCCTTTGTGTGCACATGACTGTGTAGTTTTTAGTGCACATGATTGTGCAGTTTTGTGTGCACACACACACACAGCTTATATGATAATGACTGTAAATTAAATTTACTAGCTTTATACAAAGGATTCATACAAGAGTTTTTAAAGCACAAATCAACTTTCTGCACATACTGGTTCCATTCATGTAATATTGTAAACCATTATTTTAAAATTATACATTTCATTAAAAATATTTCTTTCCTTTAGCATAAAAAATTAAGGCTAAGTAATATAAATAAGTAATACCTAAACATGCCATTTTTATAGTTAAATTTTTTTATCAAAATATGTATGCTATAGTTAAAAGAAAAAAACCCATCAATTTTCTAGAATTTTAGAATCAATTATCTGTTAAAAATGAACAGGCTCCTATGATACAGAATGAGGAGGTACAATGATGAATGATATGCATTTCGTAAAAAAATGTACATTGTATCCATTCATATAAAAACAAATAAATATAGGCTCAGAAATTAATATACACATCCATTCATTGAAAAAAACAAAAAAGTTTTTAAAAAATAAATAAAAAAGATTATAAAATACCTCATCCACAACAACTAGGCCAAGACATTCCATTCGATTGTTTTCAATTAAGCTGTTGATGATAGAATGAGCTTTTTCAATAGTTGCAATATACAAAGACTTTTTATTTTGTCTTTTAATGGGAGGTAACCTGCCTTTATTACCAGCATATTCTTCAATGATGAAATCTAGTTCTGTAGCAAATTCTGACAATACTTGAACCTATAATTTAAAAAAATGAAGATTTGTTTGTGAAACAGAAAATGTAACAGACAAAATGTCAAAAATAATAAAAATAAATATAAACCCACATTAAATTTATTCATAAAGACACACAATTTAATTTAACAGTATTCATACTTTTTATAATTTAAACAGAATGAATATTATACTGTAAAAAGATTTTTAAAAGGTGTAGCATATAAACAGTACATGCCATTAAAGATTCATTTTCCATGTTATTTTTATAGTTCATTTTAAACCTCTTTTAAACAACAGTTAATGTTAAAGCCAGTCTGATGCATTTTACAAAACCAACCTTCTCTTGAACTATAGAGACATAGGGAAGAATCAGCATACAGTCCCTCTGGTAGCAAAGTAACTCCTTCATTATGAGAATCTCAGCCACAAGAGTTTTCCCACCACTAGTAGGAAGACTGTATATAAGATTTGTATGATTCTTTACAGCATCCAACTGCAAACATTCTTTTTGCCAGTCTGTAATATTTAAAAAAAAAAAGAATTCTAATATTTCATAAAAACTAATCTACTTTACTCACAAAATTCATGTGATGTTTTTGAGATAATGACTTAATAAAAAAATTGAGGGATTTTTAAGCAAATAAATGTTTTCTAGACTATACTTTTACTATACACTGACTTAGTATCAATGAACAGTATGACTAGTCTATGTATCAAAATAGTATTTTTAAATATTTATCTCTTAACTTCTCTCTTGGAAGCACAACCTGATGTAAAAACGGTTAACAGCGGCTAGAAAAATGAAAAAAGAGTATATGTTTCTTAGTAAAAATCTAATAATATAAAAGCGATTTGGGTTCTGCATAACATCGAAAGTAAAGAATTAATATAACAGTATTCCAGTTTAAAATACAATCATGAAAAAATCGTATCGTCCCAAAACCAACAATAACCAAGCCTACTGATCAAACCTAAGGCGATATAACTCTATGCAAAGGTTTTGCAGGGTACAGCTAGTATAGATTAAAATCAGTCTAGCAGCCATTCTAAACTAAAACAGAACAGTCAGTGAAGCCATTTGATTAAAAGGTTGTGAACCCTGACTCTAATAAAACTCATCAAGCTGATCCATTTGCAATCTAAATTGTGATTGTTGTGACATTAAACTTGCAATCCAACATTGGTACAAGACATAGAAGTTAATTTCAAAGCATAGAGGATGAGATCACTTTCTAGAAAATTATTAATTTTTTTTCCAATCAAATCGAAAGCTTATTTTTTGTAGACATTATGGCAGGAGTCCAATCATATATCTTAAGCAGAATTTATTTTTTTCACAAGTTGGACTAATAAAAGACCACATAACAGATACTTGATAATTCAAAAGTTAATTGTAATAGATAGTTAAGAAAATCAAATTTTTCCACCTATTAATCACAATAGCTTTGTGCATCAATGTAAAACATAAATCACTACTACTTAATTTCACAACCAGCTTAAGTATTAATATTTAGCCTGTGATGCATTTGTGGCTGTGGTTTCTAACTTTTTGGGGAAACCACAGGTCTGAGATCTATGCAGAGTTGGTTCTACACTTCCAACTCAGTTTCTTCCAACCCAATCTAGGTACAGTCAGCGACGAACAGGGTGAACGTTTTCACCAAGAAATAGCAACGATGGAAAACAGATATCAAGGGAGGTATGACAGCAGCATGATGGGGGATTTCTTGAGGTTTTTACAGCGAGAGTGTGACACTGATTACAAAAGAAAAGCAACGTCGTCTAATTATTTCTGACTTCAAAATGCATTTTATTGGGATTACCTGAGGTTATTTGTACATATGATACTGTATAGTTGCTTCTTCTGTTCTATTTCCATGTAAATTGTAGTTATTGTATTGAAATGTAGAAGCATTGACATTATATTTCTATTGACCATAAAGCGTTAAAAGATGTTGGTACAAGTTTAAAAACTGACGTGATACACAATTTCCAATGACATATTTGGAATCAGCAGGTCAAAATGGTCTTAGTACACTCAATAGATCCCAGGTAGCAAAAATGTTGTTCCCTAGTGCTAGTATTAAGTTCATACATATCACATTTGTTGTACCATACTTTTTAAGACGTAGTATTTGACTAATTTGGTTTGGGCTATTGGGCTCAATTGGGCTGATGAAGCAACCATAGAGTGGGGTCAAATTAATTCAATTATTGTTGGCAGTGGGGTACCTGGGAAGGGGTGGGAGTCCAAATACAAATGTCCCACCGGGCCATGGGCGTATTCAAGGGGGGGGGGGCAAGGGGGGCATTTGCCCCCCCCTACATTTTGGAAAAATATCCTGAAAGTTTATTACATTGACGAAGATGTACATATATCAAACATAAAAAAGAATTATATCCGCAAGTATAACTTATTACATTATTGTAATTTTCAAAATAATGGTTTCAGTATCAAATAGCTACAATACTAAGAAAATAAAGTATAAAATTATAAATTGCACTGATACAGCAATAATATTGTAATTTTAAACTATTTATTCTGGAACAAACATTGTAAACCAATTGACAAATGATTACCTAGAACTTCATCTCCAGATTCAACACGAAACTCTACAAGGTCGTTAAAATTACCAGAATGTGATTCTTTTCCACGAAGTGCCAAATCATGCATGCCGCAAAAAAGGATTGTATAAAAGCCGGGACCCAGTTTGTTGCAATTTTCTTGAATTTGTCTTCTAATTGATGAGTTCAACTGCTCATCTATAGAAACTGCTTAATAAGACCCTTTGTGCTATGTGCTTTGCATGTGGCTACGTGCATCTTCGATGAAATCTTTAAATTTTGTGCTTGGTTTGATGACAAGTGCCCCCTGAACTCCTGGAATTACTTTTTGTGGGAACAACACGCTAATGTTTGTAAAGTCACCCCTTTAACATTTGCGAAGTGTAAAATCCCACAATGAATAGTCTGATAACCAAGAATATCTAAAACCTCTGTTTCCACCACTGTTATCTTTAAAAATCATACTTTTTATCAGGGGTCCAACAATCAAGGATCAGCAGCAATTTCAACTCATTTGAAAGATCGTTATTAGAAGATTTTAAGGCGTTTGCAGTATCTGAATTATCACATGCATTGAGGACAACAGTATAAGTTCAACAGCCAGACACAACTGAAGAAACTATTTCTAATATGATTGTCGCTGTCACTTCTTCATTTCCTAAATTGGATATTGGAAGGTATGTCTTGACATACGACCTTTCAAATGAGTTGAAATTTATGCTGATCCTTGATTGTTGGACCCCTGATAAAAATATGATTTTTAGAGCTGACATTAGTGGAAACAGAGGCTTTAGATATGCTTGGTTATCAAACTATTCATCGTGGGTGTTTACTTGCAAATGTTAAAAGGTGGCTTTTGCAAATTGTGCGTGTTGTTTTCGCAAAAAGTAATGCCAGTAGTTCATGGAGCATTTGTTATCAAACCATGCACAAAATTAAAAGATTTCAACCAAGATGCACGTAACCACATGCAAAGCACATGGGACAAAGACTCTTATAAAGGATTCAAGCTATTTTGTTGCACTATTGGTAGCCAAAGCAGTTTCTATAGATGAGCAGTTGAATTCACCATTTAGAAGACAAATTCTAGAAAATTGCAACAAACTGGGTCCCTCTATTTCTACAATCTTTTTTTTCTACGGCATGCATGATTTGGCACTTCGTGGAAAAGAATCACATTCTGGTATTTTTTTACGACCTGTTGGAGATTCGTTTTGAATCTGGAGATGAAGTACTAGGTAATCATTTGTCAATTAGTTCTTGTAGTGCTAAGTATATCTCGGCAACCAGTGCCGCCGGGGGGGGGGGCAGAGGGCAAATGACCAGGGGCCCGGCGAGTTTTAGGGGCCCGGACTGAGCTTGCCAATCAACTTTTGAAAATATTATTAATTGTAATAGATAGTTAAGAAAATCAAATTTTTCCACCTATTAATCACAATAACTTTGTGCATCAATGTAAAACATAAATCACTACTACTTAATTTCACAACCAGCTTAAGTATTAATATTTATCCAATTTGTAATTCAACAGTTGTTTTTTTAAATCTTTGAAGACAAATAATTAAGATTTGACATTTGTTTTGTTAAACTGGTTTACAATTATTAGTTTATATTACTTTCTATTTTTATTCATACATTATTATAAAATGTATGTTAAAATTTCTTAATGTTACTTTTATATGTTATATTTAGAAATAATATCTATTAGATGGTTAATTATTTCTTTCATTTTATTTTATATGTTTACATACCATAAAGGTTACTAATCCCACGATTTGACTGATACAATTTCTGTACTTTTGCAGGTAATCCGAAAAATGGTCCAATATCTACACATGTTCCTTCCCTCCTAATCTGGGACGCTTCAAAGAGGGCCTGTTGAAAAGCTGCCTCTTTCATTTCTTCTTCAATATCTACAATATTGGATGGCATTGCAGCATTTTGCATTAACTTTTGCTTCAATTTTTCTTTAAGTGAAACATTTCTACTAGGGGTGTAACTAGAAAATGTTACATTTTTTAAGTCTATTGCTGAAGAAAAGTTTCCATCATCTAAATGTATATATTTATTATTAGCTTTTAAAAGATCAACAGGAGAAAAGCTATTTTTTGAAACCGTACCCTGTTTATTGTTGCTTATCACATTGGTCAGAGTTGGTGTAAATTTAGCAGTCTTCTTTTCAGGGCTAGTGAATGTATCCATTACATTATCTATATCATCATCAAAAAGATCAGCCTCATCAAAATAGTAATGATCCACATCACTGACTTGTTTTGCTGAGTAAAGCTTGCTTTCCTCTAATCCCTCTGCAACTTCATAATGCCACTGAGATTGAGTTAATGGGTTAGAAGAGAAATGTGTACAGCTAGGTTCACTTTTTTTAATCAAATCCATGGCTGTTATGATAGCAGTTAATAAACTTCTTTAAGTTGTCCTGAAAAAAAAACCCAGTAATAAATTTGAATTGTGGGATGATAAAGCTCCCATCTTAAAACAGTGGATATGTCCTATTTATATAACATACTGTAATGTCCCCTTACTTTGGTCTTACTACCACTAAGGGCCCCAGATGACCTCTGAAAAAAATGAGGCCTTTCTTATCAACTGCCAAATAGTTTTATAGCATGGAATAAATGTAAACAAGGCTCCAAAGACTAACAAGTGTCAGAGATTCCTCCAACCCCCAATTAAACAAAAAAGAATTTCAGACAAAAATGTTGTTATAATTAGCAAAAAAAAAAAGCTTTTTTGTAAATCACTGGTGGCCTAATAAGGTTATTTTATGGAGCTTTATGGAGCTCCCAGCAAGCCAGTTTTTTTCTATTATTTTATTAATTTTATTTGCTACAACTTAATAAATCAAGTATTTTCTTTACTATACTGAAATCAAAGACCACATGTTGTGTGTCAACTTGCATGAAAGCCATGCTGAAGGCCCTCATCAATAATTCCCTAGTACATGTAATTGCAGACTTAGTTATGGTGGGTAAAAATGACTACATAAATTTGTTTGAAAATCATAATTATAAAACATCTAGTATAGAAAATATTTGTCTACATATTCATCAAGACAGAAAAGGATTTGTCATTCAGATCATTCAAATTGGAGGTCAATAAAAAAAACTCATAAATTAGTATTTTAAAACCTTAAAAAAAAGTAAAATGTAATTTTTGAAACAAAACTTCTGTATTGACTATACATACATAAGTAAACACAGCACTCAAAGAAAATTTATAATATTTAAGTCGTTCATCAGAAATTCAAGCATCCAGCTATTTTTTTTTAATATTGATACAGTGGATTCCGCTTAATTGGGACAGCCGCTTATTTGGGACAAATCTCAAAGAAACCAAACCAAGAAGCCAATAGAAAATTTGTATGTTTAATTGGGACAGCCACTTAATCTGGACAAAAAGCCTCTGTCCTGATGTGTCCCAATTAAGCGGAATCGACTGTATTAGTAAAAATTGCTCAAAAGGGTAATAATAAATAAATGTTAATATCAACTTGAAACATTTAAAATACACCATTAGGTAAACATGTTGGTACTTATACATGCTACCTACACCTGTAAATGCTAATAACTTTTTCGGGATACATTATTTTAACAATAATTGCTTTTCTCATCATTAAAATAAAAACTATGCTTTATAAATGTTAAATTAAGAAAAATATTTTGGTCGGGTATTGTGTCCGTTTTTGAGAATGATAGAGCGAGCTGAATTATGTTGTATTGTGTGCACAGAATTACCACCATCAAATGTATCACATTTAGAAATTTTTGAGAAATTGAAAATGCCACCATTTTTTTTCCATGATAGGCTTTATTGTGAACATGGATGGTAATATCTATATGGCTACTACATGGACCACGGAGGTGGTCTACAGTACTATGATTTATTCATGAAATAAAAATAATGACCAATAATGTTTTTGTGTGTAACAGATACATGCATGTCACTATACTGATTAGCACATCCATAATTATAAAAAAAACTATTAATTATACTATAGCCTAGTATAGCTATGTTACGACTATGTAAATAATCCTAATTATTACTTTGGATAATTTGGGTCTTACTACACCATACAGATTTTTACATTCAAAATATTACTATGAGACATTATTTCTACCCCTTTTCCATTGCAAGACGAAGCATATTAATTAGTAATTAATATAATATTAATACTAATAGTTAAAGTTTAAAGCTAATAGTTAATCATTTCAGTGATTATTCAATTTTTACTGATTTTAGAATTAGATTATGTTGAGGGTGTTCAGCCAGTAATAATTACCGTTTCGTAATCACTCAAACATGCGATCAATACATATGGAAATCTTAAAAATATATTTCGATTTCATTTCATCAAATAAACAATTTAAGAATGCCGCTGAAAAAAATTAGTTAAAACATTTCGCTGTTTTTTTTTCTGACCAATTGACACTTCGATGACGACAGTGACTTCCCCTAAGTGCACTAACTGCACTGGTATGTTCTGCTGGAAAAAGTATCGCTTATTTCATGGCTCATTTCCAATTGCTGTAGATAACTGAATATGTTGACATTGTTGATTTAATCGATTTTTACACATTTAATATAAATAAATTATATAAACAATTACCGAAATATTCTCTAGTACTAGTATTTGTTTAACATTACAAAAGGCACGTAAACATTCTCCAAACACTGACTATGATATGAAGGAGAAGGCTACTAAAAACAAACTTACTGCCCACCTAAATGAAAAAATAAATCAGATGTTGTCCTGTTGTCCAGCAATAACATTAATTTATAGCAATATTGGACTGGATGGCTTTTTTAACATTTATTTTATTCGGCAGATTTATACAGTACAGACATTTCCAGACGGGCGATGAATTTCGCTGACCAATGCTTGTGGGCTAACTTAATTTTATTAATTCAAAGATATTAATAATCAAAATTATCAAAGTATTTTTGTTGGAAAATAGAAAAGCTTTAAGAAACTAATCATTTTAACGATTATAAAGTTAAGCTGTTGTTTTTTTTAAAATCCCATATTAATATGATTTTTTTGTATTTTTTTTACGCCGCCATTGCCAGGGCTGATGCATGTCTGATGCAGAGCTTGAGTGTGCCCTCTAACATCTGCCGGGATGGCAGAAAAAGGGTTTTAAGACCTACTGAGAACTGGCCCGGGGGGGGGGGTACTGCAGATAGGCCGGAATTGCAAAGCAAGTTTTTTTCCTCGCCACCCCGACAGAGGCAGTGCCCGCTGATACTGTAGGAGGCATTGACAGAGGAGAGGGTGTAATGTACCTGAACCGTACACCCGAAATGGCTACGACGGTGTGCTTATACTGACTGGTCTGTTGATGATGTCAATGCTTGCTCGAGACTCGATGTAAACTTTCATATGTCATCACGCTGAAGGCTCTTGAAGCTGACAAGAAACCCAAATAGATTGTGGATTGATTTCATCTGTTCAAATCTCGGCTGCATTCCTTGAATTGCATTGTCCACAATTCTGTTGAAGCATCTTATCCTGTAGTCATCTTCAGCATTTCCAGGTGTGAAGTTTTCCACAGTTGTATCTTACTGCCTTTTCCTTTGACGTTTGGCTGGAAAGATTGCAAATAACTTTCATGATTTTAGCCTAGCAGCCCTGATGCATGTCTGTCATGCTGTGGGGTGAGGGTGGCCGCTAACATCTGCCGTCATGGAAGAAAAAAGGGTTTCAAAACCTGCCCAGACCAGCAGGGGGGGGGGTGTACTGCTTATCGGCCAGAATGGCAAGGCAAGGTTTTTTTTCATGCCACTCGGGCAGAGAAAGGGTGTAATGTGCCCGCCCCATCTGCTGAAAATGCCATGCTGCGAATGTGTGCTTGAGTGGGACAGAGAGGAAGGGTGTTGTGTTCGGATTGTCCATAGTACCACCATCGTCGTAAAAGGGCTTTTTTCGTTGCTAGGAGAATTTTAATCTCGCAACCAGTTCACCCGATGTCACACCTTCTATAGGATGCTGTTCCGTCATACTTCAATCTAACAAGTCATTCCTTTCTTTTGTTTTACATTCAATTTAATACTCCCCTCTAGTATATTCTCACGTCTGCTTGACTAAATTACCAAGAAGAAAAAAATGAACTGTGCTAGAACATTATTTTAACTCTGCATTTTCTTGATAGCCATTGTTACACTATCCATACATAGTAAATATATTTATAGTTCCAATGAGACATACGATATTATCTCCCCCAGTCCAGGAAACATCAGCTGTGACGTAATGTTTCTTAGATTCGAACACACGACCTGTGATATTGGACTGACACACTTGATGAAACATTTCTTTACGATCACGTCCCAACACTGTCTCCATGTAACAATGTCATCTTTTCATAGTTTAGTTTATCCATATCAGTTGATTGAAGTAAAAATTGAGAATTAGAATACAATTACTGGACAAACGGAATAGATATGTAGTTCTATATTTAACATCACAGCGGGCCATGTGACCAGATAGCTTGCTAAACTGACCAATCAAAAACAATTCATCTGTTTGTCCAGTGAGTTACGTTCACAATGTGTCATTTTCAATAACATACCTGGTGGAAGCTAGTCGTATTATTTGTTTTAAAACTAAGTTTGTCAACATTGGTTGGATATGTAACTTGAACACAGCAACAATGAAAGGTACATCAAATAATATATTGATTTATTAAAGATTTACTGATTATCTCTTTCTACTTAATGGACTTCATATTTTAATTTATTGAACACATACTTTCATTTCTAGCTTCATAATAATGTTATTTATTGTTTATCAACAGCGCATGTATACAGATATATCATGATGCAAATAACAACAAGTGGCCAAACATCTGCAGTTTTCAAATGATGGGTTGACCAAGTGACGATTTCACTGTGACTAAGGAAACTGAGATGACAGCACAAAGGACATATCTTTCTTGATGAGGATATCAGACGGAGATGTCAGACTTAGTGAAGATGAAGTAAAATTAGTCTTAAAGCAGTGAGAATGTGAATCCATCTATTCCATTAGGACACGCAGTCGGATTACATGAGACATATGATTCTATGAAATTGCTCCTCAACCTTATTAAGTACAGAGATCATAACTGGTGCCTCTGTGGGGATGTAAATTAGTTTCCCTTCTTCTTGGATTACAGCTGGGATACACAAGATACATGTGCTTTCCATGTCTGATGACGAAAATCATTACACAGTTAAGGACTGGCCAGCAAGAACTGATCATGTACCTGGCAGATACAATGTACAACATGAGTCTCTTGTTGATCTTACTAAAATACTGCTTCCCCCTCTTCACATAAAGCTTGGACTGTTCAAACGTTTTGTGAAGGCTCTGGACAAGGATTCTGGTGGCTTTGCGTACCTTCAAGAGAAGTTCAAGACCATTCTTACAACAGCAAAGATACGCGCGGACGTGCTCACTGGTCCTGAAATTTGGGAAGTCATTCGTGATCCCACCGGTAAGGCACAGCTGTAGCCTGCTCAGTTGGCAGCCTGTGATGCATTTGTGGCTGTGGTTTCTAACTTTTTGGGGAAACCACAGGTCTGAGATCTATGCAGAGTTGGTTCTACACTTCCAACTCAGTTTCTTCCAACCCAATCTAGGTACAGTCAGCGACGAACAGGGTGAACGTTTTCACCAAGAAATAGCAACGATGGAAAACAGATATCAAGGGAGGTATGACAGCAGCATGATGGGGGATTTCTTGAGGTTTTTACAGCGAGAGTGTGACACTGATTACAAAAGAAAAGCAACGTCGTCTAATTATTTCTGACTTCAAAATGCATTTTATTGGGATTACCTGAGGTTATTTGTACATATGATACTGTATAGTTGCTTCTTCTGTTCTATTTCCATGTAAATTGTAGTTATTGTATTGAAATGTAGAAGCATTGACATTATATTTCTATTGACCATAAAGCGTTAAAAGATGTTGGTACAAGTTTAAAAACTGACGTGATACACAATTTCCAATGACATATTTGGAATCAGCAGGTCAAAATGGTCTTAGTACACTTAATAGATCCCAGGTAGCAAAAATGTTGTTCCCTAGTGCTAGTATTAAGTTCATACATATCACATTTGTTGTACCATACTTTTTAAGACGTAGTATTTGACTAATTTGGTTTGGGCTATTGGGCTCAATTGGGCTGATGAAGCAACCATAGAGTGGGGTCAAATTAATTCAATTATTGTTGGCAGTGGGGTACCTGGGAAGGGGTGGGAGTCCAAATACAAATGTCCCACCGGGCCATGGGCGTATTCAAGGGGGGGGGGGCAAGGGGGGCATTTGCCCCCCCCCCTACATTTTGGAAAAATATCCTGAAAGTTTATTACATTGACGAAGATGTACATATATCAAACATAAAAAAGAATTATATCCGCAAGTATAACTTATTACATTATTGTAATTTTCAAAATAATGGTTTCAGTATCAAATAGCTACAATACTAAGAAAATAAAGTATAAAATTATAAATTGCACTGATACAGCAATAATATTGTAATTTTAAACTATTTATTCTGGAACAAACATTGTAAACCAATTGACAAATGATTACCTAGAACTTCATCTCCAGATTCAACACGAAACTCTACAAGGTCGTTAAAATTACCAGAATGTGATTCTTTTCCACGAAGTGCCAAATCATGCATGCCGCAAAAAAGGATTGTATAAAAGCCGGGACCCAGTTTGTTGCAATTTTCTTGAATTTGTCTTCTAATTGATGAGTTCAACTGCTCATCTATAGAAACTGCTTAATAAGACCCTTTGTGCTATGTGCTTTGCATGTGGCTACGTGCATCTTCGATGAAATCTTTAAATTTTGTGCTTGGTTTGATGACAAGTGCCCCCTGAACTCCTGGAATTACTTTTTGTGGGAACAACACCTAATGTTTGCAAAAGTCACCTTTTAACATTTGCGAGTGTACAACCCACAATGAATAGTCTGATAACCAAGAATATCTAAAACCTCTGTTTCCACCACTGTTATCTTTAAAAATCATACTTTTTATCAGGGGTCCAACAATCAAGGATCAGCAGCAATTTCAACTCATTTGAAAGATCGTTATTAGAAGATTTTAAGGCGTTTGCAGTATCTGAATTATCACATGCATTGAGGACAACAGTACAAGTTCAACAGCCAGACACAACTGAAGAAACTATTTCTAATATGATTGTCGCTGTCACTTCTTCATTTCCTAAATTGGATATTGGAAGGTATGTCTTGACATACGACCTTTCAAATGAGTTGAAATTTATGCTGATCCTTGATTGTTGGACCCCTGATAAAAATATGATTTTTAGAGCTGACATTAGTGGAAACAGAGGCTTTAGATATGCTTGGTTATCAAACTATTCATCGTGGGTGTTTACTTGCAAATGTTAAAAGGTGGCTTTTGCAAATTGTGCGTGTTGTTTTCGCAAAAAGTAATGCCAGTAGTTCATGGAGCATTTGTTATCAAACCATGCACAAAATTAAAAGATTTCAACCAAGATGCACGTAACCACATGCAAAGCACATGGGACAAAGACTCTTATAAAGGATTCAAGCTATTTTGTTGCACTATTGGTAGCCAAAGCAGTTTCTATAGATGAGCAGTTGAATTCACCATTTAGAAGACAAATTCTAGAAAATTGCAACAAACTGGGTCCCTCTATTTCTACAATCTTTTTTTTCTACGGCATGCATGATTTGGCACTTCGTGGAAAAGAATCACATTCTGGTATTTTTTTACGACCTGTTGGAGATTCGTTTTGAATCTGGAGATGAAGTACTAGGTAATCATTTGTCAATTAGTTCTTGTAGTGCTAAGTATATCTCGGCAACCAGTGCCGCCGGGGGGGGGGGCAGAGGGCAAATGACCAGGGGCCCGGCGAGTTTTAGGGGCCCGGACTGAGCTTGCCAATCAACTTTTGAAAATATTATTATCAGCACGAGAGGCCCATGACAGCCCCGCCCAGGGGCCGGAAATTTCTGTCGGTGGGCCTGTCGGAAACTACACAAAACACTATGATCGAAATTTGTGGGTCTCTCTTGCGTGAAGTCATTGTTCGTGTAGCAAATAATTCAGTTGCAATATCTATACTTGCCGACAAAACAATATAATTTTAGGTATTGAGCAGATGTCATTTGGTGTTAGATTTGTCAAAGAACACCATCATTACAAATTCATTAGAATTTGGATTTGATACAGCCCCGTAGTTTTCTTCGCTGATTAATTTCTCAGAAAAAAACTATAATTGACTTAATATTTCCTATTGTGTTTCGTACAGCATTCACATTATTTAAATCGTTTACGACAAGATTTAATTTATGTGAACTGTAATGTACAATAGCTGCTTTTGGGTCTTTTTTTCGAATTATTGCTTGGACTGCTCCTTCTTTACTTGCCATTGTAGAACATCCGTCTTATCCTTGACCAACGAAATTTGTCATATCTAATCAGGCCCGTAGCGTGCGGGGGGGGGGGCAGGGGAGCCTGGCCCTCCCTGCGTTTTGTCTGGCCCCTTTGCTTGTTTGCTCTACTTAGTAACATTTATTTCCAGCCCTCCCTGCTATAGCTTGGCCCCTGCTGTAGAATGATTGGCCCCTGCTGTAGAATTTTCACGCTACGGGGCTGACATTTTCCCCCCTTGAATACGCCCATGCTCAAGGCAATCCCCTTCCATCCAACTGATCATCTCTTCTTTCGTCAGAGTGAAATCAAAGAATGAATAGATGAAGTAGTTGGTAGACAAAGGTCAGTTACGATATATTCTTTAATGACGCAACTTCACGCAACTAACGATGACGATTATCTTTGAGGTGGGGGATCTCACAATTCTATTTCTAGAGGTACCTTTTTTTCCCAATATATTCTATATAAATAATTATTTAACATTTATGTCGACTATGGTGCTTCAAAAATGTTACTTAACGTATGAAAAAATTCTTAAGAGCCTCTGGTCTATGTAGAGCAGTGGTTCCCAAAGTGGTCCCTACGGACCCTCAGGGCTCCCTGGCATCATTCAGCGGGTCCGTGGAAAATTAAAATTCATTTGGGGGTCCCTGAACAACTTTAGGGGGTCCGCGAAAGGTTAAATGTAAATTATTATTATGGAAATTAAAATAAAAAACATGAAATAAACTAGTAGTGCACACTAATTAAATTAATAACAAGCATGGCGCGCTGTGAAATATAACTGGTACTGCTTATATATTCTTTAAACAAATAATTATTTAGGCACTTGGGATACCCCTGTGACGTCACATCAGGTATATGGGTCATTCTGTGTGATGAATCCATGACACGGAAGTCCGCTGCGCGTGTGACGTCAGACCAAAATGGCTTTGTTATTGTTTTTAATAACGCAGTGAAATATAAGTAAGGACACATTTTTTAAAAAGTAATTTATTAGGAGTATCAATGAGTCATATTTCGGATTATTTCGCTCGATTTAGATATTAAATAACATTCGATTCAAATTTAGACCTTTGCATTAGCCTTAGGATCTTCCGATATTTAAGAACCACGATAATTGTTGACTGTTAGTGTTACTACTGAGTACTGTTAGTAGTTAGGGTTACCAACTCCCACAGCCTCGAATGGCTGGAAATCGGCCTCGGGATATTTTAAAATTGCAAACATTATAACACTTAACAGGTGTTTGTTCACTTTTTTGGTTTACACTGTAATTACGCATGTTGATGATTTTAACTAAGTTGTAAAATTATATGATAACTAATAACATAAAGATTTCAACAAAACAATTATTTTTACGCACTGGCTCCGGTACCGTCAGATGACGGTGCCGGTATCTTTTTTTTACCGCTTCCGTCAACATTTGCATAGCCGAGCAATTATACATTAAAATGAGAGGTTAGTTTGAGTGGCGCGCTAGTGATGTAGGTTGTTCGCTTGGCTGAGACCCAGTTTGGCTAGCTTTGTGCGGGTTCGATTCCTGGTAGAGACATACATTTTTTTGTTCAGATTTTATTTTTCAGGATCAGGGTTAGGGATAGGGGGTTAGGGATAGGGTTAGGGTGTGGAGCAATATCTATTGATGGTCATTTTTTAATAAATCATAATTTTTTTTTTTTCAGATTTTTTTCAGGATTAGGGTTAGGGATAGGGTTAGGGATAGGATTAGGGATAGGATTAGGGTTAGGGTGTGGAGCAATATCTATTTATGGTCCCCGAAAAAAAAAATATCTCCGATTTTTAACAGTAAATAACGTCATCAACGTCTGCAGTAAATAAGAGTTCTCATTCATTCTGTTTACTCTTTAAATGTGTTAAAACGATCGCCGATAATATCATAATATAAACTGCATTTATAACTTTACATCATAAGAGTTCATTCTGTTGACGGAAGCGGTAAAAAAAAGATACCGGCACCGTCATATGAAAATATTCAATCCACTCTATCACTGAAAGATGTGAGTACTGAGATGCTCTTGTATTTGGTGAAGCATACAGAAATCGTCCTAACATTTATCTTGATTTAAGTTAAAATTTTGCAATAACTTTATCCAGTTCTTCCCAAGTAACACTAACAGGGTGCTTAAGAGACAACGATGACATTTCTTTGAATACAAAATTGTTGAAATCATACTATTTCTCCAAGTACACCTTTCAAATAATTTATCGACTTATGTTTCAAATTTCTGTTGATCTTTATGATTCTTTAGTTTTTCAGACATACATTTTCCATAAAATTTATTGTGCTTTCTATCTTGAATTTTTTTCCTCAAGTCTGTCATTATGTCATGTAATTCTGTGCTAGTAACATGATCACTTTCGAGAAGTAAAAGCGTGTTTTGAAAAATCTGCATTAAATTTTGAATAAACAAACAATAGCAGAATGGCGAAAATTCATTTTCTTCTGGCTCAAAGGTTTCCCAAATTAAAATAGAGCATTCTTCTTCTCCTTGTGAAACAAAGTACGACCTTATAGCAGGTCGATTTTCAAGTAGTCGCTCAACAGCTGGCAGCAAAGATAGCCGCCTAGTTCGAACATGCCTTAGCACATCCCTGTATTCAATTTCTATAAATTCAAAAAACGTTTTCAGTTCTGCAACTCTTTTAGCATAGGCTGAAAATTGAGCAAATGTACTTTAAACAATTGCTTCAATATCAAAAGTCAAAGCCTTCAATGCGTATATTATACAGTTATGCAAAATATGGTATTTGCAATTAGCTTTTACAATTCCAGCATGTCACTCTTTTAACTTTTGGTAAACTGAAACATTCATCCCAAAATGGACAGCAACATTATCTGCTGAGAAAGCAGACGTATTCTCAAGGTCCAAGTTATTTTGTTGTAAAACTGCTAAAATTCTGTTTGTTATTGCATCACTTGATTCAAATGGATCTTCATAGAATTCCAAAAGACATCCTTTAATACCACTGTCTTTGCAAAAATATTGAACAACTATTGGGAACGTTTTAAAGTGTCCTTTTTTGAAGAATCACTCCAATTGAAAAATATGTCTAATTCCATTAAAAGCCGTTCTTAAGCAGCAGGTGCTAGAACGTTCTCTACTAATCTAGAACTTTTCATTCGACCACAGGACATTTTCTTGGCAATACTTGAATCATTATACATTACTGCAGATAATTTGTGTCCAAAATCTAAGCTATTGTAACTGTGGTGATGTTTGACATTGTGGTAAACAATTGTAAGCTCAGCTGCAGTTATCAAGTCATCATGAAGTTTAATCGATATCATTTTTCAGAAATTAAATTTCAAATTTTTTTCAAATTTCAAAAACATTTTAAAGCAGTACGGTCACTGAACACATGAAATTCAGATTTTTCAGCACAGCATGCACAGTTTTAACCTAAAAGAAATTGATGTTACTACATTTGCTGCATTTAGATTTTTTTCACTACTCACAAAATGCACCCATTCTGCTTTGGGACTGAAAGTAGTCTTTTCTCTTTGTGCATGAGTAGAAGAGGTTTTAAGTAGCTGGTTAAAGTGATTGAAGCAATGTGTCCCATAACTATTGAACTGCTGTCTTCATGAGATACTGAGTTGGTTGGATATTGAGTTTTGACTATCACTAGCAGCTATTGATGACTAGTCAACCATGTTGAAAAAAACCACAAAGGAAAGACCACATTTTAATTTTTAGTTCACCTAAAATGCCATCTTCTTTTGATCCATGACGTCTACGCGTCATTTGGTTTTGTTGTTATAGAATAATATCTTTGTTTTTTTAAATTTAGTTTCACTTTCTATTACCAGGTGATTGTGCTCAGAAGGAATACATTTGTTTGCTTATTTCTCTTGCAATTGAGATGTGTTGTTTCTGGTCTGAACAAAAACACAGACTTGCAAAAGAGTAGAGCGGAGGACGACTTGTATACTTTTATACTACAAGTTGTAAGCTAGAGAAATAATTGTCTGTAGCGACATTGCAGTCACTTCCATGGAAGCCCCTTGAGAGTAATCACAGTCTCTGAGACTAATCCAACATTTCTCTTTGTGTCAAGGGCACTTGCGTTTCATCTCATTTTAACAACACTCTTACTTTATTAAATTTATCAAATATGTTAAAAACTTTAGCTTCTCCATGATACTTATCAGACTTGCTTGAAATCTATTGAATAAATCTGCAAGGACCTTTAAAACAACCATTTGCTATATCTTGAAGTCAGGGCTGCCATAAGAGGGTGTGGGCAAAACACATTTAATGGATATTAAATGTAATACAGTAATCTTCTACAAGATGACTGATTGGTTGGTTATTTGTTTCAAAGGGGCGCCAGTTGGCAGACTTTGTTAGTGGCTCAAGATTAAGCTGGCGACAGCCTTGCTTATGTTCTCTCCAACATAATATGTCAGGATATGATGAATGATGTAAATTATAACAAATACACACAGTCTGTCACAAAATATCAAATGCATTACACAACTATACTCCACTACAATACAACTATAACATACATAGTTTGATTGTAACTCCTTTGTTTCCAAACCACATCTCTATTGTCTAACCCAGTCTTTCTAAAATAATAAACTATTTCTGCCTCTTTCAGTTGGCTGTCTGACCCTCAAAATGACCACAATATCCAATTTATCCATACTCCAACCTAGTTTCACATTGCTTGTTTTTATCAATTGCTTGCCTCATTTGCTATGGTCTTTTCTGTATTTTGTCTCTATGGCTATTGCAATAGTGAAAATTTGAGAGAGCCATTAATGTAAATATTTCTCATGAGAGTGAGACTTTGCATGTCAGTATATAAAAAAAAATTCTATACATTTCCAATTACTGCTTGATTTTTCTTCAGCCATCTAGGGAAAAAATGCATGTGTAGTGAGTTCTCTATCGTGTAAACAATGATATACATTTTGTAGTTCTGCAACTATATTAGTTCAGTTCACAACTTCTGACATCTACCAAGAATGAAGTATAAAATATCTAATACAAGAGTGACAGTACAGTCAATACTCGTGAACATGTGAGTGAAGTCATCATTGACCAATTGAATAATACCTGCAAGGTCTCAGATGATTGTTATATTGATAATGCCTGCACACCAGGAACTCACTATTAATGAAATACAATGCATACATTTTATAATAGCAAAATCTGACAATTCCTTATAATTTTTTTTGACTTTGTTTAATTTAACAGCAGTAACAACTAATGCAGATTTACAAAGGAATTATTCTGATAATATTTAATTTTGACATAAAGCACATTTTATATACTTGTATTAACTGGTCTACAGTCCTTGTGCAAGCATTGCAATCTGTCAATTTTATGATTTTATCTCATGTAAAAGCAGAGCTATTAAATAAACCATTGGCTAAAATTTACATATTATTTCTTAAAAACTCCACATTAAAAAAACTTAAGATTGTAATTTGGGACATTAAAAAGCATGAACATTCTTACTTTTTAAGCCTATTTATTTAAGTTTTACTGAATAAATACATAAATAAGATGAAAATTGATAAATATAGTAACACCAAGTCTTGGTGAAGTTCTGACACTGTAGGGGAAGTAAAAGTGGCTGGATATGTTGCTAGTCCTGCAATCACTTCTTAATTTGCCCCCTTGAACTGTTAAAAAAGGGAAACAAATTCTTTTGATGAAGTATAATCATACAAGTGTTTATATTACTGTAAAATAAATCATCACAATCTTATTCTTCACATTAAATAATAGCTTGTCACACAATAGTTAATTTTTTCTGTAATAAAATTATTATCCTTAGCTAAAGTTTCACCATTCTAATGTTGTTTGTTTTTGCAGTAATGGACTTTGAGAAAGCTCCTACTTTACCCAAATCCAGGTAACTAAGCTGAAAAATTACGGTATCTTAATGAAAAAGACATTTGTTCTGGGTGCGCTTATAAGTACCTTTGTTCGACTCCGAAAGATAAAGAGGGAAGGGTCTCACAATTTTAGAAAACAAGAATATGGTATCAGTAAATCTAATTAGAAAGCTTTAGTCATCAGTCATTGGAACTTTAAAAACCAGGAAAATTAACAACTGATGACATTAATGAAAAAAAAGTAGTTATTTATTTATATTAATATATTGCTGTTGTTTTTCCAGGTTGAGATGCTTGACAAATAACCTGCCTTTGGAAGCCTTAAACACAACTGTTATCAGTGATAAGGTGTCTGTTGATGACATGAATGTACAAATTTAATTAGTCAGAATTGGGAAATCAGGAAAAAAGGTTACCTTGCCTAACATTTTTTGAGACCTCCAGTTAACATTACATTCTTCTTCCCTTGTAATGTTTGCATTCATAAAGTAGATTTATTGCCATGTGTTGGACAACAAAAAATCTAATCTTCTGGAATTATCTTCTGCCTCAAAGTTTCAGAAGGCTAGAAATGTACCAAATCCTGAGGTAAATAATTTCAGAGCTGCTTGCTTCACCACATAATCATTCAAATTTTGCCTCTGCTAGACCTTCGACTTCTTGTCTACCAAATTTTAGTCCTGTTTCAAAAGTTTTTTCAAATGGAGAGACGCATTTGCTTTTATAACTTAGAAGTTGAAGGAATCTGACTTCAGATCAAGATTGTAGCGCCAAACAAATCATTATGAGAAACACTGCAAAAAGAGAAGTATTGACAGCTTCAAGTCATTTTATCAATAAGGATACTATCAACTATGAGTGGATCAGCTGCAGCTTTGAGCAAAATTGATATTTGGGGATACCTTCGAATTCCTCTACCCTCTCTTGTGAAAGAATCAATTTTTTCTAAATACGTAAATGTCCATCATCAAAGACTGAAATATCTACTTGTAGTGAAAATGAAAAGTGTGAATCAAAAGCTGACATCTCAAAGCAGCTGGAATTCCTGAAGAATTTTTGGATTCTCTCACTTGGGAAATTATGTCAGTGCCAATTTTGCTTCCTAGTGGTAGGTATTGATAGATCAACTTTAGAAAAATACATTAGCAATGAAAGTTCTAGTTGCAGAAGGCCACGTGATCCATTTACTGGAATAGAATTTTCAGACACCATTAAACCTCTTCCTAATGGAGCACTAAAAACAAGAATTGATCAATTTTTGATGCAACACAGCAGTCACAAAGTAATAGGTAATATCTCAAGAGCAAGTCAACAATGGTGTCAGGCCAGTTTTAGGTAAAGCAGAAAATTCTCTCCAACAGTTATCCAAATCTGAACAGAAAAACGTGTCAAGTCTACGAGCTACTTTATCATAATAGACACATACCAGACAAATTACAACCCACAAATTTGAAAGAATTTCAAACAATTAATAAAATATTACCCGATACCTCACTGCAGGCAAATACTGAGCACCACAAACATTGGATCTAAAACATCCAGCAGTATAGCCGGGAACATCCAACAGAATTTCTGAGACATTCGCATGAAGCTCAGTTAAAAGAAAGTTTAAATTCAGCTATTTTCTCTATATTACACACACAGACATCTTCAGAGAATGAACAGCACAGTGATACAGAAGAAATCTTATGTTGCCACTGTGCACAGATATTGTCTAATGAAAGTATTAAATATTATCTCCCATGCTCTCATATAGTATGTAGAAATTGTCTGTCTGTTTCTCAGTCATCCACATTTGAATGTAATACATGCCATTTACATATTGCTAAACATCTGATTGTAAGGAAATATTCTATCAGCTAACATTGATTTATTCTCATTATAAATTTGTAACTTTTTGTAAACTTTTTTTTTTATTTCTCTTTTATTGATTGGTTGCAGGTAAATCTTAAGGAAAGTTGTCTGCTAGGGCTTTGAAGTAGGAGTTAGCTAATACAGCAACATTCGTTTTGGGTTTACTTTTTTGATACTAGTGCTAAATTAGCGAGACAGTAAATTGGTTTGGTTTTTTTATTAATGAATAAACCTTTGTTTAAATATTAAAATCATCGTGTTATTTGACTTTTCTTTAGTTAGTAAAACACCTTGTTAAATTTAAACACATTATAATTTTATTGAGTTATAAAAGTTATAATACCATCTGACATCTTTTTATCAGGAAATGAGGGGTATTAATATTTATATAAATAAAGAATTAATGATCATGAAAGGCACTGGAGTATTTTTTGTTATGTTTACTGCAAATGTAAATAAAAAAGTTCCCTTAGCCCAAAGGTGTTTTTAACCGTTTTCGCATTTATCGTGAAACGCTTTCGCGTTTTCGTGCGCCGCTTCATACATAAAAATGATATATACATCATGGGTCTAGGACTTATGGTTGCTGAGATATACGGCGCTCCTATGTTAATTTAGCTTATATAGTAAAAAACGGTACTTTACAAGCCCCCTTTTACGGCCCTGAGAGGTCAGATCGCGAAACGGACAAAAGTCATTTCTTGGCAGACCAAGACCTACAAAATGATATATACATCATGGGTCTAGGACTTATGGTTGTTGAGATCTAGGGTGATGACGGACAGACAGACAAAACGGGGACAATAGAGCACTTTTTTTCGAAAATGCTCTAAAATCAAAATTTTAAAACTCTCGGTATTATTTCTAGTATGTGTTTAATACATTCACACGTACACATAACCAATACACGTCATCGCAATGGGAAGGGGAAGTAAATGGGGAGGCAGTAAAAGAACTGGCATGGCTAGTGGAACGAGCTGGGCTGTACCTCACGAGTTTCCCCACCCCCCTTTCCTTTTCAAATCACCCAAAAGCAAACACATTTCCCTTTTCATATCCCCCCTCCCCCCATCAGGAACTAAAGAACTAGAAACTCGTCACAAGGTGTATTCGATTACCTGGGTACAGTAATATTGAACACTTCCAAGACAATGAAATGTGTGTGCTAGGTAGGGGTTGTCGGTTTTTAAAAACCGGCGGCGAAAAACCGGTTTTTCGACGAATCTCGAAGCATTCGACAACCGGTTTTTCGGGCTTTAAAAAGTCGGTTTTAGCCTAGCACTTAACAATTAGAACTAAATTTTGTTACATTCAACTAAATTGCAGAGAAATCTGGGACACGTTGACTTTCCAATGAACTCCCACGTCAGTCTGACCCGTGTACTTGGTCATTGTTAGAAAGTAATTGTTGAGCGATACAAGAGAGAAGGCGTGACCAGTGGTTCAGGGTTAACTTGAGGGGGAGGGGAGGATATATACACATAGAGAGATTTATTGTATCCGTTGTTTCCTCGACCTGGAAAGAGGGCTAAACTCAGGTCGTTTACTAATTCCACAGAAAAACCGATTTTTTTAGCGCAAGAATTTAGTGTTTACTTGCATAAAGTATACAACTTGAATCGGGCATATCATTGAGACAGGAGAGGGGGTGGTGGTATTGGTATCTCCTAAGTTCATTACTAAACAATAGACAGACAGAGGCTATTTTTTTCAAGTTGACTAAATTTATGTTCGTCAACCAACACCTTCACCACCGCCAACCCTTCTAACCTAAACAAGGCAGGACCGTCGTACAGCCGCTGTAATGACTGGTGTAACTGATACATCTCAGGGATGGGAGTGGGGTAGGTGGGGAGATAATTGTATGAAGGGAGGGGCGAGGAGTGAATTTAGAGTTCAGTGGAGAAATATCTATAGACTATATATAAATAAGTACTATACATGTACTGAGGTCTACATCACAACGGCTGATTCTGAACTTGTCTGTGAGCGGCAAACCAAACCTCGTGTCTTTGACAGCCACGTATATTTATAGCTTAATATGAATGAAACACGGGAAATAATTAAGTCTCATTCGTGACTGCCAAACAAAGTTTAGCAGTTCAAAGGCCATGATAGAAATATAATATGTCAATATGCAATTTAAAGGAATATTAATATATGTACCCAGTAGGCAGTAGTAATATTTTTACTGTCATATTGATAATTTTTTTCTTGTATTTATTATTTTACTTTAAAAAATTGGTTGACATAATTACATTAAACTTTATTCATGTTCATGCCCGTCAATTAAATACGGTATACTTTGAAAATAAACATTGCCAAAATGCTTTAAAAATCGTCTATTTCACTTATTTTATTGTAAAACCGAAAACCGGTTTTCGCCGGTTTTTTGAGAAATTGACCTTAGACAACCGGTTTTTTTAAAAGTCGGTTTTTGTATAACCCCTAGTGCTGGGTCCTATCCTCAGGGAGTATAGTGCACTCTTTTATTCTCATTTGAAAGTTGATGTTTAAGTCCCACAGGTCCACTGTTCACCCAAGCTTTAAATGGGTCACGTGACTTTAAGGTTTTTTTTTGGGGGGGGGAAGTAAAAGCGACTGGGTGTTTTGCTAACCACACAATCCTTACATACGCCACACAATCCTTACATACGCCACACAATCCCTACATACGCCACACGGTCCTTACATACGCCACACAATCCTTACATACGCCACACAATCCTTACATACGCCACGCAATCCCTACATACGCCAAACAATCTTTACATGCGCCACACAATCCTTACATACGCCACACACTTCCTACATACGCCACACAATCCTTACATACGCCACACAATCCTTACATACGCCACAAAATCCTTACATACGCCACATAATCCCTACATACGCCACACAATCCCTACATACGCCACACAATCCTTACATACGCCACACAGTCCTTACATACGCCACACAGTTCTTACATACGCCACACAACCCTTACATACGCCACACAATCCTTACATACGCCACACAGTTCTTACATACGCCACACAATCCTTACATACGCCACACAATCCTTACATACACCACACAATCCTTACATACGCCACACAGTCCTTACATACGCCGAGGTTATATAAACAGATGAGTTCTACGTTTCATCTTCCCCGATGGCCCCATTTAAGGCTATGGGGACTTTACTACTACAACTACAGTACTACTACACTCCTACTACTAAAATACTACTACTTGTGGCTAAGAGTTCATGAAGACTGCATGTATTTTCGCAAGCACAAATTGATCAAATCTCATCATTTATCTCACAAGAAGATTTGTTTATTTAAAAACAACAACAACAACTCATGAATCGAATCACTCATTGCCAGAGGCAGAGCGGTCTCAACAGCTTTATGGGGGGGGGGGGGCAATGGGCAGTAAAATGGGTAACAGGGCCTATCTAAGATATGTATAAGATCGATTATCATCATGGCATGGGAGGGGAATATGACGACGAATATTTCGCGGGGGGGGGGGGTCGCTGGGTGGGGCTATGGTTTTTTTTTAAAGACAGATTGGGCACTAGAGCTGCTCACTGTGAATCGAAACATTGCTCTACATGTATTATGGCGGCCTTTCAATATTATATAATAATTATACGTTTTATAATATGTAAATGGCCCTTGTTGTATAATATGTGAAAGTTCTTTGTTATATAATATGTGAAAGACCTTTGTTATATAAAATGTGAAAGGCCTTTGTTATATATAATATGTGAAAGGCCCTTGTTATATATAATATGTGAAAGGCCCTTACCTTTTCGTGGAAAAATAAACAAGCATTGTATGAAAATATGATAACGGGACTTTCTAAAACTTTCTACACCTATTCTCATGCACCGAAAATTGAGATGTTCCAAATTTTGATGTTTTGTCCCATAACAAGTTATAAATACATGGAGAGAAATCATAATTGTACAGACATGTATCAGTAATAATGCAATTGAAATAAATACGATAGTTTCCTGTTGAAAACAAATTCTCAACAATTTTCTTTTTTTTTTTTTAATCTTTTTAAAGACGTCTCAGAGAACGTCTAGTTTTAAAATGGGTGCCATGGTGTGGTTAACAACAGGGGAGGTCGGGGCGTAGTGATTGTAGTTCAATAATCCCCGTAATTTATGTCGTGGTTCGATCGTAAATAGACATACTATTTTCGTTTGACCTTTACACCCAGAAATTAGAGGGATGAAGTCTAACCCCCCCCCCCCCTTTTTCTTTTTAATTGCAGTTTAAATCTATTGAACCTTATATCATACATACATCAGTTTAAATTTATTGAACCTTATATCATACATACATCAGTTTAAATTTATTGAACCTTATATCATACATACATCAGTTTAAATCTATTGAACCGTACATCATACATACATCAGTTTAAATCTATTGAACCTTATATCATACATACATCAGTTTAAATTTATTGAACCTTATATCATACATACATCAGTTTAAATTTATTGAACCTTATATCATACATACATCAGTTTAAATTTATTGAACCTTATATCATACATACATCAGTTTAAATCTATTGAACCGTACATCATACATACATCAGTTGAAAATCTAGAACTGGTCCATAGTACGTTCGGAATGATTATTATGTATGTGTTTGTCTGTGTCTGTGTGTGTGTGGGGGTGTTTGTCTGTGTCTGTGTGTTTGTCTGTGTCTGTGTGTGTGTGGGTGTTTGTCTGTGTCTGTGTCTGTGTGTGTGTGTGTTTGTCTGTGTCTGTGTGTTGTTGTTTATTACACATTAGCCCCTGTTTCCCTCACCTGTATATAAGTAGTAACCAATAGCGACGAACATATACACACATATGTGTCGATATAAGAGAGTTTATATTAAACGTAACAGAGCAAACCACGAAATAAGCAAACATATATATATATATATATATATATATATATATATATACACACATATATAGATAGATAGATAGATAGATAGATAGATAGATAGATAGATAGATAGATAGATAGATAGATAGATAGATAGATAGATAGATAGATAGATAGATAGATAGATAGATAGATAGATAGATAGATAGATATAGATGTGGATATATTATATTTTTCGTAAGACATGCTCACAAAAAAAAATCTTCCGAGTTGGAGAGATAGTATAACAAACATGACATCAGTGTTGACATTAAAAAGATAACGTTAACTTATCAAATTAATTTAACTTGTCGGGAGACGATGTTAAACAAAAGAATATTTTGTAACCGAACCAACAAACTAAAAAAAATTCAACCAATAACAAAAGCCCATTAAGGGAACAAACATGGTCGCTTGAGCCTTCCCACGGAACTGTTGTCATCAATCGCTGCAGCAGTTATGCGTCTATAAATAATAACTTAAAAAAAAAACAAAATAACACACATACACACACACACACAGAAGGTAAACTGCAGACTTAACTGATCGACTCACACTTCGAGGTTAATTACATTTGTATACATACACTACATGTTTTAAAAACACTTTTGAATTTAACAGCGCTTATTTTTGTAAAAAAAAAAAAAGGTGCCGGTACTCAGTAATGGACTGCCTAAATTTTAGCTAAAACCCAGGGTCTAGTTAACTTCTTATTGCGCACAATTTTATAATAATTCAATTTTAGCAAATTAATAATATTATAAATTAATAATAAACGTTAAAATACAAGAAAGGAATAATTTTTCCCCACATTGAAAAAAGGTGCCGTTACGCCGTACCGGTGCGTACCGTCACAAAAAAAAGCACTGGAATTTATCGCCCCTAAAGTATCGAGACAAAGGCCTTGCCCTTATGGTACGCCATAAGTTGACTCAGCCACGCCTTCTTCTTTAGGGTCCTGCAAGCACGAACCAATCATGATTGATTCATAACCATCTGTGAAGCACTCGTATGGTCAACGCAGCGTAGAAATGGTCACTGAATCAGTGGGATAACAAGTAACTACGCCCATGATATTCGAAGTTTAACTGCGCCTATAGGACGTACAGTCCATACGCCGTAGAGTCTAGTACAGGGGGCGGAAACATTTTTTTAGAGACATGGGCCGCATTGGGCCGGACCAAGTGTAGACGGTTGAACATACAAGAGTAGACGGATGGACATACAAGAGTAGATGGATGGACATACAAGAGTAGATGGATGGACATACAAGAGTAGAAGGATGGGCATACAAGAGTAGATGAATGGACATACAAGAGTAGGTGAATGGACATACAAGAGTAAATGAATGGACATACAAGAGTAGGTGAATGGACATACAAGAGTAGATGAATGGACATACAAGAGTAAGTGAATGGACATACAAGAGTAGGTGAATGGACATACAAGAGTAGAAGGATGGACATACAAGAGTAGATGGATGGACATACAAGAGTAGATGGATGGACATACAAGAGTAGATGGATGGACATACAAGAGTAGATGGATGGACATACAAGAGTAGATGGATGGACTTGAGCTAATATAATTCGATGTAAATGTCATAATATAAAAGGCCAGGGTCGTGCTTTAGTCTGAAAAGAGCGGCAGGTCGCGGGCTGGATTAAATTATCCGGCTGGCCTGATTGAAACAGTCTGGAGGGTCGCAGTTTGGACTTTGCTGGCCTAATACAATGACAAGTGGGCGAACATTAATTTGTCAACATTCTTACATCATCTGGGAGCCGATTGACCTCGACAGTGAAAGAACCGATTGTGTTCATGTCGAGAATCAAATGATTGTGTTCATGTCTGGAATCAAACGATTGTGTTCACGTTGGGAATCAAATGATTGTGTTCACGTCGGGAATCAAATGATTGTGTTCATGTCTGGAATCAAATGATTGTGTTCACGTTGGGAATCAAATGATTGTGTTCATGTCGGGAATCAAATGATTGTGTTCACGTCTGGAATCAAATAATTGTGTTCACGTCGGGAATCAAATGATTGGGTTCATGCCGGGAATCAAATGATTGTGTTCATGTCGGAATCAAATGATTGTGTTCACGTCAGGAATCAAACGATTGTGTTCATGCCGGGAATCAAATGATTGTGTTCACGTCGGGAATCAAACGATTGTGTTCATGTCGGGATTCAAATGATTGTATTCATGTCGGGAATCAAATGATTGTGTTCATGTCGGGAATCAAATGATTGTGTTCACGTCGGGAATCAAATGATTGGGTTCATGTTGGGAATCAAAGGATTGTGTTCTTGTCGGGAAACAAATGATTGTTTTCATGTCGGGAATCAAAGGATTTTGTTCATGTCGGCAATCGAGATCTTGAACTTAAAATATATAGGTCATTACTATACAGAGTTAGAATCAAAGAACGTTATTTGACCTCCAATGGTACACACACACACGTGAACTAAATATATAATTGCTTGTAGCGTGCTCTCCACCCAAACTTGAGTCGTCGGGGGGAGGGGGGGTTAGTTAATCATTCTTTCACTAGGCCTAGGTCAGTGGGGACAGGTCTGAGTGTGTTGGGTAATAGTCTTTATTATGTCCTAATGGTCGCTGTAAACCATATTTGTTTTATTTTATCTCTTACGTCAATCGTACCACAGGAAATAATAACTCGAGATTCGCAGCAAGTAGGTTACTGTGTGATGATGAGCAGCTTCACCGGGACTGTGTCAGTTTACCAAACAAAGACCAACTTTTGGTCACTGCATGTTTATCTCCGACGAGTTTATGCCACCTATAGCTCCACGGATGACCACACATGAGGGTCAATGATGACCACACATGAGGTCCAAGATGACCACACACGAGGTCGATGATGACCACACATGAGGTTGATGATGACCACACATGAGGTCAACGATGATCACAAATGAGGTCCATGATGACCAAAAATGTGGTCCATGATGACCACACACGAGGTCGATGATGACCACACATGAGGTTGATGATGACCAAACACGAGGTCGATGATGACCACACATGAGGTCGATGATGACCACACATGTGGTCCATGATGACCACGCATGAGGTCCATGATGACCACACATTAGGTCGATGATGACCACACATGAGGTCAATAATGGCTACACATGAGGTCAACAATGGCCACAATACAATTTGATTACTTGTTTATAGGTAATTTGTTCCCCCCACAAGATGCACCCCATTCATTTTAATAGGATTTGTTGAACGACGTTAATTAATTATATTATAGAAACAAGCAATTAAGCCTGTTCCATTCTGGACACAGGACGTGTTAGCGCATTTTCATGTTTGTTAGCTTTCAGTAAATATTTGTAAATTTTGGAAATGTTTATAAATTCAATTTTGTAATGCATATTACAAAAAAAAATACTATAAAGACGTTTCTTCATATTTGAAAAAAAATTATTTTCTCTTAAATCTAACTACAAGTGGTTTGTGGTTACTGAAATCGGACTCATAATTGAAAAAATTCGAAATTGTAGTCATTTAATCGTCCGAAAACTCCGTCAATTGTTGCATAGCTCTGATACTTTCAATTAAACTCAGAACACAAGCTTACTATTTCATTTGATGAGTTTCTTAATAAATCTTGGTGAAAATACGTGCTGCAGTATTTCGCACCAAATGAATGGGTTATTGAACGTACAAGATGTAGAATGGGGCTATATATATAATATATAAGCCCCTTAGGAGCCCTGAAGCCCGGCCCTCAGAGGTCCTATCGCGAAATGAACTTTTGATGTACACTTGGCAGGCCAAGACCTACAAAATAATATATACATCATGGGTCTAGGACTTATGGTTGTTGAGATCTAGGGTGATGACAGACAGACAGACAGACAAAACGGGGACAATAGAGCATTTTTTTCGAAAATGCTCTAAAAAAGACAGCATCTTACTGTCAGCCACAACAGCGAAGAGTCCCCAGGGGCAGGGCATTAAGCTACGACACCTGTGTACTTTCGCTGTCCTAAAAACGTGCCCAGGGGACGGACTCGGAAAATAAGCTACCCTTCATTTATCCCCCCCCCTTCTTCCCCTACTAACCTTGATCAAGCGCTCCCCATTTAACAAGTTCATAATTGTACTTGTGGTCAAATTGTACATTCGGCTTTTTAGGTACATGTCTTTATAATTTTCTTTCAAGCCTGCGACGATCAACCTACTTTTTATGTGGGTCAAACAACACTGACAGTTGAAAGAGTATTTGCGTCATAGGTATCGCTTTTTTGTTTTTCAGTGCCCAGTAAATGGACACATATTTCATATCAGGTGACTCTCTCATTCAGGGGCGGACTATGGGGGGGCGGCGGTTGGGGCTAGGAGCGCAAAGAAAATATTGGGCTCTAATGAAGGGAGATATAAAAAAAAAGTTTTAAAGTTGGGTTTTACGGGCATACACTTGGGCTTTAAAAGGCCCCCTTAAAAGTTGGGGGCAGGGCGGTGGGGGGGGGGGGGCTGGCGCGTGCCCGTGTACTGGTATAATTCATAATTAATTTTATAAAAAAAAATATGTTAGAGTTGAACATCTATTGGGAGGGAAAATAGTCCACAGATATTGATAAAAAATGTGTAGACATGTTTTTTAAAGAATGAAAAAAATAATATAATGATGTAAATAATAATATAATTAATATAATATTAATAATATAATGTCGATTAGCAGGAAAAGGATGAAACTTGCATGTAGAGAATTTAAAGCCATACCATGTTGTAGTGGATTGTGGCCTATATGTTATTCAATCACAAATGTCGACTTTTGGAAATAAAGGGAAGTGAAAAACTAAAATGGCAGGCCAGGGCCCTAAATGGGCTGTAGAGTCAAAGGAAGAAGAAGAAGAACTAAAATGGCAGGCCAGGGCCTTAAATGGGCTATAGAGCAAAAGGAAGAAGAAGAACTAAAATGGCAGGCCAGAGCCCTAAATGGGCTGTAGAGCCAAAGAAAGAAGAAAAACTTAAAAAAGATTCTGAACTCCTGTATGTATATGAAATAAAAGTTTTTTTTTTGTTTTTGTAAAAAAAAAATTATGTAAAGTAGTTCACTAAAAGCGAAATAAAGAAATGGGTATATAAAAATGATAAGAATGCTTACCGTTGGGTAATGACCCGCCAACACCAGATGGAGGCTCTTGGTTCAGTGCTGATGCAAACCTTTGACTGGGATTCCTAGATATCAGTCTGAAATATAATAAATTAAACAATTAATTAAACCGATCAATGTTTCTCTGTGTGCGTGTGAAACCTGGTCAGTGTGTCTAACACAACATAAAAACAACATCACGCCCTATTGTATTTCATACACCGGTCTCTGCTGGTCTCCACTTGGAGGCGTTCTTTCCTTACATCGGTCTCTGCTGGTCTCCACTTGGAGGCGTTCTTTCCTTACATCGGTCTCTGCTGGTCTCCTTTTGGAGACTTTCTTTCCCACATCGGTCTCTGCTGGTCTCCACTTGGAGGCGTTCTTCCCTTACATCGGTCTCTGCTAGTCTCCACTTGGAGACTTTCCCACATCGGTCTCTGCTGGTCTCCACTTGGAGACTTTCTTTCCCAACATTCAATTCAGTCTATTTTTGCAAATTATTTTTTTCATCGGTTTCTTCCGTGTCATTAGCTCTGTAAAGACTTGGACAAGGGCGTGTGTCTGTGTGCGTGTTTGTGTGTGTGCAGGCAGCGAGGACGTGAAAACCCAGAAAGGGTTAGAATAATGACTTTGTTGTGTGCCCTCAAAAGATATGCTGCAGCTAACCAAGGGGCCAGTGACATAACCTCATTGTCAGTATTAATAGAGCAGGAAAAAAAGCGCATGATTGTAATGATTGTGTCAGTCAAGCATGAATGACTCTAAGATTAGGGTCGTTCCAGGACTGGTAGATATGAAAGCATGTAGCGATGACGTGGTAATAATCTCTGCGTGAGACTAGTCAAGCCAAAGTTGCTAGTTTGCACTATTTTTCGCAAATTGTTGCTATTTTTAAGGTCACGTGCTACAAACAAAAAAGTGTTAGAGGCCGTTATACAAAAAATGTGTGTGCTACTTTGAGCTCCAGTTTGTGTGTGTATGTGTGTGGGGGGGGGAGGGGGGGTTGCACTTTTTGGGTCCAGGACTTTCCGGCAGAGTTAGTGCAACTGACCCCCGTCAACGCAATTTAAAAGCTTGAATGTATGGCAGTACACAATATCTTAAGTTTAGGTTTTATTCGCTAAATAACACTGAATATCTTACTTCACACTACATGGATGCACCAGTATATTTAAACAAGCAATTTAAGTCTTTTCCGTTTCGGACAAAGGACATTTTAGAGCTTTTTCGCCGGACGAAATCCGTATTTTTTTTCCAGGTTACAGCCATAAATATTGCTCCATGCGCATGAATTTCGATAAATTTAGAGAGGGAAGTAATCATGTTGAATAACTATTACAAAAATAAATAATGATTACGCCCCTTCGATTAGCTTTTATTATTTATATTTAAAATATAAGCAAAAACGGTATATAAGAAACTCTTATATTTTGGCTCTGAGAGGTCAGATCGCGAAATGAACTGTTGATGTACACTTGGCAGGCCAAGACCTACAAAATGATATATACATCATGGGTCTAGGACTTATGGTTGCTGAGATATAGGGCGCTCCATTGTTAATATAGCTTATATAGTAAAAACGGTACTTTATAAGCCCATTTTACGGCCCTCAGAGGTCAGATCGCGAAATGAACTTTTGCTGCACACATGGCAGGCCAAGACCTACAAAATGATAAATACATTATGGGTCTAGGACTTATGGTTGTTGAGATCTAGGGTGATGACGGACAGACAGACAGACAAAACGGGGACAATAGAGCATTTTTTTTCGAAAATGCTCTAAAAAAATTAACTATTACGCCACGGCTAGCTAAAGCTTAATGATATATTATGTAATATATATGATACTAGTTGAAAGTACCCGGCTTTGCCCGGGTTTAAAAGAAGTTTTTTGTTTTCTCCCTACCCCCTCTCTCCCTTCCTCTCTCTCTCCCTCCCTCCCCTCTCTCTCCCTTCCTACCCCCTCTATCCCTTTCTCTTTCCCTCCCTCCCTTTATCCCTCCCTGTCCTTCCCTCCCTAACTCTCCCATCTCCCTCTCTCCTTCCTCCCCTTTCTCTCCCTCCTTTCTCTCTCCCGTCTCCCTCTCTCTCCCTCTCCCTCCCTCCTCATTTCCTCTCCCTCCCTTCCCCCCTCTCTCTTTATCTCTCCCTCTTTTCCCTCTATCTCCCTCCCTCCCCTCTATCTCCCTCCCTACTCCCCCCTTCCTTTCTCTTTCCTTCCCTCCCTTTCTCCCTCCCTCTCTCTCCAACCCTCCCTCTCCCTCCCTCCCTCCTTCTCTCCCCCTCCCTGCCCCCTCCTTCCCTCTCCCTCCCTGCCACACCTCTCTCTTTACCTCTCTCCCCCTCCCTCTCTCTGTACAATTAAACGTCAAATTACGCTTCTTAAATAAACAGAAAACCTTATTTTAATCCCGGCCAAAGCCGGGTAATTGCAGCATGAAAAAAAAAAACATTTTTTTTTTTCCGTCCCTAACCCTTTCTTCTCCGTCACTTGGTGCGCGAATACAGGGTATTCCCTGTGCATTGATACAATTTGAATGCAATAACATTTAAAACACCCGCAAAATACTAAAATAATTAATTACAATTAAACTACCCATTGAGATAATAAATAATGTTAATAATGTCACAGAAACATTTTAATTAACGTATTTCGGTTTATTAAAGTGCACCTTTAATTTTAATCTTCCGAATACATAAAACGATAGGTAAATAGATATGACTATTGATTTCATCATGTTTACAATTGGAGTTTCCGGGAGTTACCCCTCTTTTAAAAATGTATCATAGGGCAATGACGTCACAGAGGAATTTTATCTATGGCGCCGTCGAGATTACTTTAATATAGTAAAATACTAAAATAATTAATTACAATTAAACTACCCATCGAGATGAAACGAAACATGTCCTATAACCTTTCCCATGTAATTATGTGTATGTGTAACAAATTTCACGTTATTTGGTTTTCTGGATCTTGAGTTATAAGGGAACAGACAGACAACAAATGCGTCTGATAAGTATAGAGATATTATGTATTATATATGATATATTATGTATTATATATGATATATTATGTAATATATATGATGTGTTATGTATTATATATGATGTATTATGTAATATGTATGATGTGTTATGTATTATATATATGATGTATTATGTAATATATACTATATATGATATGTTATGTATTATATATGATGTATTATGTAATATATATATATGTGTTATGTAATATATATGATGCGTTATGTAATATATATGATGTATTATGTATTTTCATTTGAAGTTATTTCCCCCCCCCCCCCCCCATTAAAACCTGCCTCCTCTCCCTTCTCCGAGCTTAAATCGCTTCCCCCCCCCCCCACACCCCAGCCCTGTACCGTGAAAATTCTACAGGAGGGGCCAGACAATAGCGGGGGGGGGGCAGATAATACATTTTACTAAATAGAACAAATAAGCTGGGGGGGCACACAAAACGCAAGGGGGAGCCCGGCCCCCCTGCACCCCCCTTCCACACGCTACGGGCCTGCCCAACCCCCTCGACATTGACGTATCAAATACTGATATAGACTATTCGGACACTAATCTTTCGGTTAAAAATAAACTACAGTCTAATTACAAGTAACAAAAGGAAATGTGCACATGAAAGGGAAAAAAAAAAGATTTCCATTTATCGATCTAGCAACAAACAAATACAAGCCAATCATTATTTCCTTCAAGATTCAATGTCCCCCCTCCCCGGCCCCACCCACCCATCCCCCACCCTCTCCACACACACACTCTGGCATCAAAGAATCGATATAATCAACGCGATGAACAGGGTAGGTACAATTTATTACATGCATATTAGAGAAGACATTTTGAAGCAAACAACAATGAGTAAATGCCAGAGTATATTTTGTGCGTTCCAGGATGCCCCCCCCCCTACAGGTCTGGGTTTGATTGCGGGTGATTGTGTCATTTTCTCATAACCTGGATTCGACTTCTGGAGTCTTCAATCATAAACGAACTCAACCATGCTGACGGCCATTATAACCTTATCACAGACAGTTAGTATTGCTGAGACCAGATTCGTTTTTTTTTTGTAAGATTTGGGGGCTCCAGGCTAAGAGATAATTGGGGGCCCTAACAAAGGTAAAAATTTGGGGGCCCCTATGTAAAGATATATTTAAGGGCCCAAGGCAAAGGTAATAAGAGGGACTTAAGCAAAGGTACATTTTGGGGCCCTCGACAAAGATCCATTAAAAGGCCCTTTTAGAGTTACATACTGAGGTCGAAGTAAAAAAAAATAACTGTCAAGGCCACGGTTAAAAAATCTTGGTCACCCACTAATATTAGTCATTTTAGTTAACGGCAAGGTAAACGTCCCAACAGGGGGGCCTCTGATACAGTGTGTGTGTGGGGGAGGGAGCGCTAGACAGACACCCAGTTTGTCTATCCGTAAGAACAGCCCTGCCGATACTTAACAAATAACAACACATACTGGATTATTCTAATGAGCACTTCCTACCTTGATGTTGTCAAATAGCTACAACAACCGTCGTGAGATACACGAGTGCACAGACATAGGTCATATACTAACCACTATATCGAAACTGATACCGAGAGTCGGAGTCGGGTCAAACGTGGCCAGTATTTAAATACCGTATCAATTCAGTAGTATCGGAAAGATCATTAGAAGCGATACCGAATCGTAGTGGCGTAGTGGGCGGAGAGGAGTAAATTCTCAGTTTTAAAGCGTGTTTTGTAAGTTTTCTATTACACAACACCTTTCCAATGCATATACTCTGAGCTGGATGATAAGTGTTTGCTGTTAAGTCATGCTAAAAATAATTACACGTTGACACACGGGTTGAATTTCAGTACAGCAAATATAGTTACACTTGACAGTATGTGTTTTTTTTTAATGTTTAAAAGCAAGGGTGGGCAAAACTACGACCCTTGGGACGAGTAAATTGCATTCACTCCATTCAAATTTAATATTAATAGAAACACAGTTGTTGCTATAAGCTTTTAATTTTGCTTCAATGTTCTCATATCTTGCGAGAATTTAGTGAGAATGCTCAGACTTCGGCACGCGTGTAGACTGTAAGAAAAGTGTGGGTGATTATAAAACACTAAACTAAATAGGTCTTTACATAAGTTGTTAAGTAGCAGTAAATAAATCTATATAAATAATCGCGATTTGGGTTCTGCGTTAAATCGAAAGTAAAGAATTAATACACCAGTATTCCAGTTTAAAATACAACCATGAAACAAATCGGATCTGCCAGAAACCAAAAAATGACCTAGCCTACCGATCAAGCCTAAGGGGACATAACTAGACTTGCCATACGTCCCGGTTTCACCGGGATAGTCCCGGATATACTGGGTTGTCCCGGTGACCCGCCCGGTTGTTGAAATTGTCCTGGTTTAGATTCAGGGCACAGTTTCTTGGAAATAATTGAGCAAAATTATTAGATCAGAGAATGATTAATCTGCTCTTGTGTGATCAGTAACATTTTGGTAAGTAACACAGTAATACAAATTTACAGAAGTAAAAAAAAAGAGTAGTACAACAAGTAGAAAACTGTTTTGTTTTGTAAAAATATCATGTTTGTGTGCCATTATGAATAAAATAACAAAGATTATCTATTCTATATTTTAAGTGTTTTTTTACATTACTGTTTTCATACCTCCCCCCCCCCCCCCGGAACCGACATCCCTAAACCTAAAGTAAAAAAGACAGAACTGTCCCGGTTGGTCCGTGAAAAAATATGGCAACCCTAGATATAACTCTATGTAAAGGTTTTTGCAGGGTACAGCTAGTAAATAAATAAACTGTATATCTAGATGGGCACTCACGCTCATATTTTAGTAATGATTTAATTGATATAAATATTTGTACGCTATAATGTAGTTGTTTTGGTTGTTTTTTAACTCTTTAGCGAATTTAATAACGGTTTTTTCAAAATAGTTTTGATATCTTTAAATTTTATTTTCAACGTTTGCAAAATGTTATGATAGTGTTGCCTCAGAATCATGTAAACTATTCTGATATTGTTAACCTACGCTTGCCAACTAAGAGTGATTAATGATGGATCATCATTATCATCATCAAGCCCTTAACCAGTGTGGTCGTTTGTTGGGGGGGGGGAGGGTAAAACATGGACACCACAACAGACATATTTCTCCATAGTTGCCTATCCACCGTGGCTGTTTTTAATTCATTCATTAATGGCCCGATCCATTCTTTTCAATTGTCCAACCGACATTTCCGCTGGCGCGATCTGCCACAGCCTCCTTCCACAATTCCCTGAAGAATGTTTTGTCGGCAGGCTATACAGGACCCTAACCACGCCGTGTCATGGAGAATGATTATCAACAAAAAGGTCAACCATGAATGGTTTCTCAAAATCTTTCGAAATGATTTATACATGAAATTTTCTTTTTAAAAGTATTATATATATATATATAATGAATAAACAGTCGACTCCCATACTCGCTGGACGATTGCCAAAACATTTCATATCAACCCGACCGTTGGTCTCTTACATCACACACACACACACACACATCTTTTATTCTACGAAGTTTCCTGGGCCAAAGCACCGGGGCTCAGATTTTCATGGGGGTGGGGTCGTCTTGATGGAAGTCTGTATGTAGGTCACAGCGATCACGTGATAGAAGTAAGCTTTTGTTGTACATGTACTGCGATTATCTCGATACCTGTTGTGGACAGTGCGAATCAAATAAGGGTACTTTTTTTTTTGTTTGGTTATTATGGACGGCGAGTAAACAAATCTATGTTTATCAGTCACACCGTAAACAAATAAAAAAAGTCGTTCACTAGGGCCATACACAAATACACTACAATAATCATATACAAGAAGCCAGACCCACCGACGGAAATTTCGGGCCCCTGGGCAGGGCTGTCACGGGGCCCCCGTGCTGATAACAATATTTTCAAAAGTTGATTGGCCAGCTCAGTCCGGGCCCCCTAAAACTCGCCGGGCCCCTGGGCATTTGCCCCCCCCCACCCCAACCCCCTCTCGGCGGCACTGCACGAAGCTAAGATGAGCACTGCAAGAATGCAAACAGAGTGATTCAGCCAATTCCACCCCTTCAACCGGTGGCTCTCAAAGAGGTCCATCCACCGGTGGCTCGCGAGCTGATTCTAAGTGGGTCGCCAAGAAAAAATGTTAATGATAAAATCAAATCGTCAAGAACAATATTTGCTTTCAAAAATTCTTTCTTTTACACTTTTTAATTGCTTTATCCCCCCCCCCCCCAATAAGTCTAAGTGGGTCACGAATCGCTAAAGTTTGAGAACCACTGTCTTATCTCAAGTCTCCAAACTAGGTCAATCGTGACTAAACAGCACAAATTTGACTGGAAGGTCACAGGTGGAAATGAGGCTGCACAAACGGGTCTTATCGTTACTTCCGCGTTCCGCGGGCCGGTGTGCACCGATAGGCTGCACGATGTTAAACAGAACATTTCATATTATAATATCAACACACCATTCACCGCTACGTGTGACACTGTGGCGTAAATAGAGGGAGGGGCGTGGTTTGGTCCGCTCAGGGTGGCAGTTTATATTCTGCCTGGGGGGGGGGGAGCGACGGTATTTTTAGGTGTTCATTGCCGTGATACCTTAGAATACGAACTTATTCCTTGTGAAACTGTTCGAAATCCAAATCGTTTAGGTCTCAAATATTCCCCCCCCCCATTTATAAATGATTTCAAATGAATGAATTTCCACAAAAATCGCGATTTCTCCAAAACATGTTCGCAGCCGCCCACCTGTCGTTATTACTTATAGTGCGGTACAACAATCGCTATGCCAACGCAGGGGAGGGGGTGGGTGGCATCTGGACCGTATTTAACTACTTCAGGAATGAGAATTCTAAAGTGGTTTTAGTTTGTTGTAAAATTATAATCCTATAATAGAGATGGATGCATGGCTGGATTCCTAAAGAAATCCCGATTGTTTACATTTTTTTTTTGACTGTCGACCTGAATGTACCTGTATCGATCACAGGTGAGGACCAAGGACAATGTTCAGGTCTTGGCTCAAGTTCTCGATATATCTCCCGTGGTGCCTCCATGGTCATTGCACTATCGGCTGTGGTGGGGATGAAAGAAGGACACCATAAAATCCGTCCCGTTAGTGATTCATAGGATCTAAGAGATTTCATCTCATCATTACAAGGACTTCACACATCTTTGCCATTAACTAATTATGCGAGATAAATTCAAATTAATGGGCGCACCAAAATCAGTTAGGGCATCTTAGTGATTTAGTCTGGCACTGCATAATTGGAGTATTTTTAAAGCTTCTATCTAAAAGATTAGACGCTTTGTAATATTTCTTTTGGATATGTTACAAGATACGCGAAAAGAATATGTTACACACTGCATGGCATGGGAAGTATGCAATGCACACTGCATGGGAAATACATGTTGCACACTATATAGAAACTACATGTTACACACTGCATGGAAAGTACACATTGCATGGGAAGTACACAGTGCATGGGAAGTACACAGTGCACAGTGCATGGGAAGTACACAATGCACACTGCATGGGAGGTGCATTTAGCACACTGCACGGGAAGTACAAGTGCACGACGAGAAATCTATCGCAGGACAAGCCTCAGAGAGTCTCTTTAGAAGCCACAGCGAACCCTATCTGTCTCTATCCACCCATCCTTCCGTCCGTCTGACTATCTATCTCTTTCTTATACATGTTTTTGTGCGCGTGTACAGGGGCGCCTTCTCCCATCTCCACCAACTGGGCCTCCTCTTGACGACTCCCATCTCCACCAACTGGGACTCCTCTGATCACGCACCAATTATATCGCCAAGTCATATTGGAGCAGATCACTGCAACCGACGGGAGCTTCAGTTTGGGGGGGGGGGCTTTAGCATTTGATCAGTGGCCCTGATCATTATTCATCGATTCTCCAATCGATCTATCTACAATCATCTCACAAGGAAAATAAAACTTCTGTTCAATATTTTATACTGTTATGTCACTGCAGCCAGGGACAGACAGTGGCAGTGAAACCGTCGACACAGCGAGTTTAACAGACAGACTAACTGCTCTCTATTATCAGTGCCAGGGCATGGTTAGACATGACAATGGCCAGGCATCCAACGTTTGTAACTACCCTCTCCCCCCGATTTCTAATGGTTATTGGGGCATAGGTCACTACGCACAGTTTACTCCTGGTTATAGAGGCGTAGGTCACCACACACAGTTTACTCCTGGTTATAGAGGAGTAGGTCACTACACATAGTTTACTTCTACGTTAATTTACAATGCCAAACGTTTGCTGTAATCGTGGAGTGTCGCGCAGTGAATACTTTGTGTTATCTGTCCAAGGTGGTCAAGTGGTAGGAAGTTCAATGTATAAGAGTCTAGACTCCCCCCTTGAGTGCCTCAACGGCAAATGCACACCGATACAGGCTGCTGATAAAGTGACTTTCAAAAAATATTTTCAGTGTCCTTTACAGATTGGAAGAAGATGGAGAGATAATGGCTGGATTTTTTAAATCGCTATTGCGGGGGACGTGATTGGAGTAAAAATAATGTGAAGTGCTCCTCACCATCGGACAACTGCTCCTCAAAATCGGACAACTGCTCCTCACCATCGAACGACTGCTCCTCACCATCGAATGACTGCTCCTCACCATCGAACGACTGCTCCTCACCATCGAACAACTGCTCCTCACCATCGAATGACTGCTCCTCACCATCGAACAAATTCTCCTCAACATCGATCGACTGCTCCTCACCATCGGACAACTGCTCCTCAAAATAGGACAACTGCTCCTCACCATCGAACGACTGCTCCTCACCATCGAACAACTGCTCCTCACCATCGAATGACTGCTCCTCACCATCGAACAAATTCTCCTCAACATCGATCGACTGCTCCTCACCATCGGACAACTGCTCCTCAAAATCGGACAACTGCTCCTCACCATCGAACGACTGCTCCTCACCATCGAATGACTGCTCCTCACCATCGAATGACTGCTCCTCACCATCGAACAAATTCTCCTCAACATCGATCGACTGCTCCTCACCATCGGACAACTGCTCCTCAAAATCGGACAACTGCTCCTCACCATCGAACGACTGCTCCTCACCATCGAACAACTGCTCCTCACCATCGAATGACTGCTCCTCACCATCGAACAAATTCTCCTCAACATCGATCGACTGCTCCTCACCATCGGACAACTGCTCCTCAAAATCGGACAACTGCTCCTCACCATCGAACGACTGCTCCTCACCATCGAACAAATTCTCCTCAACATCGATCGACTGCTCCTCACCATCGGACAACTGCTCCTCAAAATCGGACAACTGCTCCTCACCATCGAACGACTGCTCCTCACCATCGAACAACTGCTCCTCACCATCGAATGACTGCTCCTCACCATCGAACAAATTCTCCTCAACATCGATCGACTGCTCCTCACCATCGGACAACTGCTCCTCAAAATCGGACAACTGCTCCTCACCATCGAACGACTGCTCCTCACCATCGAACAACTGCTCCTCACCATCGAATGACTGCTCCTCAAAATCGGACAACTGCTCCTCACCATCGAACGACTGCTCCTCATCATCGGACGACTGCTCCTCCTTAAATGTATTCTCCTGTTCTTCGTGGCCATCATTCCTACTGTAAGGGACCGTTTGTCTCCAACGTTTGAAACTTGCTTTCTCACTCTAGCCTTTGTTCGTAATCCGAGACAATGTCAGTTACCCGAGACCTTACCCCTCCTCCCCCCCCCCCATACACGAACGTACGGGTAGATGTATTGAAAAAACCGGATCACAAAACGGTCATAGCAGTGACGAAACATCGCAACGACTTGTGTTGGACAGATGGGGGGATGGGCTTGCAGCAGGCTAGTTTGCCGATCCATAATGAAGGTAAGGCCAAGCCCTAAATCAATTACCCCGCCCCCCCCCCACGATACATAAAAACTCACGTCATCCCATCATCAATCATGCACCTTGCATCAATTAAACATGCCCCCCCTCCTCCCCCCCCCCCGACCCTCAAGGTGATGGTCTTAGGTACAGTTTGGTATTTTTGCATCCTTCCTCCTCCCCCCCCCCTCCCCGTAAACACAGCGTCCTTGGGACTTTTTTTTTCGGGAGAGTTTACATTCGTTACATTGTTTGGTAAAACACTATCGGTCCCATCATGGTGCTATATACAAATAAGTAAACTATTGTCAGCATCTGTGACGTTAGAACAATGTCATAGATGAAATATGAAGCGAATAAAAACATGTGTGTATATTTTATTTAAACATGTAGGAACAATGATGTAAATAAACCAGCCATAGTAGTTAATATTACCGAAGCTTGCTACAGTATTTTATATTTCAAGCACAGACAACCTTTGTGTGCCTTTCATAAGAAAACATGCAACAGCCAAAAGCAAAATTGTATCATACAAACTTAAGCTTGCTAATAGTACTAATTGTACAACATAATATTAAACAAGTTTATATTTTGACAGTGGCTTTCATCTTGCATGATAATATAACGATATCTATTGGACTAACAAACACACTTAAAAAAATATCAAATCACAATCAATATTCTACTATCACCTGTGACATCGAATGCTTATTAATTACACACTCACTGAGATATTTTGTACTGAGTACACATTTCATCTTTGTTTTTGTTTTTTTTAAATTAAAAACAACAATCAAAGCTAACTTACCAAAAAACAAACAAAGGGCATAATATGTTGTTAAATTGAAAACAATGATTTTAACAAGCCATAGATAAATAAATTTGTCTTACCGTGTTATCAAGGTTGTAAAACACGCAGCAGCCAAAAGTAATCAGTACACAATAGCAGGCACAAAAAACATAAACAAACACCGCGTCATTGCAGTCCTGCCAACCACCACTTCTGTTAGTAGGTGTCGCGAGAGGAAAAAAAAATAATACAACCCACACTGTGTCAACACCGGAAAGAATACTCGATTTGAATTATTTCTCTTCCACCGTCTTGTGGAAGAGAGTTATCTTCCATCCGAAAGCTTTCCTGGAAACCAGCTTCTTTTTCAACGAAATGGCCACCACATTCTTTATATTATATTTCTTTTTTTTTTTACATCGTATACGTTAGCGAGGTTAAATTGATCATGAGTATAAAGTGAGCAATTAAACTCACCACCGATTATCATCTCCTATCTAAAGAGTTTCGCGTTTAATACATTTCATTAAAGAAAGAAAAGACGCTCTGAAAACAACAAATTAATGTTTGTTAGTACTTAATAAGGTTAAAAAAAAAGAGAGCTAAATATTGTAATTATTTTTAAAAAAAAAGCGATCGAACGATGAATAGAAAGATGGAGAGAAAAGAAAAAAAAAGAGAGATTATATATTTAAAAAAATTGTGAATGGGTACAAAAATAAAAGGTAACTTGATGTATCATTTTATGAAAATATATTTATGACATGTTTTACAACGTCATCAAGGTCGACACAAGGGATGCATTTATCAGTAGACTTTACCCGAAGAGACCCCTTCTCCCGCCCTAGGGGTCAGTTAATCATGATATTAATTGACTTACTATAAAATTCGTGGGAGTGTACGATCAGTTAGGCCCCAGTTGGAGGATATTGTCAGGGGACCCGGTAGGGGGGGCCCAAGATATGGCTGTGGCAGCCCTGAGACCATGTATCAAGTGAGTCAGATTACATTGACGCTGTAAAACAATAATAATAAAAAAAAAATGTTGCACTCTAAACGACACATAGTCCTACACAGGACTCGATTTACCGCCCGGGGATGATACCCCGGCACTGAGAACCGTCATCCCCCGGCTCTGCTTTAGCTAATATATCCCCGCCGGGGATGAAACCCATAGACATTTATCCCCGGCTCTGCAGAAATTTTTTTTTCCCATCCCCGGCACTGGTTTTTTTTTCTTCTTAAATCGAGCACTGGTCATTACAGCGAACCACGTGATCAAACTGACGAATAAAATTGTGTCAATACTAGCAAACACACAAACAAATGGTAAAGTATTGCTGTACCGAGTGATAAATGTCAGTGCGAGAGAGAAAGGGGGGAGAGAGGGGGAGGTTCAAGTAAGTGCGAGGGCAATACGTTTAATAACTACCTAATATATATATATATATATATAACAACTGTTCTTTTTATGTATAGCTTTTAAATCGAATCGATGGAGCAGCACCTACACTACACATTAGCAGCCAATCAGTAATTGTTCAAATGTTTATCTCTGGCGTGTAAAGCCATTCACCAAACCTTGACCCAGTTAGTTACCCGCGCTCAGCTAAATGGCTGCACGAGGTGGAGAGCCAAGATGCTGCTGCTGATGCTGCTCGCGACAGTATTGAAGTCTATTTTTAGAATTCTCCGTAATCAACCGATTCTCCGACTCCCGTTCGAACTCACGTATCGCACAGTTTCCTGGAAACGTTCCGTCATCTTTTGAACGGTTTTTTTTTTTTTGGTTAAATTCTTCGTGTCACAACGACTCTCTCTCCCCCCCCCCCCCCCCCCAATTATAAGACAATAGGTAAATAAAATAAATAAAGGTTTACTGGAAGCCGCAAAAAAAAAACTAATCTGAGTGACATATGTGTAAGTTGGTGACCATTAAAACAGTAATGAACTAGCCAGAGGCGTAGCCAGGGGTGGGCAAGGGGGCATCATGCCCAGGGCGCTACTCACAAAGGGGCGCCAAATGGTATATTTGACATATAATATTACATGGTTTTCGAAAGGGGGTGGGTGCGCTAAAAAAGGTATTATTAAAAAGGTATTATGCTCCGGGCGCGAGTTAAGCTCGCTACGGCAATGGAACTAGCTATTGAACCCGTTCACCCCCCCCCCCCCCAGGGGAAAGTGACCAATTGTATTGGTATAATAATCGGGACCACTTTGGCGCGTAAATAAAAAAAAAACACATTAAAATATATTATTTGTTTGTTGCATCAATATGTAGCGAATAGAATTTACAGTAATGCACATATTGGTGTGTATTTGTTATTCGCTTGTTTCTCTCGTTGGGAGAACCAATGAATCATATAATTCTGGTAAATAGAATTATCCAAATTAATGCATACAGTATACTGATGGGCAAGGGGGCATCACGCTCCGGGCGTCAGTCACTAAGGGGCGCCAAAATGGTATATTTTACATGGTTTTCGAATGTGGGGGAGGGGGCGCTAAAAAAGGTATTAAAGAGGTATTGTGCCCCGGACGCGAGTTAAGCTCGCTACGGCACTGCTGATCGGTCCTACAATGAGATGAAAAGAATGAGTGCGACTTGGATACATGTTTACCATCATCAGTATTGGTGAATAGAGCAGTTGAGGCTTGAAAGTGAGATGTAGATAGCGCAGTGTTGACAGTCATAGTAGTTAGATATAGATAGTGCAGTGTTGACAGTCATAGTAGTTAGATATAGATAGTGCAGTGTTGACTGTCATAGTAGTTAGATATAGATAGTGCAGTGTTGACAGTCATAGTAATTAGATATAGATAGCGCAGTGTTGACAGTCATAGTAGTTACTAGCAGTTAGATATAGCAGACTTAATGATAGTTTAAGAACATCTCTTGGTCTTTGAAAAAAGTGAATTTCATTAAATTGTTTTATGTTGTGATCTGCACAAAGTTTTTTTTTTCATATAAATATTAAAGTGATGGTGAATTATAAAGTAACATTTGACCAGCTTGAAAAAAATAGTGTAACATTTGATTCGCCTGAAAAACTAACGTAACACCGTGTCATCTTCCTATATTCCAATATTCCTATATATATATATATATATATATATATATATATATATTTATAAAGTAAAGTATCCTCTTAAGGGCTCATTGTGGCAGATGATGTGTAGAATTCATCTGCCACATATTGATGAATAGTGTGACCAGCACAACGTCCAGCCGCCTTTAGTTTTCCCCCCAATTTAGAGTCAGGAAGCCATTAAAAGCTTAGAGCAACAGCCGCTATTGGCTAAAAAGAGCCCTATTAGGCAACACTCACTGTTAGGGCAGGGGTGCACAACTTGCCGCCGTAGGAATGGTTAATATGTGTATATAAATATAAATATATATATATATATATATATATATATATATATATATATATATTTATATATATATATCAGTCTGGTGGTTGTCCTAACTCAGGGGTCGGCAACCTTTTGAGACGGAAGAGCCAAAAGTTATAATTTACAATTTTCTCAGAGCCATTAAGATTGTTCATTCATTATTATGGTGGTATTGATTAGGATTAGGTATATAAAATAATACAAGTATTATTATTTGCACATGGAACTGGAAGGCCGCAATCTGACATCGAAAGAGCCGCAGGTTGCCGACCCCTGTCCTAACCAGACTAGAATAGAGCGTTCAGTGAGACCGTTAGTGTTGACAGTGTAGGCCTTCACAAATGTCACTTAGTTATAACTTAAATAATGGATTAAAACCTATGTGCAATTTGCATAATAGTAAAAAAAGTAAAGTTTCCCTTCTTGGCCCTAACGGGCCAAATGGGGCAGATGAAGTGTAGAATCCATCTGTTTGCATAATGCTTAAAGTAAATGACAGACTTACGTATTCATGCAGAGTCTGCAGTACGTGTGCATGTAGATTATAGGAACAAAACAACAACAAACAAACAACCACATGCGTATTTATTTATATCGTTCACATACAAAAAAGTTGTCTGGACGTGAGTGCTCACTCGCTCATGTACACACTCACACACACACACACACATAAGCACACAGTTCGTTGTCCTGACGGGTGTGAACCAGAGGCGTAAGCTGGGGGGGGCGGGGGTACATATGTCCCCGGGCGCCGAGGTTCAGGGGCGCCAAATGGTATAATTTACATAATATTATATGGTTTTCGAATGGGGGGCGCTAAAAAGGTATTAAAAAGTAAAATGCCCCGGGCGCGAGTTGCCTTGCCCACACATCGCTACGCCTCTGGTGTGAACGGCTGACAAATGACCCAGAAATTAACCACTTGGCTGTTAACCTTTTTTCTTTCACTCTCTTCTTTTGCCGTATTGTCATTCTCATTCACATTAACAGAGCTGTCGGCGTATTGTCTAACAGTGTCCTAATTAAACACAGACGCAGGGTTGACTGATGAGGAAATAAGCTTGGGAAGGGACGGGGGGGGGAGAGGCTTGACCATTCACGAGCCTGCTTACAGACATGGGCGGATAAAGGTCGGTTTGGGCCCCCCCCCACCGGGTGGCAGAAGAAAAATAAGTATCTCATTTATAAAGTGGAAGACGGTAAACGTAAATTACGCATATAAAAAAAAAACTGGCTTAGTGAGACTCGTTTAAAGTTGGCCCCCATGTCATGCGCACTGGTACGCCCGCCCTTAAATTCGACCACAGTGCCGGCTACAAGTTGAACGAAACCCAAAACACCCATAAGCATAGTTTTTCTTTTTTTTTTAGATCATTGCAAAAGCTGATAGGTAGAAGGGCCACCAACAGAAATTCTAAAGTCCCCCCCCCAAACCCTCTGACAAATGGGACTCCTTTTTCCTACCACTTTGCAGCAACAACAACAACACCAACAAAAATAGCAATTAAATTCGTAAGCCACCTGGCCCTCCATCAAGGCAAGAATTGACGGATGGTGTGTGTTTATAATAATGAGCTAATAGTTATAATTTATTGTCAACATGATTCACGAGCTATGAACAGAGGAGCTTGGGCGAAATCAAACAACCAAAATGGACCTTACTTGCCTCGCTGGCTGTTTTTTTAGCCATGTCTGGCTCACTGGCTGTTTTTTTTAAACGCCTTTGATAAAAAGGTCAATGTTGTTGCTGTTGTTGTTTTTGTGTTAGTGGCGTTCTCTTTGTGTTCAGGCCCACCGACAGAAATTGCGGGCCCCTGGGCAGGGGCTGTCACGGTCCCCACGTGCTGATAATAATATTTTCAAAAGTTGATTGGCCAGCTCAGTCCGGCCCCCTAAAACTTGCCGGGCCCCTGGGCATTTTCCCCACCTGCCCCCCCCCCACCACCGATAGAAATTGCGGGCCCCTGGGCAGGGGCTGTCACGGGCCCCACGTGCTGATAATAATATTTTCAAAAGTTGATTGGCCAGCTCAGTCCGGCCCCCTAAAACTTGCGGGGCCCCTGGGCATTTTCCCCACCTGCCCCCCCCCTCGGTGGCACTGTGTGTGTTGATTTATAGGCGTACGATCACGTGCTGTTTATTTATTTTAATCTTTTGAACAGTAAATAATAAAAAAAAAAAAAAGCAGGTACACAGGCTGTTGAAAACATCTTGTTACTTGATGCAGGCAGTTGTTGCGTAGGGCAGTGATTCCCCAACCTTTTTTTTTCTCTGAGGACCGGTCAACGTTTTGATAATTTCACCGCGGCCCGTGGGTTGTGTGGAGGTTGGGGAGGACGTTGATTATTCATATCTTAGATTGATTTTTTTTTTAAAAATCTACAATGCCACTGCCGCTCACAGCCGATCAGCTACCGGTTAACCTCTCCGTCCACGTAGACGTGTGAAGTCCCTGTAAGGATGAGATGAAATCTCTTAGATCCTATAAACCACTAATGGGACGATATTGCAATGGTCATGGAGGCACCACGGGAGATATAGAGGGGACTTGAGCCATGAGATTGAATTATCCATTGGTCCTCACCGAAGATCGAACCAGGGACACTCAGGTTGACAGTCGATTGCTTTACCACACGACCGTCCGTCTCCCTCCCCCCCCCCTCCCCCGTCCATGGAAAGTCGCACTATCCCGAGAAAAATACACCACAGTAAATAAAATGGAAATAATTTATTGTTTCTTGACTGGCCCGGTACCGATTGATCAATGGACCGGTACCGGTCCGCGGCCCGGTGGTTAGGGATCACTGGCGTAGGGTATTGCGGGTTGTGCGGCCGCACATGGGGGACCTAAGTAAGAAGGGGGCGCCTAATAAGTGCTGTTAAACGTTTTTTTTTAAAACTTTTATGTTGGGAGGAGGGCGCCGAATAAGTAATTCACACAGGGCGCCACAACATGTAGCTACGGCCCTGGATGCAGGTAATTAAATATGTCAGGGTCACCCAACTGAGAGGTTGATAATTTGATTGATATTATTATCGTTAATTTAAAATGCATGCGTCATATTCTGTGTGTCAGTTTTGATTGAAGCCTCTCCAGTCACGGAGCCTCCACTTACATCACAGATTGAGTGTTCCCGTGTCCTGCCTTGTGTGTTCCCGTATCGTGCCTTGTGTGTTCCCGTGACCTGCCGTGTGTTACCGTGTCCTGCCTTGTATGTTCCCGTAGCCAGCCTTATGTGTTCCCGTGTCCTGCCTTATGTGTGACCGTGACCTTCATTGTGTGTCACCGTGACCTTCACAGTGCTGGCAAGTGTTCACATTGATACACAATCGTCACGCACATACACACATACAGACACACACAGAGACAGATATATAGACACACACACACACTCAGACATAGCCTCAACACAGTAACTATGGAGATACAATTTAACTATAATCTATCTACCTACCTACCTACCTACCTACCTTATACATACATATATACCTACCGACATATTTATCTATTTACCTAACTTCCTAAAACCTACCTACCTACCTATCTATCTATCTATCTATCTATCTATCTATCTATCTATCTATCTATCTATCTATCTATCTATCTATCTATCTATCTATCTATCTATCTATCTATCTATCTATCTATCTATCTATCTATCTATCTATCTATCTCCACATACAATTGATGCGTACATAAACATTGATTTGTTTACAAATACCGTCATTGAAATTTTTTTATCTTGTTGACAGCTATATTATATAGCTTTACAAAAAAAAAAAACCCAATGGCTCCACACGCGCACACACATTCACAACAAACAGACACAAGCAGGCTACACCCTCAATCATATAAATACATCAACAGCGTTTACACATAGACTACGTCTACGCGCACACACACGCACGCACGCACATATGTATTGACATTTGTTTCGAACATCCTGGTCTAGAAATTTAAGAAATATAACACACACACACGCACACACACACACATATATATATATCATATATATATATATATATATATATATATATATATTAATATAACGATCACATTACATCTGAAGATCTCCAGTTACAGTCGAAAAGCGCTCGATACTGACAAAACAACTGTCGAGCGCACAAAGGCCTTGGGGCATCAAACAACAACGTTGCTGCTATCAGTTGTTCGGTTCTGTTAACTTTCTGTCCTTCTTCTTACGTTCACACAAATAATTCTTCTTCCTCCCCTCCTCCCTTCTCCACAATAGACAAAAGAATATTATTAAGGATTATGCAGTGAAAATAGTGTAGTTTGTAGTGATACGAAAATTTCCCGATTGGGTGGGGGGGGGGAGAGAGGGGGAGGGGTTTGACGTCGACCCCACACTCCCCTTTAAGTTACCTGAAAGTCTTTAATGGCTTGTCGGGGCTGTTATAAAGTGTGGAGTACATGTTTCATTAACTACAAATTGTGTTGTGAACAGCCCCGTAGCGTGAAAATTCTACAGGAGGGGGCCAGACATTCTACAGCAGGGGCCAGGCAATAGCAGGGGGGTGGGGGGGGGCAGGTAATACATTTTACTAAGTAGAACAAATAAGCAGGGGGGCCAGACAAAACGCAGAGGAGGCCCGGTCTCCCTGCTCCGCCCCCCCCCCCGCAGGCTACGGGCCTGGTTGTAAATCATTTTCTGTAAAGGTAATGCTCCGTAACGCAGATAAACTTTTTTTTTTAAATTAAAGCCAGGTAAACGTTGTAAAGTAAAAGACTAAACGTTTTTTTGTGTCCAGAAAGTTAATTTGTTGTGCTATTAAATCACTCTAGTTCAGTTAGTGGGAATATTTCGAAAGCATTTCTCTCAAGCTGCAAATATTTTCTTATGCTAAAAGTAAAATTAATAACAACAACAACACGTAAACATACACACAAAGTCACATACAAAGGAAGAAAAGGAAAAAAAAATAATTACCAAAACAAATACATTAGATCTCAATGTTACAGCGATATCTCTTAGGTTGGATTTCGTTTAATGTTAACTAACGGACCTATCCACTAGTTTTGATTTCTTTGAAGACGAGGGGCCTAATTAGTGATAGGCGATGTATCAGGCCGCGGGGGTTAACAACTACCCACATGCGGTTCATAATCGTATCAATTCCTATAAATATGATGGCGAAGAGGGTTTCAACATGCATTTTTGTCTAGGCCCCCCCAATTTTCCACAGAAATATCTGCTTAGGGTCATCAAATGTCCACAAAAATCTCTGCTAAGGGCCATCAAATATCCACATAAATCTCTGCTAAGGGCCCCTAAATATCCATGGAAATCTCGGCTTAGGCCCCACACATATCCATAGAAGTCTCTGCTTAGTGTTCCCTAATTACCTAGGAAAGCCCTGATCATAAGACCCAATACACTCGTGTGGCTCCAGGGCAAGTGCGCGGGTTGGCCTACGCGTTAATACGAAGGGGATCCCGTCTCCCTTCCCCACACCACAACCACCACCAACTTTAATTACCCTACCACCACGACCTTCAAAGTCGTGCTTATGATTGTAAGATGTATTTGTGGTTCTCCCCACCCCCCACCTCCACATTTCCTCCCATTCCGCTTATCTCCACACCTCTATGAATCATCCTGCTATACTTACACCAAACTATTTCCAGTGGCTACACCCCTTTTTTCTCTGTATATGCGCTTGTCAACCACACATATATCTTTCCTCAGGTGGCAGATTTGGTGGGGGGGGGGGGGGGGGTATAACAACAGGGGTAGAGAACTTTATCTTAAAATCATACAGAGTTATCTTTTTTTAAATAAATTAAATTTGGCTTTAAATTTAAATTCCAATCATCGTTTTAAATGTTGAGATTTACATTTTTTTATGTTGTAAAATGATTAGAGAAAAAGGGGGTGAGGGGGGTGTGACTTTAATAAATCAATATTCAAACAGACAGTATTAACAACTTGATATTTATTCACATTGATTTAAACAGACACACCTGGGTCTAAACACTGTAAAGTGCAGATGCTACCTTCTTCAGCGGCAGTCATGTGGAAATATTTTTTTAAAGCAGTGGGTATATGTGCGTGTGTGTGTGTGTGTGTGTGTGTCTGAATGCTTTAATGACGTCACATTGTTATAACAGAACTGCAAGAATGTGATAACGCTGCCTCATTTTGACTAGGTATATGACTCAGTACTAAAACGAATTCTATTCGACGAAAGTCAAAAGTGCTCTTGGAGTGGTAGAGATACATGTAATGGGAAAAAAACTAATATATTTATATATATATATATATATATATATATATATATATATATATATATATACATATATATATACATATATATATATATATATATATAAAGATAACATGTTTTTATTTTAATATATTTATAACATAATGCACATTGAAGAAGCCTGCTTATTTGGACTGGACTATTTCATGTTTTTGCATCATCCAACCCGGTGTCCCGGACAGGTCTGTACATGTCCCGGACAGGTCTGTACATGTCCCGGCCTTTTGGTGTAAATTCATGCAGCAGGGGCTGTACTTGAAGTAGTTGTAAGAATGGTTGTAAGTAATCCACCTGTATTTACTAGCATGAGGTCAGTGAAAGCCGCTGACCAGTTATTTGCCAGCAACGACGGCAATCTAGACAATCTGACATGACTTAGTCATGAAAATAGGATTCAACATAGAGCCTCACTGGACTCAACACAGAGCCTCACTGGACTCAACACAAAGCCTCACTGGACTCAACACAGAGCCTCACTGGACTCAACACAGAGCCTCACTGGACTCAACACAGAGCCTCACTGGACTCAACACAGAGCCTCACTGGACTCAACACAGAGCCTCACTGAACTCAACACAGAGCCTCACTGGACTCAACACAGAGCCTCACTGGACTCAAACCGCACTAGACTCGACAGAGAGCAGCACTAGACTTAAAAGAGAGCAGCACTAGACTTGAAATATTCGACAGAGATCCGGGTGCGGTTTAATTTTATGCGGCTACCAGTAAACTGTTTTTTTTTTAAAATCAGCAAAATTTTTTACGAAATCAGTGAATTTTCCAGCTTCATCCAACAGTCACAACCAAGCTTCCCCGTCCTTCCCTTTTTCGACCCCCATTCTCCCTCTCTGCCAACTTTTCAAAGATACTGTCTTCCTGGACATAAGTAGGCAACACAATAGGGAAGGGGGCGGATATAATGGTGGGCCCACCAATAATGCACCCGTCGCCCCAATCTCAAAAGGGGGCACCGCAAAACTTTATGTATGACTTCCACATTTATTTTTTTGAAGATGGACCAATATTTTTCCTCTGAGCATGGGTCTCCTCCATCCGTTTCTGACAGAAGTTCTACTCCACGTCCTCTCCTACCATCCATTCTTACCCCCCTCCCCCAACCCACCCAGGGCCGCTTTATCAACTAGGCACAGTAGGCACTGTGCCTAGGGCCTACGGACTTTTCAAGGGCCTACGAAAGCCAGAACATAAAGTGAAAACAGGTTCAGATTAAAATTTTACAATGTTTGTATAAAAGTAACTATATAACCGTGTGAGATGAGAACCTGAGCAAGTCAAGCTGCAGTGCTGTAGATCAGTAAATTACAGTATGTTAACTTTTCGGCTCTTTGTCTTATCAAAGTCACATATGACGTCCTCAAAGTTTATCTAGATTTCAAATTGCTAAGAAGTGCGGGTGCATTCTTGAAACATATTTAAAATGAAGTCGGTGAGGGCCTACGACTTTGAAAGTGTCTAGGGCCTACGATGGCCTTAAAACGGTCCTGGCCCCACCCCCATCCCCGTCCTTTCATTACCTCCCTTCCATGTCTACACATTCGTGCAATTCATTTCTCACTTACTACCCAGCTGCTAAACACAGCGAAACACACGGATGTTGACAAACTCATGTTGAAGTGTACCTCCAATCAGCTGCAGCTCAAGGTACAACTTGACAAGGAATTTCACCCGGCAAGGGTTCTCAATTTCCTGGAAAAAAATACTCCCCCCACCCCCCCCCACTCCCTACCGGCTGTATTAAAAAAAAAAAACAAAAAAAAACTAAAGAACAAAAAAAAAACAAAGTGACGGCAAAATAATCAGAGGCGGTTTTTAAGGATAGGCGCAACGGGCGCGCACCCAGGGGCCCCCAAGTATTTAGCGCCCCCCCACATATCTCAATTTTAAACCCTTTGATATGTCTCACCTTTTCTAAAGGGCCGAACATTTTCTTCAGCACCAGGGGCCCTCAACTGTGCGCTCCGCGCTCCCCCCCCCCCAACCACCGATCAAACCTTATAAAAAGATAAAACAAAGATCATGTGGCTGGATGGCTCTTTGGTAGCAGCCATAAGAGATGCACAACGACACCTTTGCACGCAGCTTCCCCTCCCCCCCCCCCCCACTACATCGCTAGTATTAGAATTTTAATGGCATAGCGTAAAATGTAGTGCACGATTTATTATTTTTTTTTGTTTGTAACGTTTTGGCGTAACAACTGGCTCATACACAAAGTAGGTCACCAGAGAATATTTATTTTGATTCTTTGATGCGATCCAAATCTGTACGAAAAAAAACGGTCTAGTTATAATAAAAAAAAACTCGACTCGGAAATTATTCAATTGACATGTGAACGGGGTTTAAGATACACAGGGTCAATAGACACACACACACACACACACACACACACACACAATTCAAAAATTAATACCAATACATCGCCTATTCATGGCACACGGAGATGTTTACGGACGACTGCGTATACAGATAAGCTTCTAAATTTAACTCAACTAGACCAGCAGATGGGATTGATCATGGGACCCTAGGGTGGTATGAGTCGAGCTTAAGAGATCAAAAAGAAACATCTCACTCTATTAACGTTGAGTATAATTGCGGGGGGGGGGGGGGGGTGAGAGCTCATTTGAGTTATACACTTGAAGCAAAATATTATTTTCCGGAAGTTCCGTACTTCGTGGTCCCATTCCACCCCCCCCCTCTACTCCACCTTCCTTCCAGATAACGACCTAAATATTTTGGTCTTGATTTTTATGGATTCTAATGTATCGATCCGTTGATAGCGTCTTAATAATCAATCAATCAAAAAAAAAAAAGATCCGATCCGAGACATAAGGAATCTGGATGGCCTTCACATGGCAAAGCAGGCTCTGCAAGAATTTTTATTTCGCAAGAGTACTAGTTTAGCTACAGTTGTCAGTGTTTGTCTGGAACAATCATGTTTATACAACGCCTGATTCGAGTTATTGCATGTATGCAATAGTATGCTTGGCTAAGCGTTGACAGAAAAAAAACACAACATATTTAGATTCTTCAGGCCAAAAGTACGTCTCTGTGTGGGCAACCAATTCATGTCTTAGCGTTTGTCAATACGATTGCCAGTTAAGCGATTCGCTACAGTGTAGCAGAGAGTTTATTTACTGTTATAAACATTGTCTATGGGGAAAAGTTCATTGGGGTTCGGCAGTCAGAAAAAAAAAACATTTTTGCGACGGGTGGTGGTACTGTGGTCAATGAGGACTATCCGATCAGAGACTGTAGTACTCACAGCTGGCGGTGGTGACGGATGTGGTCAACACACAACACCCTTCCACTCTGTCCCACTGGAGCACACCTTTCACAGCCTGCCATTTCTGGGGGGGGGGGGGGGGTTCAGGCACATTACACACTCCCCTCTGTCCGAGGGGCAGGAAAAAACCCCTTGCCTTGCCATTCTGGTCGATTAGTGCACCCTACTGGTCTGGCCAGTCTTGGCAGATCTCTGCCATCCCGGCAGATGTTGGCGGGAACACTCACCCCGCCGCTCTGTAGGCATGGCAGACATGTATCAGCGCCGTCAACAATGCTGGTGTGGTAGGCACACTACGCCCTATCATCCTGGCAATGGTGGCGTAAAACAAAATAATAATGAAAACCAAGGGGATTTCCCCCCCTCAAGTCCAATCAGCTTCAAACGGGTACCTCACTTTAGTTGGGGGAGTAAAGGCGTCTGGGTGTTGTGCTAACCATGTATATCAAGTGGTTACAGAAACAGATGAATTCTATACTTCATCTGCCCCGATGGCCCTTTAGGGCTAAGGGAATATGCACTGAATACCTAAGCCACCGTGTGGATGTGATCCTATAAGGAGTATAAGCCACTAGTGAGACTATTTTTTTTCAGTGCCCCTTTCTGTATCCTCGCTCTAGGTAGATGAGGTACTTCAGAGGTACTCTGGTCACACACAGCCAGCACTATACGTATTGGGTTGGTTATTCCACTAACTTTTATTTTAAGTGTTTAGATCGGGTGTACTAATTCCATGGACCAACGCTTAAAACCTTATAAGTGGACAGATTAAAAAATCCCTATCTGATTCATCTTTAATTGAATATATATATATATATATATATATATATATATGTATATATATATATATATATATATATATATATATATATATATGTTTATATTTCTAGTTAAAAAACCATTTTAGAAATGAGTTTATATATATATATATATATATATATATATATATATGTATATATATATATATATATATATAGCTTTACTCTTTGTAGATGTCCTGCAGAGTATAACGCAAACACTGATAGCAACCGCACACTCAAATATAGACAAACTAGAAGGTCTATTTATATCCACCGTCTATCTCTCTCTCTCTCTCTATCTCTATCTCTCTCACGCACACACTTGCTTGGAATATAGTCTAAAGATTGCCGTTTTTAATAAGGATTGACAAACTAGACGTCTGCTAATATAGGTTGTCGACCGCTGCTCTATTACACATTACGTACGACACAAGTACATCATTATCACCCATTATCACCCATTCCCGGTGACCTAAACTTATGTGTGTAATTGTTGGTTTGGTGCTTCCAGGTTAATCCAGCCATTCTCACACTTTCAATCTGCTAGGCTCATCTAGTAAATTACTACTAATAGTAGACAACCACACTATAATCATTTCACTAGTACACAAACTTTGAGTGCGATATTATTACACGAGGCCCCAAACTTTCTTGTTGTATTTTTAACAGAGTTGGGCGAAGGTCCGCTATTCAATAAGGGAGAGAGAGAACCCTTGACAATTGAATCTACATGTCAAGTTGTACCGCAACAAGACATTGTGTCTAGACCAGAGGTTTTCAACCTTCCAAGGGGTCCGTGGGCAAATCAATGAAATTAGGGATTTTCTGGTATAAATGATTGCTCGGTTTAGTTGATTGGTCAGCTTTTAGCAAAAAAATAAATACATAAAAATACAAGCTTTGCCAATGTTTCAGGTACAGACAACAATGTGCAGAATTGAAAACTTCGCTAGTATTTACTTATGCTACGTCTGAAATATGAACTAGAGTGCATACTACATGTACTTGTGTAGTGAGTTTTTAAGTCGTCATCTTGGAAATATTTCTTATTTGCTGAGCTCTGGCGTCACTGTTAAAACATCCGCAAGTGCGACAGCGTGTGTATTGTTGATAAATAGTCTGGTTGATCATTCTGTAATGTTTTTATAACAGCCTACTTTGGAAGGGCGGAAATGCGCCATAGATACTGTGAGATTACAATGTCGTCATGTTTGGAGAGAGTTTGTATTTTTAGGTGACACATACCTGGGAAAAAGATGACCTGATTAGGCTGGAATTAAGAGCAAGGCTTAGCGCCCTTGTGTTTTCAAGAGATAAATGTGATAAGCTAATTATCTACTGTCTGGTTCCTATGTATGGCGCCGAACTTCCACATGGGCTTGATGAATGTTACAAAGAATCAGTATCCCAATGTTTCTAGGTTGAGCAATGTATTTACAAGATTATAGGTCAAACATTCTATTTTCAAGAATATGGATCATTGGGTCAGAAATGAGAATTAATTAATTAGTTTGTCACTAAATTACAAAGATTCAGGGTTACTGCTGTTTTGACTTAAATAACAGAATATCCCCAATAAGGGACGGACCAATTAGAGACAACAACATAGTTGTGAAGACTCAGTAATTAGGGTCTTATAAAAGAAGTTAGCAGATCTTTTGATAGGTATAGACTAGTATAGAGATTGGAAGAGAGAAAGAGAGAGGAGGAGAAGAACAGGGTGTTACAGACATACAATTCGACAAAAATAGGCAGCCCACAGGATAGAGTAGTGATGTTTCAGTGAATATGTTTCTTGCAGTGTTTAGTTTCATGCTACTTATATTTTTAAATTGTATTTTGTGTAATCGTCACATAAAGTACATGAATAGAACTTTGCAGTTTAAAAAATTTATTTGTGTAGCCTGTGAATAAGTACACGCTTAGATAAAGTGTAAATCACTACCAGAGAAGTAAAGACAGACACTTATCATCACAATAACGCAAAATGTATACCTAATAATACGAATAGTTATGACACCTAGTAGCATGGATAAATTTCTGAAGAGGAAAACTGACCAGAACCTGGAAGATTCTGATGATCAAGCAGCCAAAGACAAACGAAAAAGAAAACGGCGCAAGTATAATCCAGAATATATACTATTTGGCTTCACCGCAGTGGGGACCGATGCTGACCAACCTCTTTGTGTCGCGTGCTTGCAAACATAATCGAACGATGCGATGAAGCCTGCGAAATTTAGGCACCATTTGACCACAATGCATTCGGAACTTGCCAGTAAACCGAAGGAATACTATGAGAGGAGTACTCGCTGCTGTCAGACAAAGCCATCAATGTCCTGCTACCATTTTTTCTACGACGTACTTGTGCGAAACTGCATTCTCTGCTGTTACTGCGATGAAGACCAAGTACAGGTCCAGACTGGACATTGAACATGAAATACGCATATGTTTATCACGCATACCACCATGTTTGGACAAACTCTGTAGTGCAAAACAGGCACAACCTTCCAACTGAACATTGAACTGTGTAACGGAGATACCAGTGGAATACTCGGTGAGTGTTTCATTATTTGGATAGATAGCTATTTCCGTATGTGAAATGACTTTTACATTATGTGCGCGTAACTTAGGCTAGGCCTACCGTTTATCAGAATTTAATTAGATTACATCCGTGAACTTAATAAGACATATTAGGGGCCACTCTGAGGTACGAAAAGTTAAGGCCAGGGAGCCTTGGGCTCTGGCGGTCCGCCACCCGAGCTTGGTATGTCTGTGGGGTCCGCAGGGTAAAAAAGGTTGAAAACCTCTGGTCTAGACGATTACAACGATACAGACGTGTTGCTGTTGTCACCAACCTTTATTTTTTACACACGGGCCGGATAAGTGAAATAAATGCGAGCACGGGCAGCATTACACTTAAATTTCTATTTTTGTCACGAAGTCTCCCATTTCCTACGTTTTATCGAGCAGATTCAAGTACAAGGACCTCCGGCCGACGGAAATAGGAAGAAACGACGCCGTGTGACCTAGCTCAATGACCTCCCTGGTTTGGGTCGTAGTATGTTGACCTCCATGGTTTGCGGTCGTAGTTTACTGACCACCCCTTCTCTCCCTGTTTTGGGTCGCAACATGTTGACCGCTCTGGTTTAGCTGGAAGCGATCCGTTGTTTGGATCCTAATGTGTGGCAGGTAGTGAGTGACGAGTTAATTGTTCGGGTGTTGAGGCTATGAATGGGTAGAGTTCAGCCTGAGGGCGGGAGACTGACTGTGCTGAAGGGGGTAACGGGTCTGCAGAGATGAAGGAGAGGAGAAGGATGTGAGGGAAAGGTTTTGTTGTGACATATGGACGGAGTCAATATGTTTACTGATTATTAGATAAAAAGCTCGAGTAGTGATGTGTGAAGATACTGTCAGCTTCATTATTTGCGAGATGAGCGGAATATACAAACGGACAAATGTGCCCCTCCCCCCTCCCACCCTCACCTGTCCCCCCCCCCACTCAGACCCCATATATCAACTAAATGGTTCACCTCTTAGGAACTATTCGCAGCTTCACTTGATGCTAAAAAAAATGAACTGAGATTAAGTTAATCGAAAATCTACACACGACGCAGAGCCAATCCGTTACCACCGAGACGGACATACCTTTGTGGTCTTCGACCCCCACGTATCTCGATGTGGGGGGGGGGTAAGGGGCCTGGACATTATTCCTTTACAAAAAACAACAAGAGAAACACATATTTTAAACGATATTTTAGTACAAGTTAGTTATATGGATAGGTAACTAAGGAGAAATATGTCTGCTGATGTGTCCATTCGTTCTCTCTCTCTTTCTCTCCCCCCCCCCAAACGGTCACATTGGTTAAGTGTATGATGATGATGATGAGCTAAATGGTTGACCGATTCTGTGACGTAACTTGGAAGGAGAGTCCTACCCGTGTGCCAGATTTCAATAAAAATGAGCGCGCAAATGTTTCGTTCAGTTGGCCTATATCTCTATACTTATGACGCATTCGTTGTCTGTCTGTCTGTCTGTTCCCTTATAACTCAAGATCCAGACAAACAAATAACGTGAAATTTGTTACACATACACATAATTACATGGGGAAGGTTATAGGACAGGTTTCGTTTCATATCGATGGGTAGTTTAATTGTAATTAATTTTTTTTATTTTAGTATTTTACTATATTAAAGTAATCTCGACGGCGCCATAAATAAAATTCCTCTGTGACGTCATTTCCCTATGATCGAATAGAACTTGCGCGCTGGTGCTGTATTGTGCCTTTGTGATGCAAAGAATTGTTGATGTTTTTTCATGCTCTCTGATGTGTACAGTTTGAGGAAGGTAAAGGAATGAAGAAGGATTTTTAGAAGAAGTGTGAAACCATAATAATAAGTATATATATATATATATATATATATATATATATATATAGAGAGAGAGAGAGAGAGAGAGAGAGAGAGAGAGGGGGAGGGAGAGGAAAGGAGGGTAGGTGGGAGGGCGGGAGGGGGAGAGAGGAGGGAGGGGGTGGACTGGGGGAGAAAAGGAGGGGGAGAGAGGAGATGGGAGAGGGAGTAGGGGGAGAGGTAGCAGGGGGAGAGGGAGCAGGGGGAGAGGCAGAGAGAAAGGAAGGTAGGGAGAGAGGGGGTAGGGAGGGAGGGAGAGAGGGAGGGAGAGAGATAAAAAGTGAGGGGGGCAGGGAGGGAGAGAGAGGGAATGAGGGAGGGAGGAAGGGGGAGAGAGGGGGAGGGAGAGAGAGGTGGAAAGGGGAGGGAGGGAGAAAGGAGGGGGAGAGGGGTTAGGGAGGGAGAGAGAGGGGAAGGAAGAAGAGAGGGAGAGGATGGGAGAAATAGGAGGAAGAGATAAAGAGAAAGAGGGGGCAGGGAGGGAGAGAGAGGGAAGGAGGAGGGAGGAGGATGGACGGGGGGAGAGAGGGAGAGGGGAGAGAGGGAGATGGGAGAGGGACGGAGAGAGATTTGAGAGAGGGAGGGAGGGAGAAAGGGAGGGAGGGGAGGGAGGGAGAGAGAGAGAGGAAGGGAGAGAGGGGGTAGGGAGAAAACAGAAGGTAAACAGAAAACCTTATTTTAAACCCGGGCAAAGCCGGGTACTTGCAACTAGTATATATATATATACCAGTAAGGCCTTTGTTGCGAATAGAAATATATATTTCTTTCCGAGTTTCACAACTAACATCTTTTTTGCTGCAGACAAACTTCGGAAAATTAAAGGGAGCATTGCACCAGAGCCATTCTTATGGACAGATAAACGTTTCAATTTTGTCTTTATTTATTTTTGTTGCTTCTTTCTGCTTAGAAAAATGAAAATCTTGGCTGGTTTTAAAATCTGGATAGACTTGTAAGCAGTTTTTGCACGTGCTTTGGGCACCATGGGAAGAGGACGCACCAGTGGCATCACTATGGGAAGGGGTGTGTGAGTGCGGGCAGCACCTGGTGACGCCAAATATAGTGACGCCACTGGGATGCACCTCACAAAAAAATTTCATTGTGGAGTTTACCATTTATATTTTTTAAAATTCATTAACCTTATGAGATATTTGAGTATACACTGTATTGCATTCGAAGCATAGGAAGCTGTACAGTGTACACATTCTGAACACGTCCATACTCGTTTGACATTGTGTACGCGACGTGTGGGGTTGCTGCTAGCACATAAAAACACCTTCGTAGTTTGAGAGCTTGTGGAGATGGTCCCTTTACTCAACAATCGCCACTTTTATTATTATTATTATTAGCCCAATTTACTTAGTATGCGTTAGAGCCGCGGACCGGTACCGGTCCAAGTATGAGAAATAATCAACGCCCTCCTCTCTCTCTCTTCCCCCCCCCCCAATCCATAGGGCCGCGATGAAATTATTGAACGCTGGCCGGTCAGTGGCGAGAAAAATGTTTGGGGGCCACTTTGTTAGATCGTGAGATCGTGCATTTGTTTTTTTATTGTGTATTCGAATTAGTCGGTGCTTAGGGATAGGGTATCAAGGCTAGTTAATCTGGCACTGTTTATAATGTACTGCAGATTTTTTTTTTACATGTTGGCTATATCTTATACGCTTTTTAATTAAATCTAGATAGTTATTGTCTACATTAATTATAAGTTAACTCAAAGTTAGCTGGCATGGTCGGAAAAAAGAGGGGGAAAAATAAAAATCTTAAATTGCCATGAACAAGTGATCTCAGAATGAAGCAAGACTAACCAACCTTATTAGGTAAATGAAGTAGATGCTTTGCAACGAATTTCTAAAATGTTGTTCCAAGCGAATTTAAGTTTTTTCTACCCAGAACACTTACAATGAAAAACAAAACAAACAAAAAATAAACTCTTTAGTAACCCAGAAACACTCTTAAAGTAAGACATGCGCAAATAGTTAACTTTGACACGTTGTATGAAAATGTAATTAAAAACAAAACACCAACAGCTATAAAACCATGAAAAGATAATAATGAGGTCTTGAAATGGGAAATTTCCGAAAGTTAAAAAAAAATGAAAGTGATATTAGATGGAACTACTTTTATATAAGGAAATGGGATATTTCCGCTAATAGTATTTAAATGTGTGTTTTATAAAATTTTAAAATTGTACTATTTTAAATTTTAAAAAAATCGTTTGAGTGATAGAATTGCATGGTACAGACTGGTGCTTAAAATAAAATAAACATTTAAGTTTCCAAGGGGATAAATAACGTAAAATGCATGCTAAGTGGCGTTGCTAATAACATGGGGAAAGTGGGGGGGGGGATATATTAGCTAAAGCAGAGCCGGGGATGAAACCATAGACATTTTGCCCCGGCTCTGCAGAAATAGCTAAAGCAGAGCCGGGGATGACAGTTCTCAGTACCGGGGTTATCCCCGGCGGTAAATCGAGCCCTGATGTTACATGCTGTTCGGCAAAACCATGAAAGTGCTAGTAAAACATACATACACACATATATAGTTTTAGGTGAAGGATCCAAGGTAACTGAACTTCTTCACCTACTTCAAACATTAAGAGTTGGGATGATCAGAGATTGTCCCACTTAAGATTCACAACCGCCTAAACGCATATCCCACTCGCGGACGCTATGACGTATTTGTTACAACTTTCACTGTGATGTCATAGAGGGAGACAGGGGGAGTTAATTAATGCACCGGTTCTCAACCCTTCTTTTTTTCGCGTCTGTATCAAAAAGGGGGAGAAAGAATGTCTGCAGGTTATCTCCCACAATTTAGTTCGCAAAAAAAAAAAATGAACTTATTTTTCAAAATGGAATTTTAGCTGACCTGATTAATGCAATACTCGGACACGTGGTTTGTTGATAGTTACGCAGCAAACTGGTGACCTTCTTCAAACTCTTGGTTGTTTTAAATGAAAATTACATGTCGCTGTGCACCCCCCTGGCTCCTGTATAACCTTTACTGTACCCCTTGGGGTACGCTTACCAGAAGTTAAGAACCGCTGCATTAATGTCTGTCACATCTTTTTTTGTTTTTGAGTTTGATAATACATTTTCCCAAAAAAAGAAAACTTTTTTAGAAACAATCTAAAAGACCGACTTCTCATGCCAAGAAGACAATGGTGGGGTGTGGGGGGAAATTAAGTGTAATGTCAGGCAGGGGAGCGAACTTGAAATCTGCTTGCAGTCCCCCCCCCATCCCCTCCCCCTCGTTCCCACTATTCCCAAATATCGCCACCTCACCAAAAGGCGCAGTGAAACCAACACCGAAACTCGTCATCAGGCAGTTCCACGAACACCTGAGAAACTGGTGTTGACTTGGAGGAATTGACCGGTTTCATGATGATATGGCGATGTCCGCGACTTATTTATCGTCTCACTGTTTTGACTGACACCGCTTTGCACACAAAGTACAGTTAAGTCAATGTTGGTTGTGGGGGGGGGGGGGTAGAATGGGGGGTGGGGTGCGCGGGGGACGGTGAAGGGTGGGAAGTGACGAGTGAAACAGGAAGTAGATGGGACAGTTTCCTAAACGCACGAAAAAGAAAAAAAAAACAACAACCTATGACTATTATTATAACTTATGATAGACGTTATGGATAATTCCAGGGGCGAAGCGGAAGTAAAAAAAAAGGGGGGGGGGGTTATGCTCTCCATTTAACGACGCCGATGGACTGTTGCTGATCTTTACTCCAAGTCTTACGCGTGGAATAATCTGTGTGAATGAATACTTGATGAAGTGTGTCGCTGATTAGGAAGCATGCCTTCCAAACAACAATAGGGCAATGAATGGTTTTTAGTTTTATTTACATTTATGAATTCTACGCAATAAAGGAGTTCATTTTCCTGATGTGTTGTGGGACCGCGACTGAAAGGGAGAAACTCCGCAAACTTTTCCTGAGTTATTGACCCACTTTTTCAGCTCCCATACCATTATGTGTGGGACTTGCAGTGATTGAATTACATAAGAAACCCAACCATTATGTGTAAGATCTACAGTGATTGATCAACTAAAGTATAATCGTACTTATACTTATAGATTGACAACAATGCGGCTGCCTAGAGCCCCCCCCCCCCACTGCTAAGCGGGGTCTCATGTCAAGTTTTTATTTTTGCCAACCAGAAGCCAGAACGAAGTGCAATCTGAGTACTTATGTGACTCGAGCTAAAAAAAAAATGATGTAGCCGTTGTCATAGGGGTCCCAGTTTCCAAAGATTATTAAGGGGGGGCCCAATATTGTCAAGTGGCAACGTTAGCATTCGGAATTTTTTTGCACAGGACCCGCCCCCCCCTTCCGTACTTAGATAACCAACCATTAAGGATAATTTCCATGGTGATTGACCCACTTTACCAATATGTGT
>JAGDYQ010000040.1:122474-146302 GCA_021962125.1 Bulinus truncatus | reverse complement strand
CATAGTCTAGACCAAGCTTTCCAACTTTTACACCCTGCGGACCCCACAGACATACCAAGCTCGGGTGGCGGACCCCCAGAGCCCAAGGCTCCCTGGCCTTAACATTTCGTGCCTCAGGTTGGACCCTAATATGTTGTATTAAGTTTATGGACGCAATCTAATTAAATTCTGATAAACCGTAGTCCTAGCCTAAGTTACGCGCACATAATGTAAAAGTCATTTCACATACGGGAATAGCTATATATCCAAATAATGAAACACTCACCGAATATTCCACTGGTATCTCCGTTACACAGTACTATGTTCAGTTGGAAGGCTGTGCCTGTTTTGCACTATAGAGTTTGTCCAAACATGGTGGTATGCGTGATAAACATATGCGTATTTCATGTTCAATGTACAGTCTGGACCTGTACTTGGTCTTCATTGCCTTAACAGCAGAGAATGCAGTTTCGCACAAGTATGTCGTAGAAAAAATGGTAGCAGGACATTGATGGCTTTGTCTGACAGCAGCGAGTACTCCTATCATAGTATTCCTTCGGTTTACTGGCAAGTTCCGAATGCATTGTGGTCAAATGGTGCCTCAATTTCGCAGGCTTCATCGCATCGTTCGATTATGTTTGCATCCCACACAACACAAAAGGTTGGTCTTTATCAATTCCCCACTGCGGTGAAGCCAAATAGTATATATTCTTGATTACTACTTGCGCCGTTTTTCTTTTTGTTTGCCTTTGGCTCCATGATCGTCTTTATAGAATCTTTCAGGTTCTGGTCTGGTTTTCTTCTTCAGAAATGTATCCACGCTGCTACTAGATGTCATAACTATCGTACTATTGGTTATCGCCACATTTACACGTTATTGTGATCTGATAAATGTCTGTCTTCACTTCTCTGGTAGCGATTTACACTTTATCTAAGCGTGTACTTATTCACAAGACTACATAAATAAATGATTTAACCTACAAAGTCCTATTCATGCCCTTTAATGTGACGGTTACACAATATACAATTTCAAAATATAAGTAGCATGAAAACTAAACACTCCAAAAACATATTCACTGAAACATCACTACTCTATCATATCGGCTGCCAGTTTTCGTCGAAAAACTGTATGTCTGTACCACCCTGTTCTCAAATGCTCCCCTGCTCTTTCTCTCTTCCAATCTCTATCCCTACCAAAAGACCTACTAACTAGAATCTTTTACCATGACTTTTAATTACTGGGTCTTCCCACCTATGATGTTGTCTCTGATTGGACCATTAAAACCTTAATTGGGGATATTCTGTTATTTGTTGGTCAAAACAACAGCAACCCATTAACTTTTGCCATATTTAGTGATTCAAACCCCAAAATTAATTAACTCTCATCCATGTTTGACCCAATGATCCATATTTCTTGAAAATACAATGTTTGGCCTATATTCTTGTAAATACAATGCTCAACTTATAAACTTTGGGATACTGATTCTTTGTAACATTAATCAAGTCCATGTGGAAGTTCGGCGCCATACATAGGATACCAGACAGTAGATAATTAGCTTATCACATTTTTCTCTTGAAAACACAAGGCGCTATGCCTTAGTGTGTTGAGCTTATTCAGGATTATTTTTTTCCCAGGTATGTACGTCACCTAAAAATACAAACTCTCTCTAAACATGACGACATTGTAATCTCACAGTACCTATGGCGCATTTCCGCCCTTCCAAAGTAGGCTATGTTATAAAAACATTACAGAATGATCAAGCATTATTTATCAACAATACACACGCTGTCGCACTTGCGGATGTTTTAACAGTGACGCCAGAGCTCAGCAAGTAAGAAATATTTCCAAGATAACATGACTCAAAAACTCACTACACAAGTACATGTAGTATGCACTATAGTTCATATTTCAGACGTTGCATTAGCAAATACTAGCAGAGTTTTCAATTCTGCACATTGTTGTCTGTACCTGAAACATTGGCAAAGCTTGTATATTTATTTATTTATTTTTTAGCTAAAAGCTGACCAATCAACCAAACCGAGCAATACTTTATACGAGAAAATCCCTAATTTCATTGACTTGCCCACGGACCCCTTTGAAAACCTCTGGTCTAGACAAACTGAGACTGACACACTGAACTAATTAGACAAACTCAACAACTGACATGCCTTAAGTGACCTCTGAGGTCAGTCTGTTATACCTGTAGGAAGACCGGAACTACAGTCTGGACATAAAGGTGGATAACTTATCACCACAAACGTGACTATGTAACCAACTATTTATTCACTGTACAAACACTGGGTTTATTTACTATGTACCAGCACTGGGTGTATTTAATGTGTACCAACACAGTTTTAGAACATTTTCGAAAAAAAAATGCTCTATTGTCCCCGTTTTGTCTGTCTGTCTGTCTGTCCGTCATCACCCTAGATCTCAACAACCATAAGTCCTAGACTCATGATGTATATATCATTTTGTAGGTCTTGGCCTGCCATGTGTGCAGCAAAAGTTCATTTTGCGATAGGACCTCTGAGAGCCGTGCTTCAGGGCTCCTAAGGGGCTTATATATTATATATATAGCCCCATTTTACACCTTGTACGTTCAATAAACCATTCATTTGGTGCGAAATACTGCAGCACGTAGTTTCACCAAGATTTATTAAGAAACTCATCAAATGAAATAGTAAGCTTGTGTTCTGAGTTTAATTGAAAGTATCAGAGCTATGCAACAATTGACGGAGTTTTCGGACGATTAAATGACTACAATTTCGAATGTTTTCAATTATGAGTCCTATTTCAGTAACCACAAACCACTTGTAGTTAGATTTAAGAGAAAATAATTTTTTTTCAAATATAAAGAAACGTCTTTATAATATTTTTTTTACAGATATATGCATTACACAACTGAATTTATAAAAATTTCCAAAATTTACAAATATTTACTGAAAGCTAACAAACGTACTGATACATAACATGAAATTGCGCTAACACGTCCTGTGTCCAGAATGGAACAGGCTTAATTGCTTGTTTTTTTATTGTGTACCTGAACTAGGTTTAATTACTGTGTATCAGGATTGGGTTTATTTACTGTGTACAAACACTTGGTTTATTTAGTGTTTACCAGCGCTGGGTTTATTTACTGTGTACCAGTAATTGTACAATTAGTTATTCACACAATGATAGTTAAATTGCTTTTTTTTGTTACGCAATAACATATTGACATTAAAAATATCTAAACAATTAAATATTGACATTAAAGATATCTACACAATAACATATTGACATTAAAGATATCTACACAATAACATATTGACATTAAAGATATCTACACAATAACATATTGACATTAAAGATATCTACACAATAACATATTGACATTAAAGATATCTACACAATAACATATTGACATTAAAGATGTCTACACAATAACATATTGACATTAATTTTAAACGAGTTTATACCACATATTAGACATTCACAAAACAGCGATGACAATATTAAGAAAATGAGCCATTTACCAAACAACTGAATGTTCTGAATGTAAAATACAAATTTTCTGAAACTATATGAATAACTATTTCATTACACTTGAGTCAAACGTTAACCGAAAAAAAAAAATAACAAAATTCTATCCAAAACTTTAAAATAACAAACTGCAACAAACACACAAACAAAAAAACGAATACATATAACAGTCAACGAATACTTATAACAGTCAACTGTTAAAACGGTTAAACAGTCATTCTATTTGTCACAGGATCCGTTAATTGCATCGACTCACTTATTGCAAGGGTAATAGTATAGGACGGAAGTATTAAATATGTATAGGATGCGATTATTAAAAAATGTTTCTTACTCTCACAAATTCAGTCTGAATTGTATGTTCCAGGCGTATTGGTAGTTATTCTAAAAACTTAGGGACTAAATAATTGTCAATTACTGACATTTTTATTAGTGACGAATTTGGGCTGGTGTTTTATGGCTATATATATGACAGGTGACACAGGGCTGCCAACTCTATCCACAGCCATGGCTGCCAACTCTGTCCACAGATAACTAGAATTTTATCTAACAATAAATAAATTAATTATAATATGATTATTTTTATATTGCTGCTGTTGTTCATTATTTCTGATCAATCAAGAGGGGATAACACACACATTGTTTCCTAATCAAATTTTTAAAAAAGAACAATTTTTCATAATTTCTTTTTTGTAATGACATCATGATGAAACATAAACACAGTGGCTTAAAAAAGTAATTTACTCTAAAAATAACAATCTATTACATATATTACTAAACTGCAGAAGAATAAGTCACATATCAATGTCCAGTTTGGTTAGCCTTACGTATCCATTTGTTTTGTAATGATAATATACACATTAAAAAAATACTAGTAAGACTCCAGTAGTCACAGTATAATTACTCAAATAATATCTAATTATTTTTTTTTGTTTTTTTCATATTTGAATTTTTAAATTTGCTGTAGATTTTCTGAACAATCTGTTTAGCAACATGGAAAATATTAGGCCCCTGACAACCGGGGCCGCACAGCCATCACCTCTACCACCTCCCTGACAACCGGGGCCGTACAGCCATCACCTCTACCACCTCCCTGACAACCGAGACCGTATAGACATCACCTCTACCACCTCCCTGACAACCGAGACCTATAGACATCACCTCTACCACCTCCCTGACAACCGAGACCGTATAGACATCACCTCTACCACCTCCCTGACAATCAGGACTGTATAGACATCACCTCTACCACCTCCCTGACAGCCAGGGCCGTATAGACATCACCTCTACCACCTCCCTGACAGCCAGGGCCGTATAGACATCACCTCTACCACCTCCCTGACAGTCAGGGCCGTATAGACATCACCTCTACCACCTTTCTGACAGCCAGGGCCGTATAGACATCACCTCTACCACCTCCCTGACAGCCAGGGCCGTATAGACATCACCTCTCTACCACCTCCCTGACAGCCAGGGCCGTATAGATATCACCTCTATCACCTCCCTGACAGCCAGGGCCGTATAGACATCACCTCTACCACCTCCCTGACAACCGAGACCGTATAGACATCACCTCTACCACCTCCCTGACAACCGGGGCCGTATAGACATCACCTCTACCACCTCCCTGACAACCTGGGCCGTATAGACATCACCTCTACCACCTCCCTGACAACCGAGACCGTATAGACGTCACCTCTACCACCTCCCTGACAACCGGGGCCGTATAGACATCACATCTACCACCTCCCTGACAACCGGGGCCGTATAGACATCACCTCTACCACCTCCCTGACAACCGAGACCGTATAGACATCACCTCTACCACCTCCCTGACAGCCAGGGCGGTATAGACATCACCTCTACCACCTCCCTGACAGCCAGGACCGTATAGACATCACCTCTACCACCTCCCTGACAGCCAGGGCGGCATAGACATCACCTCTACCACCTCCCTGACAGCCAGGACCGTATAGACATCACCTCTACCACCTACCTGACAGCCAGGACCGTATAGACATCACCTCTACCACCTCCATGACAGCCAGGACCGAATAGACATCACCTCTACCACCTCCCTGACAACCGGGGCCGTATAGACATCACCTCTACCACCTCCCTGACAACCGGGGCCGTGTAGACATCACCTCTACCACCTCCCTGACAACCGAGACCGTATAGACATCACCTCTTCCACCTCCCTGACAATCAGGACTGTATAGACATCACCTCTACCACCTCCCTGACAGCCAGGGCCGTATAGACATCACCTCTACCACCTTTCTGACAGCCAGGGCCGTATAGACATCACCTCTACCACCTCCCTGACAGCCCGGGCCGTATAGACATCACCTCTACCACCTCCCTGACAGCCAGGGCCGTATAGACATCACCTCTACCACCTCCCTGACAGCCAGGGCCGTATAGACATCACCTCTACCACCTCCCTGACAACCGAGACCGTATAGAAATCACCTCAACCACCTCCCTGACTACCGGGGCCGTATAGACATCACCTCTACCACCTCCCTGACAACCGGGGCCGTATACACATCACCTCTACCACCTCCCTGACAACCGAGACCGTATAGACATCACCTCTACCACCCCCTGACAACCGAGACCGTATAGATATCACCTCTACCACCTCCCTGACAGCCAGGACCGTATAGACATCACCTCTACCACCTCCCTGACAACCGAGACCGTATAGACATCACCTCTACCACCCCCTGACAACCGAGACCGTATAGATATCACCTCTACCACCTCCCTGACAGCCAGGACCGTATAGACATCACCTCTACCACCTCCCTGACAGCCAGGGCGGTATAGACATCACCTCTACCACCTCCCTGACAGCCAGGACCGTATAGACATCACCTCTACCACCTCCCTGACAGCCAGGGCGGTATAGACATCACCTCTACCACCTCCCTGACAGCCAAAACCGTATAGACATCACCTCTACCACCTCCCTGACAGCCAGGACCGTATAGACATCACCTCTACCACCTCCCTGACAGCCAGGACCGAATAGACATCACCTCTACCACCTCCCTGACAACCGAGACCGTATAGACATCACCTCTACCACCTCTCTGACAACCTGGGCCGTATAGACATCACCTCTACCACCTCCCTTTCAACCGAGACCGTATAGACATCACCTCTACCACCTCCCTGACAACCGAGACCGTATAGACATCACCTCTACCACCTCCCTGACAGCCAGGACCGTATAGACATCACCTCCACCACCTCCCTGACAGCCAGGGCCGTATAGACATCACCTCTACCACCTCCCTGACAGCCAGGAACGTATAGACAACACCTCTACCACCTCCCTGACAGCCAGGACCGTATAGACATCACCTCTACCACATACCTGACAGCCAGGACCGAATAGACATCACCTCTACTACCTCCAAATTTTGTTCTTAAGAAAAAGCAGTTACTTTTAAATCTAAGAACGGCTCAGGTTCGTGGTCACATGACAATGTCAAGACAAAGAACGAGGTGGCCTCATCAGTAGGTGGGGCATTGTGCCACATGTGGAGTGGGGCGAGATATGTAAGCATGATTATTGTACTAGTCCCCAGTCCAATGAATGTAAGTGTCCAACCACTTGGTCCAGGGAGCCCACAACAATAGGGATCCCATATTTTAGGGGTCACATGTTATAGGGGTCACACGTTATAGGGATCCCATGTTATAGGGGGTTCACATGTTATAGGGATCTCACGTATTAGGGATCTCATGTTATAAGGATCTCATGTTATAGGGATCCAATGTATCAATAAAATCTTTTGTTGTCCAAAATAAATAATAAACACTAATGTATGTGTACAATGTACAGGTGGACCAATAAACATTTCAACTCCTGGGCCCATATATTTTACTAAGTATTATTTAAAAACATCTAAATAACATGTAAAATATCTAAATAACATGTAAAATATCTAAATAACATGTAAAATATCTAAATAACATGTAAAATATCTAAATAACATGTAAAAAATACCAACAAACTATCCGTTCTCTAGACAGACTTGACATCCGCATCTTTCACAAATTATATATAGCAAAAATATTTCCCCTGACTCCAGTTTGACAATTAAAAATAAAATATAATCTGGACCCCAGTTATTAATGAAAATCGCCACGTTTTTAAAAACTTTGTAACGTTATATAACAACTATTGCACCCCCCCCCTTCTGATTTATAAGAATTTCCCGAAGGCTCTATGCGTAACTGATACTGGCTGTGCACTAGTAGGCTTACTTAACAAAATGCATTGACTGTGCTCAAGGTCTCAAGATGTAGGCCTACTTAACTCCCAACAAACGGCATACAATAAAATGTGACTCTGGTGATCCATAAAGTCAAACCATGAAAAATATTATTTTTTTAAATATTTTTTTATTACAAATGTAATATTTTTATTAAAAAAATGCATGCTAAATACTTTCTAATAAAAAATATTTATTTATTTTTTATTTAACTACAATTTCTCGCAAATAAAATAACACTATCAGTTGACCGGCACCGAACGCCATTTTGATTTGTTTACGTTTTGTCAGTCACTTTGACTACATTAAAATGGACTCAGATTCTCATTATTTAGTGGAAAAAGAACTTAAATCTAGTGACAAAAATGAAACTAACACTCGCTAAATCAAAAAAAAATATAAAAACATTCAAAACTGACCAAAAAACATTTTTTTTCAACTTTTTCAAGAAAAAACACAAGGTAGCCTCACGACACAGGCGCGCATAAGGCCAAACCCCTCATTTTTTTGACATTAAATCAAAAAAGTGAGGGGCAGTGCAAAAAACACACTGTGCATTATGTCTTTTTTAATAAAAAAAAAACTTTTTTTTCTACATTTTTTGCGTTTTTCTTAAAATTAAATTTTTTTATGTGAATAATTAAAGGAAAATATGCATATTTGAAAAAAAGTCACCAAACATTTTTTTTTTGAAGAAATTGATTGATAACTGAATATTTCATTTCAGAAATATATGTAGATTAATAAAATGTGTGAAAAAATGTTTTTGTTTTTAATACTTGTTTTTTGTCTTATTGCTGTTTGTACACTTTAAAAAAAAAATAATTTTGTTTTGTTAAATTCTTTTTTTTTAAATATTATCAAAATTCATTTTCACAAAAAAAAAGCTGCACAGTTTTAAAGCCTATTCAAAGAAGAAAAAAAATGATATATCACACATATATGGGCTATAAAGGAAACAGACAATATAGTCCAAAATGTAAGGACACCTGTTTGGTAATAAAAAAAATGCCAAAAACCTGCCGTCGATTAAGAGTTAATGAAATATGAAAGTGTATTTTGCGTTAGTGTCAGGTATTATTGTTAGAAACTAAAATTAAACACACAATCCATTGTGGAGAATCTTATTAAAGAGACGAAAACGTGAATTCCGTTTTAAAAACAAAACGATAAAAAAATATCTAACGACAACGAGCAAGAAAACTATTTCTAAAAGTTGTCTAGATCTTATATCTAGATGGAATGAAAAATTATCCAGACCTGGATAAAAATTATCCAAATTGGCAGCCCTGCACAAAACTCTGTAGGTAGTTTTTGTATTCAGTAAGTGAATTATTAGTTCAGTATTGAGGCTAAACGTACATCTTGCAAGTGAGTTGAACATTGTTTATGTGAACATTGTCTATGTGAACTTTGTTTATGTGAATATTGTTTATGTGAACATTGCTTATGTGAACATTGTTTATGTGATCATTGTTTATGTGATCATTGTTTATGTGAACATTGTTTATGTGAACATTGTTTATGTGATGATTGTTTATGTGATCATTGTTTATGTGAACATTGTTTATGTGATCATTGTTTATGTGATCATTGTTTATGTTGATTATAAAAATAACGGTCGTGACTAATATATAGGTCATTGTCTCTGTCACGTGACCTTACCTAGCAGATATTGCAAATAATTTACAACATTCTGTTATAGCTTGTTTTAAAACAGTAGTGGTGATCATACCTTTCTAGACTAATTGAATGAAGGTCACACATCAAGACATCTCAAGGTCAAACATGGTTTTTGAATTTTTTTTAAACCTATATAAACTCAGTCAGAGGCAGCCTTGGCAAGAATTGGGCTAGTGTCACATGACGGGCTACATGTGTGGCCTTTGGTGTCACATGACGGGCTACATGTGTGGCCTTTGGTGTCACATATCGGGCTACTTGTGTGGCCTTTGGTGTCACATGACGGGCTACATGTGTGGCCTTTGGTGAGACATGACGGGCTACATGTGTGGCCTTTGGTGTCACATGACGGGCTACATGTGTGGCCTTTGGTGTCACATGACGGGCTACATGTGAGGACATTGGTGTCACATGACGGGCTACATGTGTGGCCATTGGTGTCACATGACGGACTACATGTGTGGCCTTTGGTGTCACATGACGGGCTACATGTGTGGCCCTTGGTGTCACATGCCGGGCTACATGTGTGGCGCTTGGTGTCACATGACGGGCTACATGTGTGGCCCTTAGACACGTTTCTATCGCGCTTCACAGAGTCAGGCGATGGGCATGATTGGGGGGAAGGGAGGCATGAGAAGCGTTTGTTCTCCCTACTCGCCACCCCCAAGGGCCACCACTGATTCGGTGAGTTTGAAGCTTGAATTCAGAGTGAATCGTGATAACTTGACATAATTCGACAAATTAAAATCAACAACAACAATTAGAAGAAAACAACCGCAGACACACACTCTCTTAAAAAGACAGGCAGACAGATAGACAGACAGATAGACAGACAGATATATAGTATAAAACAGACAGATATATAGTATAAAACAGACAGATATATAATATAACTCCCATCCCTTATTTACAGAATAAAAATCAATTCACTGGACAAAAGTAAAAGTAATTAAAAATTACTCATCAGCTAATGAACTAGTGCACTTTAGTAAAACTATTGTCTTCATACGTTCTCAGCATATAGTGTGGGGCCGAATGTAAAGTGGTTTCCTGGATTCCGGATACCAATATAGCGCCCAGTTCGTTGCAGCGATATATTTTTTTCTTTTGCGCCGCCAATTCTAGCATGACAGGGTGACGTTAGCCTGCCACACCAGCTTTATTGGCGGCGATGATGCATGTCTGCCATGTCTACAGAGCGGCGGGGTGAATGTGCCCGATACATCTGCCGGTTTTTAACACTTGTTCAGACTGGCCAAACCAACAGGGTGTGTGCACTGCTGATCGGCCAGAATGGCTAGGCATGAATTTTTCCTGCCGCACAAAGAGTAGCGTGCCTAACCCCACCACTAGAAATGGCAGGCCGCGACGGTGTGTTTCAATGATACACTGGAAGGGTGTGGTGTGCCGACCACATCCGTCACCATAGCTAGTGGTGAATACTTTGGTCTCGAATTATCCTCGTTAACCATAATAACATGAGACCTCGATGGTCTTTTCCCTTCAGTTGATTTATGTATCCTAATCCAGGTGAGATTTGTTAAAGGTTCAACCTTGCAGCGATCTATTATAGATGTATAATGGTCAACAAGTAAATGACTCTTGTATGTAGAAATTTATAATTTTCTTAAGTGAAAAGAAATAGTCCAAATAATTTTAAATATTAGTGACGAAAATGTAATTCTTTTAATGTAATGGTTTAAAACTGAATCAAACTATTATCAGCTTACGCTAAAAGTAATTCAAATGTTTACTTTCAACAGAAATATTATTTTTATGCAGCATAAAAATTAATTATAATTATCTAAGATGAATTGATATTTTAATTTAGATTCAAGGGAAGTAACTTTTGATAATGGCGTTAGAAATCTTATAACACTTCATAGATATAATATCATTTCTTAGATATAATATCACTTCATAGATATAATGTCAATTCATAGATATAATATCAATTCATAGATATAATATCACTTTATAGATATTTTATCTACGAACTGATATTATATCTATGAACTGATATTATATCTATGAAGTGTTATCTATTATAACAATTAAATGAACACTTGTCTTTACATTTATGTTTGTATGTCAAGCCAATACATCGTGATTTGTATTGTCGCCATATTTGTATGCTTTTGAGAACAATTTATCTATTACTTTTGTTTGCTACATTGTGAACTACATTACTTTGTCTGAGTATAGTTTTACCTATTTTTCTATTTACTCATTTTGTAGAGTATTGTGAAATAAACTGTAATATAGAATTTTGTAGCACATGTATATTTCATCGAATTTCTTTGCTTTTATGAACAATCTTCTAATATCGATTCATACGCCTTATAATAATGAATATAAACATATACACAGTCTCTTGGTTAACTAAGTTTATATAATTAACTGAAACACATAACGATCTGAATTCATAATAATAATAATAATAAAAAAACCAGTTGAAGGGGGTTGGAGGTCGTAAGTCAAGTCGTTGCCTTTATTTGAACTGGACTCTATCAGTATGTGAGGAAATCAAGCTTGAAGATAATGACGGGAGGGAGAGAGATTGATGGTGCGAGGTCCCAGTCTCTCAACGTTCATCTGGTCCATACCATTAACTAACACTCTGCCTGGCTGACTTGCTAGGTCAAGCTGACATTATAACTATGGTTTTAAATTGTCAATGAAGCAAAACAATGTTGTTTTATTTAAAAAAAAAAAAAAAGAACTTTGAATTAATCGCCATGAAATTTGACACTAACAAACTTTACCCTCCCCGGGCTTGTTAGGTGAAAGGTCACAGCCAAACTGAAACTTGGGTTTGAATAATGTATCAGAATTAAAGTGTTTCTTTATGCTACAGACGAATACAGAGTATTATTAGACATACGCTGGCATTGAATTATATGAATCAATGTAATACAGAGAATTATTAGACATACGCTAGCATTACATTACATTAATCAATGTAATACAGAGTATTATTAGACATACGCTAGCATTGAATTATATGAATCAATGTAATCAATTAAACTTGATGAATAATTTGTGTAATGTGTAAAAAGATATTTAATATCATCAACATTGTGGTTGAATGGGATTGTGGCCGGGGGGGGGGGAGAAAATAAGTTGAAACAATTATTTTTTACAAGTAAATAAAAACTTAATTGTAAAAAGGGAATGTATAAAGAAATGAAATTATTTTAATGTTAAATTCTTAATGTGCAGAGGTAAAAGTTAAACTAGCGTAAAATAATTTTATGTTAACCTTGTCCATTGTTTTATATTAAACAAGTTTAAATTAGTTTAATATTGTATTTTAAACTTTTCAAATGTTTTATGTTAAACCAGCCCAATGTTTTATGTTAGACCTGTCAAAAGGTTCATGCTTAACTTGTCATTTGTTAGACTGGCTTAAGTTCACTATTATCAATGGTACATTTATCCAGAATGCAAAGTGTATTGCCCAACAACATATAATTAAATAACAGAAGCTCCTGCCAACAATGTCATCAATTTTTAACGTAACGTCTTTTGTTATGCTCCAGTATCACCATCAAACAAGGTGTTCATCAGATGAGTATGGCCTCGATAGGTCAAATCTAGAGGTCACCTACAAATTCAATCTTGGTTGGACGGTCACACTTGAGTAGTTGTTTGTATTCAATTACCGGCCTCTGGACAATGAAGATGGGCTGAGACGATGAATGTATCCGGCCTGTGCCATTTGGGGTCATTCTACTTGCTACCATGGCGATCTGATTTCTCTGGTCGGTGTCATTGACATGATTTGTGGCTAATTTATATGAGAATATGACGTCATTAAGTACAGGACACCCCATGGGACACCCATCTAAGTCTCACTGTGTGATGACCATCGTAAAGTACATTATACCCTTCTAAGTCTGACTGTGACCGTCATAACAAGTTGGTCATAAGTTATTAATTTTGACCTATTTAGTCTATCTTTATTTACAGTTAATAGTAATGACCGATTGAGTCTGTATCTTTATTAGCAGTTATTGATTACGACCGAATTAGTCTGTATCATTACTTACAGATTTTGGTTTTGAACGATTTAATCATAATGTATGCACAGTAAGTATGAAACATCTAATCACCAGGAACTCATAATGTATGCACAGTAAGTATGAAACATCTAATCACCAGGAACTCATAATGCATGCACAATAAGTATGAAACATCTAATCACCAGGAACTCATAACGTATGCACAATAAGTATCAAACATTTAATAACTAGAAATTCATAATGTATGCAAATAAGTATGAAACATATATTCACCAGAAACTAATAATGTATGCACAATAAGTATCAAACATCTAATCACCAGAAACGCATACTGTATGCACAATAAGTATCAAACATCTAATCACCAGAAACGCATACTGTATGCACAATAAGTTTCAAACATCTAATCACCAGGAACTAATAATGTATGCACAGATTGGCCTAGTTGTCAACTCTTACGATCAAGGTGTTTCTAGCATTATTCATAAATTAGAATTGTGTGCTGTTATTCTTTTTATTACCATTTAATTTAGTCCCTATTGGTAGATAAATAATTAGCCAATAATATGACTTAGAATGTTTAATCATGTGATGCATTGTTAGTAATTGAGGGGGTAAGTTCCAAAACCTGCTAAGTACAAAATTTTCAAAAATTGAGTTATCATACTCATTAGCTTATTTCCCTATATTGGCATATATTCTGGGAGTGGTTAATTCCAAAATCTGTTAGATACCGTTTAAATCAGCGCTATTAATTATTAACCACTCCCAGAGTATATGCCAATATAGGGAAATAAGCTAATGAGTATGATAACTCAATTTTTGAAAATTTTGTACTTAGCAGGTTTTGGAACTCACCCCCTCAATTTTTCACGTCACGATGAATACTCATACTGTACGTTGATGTACCACAAAACCAGAGTTTGAATCACTCACACCATACGTTGGTGTACTACAAAACGTTTGTTTGAATCATGCATATAACTGGTTGGCTATAGAATAATGTTGTATGTTACATTAAGATTATTATAGAATATATACAAGGAAATCGATAAATTTAAAATTGAGATAATTTAACTAGATAATAGGCCTATAAAATTAATTTACTTATAGGAAAAGTATTTAATTACATTGACAATTTATATGATAATTTTTTTTTTACTTTAAACAAAAATGTAATTAAAATAATAATTAAAAACCTTATTTCTTCATTACTGATTTATATTATTAACTATTGGAAAAATTGCTTTTGAAAAAATTTACAAAAATCTGGATTACAATTCATTTATAAAAAAATACATATACAACCTAGCTCTAATAAATAATTATTAACAAATAAATCAAGTTAATAGTTATATGGAATACATGTAATAAGTTAATAAGATTTTATTTAATAATTGATGTATTTTCTTTTGTCGGCTTTATGTTGTATTACAACACTTTTTATGGATGGTATATAGCTTTTTTAAAAATGTAAAATGTATGAATATGTATTGCCTTACCTGTATATCAAACCGTTCAACTGTGCAATATTCTCAAACCTACGTAGAAAGTACTTGTGGACATCCCAAAACGTCCTGGACACAGGTCAGTAACTATCCTTTATAAATGTATCTGTTCAAAAAAAAAAGTTATACTCCAGTTGATATTCTAAGATTGTGAAAAAAACAATCCCAACACTTTATGTTTATTTTACCACTTTGTCAAATACTTGTTTCGACTGAATACAGATATTCTCCTGCAGGTTTCAATTGGCTCTCAACTCTCTTGGCACGTTTAGTTATTTGTGCTATCGCTTTGTACCTCGCGATGGTAGTGGAGATTTTTTTTATTTTTATTTTTATTACTGTAACAGGTCAGTCTGTTTTGGGTAAAAAGCCAGGGAATCGACAATCTATTGTAAAGTTTATTTTTTTTTAATCTTCGGCACAGTAGGACTATTCATTTTATTACACTCGAAGTATTAATACAAACTTACATATTAATTTAAATTTGATTAGTATTGATGATATGAAAGTTTTCATCTATATTTCGCATTTATGTATACACACACAGAGTCCTGCAACATGTTTTTACACACACCGAGTCCTGCAACTTGTTTCTACACACAGATAGTCCTGCAACATGTTTCTACACACAGAGAGTCCTGCAACTTGTTTCTACACACAGAGAGTCCTGCAATATGTTTCTACACACAGATAGTCCTGCAACATGTTTCTACACACAGAGAGTCCTGCAACATGTTTCTACACACAGAGAGTCCTGCAACATGTTTCTACACACAGAGAGTCCTGCAACATGTTTCTACACACAGAGAGTCCTGCAACATGTGTCTAGACATTCCAATGTTTTAATAAATATTCTTCTAAAGACCTTTTGTTCTGTTTAAACTGAAATGAAAAAGCCTGCACATGTCATCCGTTGAACAATTCAAAAATCTTTTCTTCCATTCTAAAGGTTGATGACACCTCAATGACAACAATTTCTAAGTAGAGTATATTTTAAAAATACTTTGTTCATTGTTCATTCTATTGCAGGTACAGATGTGTCAGAACATTCTCCATCTACTTTATTTCAGGTGACACATTTTCTGTTTCATGACATTAAAAATAACAGCATCATGTTTAGTTATAAATAATATTATTTTATCAATATAACAAACAAATGTACCCGGCTTTGTGCGGAGAGATAGTAGTGTTAAAATATTTTTATTCTTATAGAGCAGAGGCGGGCCAACTTTACTAAGTAGCGGGCCACAGTGGGCTCGTAAAATTTAACGGCGAGCCGAACGAAGGGTAGATGGTTGACCTTGACCTAATATAAATTGAAACTAAACGTCAAAACATAAAAGGCAGGCCACTCTGGGCTGGATTAAACAGTCACTTTGGTTGTTGTCACCCCGACCTCAAGACTTCCATCATGGACAATGAGACACATTTCAAATGTTCCAGTACTAGACCATAGAGAATCATTTAGAATTGTGACGTTTGTAAAGTACGTCATCCCATTGGTCCAATAATTGATGAGTTTTTAATAACATAAGATATTAAATAAATTAAACAGTATTATAAACGTGAAATCATTCAAAAACTGTAGCAACCAGCAAAGCGAAGTAAAAATATTTTTATTCTTACAATTAAGCTTATTTAAAATGTTCCTTTCCTGGTCTTCAAAACTGTCAATCCCGCCATCAAAATCATCAACTTTCAAATATTACTTTCAATAGATAATAGAACACGATCAGAAAGCCCTGAATGTCCCATAGCGGATCGCAAGTAATAGTTATGAATTTTATAACATCATATAATGACTACTCTTTGGCGTTAACAAGATCATATCTGCTGCCTTCTTGTGCCTTCACAGCATTGGTATCTCTTTTAAAAGTTTAACTTCGGATCACTCATCATAGAAAGAGTTCAATTTTGAAACATACACCAGTCTTTCCTCCTCACTTACTGATAGTAGACATTAACCTCAAAGATATCTGGTGATTGATTGCTGTTGATCTGAAGTTCAGAATAGAAGCGATCAATACACTCCAGCACTCCCAATTATTCTCCTGCCATTCTTCTGTTCACTGACTTCAGATGGGCCTGCCCAATAGCATGCTCCACAGATTCACTTCTTGTTCAGAAATAGCCTCTAGATCGGTCACCACTTTGTCAAGCGTCAAGTCTTTAGCCTGCAGGAAATCTGTAGGTAGTCTGCAGGTAGTCTGTAGGTAGTCTACATGTAGTCTGCAGGTACTGCTGTGAAATATTAACAGCACTGGCAGGATTATGCTAAGATTTAAGCGTTATTTCATATATTTTGAGTGTAATGTTGGCAATGCTGGAGTTATGATGATCAATAAGTGTAATGTTGGCAATGCTGGAGTTATGATGATCAATAAGTGTAATGTTGGCAATGCTGGAGTTATGATGATCAATAAGTGTAATGTTGGCAATGCTGGAGTTATGATGATCAATAAGTGTAATGTTGGCAATGCTGGAGTTATGATGATCAATAAGTGTAATGTTGGCAATGCTGGAGTTATGATGATCAATAAGTGTAATGCTGGCAATGCTGGAGTTATGATGATCAATCACGAGTATCATGGAGTAGGTAACCGTCGCAATAAAATAGAAAAGTTTAGTAACTCATTAGTATCAATGTATGGCATCAATATTTACTACAAATTTACACTTGTGAGAAATACATCCAGGGCATCCTTCAGATTTTTGTAGTGCAGTAACAGTTGAAGCAGCAATGTACAGATTGGAAGATTTTTGTAGTGCAGTAACAGTAGAAACAGCAATGTACCGACTAGAAGATTTTTGTAGTGCAGTAACAGAAGAAGCAGCAATGTACAGATTGGAAGATTTTTGTAGTGCAGTAACAGAGGAAGCAGCAATGTACAGAATGAGAGATTTTTGTAGTGCAGTAACAGTAGAAGCAGCAATGTACAGATTGGAAGATTTTTGTAGTGCAGTAACAGAAGAAGCAGCAATGTACAGAATTGGAGATTTTTGTAGTGCAGTAACAGTAGAAGCAGCAATGTACCGATTGTCATCATTATTATTATTAGAAAAAATGACAAATAATACATCCTTGAGGGGAAGCTATTCGATGGTTTTCTCCCTTAAAATTTATATTCTGTCCTAATTTACTTTCAAATACTTGAGTGATAAAAACGATAGAATCTCAGAAAGATGTATATTACTTTCATCAAACTGTGTTTGTAAACAACGTCGCCAAGTTTATTTCATCACGTGACTACATGTGTCATTTTTTTAGCTCGTTTGCAAATAACGTTTGAAAATTTTATTTATATACATAAGCTCCAGACGCTCTGCATGGTGGCACCATGTGCTACTGATCTATATGGTGGCACCCTGTGCTACTGCTCATGATTTTAACTATGATCGGTTATAAAACCCTACAGGACCGAGTTCTTTCTGCTAAGAAATCTAGAGTTTGTCATTTTGGTGTCACCCCTATATTGTGTTCATATGGTTTCACCCTGTCTGCACCCTCTAGTGACGCCACTGAGAGAACGCAAAACATAGTACTGAAAAGATAATACTATCTGAACGAGAGTATATTTGATGCAAAATGTTTCATCAAATAGATCTTCATTAAATAAAAAGAAAGAAATATAAATGAAAAACATTTGTTTATATTAAAGTAAATAGAAACAGAAACAGTCCTCACTGACTGACTGACTTACTCATAGCCGATTCTTCTAATTCCTGTTTAGATAAAAGGCTGGCTGAAATTTGTCCTATTCATTCCTCACAGCTCAGTTCAATATCACCTCATGTTCCCTTGTGATAAAGACTGTTATTCTGTGCCTATACCTCATGTTCTGATGTGTGAAGACTGCTGTTCTGTGTCTATAACTCATGTTCCCTTGTGGTAAAAACGGCTATTCTGTCTCATTACCTTATGTTCCCTTGTGATGAAGACTGCTGTTCTGTGTCTATACCTCATGTACTCTTGTGATGAAGACTGTTATTCTGGGTCTATACCTCATATTCCCTTGATGAAGTCGGCCATTATGTGTCTATACCTCAAGTTCACCCTGTTAGTTAGTTACGTGTGACGAAGACAGTGACTCTGCAGCAAGCTTCTTTTCATATCGGCTAATGATCACAAACCTCATATTCCTTGGCGTCACGACGGTTGGTGTCACCCGGTGCGGAAAATTCAGGGTGTCACCCTCCCATCCCCTCAAGAATTCCACCTTGAGCAATGAATGGTACATGTTTTGAATTTTCCTGCACTAGACCTCAGAGAAGTTACTTTTAAATACTTTAGCGACAGAAACGATGGTATTACTGACTGCATTTCAGAAAGATGTATATTACTTTAATAAAACTGTGTTTGTAAACTATGTCTCCAATTTCACGAAACCTCGTGACTACATGTTTTCAAATAATTCCAGATTGATCCGAGCAGCTTTGAATTGTATTCATTTACCTAAGCTCCAGACGCTCTGCATTGTGTCACCATGTACTACTGCTCTGCATGGTGGCACCCTGTGCTACTGCTCTATGTGGTGACACCCTGTGCTACTGCTCTGCATGGTGGCATCCTGTGCTACTGCTCTGCATGGTGGCACCCTGTGCTACTGCTAAAGTTTTGAATTATGATTGGTTATAAGACCGACTAAACTATTTCAGCTATGAAATGTACAACTGTTCATTTTGGTGTGACCCCATAAAATGGCGTCACCCGGTGCGGCCCGGACCCCCTAATGACGCCACTGCTAATTATACAATCCTTTTCTTCCTATCTTTATAAAACTAGAACTTAACGATAGTCCCCACCTTATATGTCATTGTATTTTATCTGAACATACGCAAAATAATGGATTTAGCTCACCAAGATAAACATTTTCGGCTGTACAACTTGCTACTAGTACACAATAGAACGGGGAAAAGCTGGTCTTATCCATGCACACAATCTGTTGTGGTTAAAGGAAATGATTGTGTCAGATGTCATCGATCAAGTAATCCTCAGACTGACCATGTCCTCCCTGATCCTCAGACTGACCCTGCCCTCCCTGATCCTCAGACTGACCCTGCCCTTCCTGATCCTCAGACTGACCCTGCCCTCCCTGATCCTCAGACTGACCCTGCCCTCCCTGATCCTCAGACTGACCCTGCCCTCCCTGATCCTCAGACTGACCCTATCTTCCCTGATCCTCAGAATCCAATAAGAAGTACCCACGTCATTTTAATGTAGTACCCATCTTTCATCCCCCGTCACTGCCGAAAGCTGAATGGCCATAGAAAGAAACAGGTGACTGGTCTCTGCCAGGCTTTAACCCCCAGCGACAGATTCGTTCAGTTTACCACAAAGTAAAAGTAAGTTAATCATGGCAGAAGAAATTTAAAACAAGGGTGACTAATGCACCCCATGGTCAAGTTCGTATATAAATTTAATTATATTATAATATTTTATTGTTACATAAGAATATCAAACAAAATTTAATATGATAGTATAAATTTGTAGGGTTTTTCAAATTGTTAAAGTTTGTTGTTATTTAAATTAATATATTTAACTGTGCAGTGTTAATTTTACCAATAGTAGACACCATTATACAATATCATGGTGATATTTGTTATGAATATAGCAGACACCATTATACACTATCATGGTGATATTTGTTATGAAAATAGTAGACACCATTATACACTATCATGGTGATATTTGTTATGAATATAGTAGACACCATTATACAATATCATGGTGATATTTGTTATGAATATAGTAGACACCATTATACAATATCATGGCGATATTTGTTATGAATCGTAATTTTATCTCAAATTTCGTTTCTGCAATTCGTAATACTCAGTTTGAAAATATAGTTTCATACATTTAAATGAAACTTCAACTACATGAATAAATGTTGATAACTTTTAATGACTTTGTAGACTTATGACTTCTATAATGGGAACAAATGATATTTCAATATTGTTAGAATGTCTGAACCGGAAAAAAATATATGTGTCAATGTTGTTCTGGCCGTAGTAAACATTTGGCAGGATACAATCATTATTTTCTTACCTGTGTAGATTTATCCTATCCCAATCATGAGCCTCTGACGGCAGTACATTACAGGCAAAATATATGAGATGCTCAACTGAAACAGAATTAAAGTAATAATTTTTGAGTGAAGCATCTATGTTAGATTCGTATAAGCTTTAATTAGTTTCACTATCTGTTTGTGGGTTTGTCCTTAAATTTATAACTCATTTTTGGACCTGTTGTAATTTAGTTACAAAGGTCAAAGATGGTTTCAGTTGACAATTTACAGTTTAATAATTTTTAGTCATTGAATAAATGTTTTGTAGAATAACGAAGCGATTTGCTTTTTAGTAGAGCTGTTGTTAAATTTTAAATATCCAAATTAAAAAAAAAAATGTAATGAAAATTAAGACAAGTTCAATCGGTACAAATTAATGGATGCATTATTTGTATTCTAACAAAATTATTCCAGTGGCAGCCAAAGACATTTATATGCAACAAATTATAGAAATTTCATGGACTATTAAATACATATTGCATCCAAGTACAATTTCTTTTTAGGCTATTCGTACCAGCACGGTGACCTCTTCAGTTACAAATTTCTTTAAATCTGATTCTATATATCCACCCCCCCCCCCACCCCCATACTTTGTCTAGTCCAGACATGTGCAAACTACGGCTCACAGGCCTAATGCGGCCCTCCTGACTGTTTAATTAATAAGGCCTTTCAATTTATATTAGTTCACAAAAACACCCCCACCGCTTTCTACTCTGCCATGTTTTTTTCTCTTCTTCCGACCCAAATGTGGCCCGTGGATCGAAAATTTCGCCCACCCATGCCCTAGTTTCTGCTTAGCCCCTTATCCACTGTGACTTTTTCATGGGACAGAAACGCCACGTAAAAACGGCTCCGCCTGTAAGAAGGCAATGCTTATATGTCAATACAACAATGGTCAGAAGGTGATAAAAGTGTGATACATAGACCAAGTCTTTATCTAGTAGTGGTGGATTGTCACATGGACGAAATGTCGCAGTAAGACGTGACGGTGCATTGCACATGATGAATAAATATTGAATCTCAGAGAAACTGGAGTAAACACAACCGTATTATAGGATGAAGACTAACTTTACTATTGCCAAGAATGATATGTATGATAAAAACTAAAACTGCAGCCTAAAGATGGGTCTATGCATGATGGTAACTACAACTGTAGTCTAAAGATGGTGCTATGCATGATGGTAACTACAACTACAGCCTAAAGATGGGACTATGTATGATGGTAACTACAACTGTAGTCTAAAGATGGGTCTATGCATGATGTTAACTACAACTGTAGTCTAAAGATGGTGCTATGCATGATGGTAACTACAACTGTAGTCTAAAGATGGTATTTGTATAATGGTAACTACAACTGTAGTCTAAAGATGGTGCTATGTATGATGGTAACTACAACTGTAGTCTAAAGATGGTATTTGTATAATGGTAACTACAACTGTAGTCTAAAGATGGTATTTGTATAATGGTAACTACAACTGTAGTCTAAAGATGGTGCTATGCATGATGGTAACTACAAATGTAGTCTAAAGATGGTATTTGTATAATAGTAACTACAACTGCAGCAGAAAGATGGTGCTATGCATGATGGTAGCTACAAATGTAGTCTAAAGATGGTATTTGTATAATGGTAACTTCAATTGTAGTCTAAAGATGGTATTTGTATAATGGTAACTACAACTGTAGCCTAAAGATGGTGCTATGCATGATGGTAACTAAAACTATAGCCTAAAGATGGGACTATGTATGATGGTAACTACAACTGTAGCCTAAAGATGGTGCTATGCATGATGGTAACTACAACTGCACCCTAAAGATGGGACTATTATGATAGTAACTACAACTACAGTCTAAAGATGGGTCTATGTATGATGGTAACTACAACTACAGCCTAAAGATGTATGATGGTAACTACAACTACACCCTAAATTATATTTTTTAATCCCCCTGTAACCAAACAACTTTTCGTTGACCCAGTTCTTACAGCATAAAAGGGATCACATTGTTTTTTTTTAACCCTTAACCTGATGACGTTATTTGGTGGGAACAAAAGGACATTATTAAATAAATATTAAAAAAAACCAAAAAGCAGGGCCACTCATATGACAAGGGGGGGGTACCCGAACATACTCCAGAGTCCCCTGCCCAATAAGAGCCCCATCTGGGAAAGTAACTGCTATAAAATAGTCTAAAAAGTTGGTGAGTGCTGATCAGAGGGGTCACAGTTTGGGTAGATGGTCAGGGCCCAGGATGACCATACTGTAGACATGGGCGTTGCTAGAAATATTTCCAGGGGGGCATAAATACACTTTTTTAAAAATTAAATTGACAATGTCATACAGGCAGTGGCGTAGTAAGGTGGGTAAAAGGGGGCATCATGCCCCGGGCGCAGTTAAGCTCGCTACGCCACTGCATACAGGTTCATTTTTCAATTAAATTCAAGTTAAGTATAACATTAATTACTTATATTGACATAAATAAATGCATTTGAAAATTCAAAACATTTTGATAAGGACAAGAAGGTTCTGATTTTATTATTATTATTATTTTTTTTTATTTGGCCTTCTATAACTTGATTAGGCCTTCGAAAATGTTTTTTTTTAATGGCTACACTTGTTTGTTTATAATCTGCCACTGAGTGAATTTTTTAATTTATACTAAATTAATTCAGACATTCAAAAATAAAATTGATATAAAAAGATGGATATCAGAAATGTTTTTACAGGCTCAAGAAAACGAAAAGTTAAGCAATC
>JAGDYQ010000040.1:105008-121974 GCA_021962125.1 Bulinus truncatus | reverse complement strand
AAGTGTTATGTGGTCAAAGTGTTATGTGGTCAAAGTGTTATGTGGTCGAGTGTTATGCGGTTAAAGTGTTATGTGGTCAATATGAAATGTGATTAACGAGTAAAATATCTTTTAAACCTGTTTCTTGCACACTTGTGTAGAATTCAAATATTGAAGTATTTTTTTGCATATTATGGCTGTTGTTGTTCTTAACTGAGAATCCAAGATTTTTATATATTTATAATAAGTTGTAAAGTTCGCAAGCCTACTTATTTAACAGTAGATTGTGGCAGGGTAATGAGTAGAGAGAAGAGGACGACCTAAACTTCCAATTTGCGGCAGTAAAATAGAGTAACGGTATATCCGCATAAAGTGGGGTGCCATCGAGGTAGATGAAGTGTAGAATTCATCTGTTTCTGTCACCGCGGCATATAAAGGGATTGTGGGGTTAGCTGTCAACGCCAAGCCGCATTTACTTCCCTAACGAAAACTGGGTGGACTTGGGGAGGGGGGGAAGAGCTTGCACCAAATTTCACATAAAAAATGTTCTGCGGCCTCACTGAGGATCGAACCCAGGTCGACAGTCGATTTTCTACACCACTCGGCTATAATTCTATTTTTAATTTCATTTTTCTCAGATCATCTACCGTTAATAATGATCTGTCTGCATTACTTCCTATTGCTATAAATAGAACATATTCAAATTCCCATGCCGAGTCTTGTTATCTAGTTTTTTTTTTACACAGAAACACACACACAGACAGGCACACACACACACATACAGACACTTTTACCGCATACTGACAGACACACAATGATCACAGTGGCTGGGACCGCATATTGTGTCCAGCCGGGCAACATGAGTACATCCCCAGAAAATAGTGCACATCTATTTCCGATTACACCTAACAGATTTCGTCAGTCATCGCCACGCTATTCTAATTGGCTTGCTGACAGAACGGCAGAGATGAATTGAACAATGACACCAACCTCAGCCCACCCCCACCCCCAACCCCCCACACACCCACACCACCGCTTTGCCCCGAGTCCACCTAGACCACTGTGCCGGGAACAGGTGTTATTATGTACGGTGTATGTTACATAGTGTCATCTCACTCTCTCTCTCTCTCTCTCTCTCTCTCTCTCTCTCTCTCTCACTCTCTCTCTCTCTCTCTCTCTTTCTCTCACTCTCTCTCTTTCTCTCCCTCACTCTCTCTTTCTCTCCCTCCCCCCTCTCTCTCTCTTTCTCTCTCTCTCTCTATCTATCTCTCCCCCCCTCTCTTTCCCCCTCTCTCTCTCTCTATCTCTCCCTCACTCTCTTTCTCTTTCTCTCTCTCCCTCACCCCTCTCTCTCTGTCTCTCTCTCTCTATCTCTTTATATCTCCCCCCCTCTCTCTACCTATCTATCTATCTCTCTCTCTCTCCCACCTCTCCTTTCCCCTGTGAAGTAAACCGATAGTTTGTGGTCAGGTCAGTGTAAGAGTGTGTAAGTGAAGTCCCAGAGTCCCTACAAACCACTAATGCGACGATTTTTTTTTATGGTGACCTTCTTCATCCCCACCCCCATAGCCGATAGTGCAATGGCCATACAGGCAACAACGGGATAGTAAAGCGGGAATGTTAACCCTAGTTGAGCGCTTTTACCTCATGACCATCCGTCCAGTGTTAGGTCAATGTTGAACTGTTGGGTAGTACGGCATCGGACACTGACGGACAATGTCCAATGATGCGACCGGCCAGAGAAGCAAACGTAGTCCGCATGGGTCAAAACCAGGTAGACACATAGTTATAGCCCTATGGCAGAAAGGAAGTACGGACTGGAAGATAGGTTAATGAATATATAGACAGACAACATACAGGCAGACACAGGCAGAATAGAAAGATCAGACCGAAGAAGACAGACAGACTTGTCAGACAGATAGATAGAAAGATAGATAGATACTTATTATATAGATATATACTTAATAGATAGATAGATAGATAGACAGACACAGACAGACAGACAGATAGATAGATAGATAGATAGATAGATAGATAGATAGATAGATAGATAGATAGATAGATAGATAGATAGATAGATAGATAGATAGATAGATAAAAAGATAGATAGATAGATAGATGTCTCCATGTGACACATGTCATCTTTGTCATCCACGCCTGTCTCCGTGTGACATGTGTCGTATTTCCCCCCATACGCCCTGTGTGTGACTTTCTATGTCATATCACTGATTCCGTAATGCCTCCGTTGACACATGTCATAATGTCACGTGCGCAGAAAAAAAATAATAGTTTCATAGATAGATAATAAAAAGCAAACCTAAAATAAAAGAGGAGATATGAGAGCAAGAGAAACTGTTGGGAGAAGTCACGTGATGGATGTTCTATATTTGCATCAACTAAATTTAGAAACAAAACAAAGAAGGAGAAAAAAAATAACGAAGAGTCCAAAATGAGAACAAGGGCAGTAAATCTGGGAAGTAAAAAAAATTTTTTTGTTGATATAGTGTTATAATGATATAATGTTATAGGGATATATTGTTACAGTGATAATCTGAAGTGTTATATAACTTTTATTCACTGCCGACATTCCTCGTCCCATTTGCCGCCATTGTAAATTTCAATTCACTCACAGATTGTGTTGTTTCCCTTGTCACTCTCAACTAGATGGAGAAATCGGCTAGCCGCGAAAGTTTAAAAAGGTTGGGATGTTGATGTTGTTATCGTTGTTGTTGTTGTTGTAGTTTTCTTCACACTGCATCCCCCCTCCCTCACCCCCTCCTTGCTTAATACGGACTTTGGCCAACGGGCCCGCGGTTTGCCCAAGGCTGACCCTAGACGCGTACAGTAAATGAAAATACCATTGATGCGTCGTTTATTGTTATAAAAAGATACGTAAATGATGAGTGCAATCAGCAATCAAACCTCTAGGCCACCGGCGGCGGAACGAAGGCCATTTTAAGGAGGGGCAAGACAAAATATGACCGAAAGACAAATTTTAACCCCTTAATTCTATAATAGAATATAGTAATTCTGTAGCAAGCATTTAATCGATATTATTAAAAAAATAATATAGTAAAAAAGATAAAAATGAAAATTGAGCACTTCTGTCTCGTTATAAACTGATTCGTAATGTCAGTTTGTTTACCAAATTTAATAGTGAAATTAGATCAGAAAAATTCAGACTGATAATTTATATATGAATGATGATGAATATGAAACCGGAAACGGGAAACTCAATAAACAAAATTAATTTATGAAGAAAAGATAATAAATAATTGTAATATTTTCTTTAAAAATTACATTTGCCGTCATTCGGTAGATGGCAATACTTCTCTATACTTATAAGACCCATTTTGCTATCTGTCTTTCTGTTCCCTTAAAACTCAAGATCCAGACAACTAAATAACGTGAAATTTGATACACAGCAGTGGCGCAACCGGGGGGGGGCTTGAGCCACCCCCCCAGGCCAAATCATCAATACATAATTTACGTTATAAAGTTACAAAAAAGACTGTCAAACTGTGCTTTTTTCAATATGTGAGCCCCCCCCCCCCAACATTTTTTTGCTGGTTGCGCCACTTGGTACGCGTACACAAAATTACATGGGGAATGTTCTGTAACAGGTTTTAATTCCATCTCAATGGGTACTTTAATTGTAATTCATTATTTTGGATATCAAAGACATGAAAATTGGCAAACTTTTACCCCTGGATTTCAGGTTTTGCCACGATCTTCCTCTCCCAGTGCCATAGTTAACTTACTATAAATATGATCGGTACGGGGAACCAAATATCACATTACTTACTACATATTATTACATTCCATTCCTTTCATCCATAGGAATTGTCATCTTTTGATACAGTCATGCCTAAGAGAGAGAGAGAGGGAGAGAGGGAGGGAAAGAGGGAGGGAGGGGAGGGAGAGAGAGGAACTGCCAAAAATGTTGTGTATCACATTGCTTTAAGATAAATGTACCCTTTTTATTGCAATTTGCATGCAAATAAACCCTCTTTTTACGCGTCTTATTTCTAAATCTTAATTAAACGTCAAATTACGCTTCTTAAATAAACAAGAAAACATTATTTAAACCCGGGTAAAGCCGGGTACTTGCAACTAATTTTAAAATATGCCACAACAACTCTCAATAATGTGATTACTGTAAAATGTCAATTAATTATAATTTCTTTCAAATATTAAATTAAGAAATAAATCAAATGAATTTCAGAAAATGAAATAATACATATAAACTAAAATGAATTACAAAGTTAAAAAATTTAAAATTTTAGGGGGGCAGATTGGACATTCAAGGAGTGGGCGCCGCCCCCCTGTAAAGGTTTTAGGGGGAATGGCTGCCCCCCTGTCCCCCCTGCTCCGCCGCCAGTGCTCTAGGCTGCTCAGTCACGCACGCACACACACATGTCGCGCTCGCTGAAACAATGTACAAAGGTGGTGTCAGTTTAGATTGTGTCATCTCAGATTCACAACAACGACATATAGTGACCGACAGTAGACGTAAAGAGGGACCTACAGTGACTGACAAAAACCTTTCGTTTTCAACAGTGACCTACAGTGATTGACAGTGAGTAACAGTGAACTATAGTGACCTACTGTGACCAAAATTGACTAAATTTATGACCAACACTGAACTACAACTGACCGAAAGTGACCTACATTGACCTATAGTGACCAACAGACTCACCAGACGTAAAGAGGACATTAGGGCCGCTCCCGCCCTTACAGGGCCCCGTCAGGGTGTGCACAGGGGATATATGTTATTTAAAAAAAAGACTTAAAAACGTGCGTGTGTCATTGATGAGAGGGGCGCCGGTCGAGATGCCTTTGGCCCGGAGGCCACAGATTAACTAATGGCGGTCTGGATGACGTGATACCATCTCATACACTGAGTTCATTCAAACACAGGGACATACTTTTGTTGACATTGTTCGTGCGCCTGTAGTAAATAGTTCCACAGCCATTCTCAGAATTAGCTATCAACAGATTAGGAGATAATAGAGCAGGACATTGTCTACGACTTGCAAGAACCGCTTTAAAAATTGGTATCGATACTTGGTGAAAATTATGTAGACGTTCGCGGTGTAGCTAGCGTTAGCGGTGTAGCTTAGCGTTAGTGTTAGTGGTATTGCTAGCGTTAGCGGTGTAGCTAGCGTCAGTGTTAGCGGTGCAGCTGAAGTCAGTGTTAGCGGTGCAGCTAGCGTTAGTGTTAGCGGTGCAGCTAGCGCTAGTGTTCGCGGTGTAGTTAGCGTTAGCGGTGTAGCTAGCGATAGTGTTTGTGGTGTAGCTAGCGTCACTGGCGCCCAGGGAAGGGTTCGAAAACTTTTCCCCACCACTACCTTTGCAAAAAGTAATACAATATATAAAATGCCACACCCCTTTCTGAATGCAAAGTAAGAGTCGCCCGTGTCTGACCACCTAACCCCCAACCCACCCACTCCCCCCCCCCCCCCCCCCCATTTGTCACGCCACTGGGTAGCTTGTCATTAGTTCAGCACCGACACTATCTGTTTAAATTCCGCCATTTTGTTTTTCTCAATCCTCACCTCCCCACTTCTTTTACATTCAGGTGTTCAGTTTGAACATCCCTCCTTGTACCCGTCCTAACGTTCAGATTCCAACCGTCACTTCACAAGACACTCGGGTCTGCTTCGATCAATCATAAAATTTGAGGATATCCACCCCTCCCTCTCGCCATCTTCTCGCACCCCAATCTCCCCCTCCCCGGTACACCACCACCACTACCACGACCCGGGCCACCCCATTTCACCTGCAGTTTACACAAGATTATCACGTGACTGATGTTGTCTCTCTTTCTCTCAGTCTCTCTCTCTCTCTCACTCTCTCTCTCTCTGTACACACACACACACACACACACACACACACACCTCGTGTACTGCTGGGAGATTTCAAGCCCATGCTAGTTGTCTTGTGTTCCTTGTTTGTTTACTGGCATGAAACGCTCCGGCTCCATCACCATTTCAATTTATCTTCATAAACAAATAAAAACGAAATAAATAAATACATAAATAAAATCAACAGCGACTACAGGTAACAGGGGCTACAAGGTTTTCGTTACATTATCTCGGACAATCTAGGTACTGGACAAACCGTTTTTAAAAGGGGGGGGTGTTTGGGGGGGGGGGGGGAACTCACGCCTGGCTGTGACATTGCACAGAGCATTTCGGATGGCGACTATTGTGTAATACAGTGAACACATAGAACATATAATATATGATGGGGTGGGGTGGGGGGGGGTAGAGGACTATGTGAGACCGTCAGTGCATATAATGTGATAGTGAATTAGTGCACATGTGCACTTAAAAAAAACGTGACTGAAATCTGTGAGTACACTTTGTATCAGGATGAAGAAATATTGAACGAGGCTACCCATTCTTATGTCAATGACACACACACACACACACACAAAATGTCCCGTTTCATTTAAGACTGGAATTTATATAACGAATAGGTGCATTAAAAAAAAAAACATTATTTTGTTAGAGTTAGTATCAACTATAAAACTTCCATTAAATTTTATTAGGTAAAATCATTATTACTGACTGGTTGAAGAATAATTATCCTTAAATACATAATCGTCTAACCCGTGTGTCTCCCTCAGGTAGTTTTCATATCGTGCGGCGTATGCGTTGTAACCTTGTGTCTCCCTCGCAGGTAGTTTTAATAGCATGCGGCGCGTGCGTTGTAACCTTTGTGTCTCCCTCGCAGGTAGTTTTCCATAGCACGGTATTTCATACGTTTCTTTGTTATTTCTGTTCATAGTTCATGGCAATAAAGGTCACACGTTCTTTTCTATTGCAGTATTTCGTATATTTCTTTGTTATCCCTTCTGTAGGATTTCGTGCAGCCAGCTTCAGCAGACTTTTCCACTAGTAGAATAGTAATTTGTCAATTCATCTAGTTCTTATCAGAGCCATACATCTGAGAATGCTAAATAGTTAAATTTTTCATAAAAATAGGAAAACTCGGTCGTGATCTCGCTAACTCCGGGTAGGAACCTGAATCAGTCTTTGGCAGCCCGAGCCCCCTTCTCCCCCCCCCCATTCCCACCATTACATTGGGACCAGTGTCCAGTGAAGAGAGAAATGACCGCCGGGGAGTAAATGTGAAATTTTCGACTAAGCGTCACACACACTCAATCATACACACACACACAGACATTCACGCTCATACAGACACACACACACAAACTTACACTATCTGTCTCTCTCACACACACATGCAAACACACTTACTCATTCAAACATAAACATTTATACAGACATACAGAAATACACTCACACATACACACACACACACTCATAAAAACTATTGGCCTGACTGTGTGTTTAAATTTGACCACAATGTGTTTCCCACTTTGAATAACAGTTTCCTACAATGCACTAACTGTGGTGAATTTTAATGAATAATTGATTTACGTTTTGACTTACGTATTGTATTGATGAGAAACGAAGACGAGACCATGAGACACGAGCAAAGAAACTTTCCATAAATATTTATCTGACAACTGAATTTATTGTTATTATTGAAACTGGTCTCTGATTGCGATAGTTATCAACCTCACCGTTGGACATGCATTCATATTTGTTTAACACGTTTCTTTGTACTTTTGAAATTTGTTTCTAAACATGGAAACACAGTTAAGGCCATATTATCATCAGCTATATTGTAAAAATAGTGTTAAAAGCGTGGGTGAATAAAATATGATTGGTAAAATATGTCTTTACATAAGTTGATAAATTGCAAATCATTTATTCATCTAAATGCGCATCCACGCTTACATTTTTAGTAATGATAGTTTATATAAATATTTTTATGTTATAAGAAAATATTTATATCTTTTATCATTAAATTTATTGAAAGAATTTTTTTTTTTTTTAAAAAGGGTTTTAAGTATTTATTTTATCCAGAATACTATGTCCCATAATGCACAGGCAATCCACTTATAACAGAATTCATTCATTTACTGGTCCCCCGTCGAGGGGGACTTCAGTGACACTATTTCCCACCGGGACTTGCCAGACAGTATCTCTGGTGGAGGACTCTAGCCCCTGGCTAACTTTTCCCCTCTTGGCGGGTAAATTAAAAATGTAGATAATGACTTCACATTGTTCTTTCTTTCTTTTTCCAAAAGGGCCAATTTACGTTTAGTTTTGGTTGTCCATCTCCCCTCCCCTCTCAGAGATGGAGTCTGACACGTGGCTGCTGACATTGTTAACTTGTGCTGTGGTCATTATGTCCAGCTACTTAACATAGTGATATAAGTCAATGGATCGCCAGTCTACATAAATCTCACGAGGCTTCGTATTGATCAATAATAAATCGTCCATTTTTTTTTAAATTGATCACAACAATTTTGACGGTTTAATTAATGATGACCGTTTCGATTTAAGCAGAGGTTCTTAAACTGTTGTGCCTTTTAAAGCAGTGGTCCCAAACCTTTTTCTCCCACGGACCGGTTAGCGTTTGATAATTTCACCGCGGCCCACTGGATAAGTGTGTGTGTGGGGGGGGGTGCGTTCATTATTTCTCGTCCATGGAAATTCGCACAATCACGAGATAAATAAATAAAAAAGGAAATGATTTCATATTTCTATGGGCGGCCAAGTAACATTCGTTTCCCTGATCCGGTTCCATGTGTTGGGGCCACTGCCTTTAAGCACTAAGTTCAATTAACAGGGACCCAAAATAAGGAACATTAAAATGGATATCATATCCTCTCAAAGACTTTACAACATGCCAACATACCTGAGGGTGTGGTATTGTAATTTGGAATCCTGTGTTTTCTTTTCTTTTAGTGAAAAACAAAGGCGGGAGGGGGGGGGGGAGGAGAACAATGTAAGTTACACTGGCCAGTACTGTGCTGATCACTATGAGATTATGGCTGGGCTGGCAGCAGGCCCGTAGCGTGCGGGGAGCCGGGGACCGGGGCCGGGCCCCCTGCGTTTTGTCTGGCCCCCTCTGCTTATTTGTTCTACTAAGTAAAATGCCTATTACCTGTCCCGCCTGCTATTGCCTGGCCCCTTCTTAGAATGCCTGGCCCCTCCAGTAGAATTTTCACGCTACGGGGCTGGCTGGCAGTGCGCAATGGGTCCGCTTGGTCATACATGGGGGTCATCTCTGACACATTGATGTCGGCTCTGATGTTTTCCACCTCCGTAGCCAAAAAAAAAAGAGTCTTGAATGCTTTATGTGGGCCCCTGCAAACCATAAAAACCATGGGGCCCTTCTGTACAACTGCTTAGACACATTTTTGCAGATTACGGTATGCGACAGGGCACCCCCCCACACACAATACATATGTTCTAGGCCAGCCGTTACAGCATCTTCTGACATCTATTTATTTATTTATGTACAACTTTGTGTACAAATTTGTGTACATTTTTTGTGTACAACTTTGCCCATGCTTTTATTTTTATCATTCTTTATGTTCTTCTTTGTATGCATTTTATTCTTTAACTAATAGAAAAGCCTGCTGAAGCTGGTTGAACGAAATTTGACAAATGGGATAATAAAGAAATATATGAAATACTGCAATAGAAAAGTACATGTGGCCTTTATTGCCATGAACAGAATACGATATGAACAGATATAACACAGAAATGTATGAAATACAATGCATACACCGCAGGATATGAAAACTACCTGCGATGGAGACACAGTGGTTCGACGTACACCGCACGATAAGAAAACCACCTGCGAGGGAGACACACGAGTAAGACGATAATGTATTTAATGTTTTATCATTTTGACTAATGGGTTGGTTTTTAAAGTTATTTCATTTAATTTTTTAAAAAATTTAAGATAGTCCAGTGGTGAATATGTTACTTTGAAAACAAATCAAACAACAGACACTGTGCATTCAAAATGAAATAATACAAATAAATGTCTCAGTAAATTCACAATGTTTATTTCAATGCTAAGTTTGTTGATAGCTGTTTCTAAGTTGACACAACTCGTTTTATATTGTTTATTTAATTGTAACAACAAGAAAGTTAATCAAAAGAGATCAAGTCATTTGCCAATGTCTACAGTTATCGTTCTTAGTTTCTGGATGAACTTGCACTTCTTTATAAAAAAAAAGGAAATAAGGGACGTAACACTGAATATAGCTAAAAAAATATTTACTTTGAAACTTTTGTCTCCCTTGATCTTTTTTTCTACGTATAAAAGTATTGATATCTGAATTTGTAAAATTTACATAAGATTTTACTCAAATTCTTCAGCCTCTGTAACTATCACTTTATAGTATAGATATGTATGATATCCTTCACCCCATTAAAATACGCTAGGAAGTTTGGCGTCTTAAAGTATTTTAAATCTTATAGTTGAAAAATGATCTCCAACAAACTGGCGAGATACGTTATAACAAAATATATTAATAATGTAAAGTCACACTTAGAATATACGTCAATTATTGACAATGTAATGTGTAACACAGATAGTTAGACAATTATTGACAATGTAATGTGTAACACAGACAGTTAGACATACATGAAAAAAAACATTAATTTTTTTTTTGACCACAAATATTCTCAAAATGGCGTATATTCCTCTCAACACAGTACCTCGCAGACACGAATTTGTCAATGAACTTTTGCCAACAAATTCGGATATCTACAGGGTAAGAGTTAAGACGAAATCTGGCAGGTAGTCAGGCATGAAGTTAAGACGAAATCTGGCAGGTAGTCAGGCATGATTCGCATGAAGTTAAGACGAAATCTGGCAGGTAGTCAGGCATGAAGCGACGGACTCTGAGACAAACTGTTGCTGGTAATCGCTTGGGTGATCTAGTCTATTTAATCGTTGCGATACTTACACTAGTTGTTTATTTCAGAATCGATCCTTAACTTGTTGATGTATCGACTATGGTTACATTTTCTTGACTTTTCATCTTGCACATCTGTTTATCTAGAAAAAATCATTAAACATTTCATCGATTAATTTATTTTTTGAGTTATGTGGGTTTTGCTAAACCGCTTGAATATTTAGGAAAAAAAAATATTTCAGATCATAAATTTGTGTATTAAGGGCGTATCAATGATTTCAGATCATAAATTTGTGTATCAATGGCATATTGATTTCAGATCATAAATGTGTGTATCAATGGCGTATCAATGATTTCAGATCATAAATTTGTGTATCAATAGCGTATCAATGATTTCAGATCATAAATCTGTGTATCAATGGCGTATCAATGATTTCAGATCATAAATGTGTGTATCAATGGCGTATCAATTATTTCAGATCACAAGTTTGTGTATCAATGCTACATTATTTGCTCAACACTTAATATGTTGTTGTTTTGTGTTCTCAGACATCAGACCAACTTTTCTGGGTGCACTATATATATACATATTTCTATCATCTCTTGACCCAGCTATTTTTTTTTTGTTGTTGTTTTTTTCAAAGTCAGTAAAGTCCTTTGTAAGGATGAGATGAAATTTCTTTAGATCCTATCAACCACTAATGGGGGTCTGTTTTATATGGCGCCCTCCTTTCACCCCCCCCCCCCCAGCCATAGTCGATAGTGCATGAATAACACAGTAGATTATAACGAAAGGTAAAGCGACTTGACGCCATGAAGACATACTTTTTTGTTTTGGGGGGGGGGGGGGGGGGGGCGGGAGAGTTGTATAAAGTATTGGACTAATAATATATACGATTTATATATAACTGATGTTATATATATATTTATACTTGTAGTCATTTTATTATGAATGATAATGCTAACTATATTCAATACACACAGGACCATTTTACAGCTAAGAGTTAGACCGGCAACACTCACGCCTCGCCCCTGGCGCACACATACATAGATGTATATCACATTATATTAAACCGGTTTTCGCCAGGGCACTGAAACTCATGGGATAGGTGGCAGGGCCGTTTTAAGGTCATCGTAGGCCCTAGGCACTTTCAAAGTCGTAGGCCCTAGGCACTTTCAAAGTCGTAGGCCCTAGGCACTTTCAAAGTCGTAGGCCCTAGGCACTTTCAAAGTCGTAGGCCCTAGGCACTTTCAAAGTCGTAGGCCCTAGGCACTTTCAAAGTCGTAGGCCCTAGGCACTTTCAAAGTCGTAGGCCCTAGGCACTTTCAAAGTCGTAGGCCCTAGGCACTTTCAAAGTCGTAGGCCCTCCCCGATTTCAGTTTTTAATATTTTTTTCAAGAATGCACTTTATTTGCCATTCTGGCTTTTGTAGGCCCTTGAAAAGTCCGTAGGCCCTAGGCACAGTGCCTACTGTGCCTATCTGATAAAGCGGCCCTGGATGGAGGTGGGGGGGCGGGGACCAATATACTGTTGAGGTAGCTTTACCTGTGACCTGCATCACACCAGTCATATGTACCCACAATACACCATCGCAACCGCCGGGTCACCGTGTCGTTCCAGTCAGGGTGCCGCCTACAACCATGTTGTCACCACGAGTGGTCTCTCGGCTATTGCCCGAGACTGCCGAGACTGAAATCTTCATGGATACACCGCGCGGGGAGGGAGGGAGGGGGGGGGGACTTACGTGACTGGCGACACTGGGTGGGGGGATGGAGAGAGAGAGAGAGCGGGGAGGGGAGAGGGGCTCTCGTTACCAGCATCGGCACCACCCAGCGTCAAATTTCCAAAAGACTAGCTTTTACATTTTACTACCTCTGTAGGACAGGTATGTTAAGACTTCAAATAAGCTTTCTACACAGTGGCGTAGTGGGGGGGGCACTACTCACATCGGGGCGCCAAATGGTATATTTTATATATAATATTATATGGTTTTTGAATGGGGGGCGGGGCGCTAAAAAGGTATTGTACCCCGGGGCGCGAGTTAAGCTCCCTACGCCACTGTTTCTACATTTTTTTTCCTACCACTAAAATGACTTTTTCGTTGCTCTCCATTAATTAGTTTAACTTACACATCTTAGGTAATAATTAGATATGTATGAGCTTACCTTCAGCTAACGTGTAAATCCTCACATCGTGTTTACTGTAACGTTGTCAACATTGCCAATAGTGTGGCGTGGTGCTAATATTATTATACACGTATGATATCGCACTCAACAAACCTTGCTTGACACTGCAGTAAAATAAAAAAAAATCCATAATTATTGTAATTTTACCCATAAGAGGAAAAAATAATAATGGGACCACAGCTTGCCCATTTACCGCCGAGTGGCTCTTACCTGACTTATTGAATAAAACTAAACAAACAAACAAACAAACAAAATTGAATTAACCAAGAGTGAGTTAATGATGCTAATCGTCTGTTTTCGGTAATTACACTTAACATTGTCTCCGCTTTATGTATTTTATTTTCTGAGAATTAGACGTTTCACCAACAAAAAGAGAGAAAATGAACATGGAAGAAATAATACTGGTAATTATTTAAGTATGGCGGGATCTTCTAGCCAACACGCCAGGACGGGACACGCTCCCTTTGTTGCATTCCAGTCTATAGTCTCTCCTTCCCTCCTGCCACTGTGTGTGTGTGTGTGTGTATGTGTGTGTATGTGTGTGTGTGTGTCAATGTTATAATAAACTGTCATCTAATATGTTCCAATGAAACAGTATATATATATTTGATACCATCATTCTCCGAAACCCACCTCCCCACCCCTTCCCCCCCCCCACCTAAGAACACACCGGCAGAACGCATTCACATGTAGGTCAAAACACACACACGACACGCTTGTAATTGTGTTGGTTTTTTTTTTATATATATATATATATATTTTTTAAGTGTGTTGCACATTTCATTCTTCGCTGCGTTATGGATCTTTTGGTAACAGGTGTGTGTATGACTACGTTAGTTGGTTCCGGTGTTGTTGTTGTTTTTTTTTTAACGATTTAATCACATGACCAGGTCACGTGACTGCGGCTATAACGACCGGCCGAGAAGAGAATGGTGAGGGGGGGGGAGGAGGGAGGGGACCCGCGGGTATGATCAGCGTGGCTCTCCCAACCAGCACAACACAAGCAGCACACACATAAACATACACACAAATATACACAGACACATGCACGCACAACCACTCAAACAAACAGGGCCGTCTCATGTTCGTCGGGCGCCTGGCAGTGGCGTAGCTAGCTTAACTCGCTCCCGGGGCACAATACCTTTTTAGCGCGCACTCACACCTCCCCCATTCGAAAACTATATAATATTATATGTTTTGTGGACCATTTGGCGCCCCTTTGTGAGTAGCGCCCGGGGCATGTTGCCCCCTTGCCCCCCCCTCCCTCTCCGTCGCTACGCCACTGGAGCCTGGGCTGTTATGTATCTATAGAGATATGGAGTCTCCGGGCGGTTTGTATTTATAGAAATGTCGGGGTTTCCCGATAATCACATTCGTATTTGAAATTTCATTTTTTTTTTCATTTTTGGGACCGCTGAGGTTTGTCGGCACTGGGCACAAGGCCTTTAGGAACAGATCGTCCTGCTAACATATCCCACAAAACACTGGGCTACCAACATCTAGTACGGTGGCTTCCTAACAAAAAAAATGCCACCAAACCAATCAGGGCTCATCTGATCACACATACCTTGTGAGAGTGAGAGACAGAGAGAAACAGTGAAAGACAGAGAGAAACAGAGATAGATGGACAGAGAGAAAGAGATGGAGAGAGAGAGAGATGGAGAGAGAGAGAGAGATGGACAGAGACAGAGAGAGATGGACAGAGAGAGATGGAGAGAGAGGAGAGAGAGAGAGGAGAGAGAGAGAGACAGACAGAGAGAGAGAGAGAGAGAAGAAGAAGAAGAGAAGTTTAAGGGAAATGGGGCTCTATTATATTTTCGCTGTGCATACCCACACCCCCTTTAATTTGAAGGCGGTCCTGACACACACGTCAAATAGATTGACGTAATATAATGACAAAGAGACACCTAGAGACACAGGCACATAGACACACTCCAACATACTAACAGACAAACACGAACACAAGCTAAAGACTGCTCACATTGAATTCTAGATCTTGTATTACTTCATCTGTAAAGTCTCTCTCTCTCTCTCTCTCTCTCTCTCTCTCTCTCTCTCTCTCTCTCTCTCTCTCTCTCTTTCTCTCTATTTATCTCTCTCTCTCTCTCATTTTTATTCCAGAGTTTGATTTAATATCAAATTAAAAAAAAAACAAAAACCATATATTTTACAAGAAATGAAACAAAACAATCACCATTCATATTATATTACCTAGATAATTGCCGGAATAAGCTCCCTTGATTGTAGATCTCACAATCTAGTCTTCACTACCCAGACCTTGGTGATGTATCAATGTAAATACTGAGACATGATCATTTCACTGCAGTAGTCACTATCAGAACTATTCAGAACCATTCTTAGAGATAGATAAATTAGGCGAAAGCCTTGGGCCACACACACACACACACACACACATACACTGCAACCCCTTGGGCCCTTTCAAGTATAATTTCTTATTAAATACAATGTTAAGGGTGTGCCGAATGTATTTTGTCTAAGACATCCATATACCTCTGAATTACCTGCCTTATGACCTCCATATATCACTCAAATGACATCCATATACATATGAATTATCTGCCTTATGACCTCCATATATCACTCAAATGACATCCATATACCTATGAATTACCTGCCTTATGACCTCCATATATCACTCAAATGACATCCATATACCTATGAATTATCTGCCTTATGACCTCCATATATCTCTGATGTTTCACGCACTAATCCACAATCTAGGTGTAAGTCAACTGCCAAGTTCGAGATTTCAGTAAAGCGAAGGAGAATTACACTATATAACCATATTCACACATACGAGCATGTAACATACACCACATAACCAAATGAACACATACGAACATGTAATATACACCATATAACCAAATGAACACACATGAAATGTAATATACACCATATAACCAAATGAACACATATGAACATGTAATAAACACCATATAACCAAATGAACACATATGAACATGTAATATACACCATATAACCAAATGAACACATGTGAACATGTAATAAACACCATATAACCAAATGAACACATACACGTACATGTAATATAACCATACGAACACACATACGTACACACATACCACAGTGTTTCAAAAGCTCCACAACTTTGTGACAAATTTGAAATAGTCTGTTGGGTCAAGGTAGGTTCACCGTTCCTGTAATGTTATCTGTTACGATCTTGTTCCGTTCTTCTCAGTCAACTCACGTACATAGAGTAGTCTACTATTACTGCTTCATCCGTATTATTTCTGGGTAACTTTGAGGATGTAAAATGATAATATGGAAAAAATTAATAATTTGAACAATACTAAATTTATTTCTATTTATTCGTAGTCGATTACCACTATTTCTTTAAGTCCAAAGCTTAAATTTCCAAAATGGTTCCTAAATAATAAACCGATACATAAAAATAGTCAACTATGTAGAAAGATCGGAAAATTGTGTAGAGAAACTCGAAGATCAAGATTCGGTTTAAGATTCGGTTATCAGATTCCTATTCCGATACAAGTTTCGATACCCCAGACTACCGAGTTCTGCGCCGACGGATAAAAAATATTAAATCGCTTTTTTCCCCATTTAAATTTTTTCAATAGAAAATATTTACGCACAGAAAATATTTTGTTTCTAGTTTATTGTATCGCGGGTCGAGTGGGAACCATTGAAGCATTCCCCGCATGTAGCAGTGATCGTCTCCTGTCACGTTCTGTCTTGGATGTTATCCCCGCATAACCTCTGACACGGGGAGGAATCAGATATTGCTGTAACTGATAGTCGGACCACAGGCTTTTTTTTTTCTTTTTTCATTTTTATGGTCCATTGACCAAGGGAATCGCAGACAGAACGGGTAGTGATGAAGCCACAACCCGGATAACGATTATAGTCTTAACCAGTGGTTTCTAAAATTGTGACCCTCGTCTCCCTCATTGAGTATAAAGGTCTCCTCCGCGTGTGCTTACTTAGTGACTTTGAACTTCA
>JAGDYQ010000040.1:65821-104508 GCA_021962125.1 Bulinus truncatus | reverse complement strand
ATCAATGTGGCATTCAACAAAATAAATTGTACAATTAGCCAGTAATATTATTCTATTATTTGGTCGTTCGTAAAATTGCTACTTCTTTGTGTCTATTTTACTTGCTTATAACACAGATTAGATATTATACAGATAGTGTGCATCGCTATATAAATAGTCCTCGATTTTAATTGGTTAAAAAATGTTCCGCCATTGTTGTTTTTCAAAAAAGCTCTCCATTCATAAATAAACATAGGCCTTTTTTAACCTCCTTTTTTTCAGACATGAAATATCTATGGACATTTTTTTTCAAAATGATTTAAAACTATAAAAAGCCATAATATATTAGATATTGTTTAATTCATAAGTTCATGTATTGAGGTCTTTTTTTAGGAGCTTTATCAACTTTTACAATGATAAATTATCCGGCGATCGCAGAGCGCTTCAGAGCAGTGAATCTACTCATTATGCATTTAAAATGACAATGCAGCAAGAAAATTAGTTTAAACGTATATATTTGTGTGAAAATTATTTAATAGCTATCATGTATTTTAATTTTATATCTAATATGTGGCATTTATCAAATATGTACATCAATACAGAAACTTCCTTCGATTAATATATTAGGATGTTTAAACAGCTATAAATTATCTATTAACCGAGCGAAACTGTCTTGAGCTATTATCTTTCATCCACTGTTCGATGCAGTTCAAGTTTCAACCTTATATGTGTCTAAAGTATTGTTTAGCTATGGTTTCATTGGGACATTCTGAACATTTAAGTCGATATTTCTCTGCTGCCATTTCGGTTTATTTACAATGACGTACCATTATGGTATGTTCTCACTGGATCGACATTTAGATATCTAGGACCTCGAGCTCAGTATCTGTGTCTCTGCAGTGCTCTTATTTGTAATGATGTATACAATTTCTGTCACATAATTTTTCTTAGCAGCCATTTTGGTTTATTTAATATTGTAAATACTATATCTTCTCCACACTGGAAATCCAAACGTACCCGAATATTTCAGTAATTACATCATTGCAGCAAAATGTATTTGGGATTCTCGAGGTCTAGATACTTGAAGTACCGACAGTTGGGGAGGCTACATTGAAGATCTTAAAGATACTTTTAATATGGCGGGAAATAAAAATAACTTCCGGTATTTCAGTCCAATGAGCCCGTCGATTTGTATTATAGCTCTGAGTTATCATTTCTTGACTCTTTCCATGACGTTGGTTTCAGCAATTAATCACTGGACTTTAACTAAAACTATATTTTAGCGTCTGATAAATATTTAGTGTCGCGATGAAAACAAAATCCTCAAAATATTTTCAAAGACTAATATTATGTCAGTAAACTAAATGAGTGTCTGATAGATTATTTAAACTAAATGAGTGTCTGATAGATTATTTAAACTAAATGAGTGTCTGATAGATTATTTAAACTAAATGAGTGTCTGATAGATTATTTAAACTAAATGAGTGTCTGATAGATTATTTAAGTTTGTATTTGTTATACTAACATACACATATTTATAATTTAAATGGTTTATTTTTTAGGCGAATGTTTGAATATTTATCAATTTTTTTTTAAATGCCATTCAAGATATGCAAGTAATAAATTCGTTTCTTCAAGGATCTTAGGATAGGTCAATTAATTTGATTTTCTTTTTCGCTATTTTATAGTTAAAAGTAAAGTCCCCTTAGCCCAAACGGGCTATGGGGGGCAGATGAAGTGTGGAATTCATCTGTTTTTATAATCTCGGCATATGAAGGGATTCCATGGCTAGCACAACACCCAGCCGCCTTTAGATCCCCAGCGGTCAGGTACCCATTGTAAGCTGGGTAGACTTGTAGGATGACTACAACAAATCTCACCTGTAAAAACTCACATGGTATATTGTCAGTGCGTTTTTCAAGTTATCTTCAAAATATTGTGAGGTCCTTCTTTTTTGTGTGTGGTAGTATACGTTCTACTGGGATTATCCTTGTTATCAGAGGTGACCATTCCTAGGCCAAATCTAATACCATGTGTGTAGCCTAAGATGAATGTAATACCATGTGTGCAGCCTAAGCTGAATGTAATACCATGTCTGTAGCCTAAGCCGAATCTAATACCATGTGTGTAGCCTAAGTTGAATGTAATACCATGTGGGTAGCCTAAGCTGAATGTAATACCATGTGTGCAGCCTAAGCTGAATGTAATACCATGTGTGCAGCCTAAGCTGAATGTAATATCATGTGTGCAGCCTAAGCTGAATGTAATACCATGTGTGCAGCCTAAGCTGAATGTAATACCATGTGTGCAGCCTAAGCTGAATGTAATACCATGTGTGTAGCCTAAGCTGAACCTAATAGTCTAGGTCAAATGTAGTGACATATGCGGGTCTAGGTCAAATGTAGTGACATATGCGGGTCTAGGTCTAATGTAGTGACATATGCGGGTCTAGGTCAAATGTAGTGACATATGCGGGTCAAGGTCAAATGTAGTGACATATGCGGTTCTAGGTCAAATGTAGTGACATATGCGGGGCCTTGCAATACTGATTATTTCCAAGCAAGGACCCCCCCCCCTTTTCAGTCATGGGACCTGGGGCGGTAGCTCTAGTTGCTCACACTCACATACATTTCTAGAAATGTGTACAAGACACACAGTCTTCGTTCCAAAAGGCTTCCTTGCAAGGACGAGGCGTGAGTGTTGCCGGTCTAACTCTTAGAGAAAAATTGATTGACGTTATTATAGCTATATACAAATCACAAACGAACAAAGATCTATATATTTGTATAAATTATTGGACTAATAATATATACGATTTATATATAACTGATGTTATATAAATTTAAACTTGTAGTCTTTTTATTATGAATGATTATGCTAACTATATTCAATACACACAAGACCATTTTATCTCTTCTCTATACTTATATGACGCATTTGCTATCTGTCTGTCTGTCTGTTCCTTTATAACTCAAGATCCAGACAACCAATTAACGTGAAATTTGTTACACATAATTACATGGGAAAGGTTATAGGACAGGTTTCGTTTCATCTCGATGGGTAGTTTAATTGTAATAAATTATTTTTATTTTAGTATTTTACTATATTAAAGTAATCTCGACGGCGCCATAAATAAAATTCCTCTGTGACGTCATTTCCCGATGATACATTTTACATTTTTAAATTTTCCTACTAATAAAGTCGAATAGAACTTGCGCGCTGGTGCTGTATCGTGCCTTTGAGCTGCAAAGAATTGTTGTTGTTTTTTCATGCTCCCTGATTTGTACAGTTTGAGGAAGGTAAAGGAATAAAGAAGGATTTTAGAAGAAGTGTGAAGCCATAATAATAAGTATATATATATATATATATATATATATATATATAGATATAGAGAGAGAGAGAGAGGGAGGGGCGGGGGGAGAGAGGAAAGGAGGGTAGGAGGGAGGGGGATGGACAGGGGGAGAGAAGGAGGGGGAGAGAGGGAGATGGGAGAGGGAGGGAGAGATAGAGATGGGAGAGGGAGGAAGAGAAGGAGAGAGAAAGGGAGGGAAGGAAAGAGAAAGGAAGGGAGGGAGAGAGAGGGGTAGGGAGGGAGATAGAGGGGAGGGAGGAAGAGAGAGAGGGTGGGAGAGAGGGAGGGAGAGAGATAAAGAGTGAGGGGGCAGGGAGGAGAGAGAGGGAATGAGGGAGGGAGGAAGGTGGAGAGAGGGGGAGGGAGAGAGAGGTGGAGAGGGGAGGGAGGGAGAAAGGAGGAAGGGAGAAAGGAGGGAGGGAGAGAGGGGTTAGAGAGGGAGAGAGGGGAGGAAAGGAGAGAGGGAGAGAGAGGATGGGAGAAATTGGAGGAAGAGATAAAGAGAGAGAGGGGGCAGGGAGGGAGAGAGAGGAAAGGAGGAAGGGGGGGAGAGAGGGAGGGAGGGGGGATGGACAGGGGGAGAGAAGGAGGGGGAGAGGGGAGAGAGGGAGATTGGAGAGGGACGGAGAGAGATGGGAGAGAGGGAAGGAGAGGGAGGGAGGGAGGGAGAAAGGGAAGGAGGGAAAGGGAGAGAGGGGGGGGAGGGAGAGAACAGAAGGTAAACAGAAAACCTTATTTTGAACCCGGGCAAAGCCGGGTACTTGCAACTAGTCTCTATACTTATAAGACGCATTTTTTGTCTGTCTGTTCCCTTATAACTCAAGATCCAGAAAACCAAAAAACGTGAAATTTGTTACACATACACATAATTACATGGGAAAGGTTATAGGACATGTTTCGTTTCATCTTGATTGGTAGTTTAATTGTAATTAATTATTTTAGTATTTTACTATATTAAAGTAATCTCGACGGCGCCATAGATAAAATTCCTCTGTGACGTCATTTCCCTATGATACATTTTTAAAAGAGGGGTAACTCCCGGAAACTCCAATTGTAAACATGATGAAATCAATAGTCATATCTATTTACCTATCGTTTTATGTATTCGGAAGATTAAAATTAAAGGTGCACTTTAATAAACCGAAATACGTTAATTAAAATGTTTCTGTGACATTATTAACATTATTTATTATCTCAATGTGTAGTTTAATTGTAATTTATTATTTTAGTATTTTGCGGGTGTTTTAAATGTTATTGCATTCAAACTGTATCAATGCACCAAGTGACGGAGAAGAAAGGGTTAGGGACGGAAAAAAAAAATATTGTTGTTTTTTTTTTATGCTGCAATTACCCGGCTTTGGCCGGGATTAAAATAAGGTTTTCTGTTTATTTAAGAAGCGTAATTTGACGTTTAATTGTACAGAGAGAGGGAGGGGGAGAGAGATAAAGAGAGAGGTGGGGAAGGGAGGGAGATGGAAGGAGGGGGCAGGGAGGGGGAGAGGAGGGAGGGGGGAGAGGGAGGGTTGGAGAGAGGGAGGGAGAAAGGGAGGGAAGGAAAGAGAAAGGAAGGGGGGAGTAGGGAAGGAGATAGAGGGGAGGGAGGGAGGTAGAGGGGAGGGAGGGAGAGATAAAGAGAGAGGGGGGAAGGGAGGGAGAGGAAATGAGGGAGGGAGGGGGAGGGAGAGAGAGGGAGACGAGAGAGAGAAAGGAGGGAGGGAGAGGGAGGGAACGAGAGAGGGAGATGGGAGAGTTAGGGAGGGAAGGAGAGGGAGGGATAAAGGGAGGGAGGGAAAGAGAAAGGGATAGAGGGGGTAGGAAGGGTGAGAGAGGGGAGGGAGGAAGAGAGAGAAAGGGAGAAAACAAAAAACTTTTTTTAAACCCGGGCAATGCCGGGTACTTGCAACTAGTATACTTATAAGACGCATTTGCTGTCTGTCTGTCTGTCTGTTCCCTTATAACTCAAGATCAAGTCAACCAAATAACGTGAAATTTGGTACGCGTACACATGATTACATGGGGAAGGTTATAGGACATGTTTCGTTTCATCTCGATGGTAGTTTAATTGTAATAAATTATTTTTATTTTACTATATTAAAGTAAATAAAACTCTTCTGTGACGTCATTTCCCGATGATCGAATAGAACTTGCGCGCTGGTGCTGTATCGTGCCTTTGTGTTGCAAAGAATTGTTGATGTTTTTTCATGCTTCCCGATTTGTACAGTTTGAGGAAGGTAAATGAATGAAGAAGGATTTTAGAAGAAGTGTGAAGCCATAATAATATGTATATATATATATATATATATATATATATATAGAGAGAGAGAGAGAGAGAGAGAGAGAGAGAGAGCGAGAGAGAGGGAGGGAGAGAGATAAAGCGAGAGAGAGGGGGTAGGGGAGGGGGAGTGAGGGAGGGGGAGAGAGGGAGAGGGGGAAGAGAAGGAGTGAGGGAGAGGGAGATGAGAGAGGGAGGGAGAGAGGGAAAGAGAATGGAGGGAAGGAAAAAGAAAGGAAGGGAAGGAAAGAGAGTAGGGAGGGAGATAGAGGGGAGGGAGGGGAGAGAGGGTGGGAGAGAGGGAGGGATAGAGATAAAGAGAGAGGGAGGCAGGGAGGGAGAGAGAGGAAGGGAGGGAGGAAGGGGGAGGGAGAGCGGGAGAGAGGAGGGAGAGGGAGGGGATGGGAGAGGGAGGGATGGAGAAAGGAGGGAGGGAGAGGGGGGTAGAGGAGGGAGAGAAATTGGAGGGAAGGAGAGAGGGAGAGAGAGGATTGGAGAAAAGGGGGGATGAGAGATAAAGAGTGAGAGGGGGCAGGGAGGGAGAGTGAAGGAGGAAGGGAGGAAGGGGAAAGGACAGGGGGAGAGAGAAGGAGGGAGGGAGAGAGAGGGAGATGGGAGAGTTAGGGAGGGAGAGAGGGAGGGAGGGAGGGAAAGTGAAAGGGAGAGAGGGAGGGAGGGAGGGAAAGTGAAAGGGAGAGAGGTGGTATGGAGGGAGTGAGAGGGGGAGGGAAAGAAAGAGGAAGGGAGAGAGGGGTGGTAGGGAGAAAACAGAAAGTTAACTGAAAACCTTATTTTAAACCCGGGTAAAGCCGGGTACTTGCAGCTAGTAGCTATATAATGGTCCTGTGTGCTTTGAATACAGTTAGCATAATCATCCATAATAAAATGATTACAAGTTTAAATATATATAAAACAAGCTGTACCCGGCCACGCGATGCCGTGGCTAAGCCCTATGTGATGTAATAGTACGATTGAGAAAGCCCTTGTTTCTAATTCAATTTATAAAAAAAGACACATTTTAGAAAAAAAAAATTATCGATTATTTAAAACTATAAACAAAGGAAAATGAGTTCTATTTAGTTGATCTTTGTTTCTAATTTTGTTGTTTATTGATGAAATGATTTTAGATATACAATATTTTTATTTTGTACCATTATTTGTGTATATATACACAAATTGTCATTTAAAGCTATAAATTCTATATTAATAAAAATACGGACGTAATAAATATTAATTTGCACTCTCAATACAATAAGGTTGAAAAACTACTTCCCGTGGCTTTTACAAAAGAATAATCTCTAAAGTTAACAGAACAATTTTACGATACCGTTTGATAAATAAAAAATATTCTTTCGAAATAATAGTTTACAAACTAAAGTAAACAGAAATATTTTACGTTACCGTTTTGTTAACTGAGAAGAAATATGATGAAATATGAGTTTTTACTCGGCGGATTGGTTTATCGACCATATGTTAGTTAGCACTCTGTGACTTTTGACTTACCTCCTGTGGTTTTCTTAAAAAGGAAAGTGAAGTAAAGAAATAATTTTACCAAACCGATCGTTTAAATATTATTTTTAAATATATGGATATTATGTCTATATCAAATATATATATATATATATATATATATATATATATATATATATATATATATATATATATATATCAACACGCCGAGTAATTTACTGCAATTTTATGTGTAAATTTTAAGGCAAATGGTGAAGAACTTTCGGAGTTAACCCCCGCAGCGTAAAACCTCTTTCCATTTATATATATATATAGATTTATTTATATAAATTGTATATGTTGTTAGTCCAATACTTTATACAAATATATAGATCTTTGTTCGTTTGTGATTTGTATATAGCTATAATAACATCAATCAATTTTTCTCTAAGAGTTAGACCGGCAACACTCATGCCTCGCCCCTACTTCCTTATACAAAGTGCCGCAGCTGCGAGTTTTCAGCAGAAGACAGGAAGGGTAGTGCGGGTTAGGCGGCTACTTAGGGCGCCCAACTAGGAAAGGGCGCCGAGAGAGCGCTTAGAAATGTTTTTGCACTGTGCACATTGGGAGGGAAGCGCCTAAAAAGTACCTCTCACGGGGCGCCACAATAGCTAGCTACGGTTCTGGTTCATACAATGCTGTTAGAAAAACAAAAAGGAAACCCTATGGCAATCATTTTGAACCAAGAACAATAACTTCAAAAAGAGAAATCAGTTGGATCAACTCCCCTGCGCCCAGGCGATGCAGATTGCGACCAATACAAACGTCCCACGAGATAGAAGATTGAATCGCTGCGTTCTTTTGGCCAGGAGAATATTTGTAAATTATACTCATTACATGTCATATTGTCAATCCCATTTTTCTTTGGTTTGGCCAACCCTAATGAAACACCTGACCAATGAGAATTAAATCCGACATATTGTTCTGTTCCTGTCTTTTTTCACTTATCCTGAATATTAATTACTCATTTGGGACAACAGAGGGACACAATGCAGCAATTTATAAAGAGATTTCTAAGATAGAATTATTGGATGGAGGGTAAAAGCTAATTCTGATTTAATATAGGTAAGCAGGGGTCACCAAACTATGGCTCGCGGGCCGGATATGACATACGAGGCAATTTCGCTCGGCCCGCCGCCAGTACTTGACTTTGCTTGATGAAACGTGTGTAACAAGTGGGTTTGTGATACATTTGAAAATGTTATAACATGTGGGTTTGTGATACATTTGAAAATGTTATATCAAGTGGGTTTGTGATACATTTGAAAATGCTATATCAAGTGGGTTTGTGATACATTTGAAAATGTTATCTCAAGTGGGTTTGTGATACATTTGAAAATGTTATATCAAGTGGGTTTGTGATACATTTGAAAATGTTATATCAAGTGGATTTGTGATACATTTGAAAATGTTATATTAAGTGGGTTTGTGATACATTTGAAAATGTTATCTCAAGTGGGTTTGTGATACATTTGAAAATGTTATATCAAGTGGGTTTGTGATACATTTGAAAATGTTATATCATGTGGGTTTGTGATACATTTGAAAATGTTATATCATGTGGGTTTGTGATACATTTGAAAATGTTATATCAAGTGGGTTTGTGATACATTTGAAAATGTTATGATAATGTTTAAAATATCTGGAGATCTTCGCAAAAAATATTTATTAGTTATGGCTTGTCAGAATGGGTACTTTCATGAGGTTCTGCGTTGGATGATGCTGAACTAAAGATGGTTGATAAATAACAATAAATGGCCACCACGCTCAAATAATTTGTAATTATAGTCAATATACAGATTTGTTTCTTAGGAATCCTTTTTTAATACTTTTTTGTGTATTTTAACAAAGGCATATTGTTAAATAGATTGATACATATAAGTTATTTATGAAGAAAGTTTATGTATCGTAAACTGTTTTTCAGTTTGCCAAAATCATTAAGTCCGATTTTAAAAGTTGTTACTCTTCTCTGTAAAAGTTTCATCTGAATTATTTGTTGTTTTTTTAAAAGTGCTCTTCTCTATAAAAAAGTAACTAATACCATGCATTTATTATGTAAGTCATTGATAGAGAGCATAGATATAAAAGACAATGATAGAGAGTAAAGTAGATGTGCATAATGTTGTCTATATAAGTAATTTTCGTTTAGAAGTAACCAGTGAATGTATACACGTGTATGACTGTCTACTGAATGCAAACAACGTGACTTTAATTTTGTACTCAGGACCGTTGTTAAACATATATGGAGCCCTCTTCAAGATCTGACAAGTGCGAACACATTTACCGGTGCTAATTAAAACGCCCTCTATTGACCCGGCACCGAGCATTCTACGTCACCACTTGTACAGCTTGCATGGTATATATATATTTATATATCATTAGCTAAAACATAGATCTGGTAATTGAAATTAGATAAAATTATCCCATTAGAATGCAATGTGGCACATTTCAGCTAAAACAAAAATCACATCCACACACGCTGACAAACACAGACCTAGCTAAATAATTTCACGTAGAAGGATTAGAAAACAATTATCCCCCTTGATGTCAACACTGTGACAAGCTGCAGAACACAATCTTTCAACAAGGTGCAATTTACCGCCGAGTCGCCGCTGACCATTAGCTTACCATGAACATTTTTTTGACCGGTGTTTTGAAAATAAATAAACAGAACGCGAGCCAGTGGAGAGCTCCACAGTCTGTTGGGTTGGTTCTTTCGAGTGATTCATTCATTAGATTTTGTTTGTTTAATCCGAGCGGAGATTAAATCATCCAGGGGTTAAAATAACATAGATCATAAGTGTGTATTATATACTAATATGCATGTATAAGTGTTCACTATATAAACTTATTACAAATTTCAGGACTTGGCACTGCCAGGGGTAAATCCAACGGGCGGGTGCAATATATGTGTGCCTGGTACCAACCAACTTAACTCTTTTCATCGTTACAGATCGAGCAGGGGGTGAGCAATCTTTAAGTCGCGGGCCAAATGGGATTCTGATGGGCGGGCCGGACGAAGAACCAATTGAAGGACTGTTGAACTAATACAAATTACATGTAAATTGATGGACTGTTGAACTAATACAAATTACATGTAAATTGATGGACTGTTGAACTAATACAAATTACATGTAAATTGATGGACTGTTGAACTAATACAAATTACATGTAAATTGATGGACTGTTGAACTAATAAAAATTACATGTAAATTGATGGACTGTTGAACTAATAAAAATTACATGTAAATTGATAGACTGTTGAACTAATACAAATTACATGTAAATTGATGGACTGTTGAACTAATACAAATTACATGTAAATTTATGGACTGTTGTACTAATACAAATTACATGTAACGAGCGGTGGACCAGATCAAGCAGTCCGGCGGGCAAGAATTGGGCCGTGGACTGTAGTTTTCCCCTGGCTGGTCGAACGAATTGTTAACATTCTATAGTTGTTGTTGTTTTTTTGTATTAATGTAAGACTCTTTATTATTCTATGTGATACACATAAATATCTGCAAACTGAGTAAATAGACACATAGAGTAGTGTACAACTACATCTCACTTCATTTTCTCCACTCTGGTATTTAAAAAAAAACAGAAAGACATTTCTGAACCTCGCTATGTCAAGATGAAAGTTTCATCATCCATGCTCCCTTAATGCCTCCTTAACTATTGCACAATTTTTTATGGTGGGGATAAAAGAAAAGAGCACTGCAAAAAAAAAAAGTCCCACATTGGTTTATAATATATAACAGATAAACGTCTTGTTCTCACATATAACAGATAAACGTCTTGTCCTCACATATAACAGATGTAACAGATAAACGTCTTGTCCTCACATATAACAGATGTAACAGATAAACGTCTTGTCCTCACATATAACAGATAAACGTCTTATCCTCACATATAACAGATGTAACAGATAAACGTCTTGTCCTCACATATAACAGATAAACGTCTTATCCTCACATATAACAGATGTAACAGATAAACGTCTTATCCTCACATATAACAGATAAACGTCTTGTCCTCACATATAACAGATAAACGTCTTGTCCTCACATATAACAGATGTAACAGATAAACGTCTTGTCCTCACATATAACAGATGTAACAGATAAACGTCTTGTCCTCACATATAACAGATAAACGTCTTGTCCACAAATATAACAGATGTAACAGATAAACGTCTTATCCTAACATATAACAGATGTAACTGATAAACGTCTTGTCTTCACATATAACATATAAACGTCTTGTCCTCACATATAACATACATACAATCAGTGCCAAACCTAGGGATTTGGGGGCCCGGGGGCTTGGCATCTTTGGGGGCCCCTGCATTTTGACATTCGACATCATGACATGAGATAATGTACTTAATATTTAATGTATAAAAAATTTGGAGGCCCACCTCAGGCTGGGGCCAGAGGGGGGACTTAATAATGTGTACCCCTTCCCCCCACCCTAGGTACGCCTCTGCACACTCTGAAGTAACGTATTTATCATATATTTTTAAACTGCGCTATAACATGTAAACAACGATCTAAAACGTATTTACCATGTATGTATGTTATTTCTAAACCGGCTAAAACACATATCCAACGATGTAACGTATTCACAATGAATGTATATTATTGTAGGGAACATGGGTATACTCGGTCTGTCGCCACAGCCTCGCACTGTTGTTCCTAGATTACCGTAGTTAACGTGATAAGAGTGCGATCTCCAACGAGGTCCTGACAGGCGCTACGGTAAAACATGATGGTATTTTTCTTTTCAATTCCCATAGCTATTAAAGAAGATAAACTGTAATACGCCCCCCTCCCCCCATCTCTCCACACACCCCTCTCCACGTACACACTTGTAAAGAGTTAAGTCATTAATGAAGTCTGGGTCTGTCTGTGGCTATAACCACATGTCAACAATGAAGCTTTTAGACGCCTGTTTTTTTTTTAAAACTATATCAAGTCCACAACCCAATGGGGTGGGGTGGGTGGGGCTGGATTCAGGTGTTTCACGATAATTACCGTCCTGCCACTGTCAGGGATTCTCACAGTGTGATTTATATTGAGTGTGAGTTTTGTTTGGAACAGTATTTTCAAAGCCTTTATCTCTAACTTATCAAAAATGTAATTTAATTCAGGTATAAAGGCTGGCAGATATCCCATTAGCTGACAGACAGGTCAATGAATTCCAGAGATAGGTGACGATAGATGTAATTAGGCAGACAAAGAAATACTAGCCCAGAGTGAATATTTGGCCACACCAATCACTAGGCTGGAAAAAGGGTCCTTATGACGTAGTTGAGTTAGAAAGGGTGTTGGGGCGCCAATCAAAAGTTCTGGGGCTTTGGAGTCACGTGATAACTCACCATCAGATATAATGAGATGTAACTCAGATTTTGAAAAGACCAACGTTAGACACAGAGACATCAAGAAAACAGTGAGACATGGAGGGACAGACTGAAAGACTGACGTTGTAGAGATAGTTAGAGGATAGGTTAGTGGAGAAATAAAATAGGCACAAGCTATCAAGCTATTGATTTTTACAGTACACAGTCAAAGTCTATTTTATTGATGTATTTCTGGATAATTCTTTAGGGAACCCAGGATACTAAGTGTTAAAGTATTTCTATATAATCCCTTCGGGGACATAGGATACTAAGTGAGTGTACGAAGCATTTTTGTGAATACTGCTGCATACAAGTTCATTCTACATATGTTTTCTTATTGTTCAATAAATGTCATTGAATCTAGGAACTTTGCCTCATTAATTGGTATGTTCTTTGAGAGTGCAACGAGACTGAACGCTACTATAACACTGAACCAGAGTTATAATATCGGTAGCTACATAGAACTAGTATAGTTATCTGAAGCAGCAGTGAGGAACACACAGGGTTACATTTGGTGGAACAACGATAGAACTATAACGTTGACAATTTCCAACGTTACACTGGTATCTACAACAGTATCCATCACATCCATAACATTATACAAATCTATAGTGTTACAGATATAAATCAAGAGATGAATTATATCAAGAAATTAGATATAAATCAAGAGATGAGATATAAATCAAGAAATTAGATATAAATCAAGAGATGAGATATAAATCAAGAGATGAGATATAAATCAAGAAATGAGATATAAATCAAGATTTGAGATATAAATCAAGAGATGAGATACTAATCAAGAAATGAGATATAAATCAAGATTTGAGATACAAAGTTAAAAGTTAAGATACAAAGGCCAGCGTTGATGAGATACACAGGCAAGAGTTGAAATATAAATTATAAGAATCAAAAGTTGAGATACAATGTTAAGAGATGAGACACAAATGATGACCTGAAGGACATCGGTTAAGGTTGCAAGAATTGTTCATGGCTGATTATTACTATAAATAGTCGTTTTTTTGTGCTATTTATTTTAGACAAACAAAAGAACACTATTAAAAATACAAATGACAAAATTTTTTTTATTTTGGTTTTTTTTTCTTAATGTCTGACTTTTTTGCTCAAAATATTGAATAGTCAAAGGCTAAAATATCTGTTTCTGTTGCCACGACTACTCAATGGGATTGTGTGCACTGTTGCCAATTTGCCATTTTTAATGCCAGATTTAGCATAATTTTTTTTTTTTTTTTTGGAATCTGGCATCAAAAATTTGAATCTCGCATTTAGAAGGAATTTAGCATTAAAACAAAATAAGTTCGCATTTTTTTGGCTTGTACAACGAATAAAAAAACTGACAAAACATAAACATTTACCACAATAAGATTCTAACATGCACTTTATTTAAGCCTTAGCCCAACTGTACTGAAGTTATGAAAGAACTCATTATAGTTAGGGGCTTGGCCAGATGTACCAGTGCATTACCTACCTTTCCAATATGAAGTCATGTTTGTATATTGTAATTACTTTAATTAAGAGCACCGATGGAAAGTAACAATAACACAAATAATTCGCATGGCTAAATCAGAATACGTTTTGCTCTCATTTTATCTTATTTTGGATTTGCTGTGTTATGATACATTTTTCTCTCTGCTATGGTAATATTTCATGATAACTCCTGAGATAATACAACTTAAGTATTCTTAAGTATTCATGGACAACTATTTAGTTCAAGGGAAGTAGCCAGATATTTTGTTTAAAAGGTCTTTATTTTAAAGTTACTTCCCTTGTATGTTGATAAATTTTCAGAATACTATCGTGACCCTTTTCCAATAGTTCATTTTGAAGTTTTCTGGGTACATACATTGTCAGGGGGTGAGGTGGTCACAAACATATCGCAGCCCTGAAGATGGTTCATGTTCGTTCATGTTCGTTCATGTTCGTTCCTGTTCGTACACATTTTTTAATTCTTTAGGGGGAACAAAGTTAAAGTTCATTTTTCCCCCATAATGTGGACAATATAAATTTATAAAATATTTCTGATTTCATTCATTGTTAATATTGAGAGTTCACATTGTTTCATCAACACTAGAGTGTTGTCTTCACGGACAATCATATTTCATTGAATTTAAATAAATAAAAAGATGTTCATATTAAAAATCTCATTTGTTTAACTTTTAGTTCATTGGCTCTAGTTCTAAAGTAATTAATATTAAATCAATTTGATGAGGTAGACCGAAAACATATTTCTTTTATTTTACATAATATCTCTGTGAAAATATCATAAAACATTGAAATCTAAAGCTGATAAAATGTACTTTTTTTATATTATATATATATATATATATATATATATATATATATATATATATATATATATATATATATATATATATAAATTTAGGATATTTCTCTATGGTTTCTATTGCAGTTACCAGAAAACAACTAACTTTTAAATTTGTAAAAACTGAGTTATAAATTGCCCAATCATTTTTTTCATGCACAATTTATTACATAAAGGTGAACTTTTATTGCATTAGGCTGAATCAGATTAAATAATATACAAACTGTAGAATAAATCAAAGATTAGATAATATATAATATGTCTGCTGAATCAGAATAGATAATATATAACATGTCGGCCGAATCAAAGATTAGAAAATATATAACATGTCGGCCGAATCAAAGATTAGAAAATATATAATATGTTGGCTGAATCACAGATTAGATAATATATAATATGTTGGCTGAATCAAAGATTAGAAAAATATATAATATGTCGGCTCAATCAGATTAGAAAATATATAATATGTCGGCTCAATCAAATTAGATAATATATAATATGTCGGCTCAATCAGATTAGATAATATATAATATGTCGGCTCAATCAGATTAGATAATATTGTTACAACTCTTTAAAAATTCTTGTTTATGGAATTAAAACAACACACAGGCTGGCGTGGGTTCCAAGAGTTTACTAATATCTACAAAAACACATAGACAACGACAATAACATCACGGCCATCTTCTTGCCGGCTTCCTACGTCACTATCTCTACTGCGTCATCGCGTTCACTCTGTAGACTGTACGGTGCGCACCGAGAGGGTCGTAACAATGCCCCCCCTCTTAAATCTGTCCGTCCCGGACAGGTCAGTTCTCACAACAGTATCTGTACAGTCTGTCCATGTGAACCACTTTCATCTTTGCGCGAGCCCTTCTCTGTATTCTGTATACGACGTCGATTCTGATGTTTTTTTTTCGAACCATAGAATGTAGTTCCTCGAGTCGAGATCTCAGTCCATTGGCATAATCTGTTTCCATGGAGGGAGCGTCTCTGGGAAGCCCGAACAGAAGGTCACAAGGTAAGCGGAGTTCCCGGCCAAACACTATCGTTGATGGCGAGTGACCCGTCGTTTCGTGGGTTACTCCTCGGTAGGTTTTATCGCAGGTGCAGGCGTTTAGCTGTCTGATCTCCCTGCATAGTTTGGCGTCCGGGATGCTGGCGTAGAATTTAGATCTATCGGGGTGCTTGTTCCTCTGGACCAGCTCTTGGGACTGGCCACCAGAGCAGGCGCAGCAAGTGGGGTCGCTGGCCTCATTAGGTGCTGGGCCTTCATTAGTCGCTGTGCCTTCATTAGTTTTTGGGACTTCATTAGTCGCCGGGCCTTCATTAGATGCTGGGCCTTCATTAGGTGCGGGGACTTCATTAGGTGCTGGGCCTTCATTAGGTGCTGGGCCTTCATTAGGTGCTGGGCCTTCATTGGTCGCCGGGCCTTCATTAGGTGCTGGGACTTCATTAGGTGCGGGGACTTCATTAGTCGCCGGGCCTTCATTAGGTGCTGGGCCTTCATTAGGTGCTGGGACTTCATTAGGTGCGGGGACTTCATTAGTCGCCGGGCCTTCATTAGATGCTGGGCCTTCATTAGGTGCTGGGCCTTCATTAGTCGCTGTGCCTTCATTAGTTTTTGGGACTTCATTAGTCGCCGGGCCTTCATTAGATGCTGGGCCTTCATTAGGTGCGGGGACTTCATTAGTCGCCGGGCCTTCATTAGATGCTGGGCCTTCATTAGATGCTGGGCCTTCATTAGATGCTGGGCCTTCATTAGGTGCGGGGCCTTCATTAGGTGCTGGGCCTTCATTAGTTTTTGGGACTTCATTAGTCGCCGGGCCTTCATTAGATGCTGGGACTTCATTAGGTGCGGGGCCTTCATTAGGTGCTGGGCCTTCATTAGATGCTGGGACTTTATTAGATGCTGGGCCTTCATTAGTTGATGGGACTTCATTAGGTGCGGGGACTTCATTAGGTGCTGGGCCTTCATTAGGTGCGGGGCCTTCATTAGTTTTTGGGACTTCATTAGTCGCCGGGCCTTCATTAGATGCTGGGCCTTCATTAGGTGCTGGGCCTTCATTAGTTTTTGGGACTTCATTAGTCGCAGGGCCTTCATTAGTCGCCGGGCCTTCATTAGGTGCGGGGACTTCATAAGTCACCGGGCCTTCATTAGATGCTGGGCCTTTATTAGATGCTGGGCCTTCATTAGTTGATGGGACTTCATTAGGTGCGGGGCCTTCATTAGGTGCTGGGCCTTCATTAGATGCTGGGACTTCATTAGTTGCTGGGCCTTCATTAGGTGCTGGGCCTTCATTAGATGCTGGGACTTCATTAGGTGCTGGGACTTCATTAGATGCTGGGACTTCATTAGATGCTGGGCCTTCATTAGATGCTGGGACTTCATTAGGTGCTGGGACTTCACTAGATGCTGGGACTTCATTAGATGCTGGGACTTCATTAGATGCTGGGGCTTCATTAGGTGCTGGGCCTTCATTAGTTTTTGGGACTTCATTAGGTGCGGGGACTTCATTAGTCGCCGGGCCTTCATTAGATGCTGGGCCTTCATTAGATGCTGGGCCTTCATTAGTTTTTGGGACTTCATTAGTCGCCGAGCCTTCATTAGATGCTGGGCCTTCATTAGGTGATGGACCTTCATTAGGTGCTGGGCCTTCATTAGTTTTTGGGACTTCATTAGTCGCCGGGCCTTCATTAGATGCTGGGCCTTCATTAGGTGATGGACCTTCATTAGGTGCTGGGCCTTCATTTTTTTGGGACTTCATTACTCGCCGGGCCTTCATTAGATGCTGGGCCTTCATTAGGTGCGGGGCCTTCATTAGGTACTGGGCCTTCATTAGGTGCGGGGCCTTCATTAGGTGCTGGGCCTTCATTAGGTGCGGGGCCTTCATTAGTTTTTGGGACTTCATTAGTCGCCGGGCCTTCATTAGATGCTGGGCCTTCATTAGGTGCTGGGCCTTCATTAGTTTTTGGGACTTCATTAGTCGCCGGGCCTTCATTAGCCGCCGGGCCTTCATTAGGTGCGGGGACTTCATAAGTCACCGGGCCTTCATTAGATGCTGGGCCTTTATTAGATGCTGGGCCTTCATTAGTTGATGGGACTTCATTAGGTGCGGGGCCTTCATTAGATGCTGGGACTTCATTAGTTGCTGGGCCTTCATTAGGTGCTGGGCCTTCATTAGATGCTGGGACTTCATTAGGTGCTGGGACTTCATTAGATGCTGGGACTTCATTAGATGCTGGGCCTTCATTAGATGCTGGGACTTCATTAGGTGCTGGGACTTCACTAGATGCTGGGACTTCATTAGATGCTGGGACTTCATTAGGTGCTGGGCCTTCATTAGTTTTTGGGACTTCATTAGGTGCGGGGACTTCATTAGTCGCCGGGCCTTCATTAGATGCTGGGCCTTCATTAGATGCTGGGCCTTCATTAGTTTTTGGGACTTCATTAGTCGCCGAGCCTTCATTAGATGCTGGGCCTTCATTAGGTGATGGACCTTCATTAGGTGCTGGGCCTTCATTTTTTTTGGGACTTCATTAGTCGCCGGGCCTTCATTAGATGCTGGGCCTTCATTAGGTGATGGACCTTCATTAGGTGCTGGGCCTTCATTTTTTTTGGGACTTCATTAGTCGCCGGGCCTTCATTAGATGCTGGGCCTTCATTAGGTGCGGGGCCTTCATTAGGTACTGGGCCTTCATTAGGTGCGGGGCCTTCATTAGGCGCTGGGCCTTCATTAGGTGCGGGGACTTCATTAGGTGCGGGGACTTCATTAGGTGCTGGGCCTTCATTAGGTGCTGGGCCTTCATTAGGTGCGGGGACTTCATTAGGTGCGGGGACTTCATTAGGTGCTGGGCCTTCATTAGGTGCGGGGACTTCATTAGGTGCGGGGACTTCATTAGGTGCGGGGACTTCATTAGGTGCTGGGCCTTCATTAGGTGCGGGGACTTCATTAGGTGCGGGGACTTCATTAGGTGCGGGGACTTCATTAGGTGCTGGACCTTCATTAGGTGCGGGGACTTCATTAGGTGCTGGCCTTCATTAGGTGCGGGGACTTCATTAGGTGCTGGGCCTTCATTAGGTGCTAGGCCTTCATTAGGTGCGGGGGCTTCATTAGGTTCTGGGCCTTCATTAGGTGCGGGGACTTCATTAGGTGCGGGGCAGGCTTTCGGAGCCGGAGCCGAGGAGCCGGGAGCCGCTACTTTTTGCTGTAGCCGGAGCCGGAGCCGAAATAATCTGGCGGCTTCACGGCTCCCAAATGTTTTTTTTTACAGCAGAATTTTTTTTAGCTTTAAAATTACAAATTTGTTTGATTTTTTACCTCCTACAATTTGTAATAGACTAAAAACAAAATGGTAGCTTTCTGTATTTAACAATTTTATTATAAACAGAATATCTGAAACAGAGCAGATAAATTTATAAGGCTGTGGCTATTCGGACCCGGGTCCCAATAAAATTCGATTGTTTTTCGGACCCGTTGCAAATATGCACTAAGCTTAGCTATATTTAAACTTTATTAGACGGAACCCGAAAAAATAATAATACAGAGTCCGCTTAGTGAAACCCTAGACACTGAGTAACGATTAAATCATACAATTCAAACAATTATAAAAAAATAAACAAAAAACAATAATAAAGTTTATGTATAGCTAAGCTAAGTGCATATTTGCCACGGGTCCGAATAACAATCAGACTTTATTGGAACGGGGTCCGAATAAAAATCGGAGTTTATTTGTACCCGGGTCCAGGCCCGTAGCCAGAGGGGGGCTAGATGGCTGACCCCCCCGTTCATGACCTGAGCCCCCCTCCCCGTGCATGATTTGAGCTTTTTGACAAAATTTTAATAATAACGGCTATAAAACATCAATCATTTTGTTCAATTTTGTTTTAGGGGCCCGGACTGAGCTGGCCAATCAACTTTTGAAAATATTAATATCAGCACGGGGGCCCGTGTCACCCCTGCTCAGGGACCCGAAATGTCTGTCGGTGGGCCTTTTTCGTAACCTTGTAATAGTTTTATATATTGATATCTTCTGAGGACAACTAGCAACTTAAATAAGTTAATAAAATAATATTGACTTCTGACTTCACTTTTATACATATGTATAATAAAATAATAGTACAAACTCCGTGATTTCTGAGTGATGTTATTTAATTTGCAAATTTACTTTTTAGCAGAATTAATTTTATTTTAAATTGAATAATTGCGACTGGTCAATTTGTTGTTGATAGATCTGTTCTTTGTTTTCAATATTTTATAAGAAATATCACACAAATAGCTAAGCTATATTCGTGCATCTTTGTCGTTCTTCCCGGGTTGTACGTTTAACCAACAGTATAATGATATAAATCAGGTATCTATTATGTAACAATTGTGTAGCAGAACAAATGGTCAATATATTTATAACAGGAACCAGAAATTGCTCAGCCTCAATAAATTTTTGTCATTAAAACTCTTTACTATTTAAATTATTTTTAACAAAACTGCAACATGCATGCACTATTGAAACGTAGTTAAAATTATACATTTCTAATTAATAGCTAAACAATCGGTACTAAAATGCACCATTCCAGATATGGAACTGCAAAAAATTTCTTGGGGAAGGGACTCACTGAGGTCCCTCCCAAAACCCCTCCTCTCCGTTCGCAAGCTTTCGGCGCTTCGCACCTCCATCTTCGCCCCCCCCCCCCCAAACATTTCTTCTACCCCACCAGGGGCGGAGTTATGGGGAGAGGCCGGGGGGCATGTCCCCCCCCCCCTCCGGTTATCGCAAGTTTAGGTAATGCATCATTAAATTATTGAAATATTTTTTGTTCAAAGACCAATTTTCAACACTGAAAACAGTTTCGCCCCGCCCCCGGGGTCAAAGTTTTGCCCCCCCCCGTCAAAGTTGTCTAGATCCGCCGCTGTACCCCAGAATAAGTTCTTCGGCACCTCCCCCCCCCCCCCGCCGAAAAAAAATTCTCCCCCCCCAATGCAATAATCCTGGCTACGGCCTGCCCGGGTCCGAATAGTCACTTCGAATTAATCAATAATAAATATAAATACTGAAGTCTTTAAAATATTTTAAATAATATATCATTTTACTATTTGCTAATTAGATCATTGAAATAACTTTTTATTACTTATGAAAATGGCGACTAGTGAAACCTCCATCGAAAAAAATGATACGTTTCTGGATGCACTGAAATGGTTTGTGTTTAGTAAAACCGACAATGGACAATGCGTATATTTTTCAAGTTCCTGACTCTGGGGGTGAACGCGGCAAAATTTGCATAACTTTTTATCAGCGGGATGTTAGCGTGGAGCAATTACACAATTTTTTGTCTCGTGTGATACTATCTTAATAGGGAGCCGGAGCCGTCAAAATTTGTGGGAGCCGGAGCCGAAAAAAATATGGCGGCTCCGCAAGCCTGGTGCGGGGACTTCATTAGGTGCTGGGCCTTCATTAGGTGCTGGGCCTTCATTGGTCGCCGGGCCTTCATTGGTCGCCGGGCCTTCATTAGATGCAGGGCCTTCATTAGGTGCTGGGCCTTCATTAGGTGCTGGGCCTTCATTAGGTGCGGGGACTTCATTAGGTGCTGGGCCTTCATTGGTCGCCGGGCCTTAATTAGATGCGGGGACTTCATTAGATGCGGGGACTTCATTAGGTGCTGGGCCTTCATTAGGTGCGGGGCCTTCATTGGTCGCTGGGTCTTCATTGGTCGCCGGGTCTTCATTAGATGCTGGGACTTCATTAGGTGCTGGGCCTTCATTAGGTGCGAGGCCTTCATTAGGTGCTGGGCCTTCATTAGGTGCTGGGCCTTCATTATGTACTGGGCCTTCATTGGTCGCCGGGCCTTCATTAGATGCTGGGACTTCATTAGGTGCTGGGACTTCATTAGGTGCTGGGCCTTCATTAGGTGCTGGGCCTTCATTAGGTGCGGGGACTTCATTAGGTGCGGGGACTTCATTGGTCGCCGGGCCTTCATTAAATGCTGGGACTTCATTAGGTGCTGGGCCTTCATTAGGTGCTGGGCCTTCATTAGGTGCTGGGCCTTCATTAGGTGCTGGGCCTTCATTAGGTGCGGGGACTTCATTAGTCGCCGGGCCTTCATTAGATGCTGGGACTTTATTAGATGCTGGTCCTTCATTAGTTGATGGGACTTCATTAGGTGCGGGGCCTTCATTAGGTGCTGGGTCTTCATTAGATGCTGGGACTTCATTAGATGCTGGGACTTCATTAGTTGCTGGGACTTCATTAGGTGCTGGGCCTTCCTTAGGTGCTGGGACTTCATTAGGTGATGGGCCTTCATTAGGTTCGGGGCCTTCATTAGGTGCTGGGCCTTCATTAGGAGATGGGCCTTCATTAGGTTCGGGGCCTTCATTAATGTATCCGCAACAATCGTTGTACTCTCTCCGGTTGCATGGCATGTTTCCCTGCCAAAGGCTGGCTAAATTGTTTTCACTAGCATCCATTTCTGCTGTGTAGAAATTTGTTAGGTTGTCTGGATATTCAAGGTAACCAGAGCTGCGGTTGCAACAAGATTTCAGACATTCTGCAGACCGATCATTCTCACAGGGGCTCAGATCGCTGGGCGGCACTTCTTGGATTAGTTCCTTCTCGTGCGTTACGTTTTGGATCACCACATCCTCAGGTGCCACTTCATGGATGACCACATCCTCAGGTACCACTTCCACATCCTCAGGTACCACTTCTTGGATGACCACATCCTCAGGTACCACTTCCTGGATGACCACATCATCAGGTACCACTTCCTGGATGACCACATCCCCAGGTACCACTGGCCGCATGGCTAAGTCTGCTTCAATGATTAACTTTGTCTGTCTCTGAGTCATGTTTTCTTTTGTTGTCGTTTCATTCACTACTTTCGCTTTTGGTAATTCAATCTTTGCTTTCTCGGTTCTAGTGTTGGGATCTTCCTTCAGATCTCTTATTTCGTCTCTTATTGCTTGAAGTAATTTTTTCCTTTCATTCTTAAGTAATTTTTTCATTTCATTCTGGCCTTCTTTCATTTCTTTTCTTAATATTTCGATTTCAGACTCAAAACAGTGGCTCTCAGGATCATTTCCTTCCTTTATCAGAGCATCCTTTAGTCTAGAGGCCAACTGCTCCTTGTTGCCGTCAGTAGGAAGGCCCCTACCATCTCATTCTTCTATCAACTCTACGACTAGAAGTTTACTTAGCTTCTTACCGGCCATTTTCAAAAAAAGAAATTCCGACCTCTGACACCAATGTTACAACTCTTTAAAAATTCTTGTTTATGGAATTAAAACAACACACAGGCTGGCGTGGGTTCCAAGAGTTTACTAATATCTACAAAAACACATAGACAACGACAATAACATCACGGCCATCTTCTTGCCGGCTTCCTACGTCACTGTCTCTACTGCGTCATCGCGTTCATCTCTAGACTGTACGGTGCGCACCGAGAGGGTCGTAACAATATATAATATGTCGGCTCAATCAGATTAGATTATGATTATTCTTGGTAGCACTGTAACGCACCAAATGAATGTGTAAAAAAACGGAAGTTAAGAAATAAAGAAGGAGAAGACATAGACGGTTATTTTGTTGTCATTAGTTCGTCTTCCGAAGAGATACGACATAGCCTATTATTTATTTGGTGGCAGCGATAAAGAAAGACAATAGCTACTAGGTTAAAGTATTATTAACTTGGTGGTAATGGAAAACAGCGTGAACGTTGCAGTGCTGTTATTATTGTGATGTCAACCTACCTTAATACCAGTTAAGTTTATCTATTCAAGTAATGTATTGTGGCCAAGAGCTTTAATGCACTAATAAGCCCACTGATTCAGGCATCGCTTTTGTAGCCTAATTATTAATCAAATAATTTACTGTGGCCAAGAGCTGTGAAGCACTAGTAAGCCCACACATCTAGTATATTATTTATTTGGTAGCTGTATTACAACCATAACTAATACTAAAGAGTGGCCATGAGTTGTGAAACACACGTAAGCCCACACGTATACCTATGAAGAGTCATTGAACTACCAAGATACAAGTCCTCTCTGTGTGTTGACTGGTCTGATGGCAACTGTGTACTAACAAGCCTAGTCATCGTTACGATTTACACTCACGTTCTTAAATGTGTTTATGCCGCATTCTTGCGCATACCAAGAGTCGTTACTGACTAACACTCTTTAAGTGTAATAACAAACAGAAAACAGACTGTTGAAGAAACCGTACAGCGAGAGACAAGTCAAGAGAAGTCAAGTCATACCTACCGAAATTGGGTCAAGTACTACACTGGACCAGAGACAGTGTTGTCCGGACGTATAGAGAGATTAACAGTTACATTCCTTTCACCCTGTGTTTACATTCAGGCTGAAGTGTGAACCATACAGAAACAAAGTTGAATAACTACAAAATGCACATATTGTTTCATTTGTATATTATACTATTTAAAATATTTATTTCCATGATAATTAATTTTGCTGAGTATCATTATTGCAGATATTGGAAGGATTGACTCACTTAATTAATTGTTGTTGATTTATTTGCTATGTCATTTATTCATTACCGATAAGTATGATATGCTTTATATAAAATATTTTGTGCATTAATTTTTAAAATTAATTTGAGATGTCACGGAAATCTTATTTTAGATTATAAATTGTCTCAAAGAGACATATCTGACTGACCCAGTTTATTTAAAACTTACTGAAAAATTAGTACGAAAACATGGAAAGGTTGGAAGAAAGGAAGGCATCTCCAGTACAAGATCTCTGGGAGGATTATGAAGAAAAAGGAAAGAGATATGGGTTACAAGGAGAAAAATTGCTACAATTCATTGAAAAGAATATGGCTATGGACAGAGAAGTCAAAGAAAGAGAAGCAAAGAAAGAACTACTAGAGATTGAAGCCCATGAAAGAGAAAAGAGAGAGAGAAGAAAGAGAAGAAAGAGCAAAAGAAAGAGAAGCAAAGAAAGAACTACTAGAGATTGAAGCCCAAGTGCAGAGAGACAGACTTGATCATGAACTAAAGATGGCTACTATTAAGGCCAGTTCTGGTACTCACTGCAGAGAAGCTAGTCCAGATGTACCAAATACCCAAAACTTATTCAACGGATATAATCTTAAACTACAATCTTGTGATGGTAAAGCTGAGGACATTGACACATTTCTCTATATATTCGAACAGAAATGCAGAAGAATTAGTGTGCCTAGAGCGCACTGGATAGATCTAATGAGCGAACTTCTAAGGGGAGATGCAAGAACTGCTCTTAGATCGATTCCAGACTACTACGACAAGGACTATGATGAAGTAAAACAGAAACTTCTGAAACACTTTAACAAAACAGAAGAATTTTACAGAAAGAAATTCCATTCTTTAAAGATGTCCAATAAAGATTAACCACAGTACTTTATTGACAATGTAGTGTCAAGTTTGAAGTCTTGGTTTACAATGGCAGAAATTGACTTAATGGATGCACAACCAGTGTTGGAAATGTTTGTCATTGACAAAATATTACAGATATGCACCAAGGATGTATTTGCTTTAATAAAACAGAGAAAGGTGAAAACCGTTGATCAACTAGTCAGAGCTTTGAGTGACTATATGGACAGTCGTCCAGATGATGAAATATGTAATATGGAATTCTATGCTAATATAATCCAGAACAGATATCATAGTCTTCCTAATAGGAGCAGTAAACTCAATGCACCTGGTCGGAAAGCCAGAGAGCCAGAAACAAGATTATGTTTCTATTGCAAGATGAAAGGTCATCTAATTCGTGAATGTAGAAAGAGACAAAGAGAATGTAAATCATACACAAAAGAGTATGACAACAGAAGAGTAAATGGTCAGAAAGCCGACAGACATCAAGCTAGACATAGTTACAACACTCAACACTATCAAAGAAGACAATCGCCTAACATCAGTACACAAAGAAATCGGACAGAGAGAACACGTACACTAGAAAGATCACAACGATCTGGCACTAGAAATACAGGCCCACTAGAACAGAATACTGAACAGTATTGTGCAAATGTGATCAGTTCACATGGAAGGATAAACTTTTATCCAGCATTTGTAAATGGCAGGAGAATACAGTGTCTTCGTGATAGTGGATGTAGTACAGTTATCGTGAAAGATGATCTTGTACGCAAAGATCAATACATGCATAAAATGACAACAGTCAAAATGGGTGATGGCTCAAAGGTGGAATGCAACATGGCAGTAATCGATGTAGACTCACCATGGATATCGGGTACTATTGAAGTACTAGTAATGAAAAATCCTGTTGCACCATTGATTATAGGCAACTTGGCAGTTATAAAAGACAATACAACAGAAGAAATTGTAAAACAAAGAACAGACAAAAAAATATCTGAAGGAATAGAAATGTGTTGCGTTTCTATAAATAGTAACACAGTGTATTCTGAGCAAGTATCTCAAGATCAAATAAATTATCAAAGAAGCCATACTACACAAAATGAGTATAAACAAAAATATGAACATTATAAGAGGTCAAACAATTATAATAGAATATGTCATAACAGATTTAATGACTATAAGAGAAACAGAAGAAATTATGTTGGACTGGAACTACATAGAAATGGTGAAATAATGACACCAGAAGATTGGTTTGATAAAAGAGCCAAATGTTTTAACAGTAAATTTAAATTTAAAAGGCAGGATTTCTACAGGCCTAATTTTTAAGAAATAAGATAGTAATTTTAAGGGATAATATGATTTTTTTGTGTTAATATACAACATGGGTCATGATGACATAGACAATAATGAGATGTCATATGATGTCAGAAGCTTTTAACAAATCTGTTGCAGTAATGAAGATAAATAAATTTTGTGATGAAGCTAACAATGTTGATGAGCTATTTGATAATAATTTTTTTGTTGAATAATAATATGATATTAAAATATTATCATTGTCATTGATTAATATTTGCATGATGTGCAAGTATTTCTAATTGAAAGACACTGGAAATTTTTTTTTTGGGTAATTGTTTAAATACATGGTGGATTTGTTTATAAAGATTTGGTATCTAACAAATATTATATTTTCTAGAATGAATTACTATTATAATAATTTATTGTTAAGCATAAAAACATTTTTATTTAAGAAATGTTATGAAGATATTAAATAAGAGTATAAGTACTAAAGTGAACTATGTAAATTTTTTTGGATATGGAATTTTGGAAAAGGTACTTAGCTAGATAGAGATTTTCTAGTACACTGAATGTATTGAATACATACTTGCTGACAATGTTTTTATTGCTCACAAGAAGATAGAATTTACTTAAAGTAAACTAAGGACTCAGTAATTATTTTGCCTGACTACTGTATAATGTAATATATGTTGCATTGATTGGTTTTAACATTAATTAATTAATCAAAAACATGTTAATTTTTTCTGGTATGTATAATGGTAAAAATTTCATTTATGAATGAAATTTTAATGGGATTGTGGGGGTGTCATAACTCTGTTATATTCTTGGTAGCACTGTAACGCACCAAATGAATGTGTAAAAAAACGGAAGTTAAGAAATAAAGAAGGAGAAGACATAGACGGTTATTTTGTTGTCATTAGTTCGTCTTCCAAAGAGATACGACATGTCGGCTCAATCAGATAAGATAATATATAATATGTCGGCTCAATCAGATTAGATAATATATAATATGTCGGCTCAATCAGATTAGATAATTTATAATATGTCGGCTCAATCAGATTAGATAATATATAATATGTCGGCTCAATCAGATTAGATAATATATAATATGTCGGCTCAATCAGAATAGATGATATATAATATGTCGGCTGAATCACAGATTAGATGATACATAATATGTTGGTTGAATCACAGATTAGATGACTTATAATATGTAGACTGAATCACAGATTAGATAATATATAATCTGTAGAATGAATAACAAAATATATTATACATCCACCACTGACTACATACATTGAGACATTTTTCAGATAGAATTAATTTTCTTTACGAAAATACATACTCGATGATAATCAATAAATAAGAGTAATAATAGTATGAATAATAATATCAATAATAATAATGATAATAAAAATAATAGTAATCATATCAGCTACCAACACGTTTTGTTGGCCGAGTTACAACGTGGTTGAAAGTAATGAATAGAAATCATTTGTTAAGATTTAACATTTTGAACATTTTTTTATAATGTCCTGGTTTTTACGGGTTTTTATGGCCAGGTACTTATGGCCAGGTACTTATGGCCAGGTACTTATGGCCAGGTAATTATGGCTAGGTACTTATGGCCAGGTAATTATGGCTAGGTACTTATGACCAGGTAATTATGGCTAGGTACTTATGGCCAGGTAATTATGGCTAGGTACTTATGACCAGGTACTTATGGCAAAGTACTTATGGCCAGGTACTTATGGCCAGGTACTTATGGTCAGGTAATTATGGCTAGGTACTTATGACCAGGTACTTATGGTGAGGTACTTATGGATAGGTACTTATGGCCAGGTACTTATGGCCAGGTACTTATGGCCAGATACTTGTCTAAACGAGGTTTCTTGTTCTGTTCAAAGATATATTTGTTTATGTTATTTCCATATCGACAATATGGTCGTAGGATGAGATAAGTTTACTAAATCCAAATAACAAACTCATACACAAAAAAGAACTTTTAGAAAGATGACAAACTATGTTTTGAAAGTGATTTTTATTTAGTATACACAATACTAGTTCTTAAATTACATTACACCAAAAAATATTAACTCTTTAAAATAAAAAAGCTTTTTTTAAAATGCAATAAAAAGTTAAAAGATAATTCCGTAGATCATAACAATACTTATATAAATTATTTTTACTACAAATATAAGTGTGGGTTCCAAACTAGATAGATAGATTTTTAGTTTATCTATTGCTACTTATTATATAACTTAAAGACATATATACTCGATATATTATACTCACCCACGCTTTCAATTTTAATAACGATAATTCATATCAATATTTGTGATAAATAATTCATATCGATATTTGTGATAAATAATTCATATCAATATTTGAGATAAATAATTCATATCAATATTTGTGACAAATAATTCATATCAATATTTGTGATAAATAATTCATATCAATATTTGTGATAAATAATTCATATCAATATTTGTGACAAATAATTCATATCAATATTTGTGATAAATAATTCATATCAATATTTGTGCATTGAAATAAAAGATTTTTTTTAAAAAGCATTTTTTTAACATTTTTAATTTTTATACTTTAAAGATGCATACTACACACGGAAACATTTTGGCAAGTCTAAAAAAGACCTAAATTTGACCTAAATAAGACCTAATTTAGTCTCAAATAAGCCTCCCTAAATCGCACTCTTTGTTTATTTAACATGATATTCTCAAGGCGAATTTTTCTCATTTAAAACATTACTGAACATAGATAGATAGATTGATAGATAGATAGATAGATAGATAGATAGATAGATAGATAGATAGATAGATAGATAGATAGATAGATAGATAGATAAATAGATAGATAGATAGATAGAGAGAGAGAGAGAGAGAGAGAGAGAGAGAGAGAGAGAGAGACCTCCTGTGCCAGGTAAGTAGGGATGTAGTTTAGTGCGTTGTTTGTAGATAAGTACTAGAAACTATAAGTTCCCATTCTTAAGTTAAAAAGAAATAAATTTAACAAATGGTACTCACAGTATTAAACACTATCGACAGAAATTGGATATTTTAAACATAATGCTTGGTGGTAAATTTTAATAAGTTGTTAATAGCTAAATGTCGAAATAAAATACAAATTACATTACTATGTAATATATATAGAAGCCGAATTGAGCTTGCGCACGGATGCATTATCGTGCCACACATACTTGTCTCTGTGCAAAATCTGCAAAATAGTATAATGAAGTACGGTATTTATTAGAGCATTTTTTTTTCGAAAATGCTCTATTGTCCCCGTTTTGTCTGTCTGTCTGTCCGTCTGTCTGTCTGTCCGTCATCACCCTAGATCTCAACAACCATAAGTCCTAGACCCATGATGTAAATATCATTTTGTAGGTCTTGGCCTGCCAAGAAATGACTTTTGTCCGTTTCGCGATCTGACCTCTGAGGGCCGTAAAAGGGGGCTTATAAAGAACCGTTTTTTACTATATAAGCTATATTAACAAAGTAGCGTCCTAGATCTCAGCAACCATAAGTTCTAGACCCATGATGTATATATCATTTTGTAGGTCTTGGCCTGCCATGTGTACATCAAAAGTCTATTTCGCGATCTGACATCTCAGGGCCGAATATAAGACTTTCCTACGTACCGTTTTTGCTTATAATTTAAATATAAATAATAAAAGCTAATCAAAGGGGCGTAATCATTATTTATTTTTGTAACAGTTATTCACCATGATTACTTCCCTCTCTATTTATCAAAACACGGAAAAAAAAATACGGATTTCGTCCGGCGTAACCGGCGAAAATGCTCTAAAATGTCCTTTGTCCGAAACGGAGAAGACTTAAGTTGCTTGTTTTTTACTTTTCAGTGCATTTTATAAAAGCTTATTTTTTTAATGCTTCGTTTTGATTTTAACGTTGAGAGAATTAATTACTGTTTTAAACAAATAATCCCAAGTTATTTGCGTTGACAGGTAAAACGTTATTTGTAACGTATGAAATGTAGGTCATTTCTGCTCGTTAGGTAGGTGGCATAAATTAGCACCTATATCTTTACCAAATTGTGTTAGGTTTGGTTTGGTTGGTTCGGTTGATTTGGTTATTTGATTGTAGGTTCGGTTGTATTTTTTGGTGGTTTGGTAAGGTGGTTTGGTTGGTTAGTTTGGTTAGTTGTTTGGTTTGGTTGGTTTGGTTTGTTAGCATTGACGGGTAAAATGTAATTTGTGACGTATGAAATGTAGGTCATTTTTGCACATTAGGTAAGTGAAATAAATAAGCACCCATATCTTTTCCTTAGTGAATGTAACCGAATTAATCGAAAGTAAAAATGCAGCAGTTAAATTGATTAGGAAGGGGTGTCATTTGACACACTGATTTCCCGGGCAACGGCGGGTTTAATAGCCAGTATATATATATATATATATATATATATATATATATATATATATATATATACATATATATATATAAGGGTGGTAGTTATTTTCAAAGTTGTAAACTACTCAACTCTTAAACCTTAAATTGTTTCATTTTGATACAAAAACAAATTTGGTGAAATAAAACCCCATTCCAACAACATTTAGAGGTAGCTCAATGCTACAAAAGTTTTATATGGCCATTTATGCATACGGTTGATCAAGCTAATTAAAAAAATGACTAATTTTTTGTTTTCTATTTTATGGTAGGAGAAATGGCAACAACACGAAACCAGTCTAAAGTCTGTCTTCTAGATAAATACGTTGAAGATATAACTGGTAAAAAGTTGTCATCACTGCGGCAAGCTCTTGAAAATTAAAACACAATTCGCCAGGCTTCAACTGCCGTTATAAAAGAAACCACAGTCTTTTGGCAGAAAGCAAGAATTCCTATGAAAGATGTTCAGAACTGCCAAAGCAAGATAGAAAAAATATTTGAGCAGTGAAGGCTGTTGAAGAAAAATAAAGGTAGAACTTCTACTACACAGAAAGCCAATGAAAATGCATTAGTTGTGAATCTGGATGACCTGTTTGATCTAGCACATGAAGATGTATTGACAATGACTACAATTGATGAAGACAGACAGTTTTTTCTTGCACAGCGGGAGAAATGTCGCAAAGGTTGTTTGACAGGATTAGACAAGCAATTGCATGAAAGAGAAAAAAGAGCTACAGAAAGAAAACGATTATGAATGCATGAAACAGTTGCAAGAAAGAAGCTTTAAATCAGTAACACTAGAGTCATCTTCCAGTTCAGATGATGAAGTCAGTACTGTTGAAACTGACACGACTGAAGCTAAAGCTAGGACACCTAGAAAACGAGGAAGAAAAGTTGCACCGACACCATCGTTGGCTGCTGCACTTGATAGATCAAAGCTGTCTGATCGTAAAGCCATGTATGTAATTACAGAAACAGCAAAAAGCTTGGCTGTAGAAATTAATAGCTTGGCACTCAACCGAAGTTCCATTCGTATACAGCGCAAAAAGCTGTGGGTTCAAATGGCTTGTCAAATGAATGCTGACTTAAAACCTGATGTTCCATTAGTAGTCCACTGGGATGGCAAACTTTTCTAGGACCTGACAGGTAATGAACACATTGACAGACTGCCTGTGCTTGTGTATGGGAAAAATATATTACCAAATTGCTGACTGTTGCAAAACTTCCTTCAGGTGCTGGTGAGGCCCAAGCCAAAGCTGTTTATGCAGCATTTGCAGAATGGCACATTACCAATAAGGTCTGTGGAATGTGTTTCGATACAGCTACCTCCAATACAAGCTTGATAAATGGAGCATGCACTTTGCTTCAACAGTTGCTAGGCAAAGATTTGCTGTCATTTGCTTGTCGCCATCACATTATGGAACTTCTTATTAGTACTGTCTTTAAGACCTGCTTTGGTTCTACATCAGGTCCTGAAATGCTACTTTTCAAAAGATTCAAATTTCAGTGGCATCAGGTTCAATATTCATGGATCTATTCATCATGCCAAATGGATGTCGAAGGTTTTGTACTGTCTAAAGATCTTCATGTTTCGCAAACAGTTCTCACTCAGTACTCGGGAAGCAAAAGTTCTGAAGGAACTCGTGTGTGTTTGCTTTAAGCATTTACTTGAAAGCCTGGACAACAGCCCCCGTACCTTCAAGTGCCCCTAGAAACGATCTGGAGCTTCTGAAATCAGTCCTCAATTGTGAAGACATCAGTCAGACATTTCAAAAGCCGTTGCCAAAAAACTCAGCAATCATCTGTGGTTTTTATCAGAAGAGCTTGTCGCACTGGCTTTGTTTGATGCCGAAGTTGAGACTGCAGTCAAACGAGAAATGGTGTCAGCCATGAAAGAAGAGGAGGGGCTAGAAAAGCCACCAAAGCGTATTAAAGTTGATCTGAAATCTCTGTGTGACAAAAAAATATCACAGTTTTTCACAAAGCAGTCAGTGCAGCTTCTGAAGAAACTCAATCTCTTATTTGACTTTCTTGATGCAGACCCTGAAGAATGGTCCGAGAGAGCAGATTACCAAGAAGCATATGATGTTGTATGTAATCTTAAAGTCATACATAGTTGAACGGGGAGTTGCTCTTATTCAAGAGTACAATGGACTGCTAACACGAGATGATGCAAGTTGTAGAACAGTATCGTAGCATGTTTCCAAACTGCTGTAAACGTACTTTTGCTGGTGATGGCGGTCGACGAACCTGAGAGTACCTTGAGTGCAATTCACTGCTTCAATGCATTAGTTAATTTGCAAATTGTTACAAATTGTTCAACTCAATCATAGAGACTCATAAAAATATAAGTTGATAACATTTGATGGAATACTGAATTGAATATGCATATTAACGTTCACTTGCACTGTTTTGCAATATACTGTTTATTGTTTAATTAACGCTGACAAATTTACATGACTTGCAAATTGAGATGGAGTGAGCTACTTCTAAATATATTCAGATTTGGTTTTTATTTTTCTTGTAGTGTTTTCACGTCCAAAGGAACAAAATTATGGGTTAAAATAGTGCCGTATAACGACCACCCTAATATATATATATATATATATATATATATATATCTATATATATATATATATATATAAGGACAGCATGTAAGAAAGTAAGGAAGAAAGAAAGTAAGAAGCCGAATTGAACATGCGCGCGGGTGATGTATCATGCCACACCAACTTGCCTCCGTGTTGCAAAAGGTACAATGAAGTACTACTACACAATACTTAAAAAAAAGACTGAGTATTGTAGTAGTACATAAACAACAGTACATTCGAGTAAAGCGTGCAAGATGAATTTAATGTGTATGATTGTTCATTTCTGTTTTCTTCTATAAGCTGAGCGAAATATTTGTATATTTTGGACCTACAGATTTTGGAAACTGCTTTTGTTGAAAACATTTGTTTATTTTATTTTAATTGTGGACATTAGGTAGGTGGCATAAATTAGAACCCAAATCGTTATTTAATGGTGTTTGGTTTGGTTTCATTGGATGGTTGGTTTGATTGACTGGTTCGGTTGGTTTGTTGGTTTCGTTTGGTTGGTTAGTTAGCCTTGACGGGTAAAACGTTATTTGTGACGTATGAAATGTAGGTCATTTCTGCACAATAGTTAGGTGGCATAAATTAGCATTTATATCTTTACCTAATGGTGTGTTAGAAACGTTTCAAGTGTCACGTTAGAACTCCCGAATTACCGGGCAAAACCGGGTACACTGATATATATATATATATATATATATATATATATATATATATATATTCACTTCGTTGTCTTTATATATTCAATTTGAGTAAGAGAAACTGTTTCAGGTGAAGTAACTCATTCTTATATTTAGCTGAATACATTTGAATAGTAATGTTACAGTTATAAATCTTGTTATATCGCTTCATAGACGATATTTAAATTATTAATTACAGTTCCATGAACGCGTTACCTTACATTAACGTGTGTATCAATACATCGTGATTGTTATTATCGATGCACATTATTTCAGTTCGCCTAAATATACTAGTGATTTTTTCTATGTACTGACTTTGTGGAACATTGTTAAATGAAATGTAATATAGGATTTTTATTATCTGCGTCTGAAAGGTATATGTTTGCTTTTGTTGACAATTGTTTGACATTTTACATTGTTGAGGTTATTTTTTTCTACTTTCTTTACGATTTTGGTTTCATTTTTTGTACTATTTCACATAACGCATACAACCTACCTAATCAAAGTTTTAAAAAAAATATAAAATAATTAGAAGGGGGTGTCACATAACATATAGATTTCCCAGGCGTTACAGCTAGAGTATAAATAAAATTTAAAAAAAACACCATAACCTTGTGGTGTTTAAAAACTATCTGCAAGGTGTACACAAGGTGAACCAATCCCCTCACCTATTACGGCCCTGCAACAATCACAATCTAACGTTATATGAAGCCATTCTTCAGCAGTCGACTAATGCTGATCCCCACGTCTGCTGCGAGCCCTGAATGTAATTAACGGAGTGTGTCCAGGAGTGTCTTTTAAAACTCAACCAATGGATCAACTTCCGACAGGACGAGCGTACGCCGAGGTAGAGATTATCAAAGAAGTTTTTTTTTTTTCATTTCAAAACTTTTGGACCTTAAAATACAATGTCTCTAAATCTAGAAAAATAATGAAACCAAAACATTTTCTCAGGGGCCGGAACCACCGAGGCTTAAAAAAATTAAATACCGGAGTTGCCGCCCCTGTTTCTCACTAGGTGGTTTGTCTCCCATTCTCTGGAGCTGACAAAAACCACGACCCCCAACTGAGAGGGGGGGGGCAGGGGGTGTGGAGTCACGTGACAATCCAGCGAGAGTCCCCCCCCCCCAGCAGCGGTTCTAACAGTTGAATGAGCTGCAACACCCTGGCGTGTCGAATTTCTCCGATAGAAGGGGATGGGGGTGGGGGAGGGGTGGGATGGCGTTGTTGTCACGTGGTGTTGTCACGTGGTGTTGTCACGTGGTGTTGACACGGTCCCCCCTCCACACACCTCCACCACCACCTCCTCCACCCCTACTGCGTGAGTTCACACATGACTTAATAGTCAAACCAGAAGTTGTGAATGAAATGTTGGTCTAACCTGGGGAAATAGTTTTATTTTATATCTATGTAGCAATCTCTTTGTCTCTGTCTCTCTCTCTGTCTCCCTCTCTCTCAGACTCTCTTTATATATATATATATATTATGTTTGTATGCATATATAGAGATGTAAATAGATAGACAGACATACAGATAGATAGATAGATAGATAGACAGACAGACAGACAGACAGACAGACAGACAGACAGACGGACGGATGGACGGACGGACGGACTGATAGATAGATAGATAGATAGATAGATAGATAGATAGATAGATAGATAGATAGATAGATAGATAGATAGATAGATAGATAGATAGATAGATAGATAGATAGATAGATAGATAGATAGATAGATAGATAGATAGATAAATAGATAGACAGACAGACAGACAGACAGACGGACGGATGGACGGACGGACGGACTGATGGATAGATAGATAGATAGATAGATAGATAGATAGATAGATAGATAGATAGATAGATAGATAGATAGATAGATAGATAGATAGATAGATAGATGCAAAGCTTACGCTGTGTTTATTTTTATAAATGAATATTTCACCCCATCTATGACTTCAGTTATCATTAAACATTATTCTAGTTTATTCTTTACTCAAGTTGTGTTCACATAACAAGGACAGGCTTTGACCGATTAGAGTAGTTGCTATCAACTAGACCCACGCCCAAAGGGGGGAGCGGGCGGTGTGACAGAAGGGCGGGACTGGAAGCCAATAGATGGAGTGTCTACATGCACTCATATAGACGTCACTGAAGTTAACAGACGGAGGGGAGAGGAGGTCGGGACCGTACATGAAACGTGAGCCGTCGTTTAGCGATTTCTGATTTAAAGACTACCTCATCTACTACCTCATCTACTACCTCATCTACTACCTCATCTACTACCTCATCTACTACCTCATCTACTACCTCATCTACTACCTCATCTACTACCTCATCTACTACCTCATCTACTACCTCATCTACTACCTCATCTACTACCTCATCTACTACCTCATCTACTACCTCATCTACTACCTCATCTACTACCTCATCTACTACCTCATCTACTACCTCATCTACAGTCACGGGCATTTGACCCCCCCCTCCCTCCCTAAATGTTCGAAAAATGTCATAATGTTGTTACAATAAAAATGAACTAAATTTCCTGAAAGTATATTACATTGAAGACAATGTACTATTGTACATATATCAAACATAAAAAAAAATATATTTGCAATTATAACTGATTACATTATTGTAATTTTTAAAATAATGGTTTCAGTGTCGAACAGTGTTACTATACTAATAAAATAAAGTATAAAATTATAAATTGCACTGATACAGAAATAATATTGTAATTTTAAACTATTTATTCTGGAATAAACATTGGTATTTGTCCAAATCGATTGATAACATTTTCTTTACATTTTTGATACTCATCATACAAAGACCAGATAAATGATCATCACCAGTTGTTGAGCGTAGCCACGTTTTTACTAGTCTTAAAGTGCTAAATGATCTCTCGATTGTGCATGTTGTTACTGGAAGAGCCAATGCCGCAACAAAGCCATCTTAATAGTGGGGAAAAAAATGGTTTCATCTAAAACCTCACATGGAGTCAATGTTTCTGTTTTTTCCTCTTTACTAGTTTTACATTTCCATATATCATACCATGTTTCACTCTCCTCGATTAAATTGTCAAATGCGTAATATTCAGCTATGGCCCTGGCTTGATCCTTAAATGCGAGTCTTTCAAGTTTTGTCATCAAAAAGGGATGCAAAACTAAAAGGGAAAAAACTGGTTTATTTTCTACACAAAAAAAAAAAAACGAGTTTCCAGCGATGATATTATGGAATCAAGATAGGTTATAAAAACAGTTATTCTAAAATAATCCTCAGGAATATCAACTTTTGAATTTGACTTTGTTCATTTGTCGTCCAGCTTGTCGTGGAGGCTGAATGTAGACACCAATGTCATCTGTAACTCAAAAAATTATACCTCTCATCACAATTCTGTTGATAAATAGCCAATGTAGTAAACGATTCTTCAATGATGTATTTTTGTACTGCCAGTAAATCTAAGTGCACTGACTGCTATTTTTGGGTCCCAGCTTCTAGCTTTGAGGAATATTATCGTACAATAACTAAACAAACAACAAATGTAGGAGTTTTTACAGCAAAAAGGAACTGATATTCAACTTGCTTGCTTTTTCGAGATTGTTCTAAATATTTTAGTAGTTTAACAATGTCTGTCACATTTTCAGCAACAATCCGCATGCTTTTATATTTATGTGTCCATCTAGTTTCACATAGCAAAGAAACATTTGGAACTAGTTTTCTTAGCTGATTGCTTTCTCGGAAAAATGCTATAATTGACTTAATTGTTCCTATTGTGTTTCGTACAGCATTCACATTATTTAAATCGTTCAAGACAAGATTTAGTTTATGTGAACTGCAATATACAAATGCTGCTTTTGAGTATTTTTTCGAATGATTGCTTGGACTCCTCCTTCTTTACCTGCCATTGTAGAACATCCGTCGTATCCTTGACAAGCAAGCTTTGTCATATCTAATCCCGTTTCTAATGAATTTGTAATGATGGTGTTGGCTAAAACTTCAGCTGTTCTATAGAAACTACTTTGGCTTCCAATAATGCAACAAAATTGCTTGCATCTTCATGCATTGTTTGATGACAAATGACCCATGAACTCCTCGAATTACTTTTTGCGGAAACAACACGCAATATTTGCAAAAGGCACCTTTTAACATTTGCGAGTATACAAGCAACGGTGAATAGTCTGATAACCATGCATATCTAATAACTCTGCTTCCATCACTGACAGCTCTAAAATCATACTTTTTATCAGGGGGTCCAACAATCACGAATCAGCTTGAATTTCAACTAATTTGAAAGGTCATGTGTCAAGACATACCTTCCAATTTCCAATTTATGAAATAAAGAAGTGACAGCGACAATTAAATTAGAAATAGTTGCATCAGTTGTGTCTGGCTGTTGAACTTGTTCTGTTGTCTCCAATGCCAATGATAAGTCAGATGCTGCAGACGCCCTAAAATCTTCTAATAACGGCCTT
>JAGDYQ010000040.1:0-65321 GCA_021962125.1 Bulinus truncatus | reverse complement strand
CTCAGCCCGCAGATTACTGAGAGAGTTCAAAGAGAGAGAGAGAGAGAGGGGGAGAGAGAGAGGGGGAGTGAAGGTAAACAGAAAACCTTATTTTAAACCCGGGCAAAGCCGGGTACTTGCAGCTAGTAGTTTCTATATTTTATATAATGTAATGCGTTCATATTGTTTGTTACCTACTGTGAAGGGGTGTTAAGCTCATTTTTCAACACTAAAATGTATAAAATAAAATTACAAATTTAATAATTTTATAGGCAAAGATCAAAGAAATATTTGTACAAATCGTACTGACTAAATAAAAGTATGAACGCCTAATTTTATTCTCTTGTATTAATGAAACAAATATTTCAACATTGAAATTGTATACGCCTATCAAACTCTACTTATTTAAGGTAATTCATAATGGCACGAACTTTTTGTGTGCAACTTTATACAACACTGTGACTACCAAACAACTAAACACAACACTTTGACTATAAATACCCACACAATACTGTACTTTAAATATCCACACAATACTGTACTTTAAATACCAACACAACACTGTGACTATAAACACCAACACAATACTGTACTTTAAATACCAACACAACACTTTGACTATAAATACCAACACAATACTGTACTATAAATACCAACACAACACTGTGGCTATAAATACCAGCACAACACTGTGACTATGAATACCAACAAAACACTGTGACTTCAAATACTTACACAACACTGTAACTTTAAAAGTTTGACTGGTGCTGGGATTGACGTCATTTTCTGCAACACATTCATAGTTGTCTGCACAATGTTTGGTCAAATTTTTAATGTACAGGAATTCTCCTTCATTGGATATATCTGTAAATAGAGAGAGTCATTCACTAAAGTAGGTGATCCTTTCATACGGTAAACGAGACACACGTCACAATACATGTCTGGTGGTAAATATATAAACTACGTGCAAGCAAGTCATTAGTTGGGTGGTAACGCTTCAGGTGATGCAATAGCCAACTGACAATCTCCACAGGATCGCAGTTAACAAAATATAAGACCACATTAAAATGACTGTCTATTTACGTACATTCTTTTAAAATAATATTTTATCTCATCTTTGTTGTCTCGAGTCTGCAATAGGCCAAACCGGCTAATAATTAATGTGACCACTAAATACTGTGACCATATTATCGTGATGTACGATCACAGTACTATAACACAGTACTATAACACAGTACTATAACACAGGACTATAACACGAAAGTGAAAAAAAGTACAACGATAAAGGGAAATAATTCTACAAAGAAAAGTTATAGGACGTACAAAAAAAATTATAACTGATACATCTGTTCATTAAATTGACTAGAATTAAAACCATAACATTTATATTTGTACATTTTAATTAGGTAAATTATACAGAAAACATAAGAGAATATACTTTATACAGAATGCATGACTTGTTTATTCACTTTTTCCCGAAAACTGCCGCCTTATTTGTTGTATATTTTGTTGTCAATGAAAATAATGTAATTTAGTTATCCTTACGTCGGGCCAACATTTGAATAACAATCTATCTTTCAGTTTTTAATAAGATATTATTTTAAAATTACTATTTTGTTTTTAATTCATTGTTTTTTAATAAATGAAATTGTCAGAAGTCCTTGTTGTGTCATGCAGATGCTGTTTATATCAATATGTTTATGTAAAAATACAGCTGTTGTTTATATCAATATGTTTATGTTAAAATACAGCTGTTGTTTATATCAATATGTTTATGTTAAAATACAGCTGTTGTTTATATCAATATGTTTATGTTAAAATGGCCGAAAGCTCTTCTTTCTTAATACGACTACTGTATCTATCTATCTATCTATCTATCTATCTATCTATCTATCTATCTATCTATCTATCTATCTATCTATCTATCTATCTATCTATCTATCTATCTATCTATCTATCTATCTATCTATCTATCTATCTATCTATCTATCTATCTATCTATCTATCTATCTATCTATCTATCTATCTATCTATCTATCTATCTATCTATCTATCTATCTATCTATCTATCTATCTATCTATCTATATCAATACTTAGGTGCTAAAAGTCCACTTCAACTGGCCGCCATTTTTTGTTGAGTTGTTTTTATTTATTAGACGTTGGTAGAGATGGCGATGTGTGCTCTGTAAAATATACATTGTGTCTTTAAACATGGCGACGTGTGCTCTGTAAAATATACATTGTGTCTTTAAACATGGCGATTTGTGCTCTGTAAAATATACATTGTGTCTTTAAACATGGCGATGTGTGCTCTGTAAAATATACATTGTGTCTTTAAACATGGCGATGTGTGCTCTGTAATATATTGGAGAACATTTGGAGAGACTCCGCGTGAAGCCGTGGTACAACAATTGCCGATTGAAGATTGAGTTTAAAAGTCCGATACAAAAGACTAAATATAACATAGTGCACAGGTAAATCTAATAACAGAAACTTACGTTCTTTGTGCAAGTTGCGTTTTTTAAATATTCTGTACCATTTGATGGTGGGTTGTGGTGATCCTGTGGCGTTACAAAATAATCTGACCTCACCCCCCTCGGCTTTCTCTACATCTGTTGGTTGAGTATAATCTATTAGCTGAGGGGGCTCTGAGGATAAACAAATCAATCGTTAGTATCTACAAAGTCAATCAATGCATTTATAGAACAGCTTATGTTTTCTTATTGGCAACCAAATCAATCGTTATTACGTACAAAGTTAATCAATACATTTATAACACATCTTATGTTTCCTTATTGACAATTCATATTGTGTCATTCAACACAATCAGAAAAAAAAATACATAAAAGAATCGGAAAATCAGAATTGGAACATTTTAACTTAATTTTCCATTCATAAGTCGATTAGATTTATTTGACAATATACGTTCTACTATTTCTCGATATTTTATATTGTGCGATAATAGTTTAAATTTAAAAATATTACTCATTGTCATATAAACTAAAAGGTAATTGGCTTGGTAATTCTACGTTAAATGACACAAAAATATGAACTGACAAATACGACAGACACTTGACAAACAAGAGCTAGACTGACACATATTGGACATCACAGACACTTGACAAACAAGAGCTAGACTGACACATATTGGACATCACAGACACTTGACAAACAAGAGCTAGACTGACACATATTGGATATCACAGACACTTGACAAACAAGAGCTAGACTGACACATATTGGACATCACAGACACTTGACAAACAAGAGCTAGACTGACACATATTGGACGTCACAGACACTTGACAAACAAGAGATAGACTGACACATATTGGACATCACAGACACTTGTCAAAATGGTTATAAGTGTTTTGACTGACCTTGGACTATCAGGTGAACCTTCTTTGATCCGACAGGGTTGGTGTTGATTTGACATTTATATAACCCCGCGTCTAACAGACTGACGTTCCGTATGTGCAGGTTCCAATCACGAAGAAAGCTCCTCTCAATGCTCAGTCTGTCATCATTCATTAGCCTACGATCCTGTAGACTGATGACAGTGTCTGTGGGGCTCACCCACACCACCTTTTAAATAGACAAAAAGTCTCAATAAGAGGTTTGATAATTGAAATCTATAAAAATAAATTATCAGTAAACACAGACCATCACACAACACATATATAACAGGTCCATCACACAACACAGACCATCACACAACACATATATAACAGGTCCATCACACAACACAGACCATCACACAACACATATAAAACAGGTCCATCACACAACACAGACCATCACACAACACAGTCCGTCACATAACACAGACCATCACACAACACAGTCCATCACACAACACAGACCATCACACAACACAGACCATCACACAACACAGACCATCACAAAACACAGACCATCACACAACACAGTCCGTCACATAACACAGACCATCACAAAACACAGACCATCACAAAAACAGACCATCACAAAACACAGACCATCACACAACACAGTCCATCACACAACACAGATCATCACACAACACAGACCATCACACAACACAGACCATCACAAAACACAGACCATCACACAACACAGTCCGTCACATAACACAGACCATCACAAAACACAGACCATCACAAAACACAGACCATCACAAAACAAAGACCATCACACAACACAGTCCATCACACAACACAGACCATCACACAACACAGACCATCACACAACACAGATCATCACAAAACACAGACCATCACACAACACAGTCCGTCACACAACACAGACCATCACACAACACAGACCATCACACAACAAATATCATCACAAAACACAGACCATCACAAAACACAGACCATCACACAACACAGACCATCACAAAACACAGACCATCACAAAACACAGACCATCACAAAACACAGACCATCACACAACACAGACCATCACACAACACATATCAATACGCACGCTGACAATGTAGCTAAAGAGACTGAAATATAAGTTAACTGGACGGCCGCCCATGTCACACGTTGGTCAGTGTCGGCGCTTTTATTTACTGTCAAAAATTAATTGAACTGTTGTAGTAAAAGTACACGAATGTCCATGATAAACAATTTTTTAGAAAACTAATAAAACATGGATATAAAAATAGACGGTGTCAACATTGATCATTTTTATTATTAGCGAATGATGTAGATAAAAGATTTCATTGTAAAGAAGATTAACTCTGTATTTTCGTATGTATTTAGCCAATATAACTTCTTTTTTTTTGAGCTAAATAATATCTGCCTCTATATAACTAAAGTACATTTACAATCAGTACTATATTGCTAAATGCGATACATACTACTATAGATTTGAGGCTGTAAACCTGACTACACAGTAAACCACACTCATAGCTCTTTAAAAAAACTAAAAAATTTTCCTCGATTAGGTTTTACTTCAAAATATCCAATAAAATATTATGTCGGCTAATGACATTAAATATTCTGCAGGCAACATTTCCTAAACTATAATTCAATCAAAGTGAATAATTTAAAGTGATACGATTAAAATGTAAATTGTACAAACTGTGTTGTTTGAAGGTTTAGTTTAAATTGTACAAGCTGTGTTGTGTGTAGGTTTAGTTTAAATTGTACAAACACTGTTGTTTGAAGGTTTAGTTTAAATTGTACAAACTGTGTTGTTTGAAGGTTTAGTTTAAATTGTACAAGCTGTGTTGTTTGAAGGTTTAGTTTAAATTGAATACAATTTTTTATTTATTTTTTATTTTGCAGATATAACTATTTGTATTTAATTTGTTCTTCTAGGTCGGTGACTATTGTTTGAATTATTTAGTTCTGCCTGTGCTAGTCGTCAAATAGATTCATCACGGCCCCAGAAGAGCAACCATTGGTTGAACAACTTTTCCGTCAAAGTGTAACTATTTTTTGTTACTACATGTGCATGAATATTTTATACAATTGTTTCAAAGTTGGACCAAACATGACACAATTGGATAGTAGTCAGGGCCAGGCTTGCGGAGCCGGAGCCGAGGAGCCGGGAGCCGCTACTTTTTGCTGGAGCCGGAGCCGAAAAAATCTGGCGGCTCCACGGCTCCCAAATGTTTTTTTTTACTGCAGAATTTTTTTTTAATAAAATTCCAAATTTGTTTGATTGTTTGCCTCCTACAATGTTGTCATGTTTTACGAACGCCACAACAGTAACATGCACATCACCACAAGAAATCTTTAATGGTGAAATGTTTTGTGTTCGTTTTAAATCTTGTTTACCCTCCAAAATTTTTTTAATGGCATGTTATTTTGTTATATATAAAGTTAAAACAGTTTTATTTCATAGAATAATTGTATCAATCATTTAAAAATAAATTTTTACTACGAAGACAAATAGAACGCGTCAATTTGTGTATTATTTGACCGCGAATTTGTAATAGACTAAAAACAAAATGGTCGCTGTCTGTATTTAACCATTTTTATTATAAACAGAATATCTGAAATAGAGTAGATAAACTTATAAGGCTGTGGCTATTCTGACCAGGGTCCCAATAAAATCCGATTGTTATTCAGACCCGTGGCAAATATGCACTAAGCTTAGCTATATTTAAACTTTATTAGACGGAACCCGAAAAAATAATAACACAGAGTCCGCTTAGTGGAACCCTAGACACTGAGTAACGATTAAATCATACAATTCAAACAATTATTAAAAAAAAAACAATAATAAAGTTTATGTATAGCTAGGCTAAGTGCCTATTTGCCACGGGTCCGAATAACAATCAGACTTTATTGGGACGGGGTCCGAATAAAAAATCGGAGTTTATTGTTACCCGGGTCCAGGCCCGTAGCCAGAGGGGAGTAGGGGGGCTGTGCCCCCCCTCCCGTTCACGACCTGAGCCCCCCCCCCCGTGCATGATTTGAGCTTTTTGACAAAATTTTAATAATAACGGCTATAAAACATCCATCATTTTGTTCAATTTTGTTTTAGGGGCCCGGACTGAGCTGGCCAATCAACTTTTTAAAATATTAATATCAGCACGGGGGCCCGTGTCACCCCAGCCCAGGGACCCGAAATTTTTGTCGGTGGGCCTGTTCGCAACCTTGTAATAGTTTTATATATTGATATCTTCTGATGACAACAAGCAACTTAAATAAGTTAATAAAATAACATTGACTTCTGACTTCACTTTTATGCATATGTATAATCTCTATACCTATAAGAGGCATTTGCTGTCTGTCTGTCTGTCTGTCTGTCTGTTCCCTTATAACTCAAGATCCAGATAACCAAAAAACGTGAAATTTGTTACACATACACATAATTACATGGGGAAGGTTATAGGACAGGTTTCGTTTCATCTGGATGGGTAGTTTAATTGTAATTAATTTTTTTTTATTTTAGTATTTTACTATATTAAAGTAATCTCGACGGCGCCATAAATAAAATTCCTCTGTGACGTCATTTCCCAATGATTAAATAGAACTTGCGCGCTGGTGCTGTATATTGTGTCTTTGTGCTGCAAAGAATTGTTGATGTTTTTTCATGCTTCCCTATTTGTACAGCTTGAGGAAGTTAATGGAATGAAGAAGGATTTTAGAAGAAGTGTGAAGCCATAATAATAAGTATATATATATATATATATATATATATATATATATATATATATAGAGAGAGAGAGAGAGAGAGAGAGAGAGAGAGAGAGAGGGGGGGCAGGGGGGAGAGAGAGGAAAGCAGGGTAGGAGGGAGGGAGGGAGGGGAGAGAGGGAGGGGTGGACATGGGGAGAGAAGGAGGGGGAGAGGGAGGGAGAGAGAGAGGGAGATGGGAGAGGGAAGGAAAGAGAAAGGAAGGGAGGGAGAGAGGGGGTAGGGAGGGAGAGAGGGGAGGGAGAGAGAGAGAGGGTGGCAAAGAGGGAGAGAGGGTGGGAGAGAGGGAGGGAGAGATAAAGAGTTAGGGGGGCAGGGAGGGAGAGAGGGAATGAGGGAGGGAGGAAGAGGGAGAGAGGTGGAGAGGGGAGGGAGGGAGAATGGAGGGAGAGAGGGGTTAGGGAGGGAGAGAGAGGGAAGGGAAGGAGAGAGGGAAAGAGAGGATGGGAGAAATGGGAGGAAGAGATAAAGAGAGAGAGAGGGGGCAGGGAGGGAGAGAGGGAAGGAGGAAGGGGGAGAGAGGGAGGGAGGGGGGATGGACAGGGGAAGAGAAGGAGGGGGAGAGGGAGGGTGGGGGGAGAGAAATGGGAGAGAGAGGGAGGGAGAGGGAGGGAGAAAGGGAGGGAGGGAAAGGGAGGGAAAGGGAGGGAGAGGGAGGGAGGGAGTAGGGAGAAAACAGAAGGTAAACAGAAAACCTTATTTAAACACGGGCAAAGCCGGGTACTTGCAAATAGTAAAATAATAAAGTACAAACTCCGTGATTTCTGCGTGATGTTATTTAATTTGCAAATTTACTTTTTAGCAGAATTAATTTTATTTTAAATTGAATAATTGCGACTGGTCAATTTGTTGTTGAATGATCTGTTCTTTGTTTTCAATATTTTATAAGAAATATCACACAAATAGCTAAGCTATATTCGTGCATCTTTGTCGTTCTTCCCGGGTTGTACGTTTAACCAACAGCATAATGATATAAATCAGGTATCTATTATGTAACAATTGTGTAGCAGAACAAATGGTCAATATATTTATAACAGGAATCTGAACATTTCTTCTACCCCTACCAGGGGTGGAAGTAGGGGTAGGAGACGGGGGTCCCTTTCTTCCCCCCCCCCGGTTATTGCAAGTTTAGGTAATACATCATTAAATTATCGAAATATGTTTTTGTTCAAAAATCAATTTTCAACAATGAAAACAGTTTCACCCCCCCCCCCGGTCAAAGTTTTCTAGATCCGCCCCTGTGCCCCAGGATCAGTTCTTCGGCACCCCCGCCGAAAAAATTTCTTCGACCCCCCCCCCCCCAATGCAATAATCCTGGCTACGGGCCTGCCCGGGTCCGAATAGTCACTTCGAATTTATAAATAATAAATATAAATACTGAAGTCTTTAAAATATTTTAAATAATGTATCAATTTACTATTGGCTAATTTAATCATTGAAATAACTTTTTAGTACTTATGAAAATGGCGACTAGTGAAACCTCGATCGAAAATAATATGTTTCTGGATGCACTGAAATGGTTTGTTTTTAGTAAAACCGACAATGCGTATATTTTTCAAGTTCCTGACCATGGGGGTGAACGCGGCAAAATTTGCATAACTTTTTATCAGCGGCATGTTAGCGTGGAGAAATTACAACAATTTTTGTCTCGTGTGATACTATCTTAATAGGGAGCCGGAGCCGGAGCCGTCCAATTTGTGGGAACCAGAGCCGGAGCCGAAAAAAAATATGGCGGCTCCGCAGATAAATATGCGACTTGAACAAAAATGATGCCACTTGTCTTCCTTTTAAAAATAAACAGACAATCGGTTTTATTATATTATTTCGACCAAAGTTTTAGTTCTGGTAGTGGCAGCATCATCATTTTGTTGGACTGAAATTTAATTTAAACTCTGGGGGGGGGGGGGGATTAAAAAACAAACCAACATTTTGACCAAAATATAAAAGTTATGTGTTGATTTCTATTATATTTCCATTTCTGGATGTAGTGAACAGAATGTGTATACATTTTTTCACAACAATTTAAATACAAAACAGCTTCAGCAATTTCTTCAGCCATTAGTGAAAATGACTTCTATGATACTTTTCTTAGTGATCTTAATCTACTGATATATGTAAAGTTTATTTTAATAGAAACTAGTAACCTAAGTTGTATCACTATAGACACATTTATACATTTTGAACAATAAAAAAAAGTCATAATGTCAGTCATTTTACTGTGTATTTTTTTGTTTTTGTCAAAAGTATTTTCTCATCTTCTTTCTATTCCCCCCCCCCCCTTCCATTTTAAACATAGAGTGAGAACATTTGTAACAGTTTATAATAAAAATATTAATATCAAGAATATTTTTACTTTTATAAAATATTGAGTTTTTGAGTAATTCATGTTGAAAATATTTATCACTACAAGCTGATATAGTTCAGTAGCACATGTGTCATCACTACACATAGATATAGTTAAGTAGCATCACTACACACAGCTATAGATAGGTAGCACATGTGTCATCACTACACTTAGCTATAGATAGGTAGTACATGCGTCACCACTACACATAGCTATAGACAGGTAGCACATATGTCATTACTACACACAGATATAGTTCAGTAGCACATGTGTCATCACTACACACAGATATAGTTCAGTAGCACATGTGTCATCACTACATAAAGTTATAGTTCAGTAGCAAATGTGTCATCACTACACACAGATATAGTTCAGTAGCACATTTGTCATCCCTACATACAGATATAGTTCAGTAGCAAATGTGTCATCACTACACACAGATATAGTTCAGTAGCAAATGTGTCATCACTACACACAGATATAGTTCAGTAGCAAATGTCTCATCACTACACACAGATATAGTTCAATAGCAAATGTGTCATCACTTCACACAGATATAGTTCAGTAGCTAATGTGTCATCACTACACACAGCTATAGATAGGTAGCAAATGTGTCATCACTACACGCAGCTATAGATAGGTAGCACATATGTCATTACTACACTCGGCTATATAAAGTAGCACATGTGTCATCACTACACACAGATATAGATCAGTAGCACATGTGTATTCACTAAACACATCTATAGATAGGTAGCACATATATATACACACCATACTCACACACATACCATACTCACATACACACCATTCTCACACACACCATGCTCACACACACTCCATACTCACACACACACCATACTTACACACACCATACTCACACACACACACCATACTCACACACACCATACTCACACACACCATGCTCACACACACTCCATACTCACACACACACCATACTCACACACACCATACTCACACAAAAACACCATACTCACACACACCATACTCACACACACCATGCTCACACACACTCCATACTCACACACACACCATACTCACACACACCATACTCACACATACACACAATACTCACACACACCATGCTCACACACACTCCATACTCACACACACACCATACTCACACACACCATACTTACACACACACCATACTCACACACATACCATACTCACACACACCATACTCACACACACACCATACTCACACACACACCATACTCACACACACCATACTCACACACACCATACTCACACACACATACTCACGCACACACCATACTCACACACACCATGCTCACACACACTCCATACTCACACACACACCATACTCACACACACCATACTCACACACACATACTCACGCACACACCATACTCACACACACCATGCTCACACACTAACCATACTCACACACACACCATATTCACACACACACCATACTCACACACACACCATACTCACACACACAAACCATACTCACACACACACCATACTCACACACACCATACTCTCAAACACACCATACTCACACACACACCATCTTCACACACATCACGGTCACACACACACACCATACTCACACATACCATACTGATAAACACACCATACTCACACACACCATACTCACACATAACATACTGATAAACACACCATACTCACACACACCATACTCACACACACATACCATATTCACACACAAACCATACTCACAAACACACCATACTCACACACACCATACTCACACACACCATACTCACACACACACACCATACTGACACACACACCATCTTCACATACATCACGGTCACACACACACACCATACTCACACATACCATACTGATAAACACACCATACTCACACACACCATACTCCCACACACATACCATATTCACACACATACCATACTCACAAACACACCATACTCACACATACCATACTTACACACACCATACGCACACACATACCATACTCACAAACACACCATACTCACAAACACACCATGCTCACAAACACACCATACTCACACACACACCATACTCACACACCATACTCACACACACACCATACTCATACACACCATTCTCACAAACACACCATACTCACACACCATACTCACACACACACCATACTCACACACACCATTCTCACAAACACACCATACTCACACACCATACTCACACACACCATACTCCCACACACATACCATATTCACACACATACCATACTCACAAACACACCATACTCACACACACTATACTCACACACCATACTCACACATTTACCATACTTACACACATACCATACTTACACACACCATACGCACACACATACCATACTCACAAACACACCATACTCACAAACACACCATACTCACACACACACCATACTCACACACACACCATACTCACACACACCATTCTCACAAACACACCATACTCACACACACCATTCTCACAAACACACCATACTCTCAAACACACCATACTCACACACACCATACTCACACACACACCATACTCACACACACCATACTCACACACCATACTCACACACATACCATACTTACACACATACCATACTTACACACACCATACGCACACACATACCATACTCACAAACACACCATACTCACAAACACACCATACTCAAACACACACCATTCTCACACACACCATACTCACACACACCATACTCACACACACACCATACTCACACACATACCATACTCATACTCACCATACTCACGCACACCATACTCACACACACACCATACTCACACACACTATACTCACACACACCATACTCACACACACCATTCTCACAAACACACCATACTCACACACACCATATTCACACACACCATACTCACACACATACCATACTCACACACACCATACTCACACACACCATACTCACACACACCATACTCACACACACCATACTCTCAAACACACCATAATCACACACACCATACTCACACACACACCATACTCACACACATACCATACTCACACACACCATACTCACACACACCATACTCACACACACACCATACTCACACACACCATACTCACACACACCATTCTCACAAACACACCATACTCACACACACCATTCTCACAAACACACCATACTCACACACACCATACTCACACACACATACCATATTCACACACAAACCATACTCACAAACACACCATACTCACACACACCATACTCACACACACCATACTCACACACACACAACATACTGACACACACACCATCTTCACACACATCACGGTCACACACACACACCATACTCACACATACCATACTGATAAACACACCATACTCACACACACCATACTCCCACACACATACCATATTCACACACATACCATACTCACAAACACACCATACTCACACATACCATACTTACACACACCATACGCACACACATACCATACTCACAAACACACCATACTCACAAACACACCATGCTCACAAACACACCATACTCACACACACACCATACTCACACACCATACTCACACACACACCATACTCATACACACCATTCTCACAAACACACCATACTCACACACCATACTCACACACACACCATACTCACACACACCATTCTCACAAACACACCATACTCACACACCATACTCACACACACCATACTCCCACACACATACCATATTCACACACATACCATACTCACAAACACACCATACTCACACACACCATACTCACACACCATACTCACACACATACCATACTTACACACATACCATACTTACACACACCATACGCACACACATACCATACTCACAAACACACCATACTCACAAACACACCATACTCACACACACACCATACTCACACACACACCATACTCACACACACACCATACTCACACACACCATTCTCACAAACACACCATACTCACACACACCATTCTCACAAACACACCATACTCTCAAACACACCATACTCACACACACCATACTCACACACACACCATACTCACACACACCATACTCACACACAAACCATACTCACACACACCATACTCACACACACCATACTCACACACACACCATACTCACACACACACCATACTCACACACATACCATACTCATACTCACCATACTCACGCACACCATACTCACACACACACCATACTCACACACACTATACTCACACACACCATACTCACACACACCATTCTCACAAACACACCATACTCACACACACCATATTCACACACACCATACTCACACACATACCATACTCACACACACCATACTCACACACACCATACTCACACACACCATACTCACACACACCATACTCTCAAACACACCATAATCACACACACCATACTCACACACACACCATACTCACACACATACCATATTCACACACACCATACTCACACACACCATACTCACACACACACCATACTCACACACACCATTCTCACAAACACACCATACTCACACACACCATTCTCACAAACACACCATACTAACACACACCATACTCACACACACCATACTCTCAAACACACCATACTCACACACACCATACTCACACACACCATACTCACACACACCATACTCACACACACCATACTCACAAACCATACTCACACACATACCATACTTACACACATACCATACTTACACACACCATACGCACACACATACCATACTCACAAACACACCATACTCACAAACACACCATACTCACACACACACCATACTCACACACACACCATACTCACACACACCATTCTCACAAACACACCATACTCACACACACCATTCTCACAAACACACCATACTCTCAAACACACCATACTCACACACACCATACTCACACACACACCATACTCACACACACCATACTCAAACCCACACCATTCTCACACACACCGTACTCACACACACCATACTCACACACACACCATACTCACACACATACCATACTCATACTCACCATACTCACGCACACCATACTCACACACACACCATACTCACACACACCATACTCACACACACCATACTCACACACACCATTCTCACAAACACACCATACTCACACACACCATATTCACACACACCATACTCACACACATACCATACTCACACACACCATACTCACACACACCATACTCACACACACCATACTCACACACACCATACTCACACACACCATTCTCACAAACACACCATACTCACACACACCATTCTCACAAACACACCATACTAACACACACCATACTCACACACACACCATACTCTCAAACACACCATACTCACACACACCATACTCACACACACCATACTCACACACACCATACTCACACACACCATACTCACACACACCATACTCACACACACCATATTCACACACACCATACTCTCACACACACCATCCTCTCACACACACCATACTCACACACACCATACTCACACACACCATACTCACACACACCATACTCTCAAACACACCATACTCACACACACCATACTCACACACACTCCATACTCACACACACACCATACTCACACACACCATACTCACACACACCATACTCACACACACCATACTCACACACACCATACTCACACACACCATACTCACACACACACCATACTCACACACACACCATACTCACACACACCATACTCACACACACCATACTCACAAACACCATACTCACACATACGCCATTCTCACACACACACCATACTCACACACACCATACTCACACACACACACCATACTCACACACACACACCATACTCACACACACCATGCTCACACACACTCTATACTCACACACACACCATACTCACACACACAATACTCACACACACACCATACTCGCACACACACCATACTCACACACACACCATACTCACACACTCACCATACTCACACACACACCATACTCACACACACCATACTCACACACACATACCATATTCACACACATACCATACTCACAAACACACCATACTCACACACACCATACTCACACACACCATACTCACACACACACACCATAATGACACACACACCATCTTCACACACATCACGGTCACACACACACACCATACTCACACATACCATACTGATAAACACACCATACTCACACACACCATACTCACACATACCATACTGATAAACACACCATACTCACACACACCATACTCACACACACATACCATATTCACACACATACCATACTCACAAACACACCATACTCACACACACCATACTCACACACCATACTCACACACATACCATACTTACACACACCATACTTACACACATACCATACTCACAAACACACCATACTCACACACACCATACTCACACACACCATTCTCACAAACACACCATACTCACACACACCATTCTCACAAACACACCATACTAACACACACCATACTCACACACACACCATACTCTCAAACACACCATACTCACACACACCATACTCACACACACCATACTCACACACACCATACTCACACACACCATATTCACACACACCATACTCACACACACACCATACTCACACACACCATACTCACACACACCATACTCACACACACACCATACTCACACACACCATACTCACACACACACCATACTCACACACACCATACTCACACACACAATACTCACACACACACCATACTCACACACACACCATACTCACACACACCATACTCACACACACCATACTCACACACACCATACTCACACACACCATACTCACACACACCATACTCACACACACCATACTTCACACACACCATACTCTCACACACCATACTCACACACACCATACTCACACACACCATACTCACACACACCATACTCACACACACCATACTCACACACACCATACTCACACACACCATACTCACACACACACCATACTCACACACACCATACTCACACACACCATACTCACACACACCATACTCACACACACACCATACTCACACACACCATACTCACACACACCATACTCACACACACCATACTCACACACACCATACTCACACACACACCATACTCACACACATACCATACTCACACACACACCATACTCACACACACCATACTCACACACACACACACCATACTCACACACACCATACTCACACACACACCATACTCACACACATCATACTCATACACACACCATACTCACACACATACCATACTCACACACACCGTACTCACACACACCATACTCACACACGCCATACTCACAAACACACCATACTCACAAGCACACCATACTCACACACACCATACTCACAAAAACATCATAATCACACACCATACTCACAAACACACCATACTCACACACACCATACTCACACATACACACTACTCACACACAAACCATACTCACACACACCATACTCACACACACACCATACTCACACACCATACTCATACACACACCATACTCACACACACACCATACTCACACACATACCATACTCACACACACACCATACTCACACACACCATACTCACACACACACCATACTCACACACATACCATACTCACACACACACCATACTCACACACACACCATACTCACACACATACCATACTCACACACACACCATACTCACACACACCATACTCACACACATACCATACTCACACACACACCATACTCACAAACACACCATACTCACACACACCATACTCACACACACCATACTCACACACACCATACTCACACACACCATACTCACACACACCATACTCACACACACACCATACTCACAAACACACCATACTCACACACACCATACTCACACAAACACCATACTTTCACAACATACTCATACTCACACACACCTTACTCACACACACACCATACTCACACACACACACCATACTCACACACATACCATACTTACACACACACCATACTCACACACACCATACTCACCTACATACCATACTCACACACACACACCATACTTACACACCATACTAAATACTCACACACACCATACTCACACACACACCATACTCACACACACCATAATCACACACACCATACTCGCACACACACCATACACACACAAACACCATACTCACACACATACCATACTTACACACACATCATACTCACAAACACCATACTCACACACACACCATACTCACACACAAACCATACTCACAAACACACCATACTCATACACACCATACTCATACACACCATACTCACACACACCATACTCACACACACCATACTCACACACACCAAACTTACACATCATACTCATACACACACCATACTCACACACATACCATACTCACACACACCGTACTCACACACACATACTCACACACACACCATACTCACACACACACCATAATCACACACACACCATACTCACACACACCATACTAACACAAAAACACCATACTTACACAACATACTCACACTCACACACACCTTACACACACACCATACTCACACACACACCATACTCACACACATACCATACTTACACAAACACCATACTCACACACACACCATACTCACACACACACCATACTCACACACACACCATACTTACTCACCATACTCACACACACACCATACTCACACACACACCATACTCACACACACATACCATACTTAAACATACACTTAAATTTTGCTGTACAAACATTGCGACTGTGTATAAACGTACATCTCTTCTATCAGATGCTCTCTGACACACGTACATTACCAGCTACAAGATGTATTCATTCTTTTTATTGTTCTCAAGTTCCGTGCTGTCAGATCTCACATTTTGCCTTTCAGTCTTCCCCTCAGCTCGAAGAACGCTATCGTTAATTCATATTTTCCAAGACAAGCATTTTGAAAGCCTAATCACAAACGTCCCATAGATCATCATCAAACTGGAACAAGAGCCGCAGTAAAAGCTTTGGATAGGTCAATGCAAGCTGGATGGAGGGGCCGTGACCCCGGGTCATTTATCATTCTGTCGGCCCTGACAGTCCCCGCGACCGGGACACTTATGGTTATTTATGTAACAAACTTGTGACTCGCTTAATGAGGCAAGAATTTATAAAATTGTGTTGGCTTTGAAAAAAATAGTTTGAAAAGGTAGATATATGTTTAGCTGTATAACTACATTTAAATATTGTATAAACATATATTTAGTATTATATTTATTTTGCAATACATAGCACGTCTATTTTGTGTATTGTAGTCATTTAGCAATAGGTATATAGTAATATATACGGTCTGTTATTTGTAATGTAGTCAATTAGCAATACATATATACGGTCTATATTGTATAATGTAGTCATGTAGTAATACATATATACGGTGTATATTGTGTAGTGTAGTCATTTAGCTATACATATGACGGTCTATGATGTATAGTGTTACACTAATTATTAGTGTAGTCATTTAGCTATTAATAAATATAAAAATGTGAAAGACAATGTAAGAATGTTTACTGTTTGTTTGTATTTTACGTTCACTGTTTTAACCTTTACATTAAAAAAAAAATACCTACATTTTTGTCTTGGTATCTCAATCACTTAAACAAAGACAGCAGGGCCCAGAGATTAGATATTATAAAGGGCCAAACCGGATATATTAATAAAAAGACGCCATTGAAGATAACTTGAAACATGGAGGCAACTTTGAAAACGAGGCAAATGCTTAAAATAATTTATTAATTTTAGCGGACCGGTAGATGAAAGTAGTGGAAGAGGCACACACCGAATATTAAATATAGTTATGACATGCTTTTGGTTTTTTTCAGATTTTAACGTATATGGACAGGGTCTGGCTGTAAGGGTGGTGGCAGCGATTCCCTAGTAGAGTGGCTAAAACTTTTATCGGGCGTTTCCCAAATATGAAAATTTTCGGTGCAGACGAAATCTGGAGACTATTTCCTTGAAGTTGGTGGACGGATCCTCTAAGGCTTACGAGCCTAACCTTAAGCAAAGACAGCCGCCCACAATGTTGTTAAGTACAACAGTACAATGACTGTGCACATGGTTAGCAACACAGTCACGTCAAAATATATAGTGTTAACAAAGCCAAGAAACAAATAAAAAAGTCTGATTTAAATTGAAACCTAAACAAAAAAAAGTAAATGGAACAAGGCTCATTGATCTCGCGTAAGGAAAAAGCATGTCCATTAGGTAGCACAAAATGTCTACATAAATTATACACAAAGAATAATACCTAAGATGTCAAAAGGTTTAGACAGAGATCACATACTAGTCTAAATAAAACATAATCAAAATAAACCCTTTCCACAACACAAAAGCTAAGTAAGCAAATCAAAATGACTGTCTCAAACTAAGTAAACCAATCAAAATGACTGTCTCAAAATAATTAAACCAATCAAAATGACTGTCTCAAACTAAGTGAACAAATCAAAATGACTGTCTCAAACTAAGTGAACAAATCAAAATGACTGTCTCAAACTAAGTAAACCAATCAAAATGACTGTCTCAAACTAAGTAAACCAATCAAATTGACTGTCTCAAACTAATAAAAGAAACACTAAAAAAAAGTTTGATCAAAAGATTAAAGGGGCTGGACGATTCCACAATCCTTGCGGACAGTTTGACCCAGGGACAGTATGACCCTGCCTTTTAAGCCCAGGGACAGTTCGACTCGTGGACACTTTAACCCATGGAAGTTCTCCCCCCCCCCTGCAGACGTTTACACTCAGTCAACTGAATACAATTTTATCTTAATTATTATTTATTTGTTTTAAATATTTATTACTAGGTACATTTTGACTAAATATGTAGGTATATATCAACTTTTTATTAATCATGTTTATTAACTATGATTTAAGTATATGTCCTTAGTTTTGTTTAGAATATATCTATCGATTTTTTTTAAAGATGTCTACAGTTTAGTTCAAAAATTGTGTTTTAATTTTGCGTAAAAATATGTTTAAAGTTTGTTCAAAATATTTTCTTTAAAATATATTTTATTAAAAATAAACAAAGAGTATTCAACAGTCATGTTTAAGATTTAATTCAAAAATCTTAAATTAGAATTAATACATACGCAGCCAAAAATGTACAATAAATTCTCCCGCATCAACTTAATTAAATTAATCTATGCTAATAATGTTTTACTAATTTTTTTTTATTTTAATTCAATTCCTCAAATGCTATTTCACGATTGTGACTTACGCCATCAAGGGGATCAAGAAGTCGATAAGGTTGAATGAACTGTGACTGTCTCCATAATACTGCATTAATCTAGCCACACATAACACACCTGTATTTTTGTTGGTATTAACACAAATTGTGAGATTAACAAGCTATAATGTTCATCTCAGACCGAACATATGTTTGGTCTCCCTCCCCCACCCTGACCCGTGAGCTATGTACAAGAAAGAGTTTGTTGAGTTGAAAATTTTCGACCCCTTTTCTCACCATTCGTGTAAATCACAAAGACGTGTTACAACACAAATAGACCGTATAATTGAACATTTTGATCCTATTAATAAATTCTAACAGCATCGCCAACATCATTCAGGCTAAAGTTATCCATCGCCAACATCATTTAGGCTAAAGTTATCCATCGCCAACATCATTCAGGCTAAAGTAATCCATCGCCAACATCATTCAGGCTAAAGTTATCCATCGCCAACATCATTCAGGCTAAAGTTATCCAATAGTCAATGTGGAACCGTCTAAGGTGAAACATGTTGTGCAGCCTAGCTAAATAGCTAGACAGACATAAATTTTGCTTTGTACTCATAAATATGTTGTGTAGTGCAGCTATGTACACATGATATGTTGTTTAGTGCAGCTATGTACACATACTATGTTGTGTAGTGTAGCAATGTACACATACTATGTTGTGGAGTAAGTTTATAATTATGTACATGTACATTGTTTTCTTGTGAATATAGGACAACCGGGACGGTCATCTATTTAACCCCTTCCCCCCCCATCCAATCCCTTTTTATATCTAAAAATGTTTTATCACCAGACAATTGAATTCACAAAATATTTTAGACTTTTTTTCATATAAACAAAAGATAAATGACAAATACCTGTGTATGGTACTCATACCACCAATAGATGAATGACACATACCTGCGTATGGTACTCATACCACCAATGTGACCTGATTAGTGAATCGAATACCATATTGACTTACTTTGTACTGGTCAGAGAACTGTTCTGTATACACGGGGTCAACTGTACAGGGCAGGACTGCAACTAATCCTTTGACTACCCTAATTGTCATTGGTGTTTCATCTATGGCATTTTGTTTATTCAGTACACAATCTGTGGGAAACAAAGAATTTTATTAACGAATAATCAAATAGAATCTCAATTTTATGTCAGAATATTAATTTAAAAATTCTTTTTATATTTGGCTATTTATAGCCATTGATACTGGTGCTTTGTTGTACGAAAGGTACCAGTAGAATACAGCTGGAGTTGTATTACAGCTACCAGTAGAATACAGCTGGAGTGTTTCTAAAGTTACCAGTAGAATACACAGCTGGTGTTGTTCTAAAGTTACCGGTAGAATACAGCTGGGGTTGTTCAAAAGTTACCAGTAGAATACAGCTGGGGTTGTTCTAAAGATACCAGTAGAATACAGCTGGGGTTGTTCTAAAGTTACCAGTAGAATACAGCTGGGGTTGTTCTAAAGTTACCAGTAGAATACAGCTGGGGTTGTTCTAAAGTTACCGGTAGAATACAGAAGGAGTTGTTCTAAAGTTACCAGTAGAATACAGCTGGGGTTGTTCTAAAGTTACCAGTAGAATACAGCTGGGGTTGTTCTAAAGTTACCAGTAGAATACAGCTGGGGTTGTTCTAAAGTTACCAGTAGAATACAGCTGGGGTTGTATTACAGCTACTGGTAGAATACAGCTGGGTTGTCCTAAAGTTACTGGTAGAATACAGCTGGGGTTGTCCTAAAGTTACCGGTAGAATACAGCTGGAGTTTATTACAGCTACAGATAGAATACAGCTGGAGTTGTGCTAAAGTTACAGGTAGAATACAGCTAGAGTAGTATTACAGCTACAGATACAGCTGAAGTTGTATTACAGTTGTAGGTAGAATATACCTGGAGTTGTATTACAGCTACAGATACAATAAGCTGGAGTCGTATTATAGCTGTAGGTAGAATACAGCTGAAGTTTAGCTACAGCTATAGATGGACTACACATTTTGTACATTGAAAAGATAAAAGGTTGAGCTCTTTATATGGATGAATATAGAGAAACAAAATGCCAAAATATAGACAAGGTAAGCATATTTGGATATTGTTATTCCAAGTTGAGTATACTGACGACTGTACAGCTACAATAAATTACCATTGAACAGTGCTGATATAACTGACCACTTGTATACTAAACGATGAGTAATGCTGATATGTATTTAGATTACTGAACAGTGAAATATATTTTGTTTATACCAAACAAAACCTGGCCATCTCCAGTTGACAGTATAGTTCTTACTAATTATCGGGCCACAGTTTGAGATTAATTATTGAACAAAACCTTATGTCATCTCAATCAGATGAATTGATTTGTTTTCTCACCCTAAACTGGATTCCTCTCCCCCCAATAATTAGTTCTTATCTTATTACATAAATCGGTGAATCTCAAACTGCCTTGACGATAACTTTGTTATAGATTTTTAGACACTGGTGAAAATTACTTATTTTTTGAAACAATAATAATTATTTCTCACTGTAAATTATGTTTTCTGAAACAATAATAATTATTTCTCACTGTAAATTATGTTTTCTGAAATAATAATAATTATTTCTCACTGTAAATTATGTTTTCTGAAACAATAATAATTATTTCTCACTGTAAATTATGTTTTCTGAAACAATAATAATTATTTCTCACTGTAAATTATGTTTTTTAAAACAATAATAATTATTTCTCACTGTAAATTATGTTTTCTGAAACAATAATAATTATTTCTCACTGTAAATTATGTTTTTTAAAACAATAATAATTATTTCTCACTGTAAATTATGTTTTCTGAAATAATAATAATTATTTCTCACTGTAAATTATGTTTTCTGAAATAATAATAATTATTTCTCACTGTAAATTATGTTTTTTAAAACAATAATAATTATTTCTCACTGTAAATCACTGTAAATTATGTCTTTTGAAACAATAATAATATTATCTTGGAGAAATATTGACGTGTTCTGTCATTTATATTATTTTGGACTTATATTGACATGTTCTGAAATGTATATAATTACTTTAAAAAAATATCATGAAACAATAACAAGCGTTACTTAATAAAATGAACATTTTCTTTTAAACAATATGTACACTAACGATACTAATATTATGTTTTTAAACTTCCATCAACAAAGAATGAAGTGTCCGTACAACAAAATGAGAACCCCTGATAAGTAATGGCAATCTCTTGAATATATCAATAGTAATACAATTCCTGTGGCTGGTAGAATTGAACTCTTCATAGAAAAGTTCATATAATTACTCACAAACATAGAAAGTACGAAAGAAATATATTTATAATGTACTGTTTACAGATTGAAGTTCTGTTTTTATCTGCTATTTCTATTTTCTTTCTCTATTTCTCTCTCTCTCTCTCTCTCTCTCTTTCTTCCCCTCCCCTCTCTATTTCACTTGTTCTCTCTCTCCCTTTTAGTCTCCATGTCCTGTTATTGCAAATAAAAGTTTTTATCTCTCGAGTTATTACAAAACTAATTATTAATAAAGTTTTTCTTGGAGAGAATCAAAATAGAGAAGAACAAAATGATTGATTGTAAGAAACTCTTGCTAACTCACTTGGCAATGGATGCTTACTTTTTGAACAATTATAAAGTATTGGAATAAAAAAATCTAAATGTTTGTTACAAACAGATATCATAAACCGACCAGAAATTATCAGCAAGCACTAAATGTTTGTTAGAAACAGATATCATAAACCGACCAGAAATTATCAACAAGCACTAAATGTTTGTTACAAACAGATATCATAAACCGACCAGAAATTATCAACAAGCACTAAATGTTTGTTACAAACAGATATCATAAACCGACCAGAAATTATCAACAAGCACTAAATGTTCAATGGACTACTGACCAGGGATATGACTATTAATTTCTTTGTCAATGTAATAAAGAAAAGTTCACGATAAAACAATAAATAAGTGGGTGCTACAAATAGTGGTTTTAATTGGATGTTACTTGGATGTTACTTGGATGTTACTTGGATGTTACTTGGAGGATGTGAAGCTATAAAAAATAGTTTCATTTTATTTATTTTAGGAACAAGAAACATTTCTGAAACAAACGAGAAACATCTCAGTTTGAAATTTTTTAATAACAAGAACAGTTTAATTGTTTGTATTGTTGTCAAATATCAGTTTAAACAAAACAAACAAACAAACAAAACAAATAAAACAAACAAAACAAATAAAACAAATAAAACAAACAAAACAATCAAAACAAATAAAACAAACTGGCTTGCTATGTTCAATGGCAATATAAATTTGAGGTAAAAACAAATCAAGAGAAATGTTGAGAGAGAGTCAAATATTTAACCTCTGGGTCTTACATTGATCTTATAATTGTGGTGAATCACATAGAAAAGTAAAAGTTAATAAAAAAAAAGACATACACTTGCTTTGACATTCGGGTGACATGTTCTATGATTTATTTATATCAACTGAACAAATACGTGACATGCTCTATGATTTATATCAACTGAACAAATACGTGACATGTTCTATGATTTATATCAACTGAACATATAGGTGACATTCTATGATTTATAACTGTTTACATTTCACACTAATTAAGACATTTAATAGTTAGTGTATACCATAGATATCTGGTGCATACCATAGATATCTGGTGTATACCATATATATCTGGTGTATATCATAGATATCTGGTGTATGCTATAGATATCTGATGTATGCTATATTTATGAATCGATCAGTGCCCGATAAATTCAATTCGAAAAATATCACGGAATGCCATACAACTATTTCAGACGTAATAGATTGCATTCACCTATTTCAACGAAACATCTATTTCATCGAAACATCTATGTCAACCAAACATTTATTTCAACCAAACATCTATTTCAACCAAACATCTATTTCGAGTGTCTCCATGGTTGTTTAACTGTTTGAGTAATGGTTCTGTAAACATAACAAACTAGGTTATGTATTCTTGTTATCGATTTATATGAATGATTTTGTGGCTATAGATATCACGTTATATACCTTTGTAGATAAGTAACTGTCTGTGTGCTGTTGATATTATCTCTCTTTTTCATACTATCTCTCTGTCTTTCTGTCTCTGTCTTTGAGTAACTGCTTGTGAATCTTCTGTCTGTCTCTGACTTCTTTGTCTATGAGTGTCTGTCTTTGCATTCTGAATCTCCCTATTTTTCATCTCTATGTGTCTCTCTATTCTCTCTCTCTCACACACAGTTTATCTCTCTCACTCTCTCTCTCTCTCTCGCTATGACCGTGTATCTGTGATTATGTTAGAATAGTTTCGCCGTGTATTGTTGACCTGCTATTACTTTTCTTCCTGTACAGTCCATGTAAGCTGTGAACCCAAGCCGCACCAGTCAAATACTAAACCATCAAGCCGCCAGTTAAGTGAATCACAAGAGTGTTTGACCTGTGCAGTTGACCCACACACCAAGGATGGACACTGGAAGTGACGTCTTCAGTTCCAGGATCATTACCGGTTGTCGATCATGGCCTGATAAAAAAACTAAAAGAAACGTTCTCGTCTGTGCCCAGGAAGAAGTCTTTGCAAATTGATAGCCGGCTAAAACAAATGAAAGACTGCTCCCTATTGATTAAATAGGGCCCGTGGGAGGAGGGGAACGATTGAAGAGAGAGACGGAGGAGTTGTATGGATTGGGGGAAGGGTGGAGGGTGTGTGTGGGGGGCATCAATGATGACCTTGGAATCTGCGTTTATCGTCCATCAAATTAAATACACAGGATATGTATAGCGTACTAAAATAGTGGACAATGTTGGTGGACAGCACATGTTATAGTCAATGAAACTATATACAATGGAGGTGTAGAGTACTACAATAGTGGACAATGTTGGTGGACAGCACATGTTATAGTCAATGAAACTATATACAATGGAGGTGTAGAGTACTACAATAGTGGACAATGTTGGTGGACAGCACATGTTATAGTCAATGAAACTATGCACAATGGAGGTGTAGAGTAATACAATAGTGGACAATGTTGGTGGACAGCACATGTTATAGTCAATGAAACTATGCACAATGGAGATGTAGAGTACTACAATAGTGGACAATGTTGGTGGACAGCACATGTTATAGTCAATGAAACTATGTACAATGGAGGTGTTCAATAATAGATGGATATAAATATGTCATAATGGATGAAACTAGATGCAGTGAACAATAGATGGACGTCCATAATCTACAAACTATAGGGCACAATATGCACTTCACATATCCTAATCTATACAACTAAATACAATGAAGGTGTTAGAAAATAGATGGATATCACATGTCATTATATATGAAACTAGAAACAGAGGAAATGATAACAATAGATAAACATCATATTTCATAATTTATAAAGTTTAATTGTTACGAGGAGATCGATGGTCGTGCAGTGAAGTGCTCGACTTTCACCCTGAGTGTCACGGGTTCGATCTCCGGTGAATACCAACGGAATTTTTTCTAGTCACGAATAAAGTTCTTTGCATGCCTCCCGTGGTCCACCTATGGAGATGAAAGAAGAGCAGAACACTGGTTTATGGGATCTAGAACATGGACATAATGGTTGCTCTACCGTTAGAAAGTACAGTACAGTTGCGAGTCCCAAACATGTTTTACTTGTAAAGACAATAATTAATTCCTACCTAAATTCCCCTCATGCCTACCGTATAATTTACAAGACAATAAAACAAGTAAAGTTTTCTTAATACTAGTCATATATTTATTATTTTAATTATTTTTTATGTAATGACGTAAGAGCTCCTCAATCTGTGCTAAACTAAATGATCTCTGTAAATAATATTTTAAAAACTACTGGCTGGTATACTGGTGCTGCATGTAATTAAATGTGTAAATATTTAATGTGAATCAATTTCTAGAATTGTAGTTTCATTGTATCTAACTGATAATCGAAATAGACAGAATTCAATGCACAGAGTCGAAGTATTGACGTGACCAATGAAATTGCAGCAAAGAAACACAGACAAATGGGTGCTTTTAGTGACACGAGGCGGAGCACTTCCGGGTTATAACATCAAATGGGTGATACCAAGGACATAAAAAGGCATGTCAAAATGTTTCCTTCAAGAATAATAATAATAAAAAAGAAAACAAATACTGACACAAAAATTGTTAAGTCATAAACATTTCAGAGGTCAAAAACAAATTGGCAAACACATAAATAAGTAGCTTAAGTAGGATACTTGGATGGGACTAAAGAAATGAAGAACATGAATGTTTACCTGATGATTAAAAAATTCACTTTTATTTCAGGGTTTTACTGATTAATGCAAATCCACAAGTATATATCAGTTTTATTTGCTTGGTTACAACATAGTTGGTGACTTATAGAGCAGAATACAAATAATAAAACAAATAATTCTTGTCATCAAATATATCCCACTCATAGTATTCTATATTCCACTCATTATATTCTATATTCCACTCATTGTATTCTATATTCCACTCATTGTATTCTATATTCCACTCATTGTATTCTATGTTCCACTCATTGTATTCCATATTCTACTCATTATATTCTATATTCCACTCATTGTATTCTATATTCCACTCAATGTATTCTAATTCCACTCATTTTATTCTATATCCACTCATTGCATTCTATATCCACTCATTGCATTCTATATCCACTCATTGTATTATATATTCCACTCATTGTATTCTATATTCCACTCATTGTATTCTATATTTTACTCATTGTATTCTATATTCCACTCATTGTATTCTATATTTAACTCATTGTATTCTATATTCAACTCTATTTATTTTTATTCCATTCATTAAATAATACAATTCATTTTATTAGAAAATCCATCATCTTTTACATTCATCACATGATATATTCCACATTTCGTATTAGATATTCCATTATACACATAATAATTTACATTTATCAAATTATCAATTCCATTTAACATATTTCCTTTCAATAAGTAACTCTAAACATCTGATTACAAAGTTTACTTAGCAAGGAATGAGGAGCTTGACCACCAGATTTATGTCCCCTGTATGACGGACACTTTTAGAAAAGCGTCTCTGAATATCACCACTAGAAACCTAGCAATAATGTTGAATGGGGCACTTTTAACACACACAGCATTAAACACACACACAGTATTGGACACACACACACACACAACATTTGACACACACACGACATTTGACACACAAAACAGTTGACACACACGACAGTTGACACACACGACAGTTGACACACACGACATTTCACACACAAAACAGTTGACACACACGACAGTTGACACACACGACAGTTGACACACACACACACACACACAACATTTCACACACACACAACACTAGACACACACGCAACCTTTGTATGACCTAAATATTACATTACTAGTGTTGGGCGATGGAGGTAAAAGGGAAATAATTCACCCCGCATCCATTCTCAGGTCCAGCAATCATGTCACCCTATTCCAATCAAGCCGCTAATTAGTTAACTCCCATGAGAAAGGGGACATAATCTTCCTAAATGAGATGGCTCTCATTCAGCACTTCATACTTTTGGCCAATTTCATTCATTTCCAGATTTCTTTAAACGTCGTGTTTATCTTTTATATCCATCATGACTGAGACAAACAGTACGGAGAAAACGGTGAACTTATGAATGAACAAAACTAAAGTTACAAAAATAGTACACATAAATAAACAAGTTAAAAAAGAACCACGATAAAGCTTCATAGTAAAATTAAAATTTGGATTCGCAGACTATAAGACAAAAAGGGTGCCTATTTATAGGTTAACTAGTACATGGGTGGGCGACATTTCGACAGTCAAAGGGCCAGTTAAAATTATCAAGAACATAAAAGGCCGCAATACATCCTCATCCATGTTCAGTCAATGTTCACAGACAACAATTGTTTTAGTACAAACTCAATAAAATCTGCACAAAAATAAAAAAAAATAAAAAACTGTTTATCTTTGTAATGTCTCTTTTGAGTTTATTTGTAGATAATGTGGGGCAGTCACTATGTAGCCACTGTGTGGGATTCTTGTTGTATTTTGATGTACACTAGTATAGGCAGTTGGTTTGAAGTCAACACAACAATATTTTATTTATTTTAGGTCGTGGTTGTCCACCATTGGTCTCTAGGTTGTCCACCATTTGTCTCTAGTATTCACTTTGCGCAACTCCGTTTACCTTATATTATAACAAAGCAGAAATATGAATGTTGTGCTGCTGTCTTAAGACTATCAGAAACTAATGTTGTGCTGCTGTCATAAGACGATCAGAAACTAATGTTGTGCTGCTGTCATAAGACGATCAGAAACTAATGTTGTGCTGCTGTCATAAGACGATCAGAAACTAATGTTGTATGGCGGTCATAAGACTATCAGAAACTAATGTTGTATGGCGGTCATAAGACTATCAGAAACTAATGTTGTATGGCGGTCATAAGATGATCAGAAACTAATGTTGTGCTGCTGTCATAAGACGATCAGAAACTAATGTTGTGCTGCTGTCATAAGACGAACAGAAACTAATGTTGTGCTGCTGTCATAAGACGATCAGAAACTAATGTTGTGCTGCTGTCATAAGACGATCAGAAACTAATGTTGTATGGCGGTCATAAGACTATCAGAAACTAATGTTGTATGGCGGTCATAAGACTATCAGAAACTAATGTTGTATGGCGGTCATAAGACTATCAGAAACTAATGTTGTATGGCGGTCATAAGACTATAAGAAACTAATGTTGTATGGCGGTCATAAGACGATCAGAAACTAATGTTGTATGGTGGTCATAAGACTATCAGAAACTAATGTTGTATGGCGGTCATAAGACTATCAGAAACTAATGTTGTATGGCGGTCATAAGACTATCAGAAACTAATGTTGTGCTGCTGTCATAAGACTATCAGAGACTAATGTTGTATGGCGGTCATAAGACGATCAGAAACTAATGTTGTATGGCGGTCATAAGACTATCAGAAACTAATATTGTAAGGCGGTCATAAGACTATCAGAAACTAATCTTGTGCTGCTGTCATAAGACTATCAGAAACTAATGTTGTATGGCGGTCATAAGACTATCAGAAACTAATGTTGTATGGCGGTCATAAGACTATCAGAAACTAATGTTGTATAGCGGTCATAAGACTATCAGAAACTAATGCTGTATGGCGGTCATAAGACTATCAGAAACTAATGTTGTGCTGCTGTCATAAGACTATCAGAAACTAATGTTGTATGGCGGTCATAAGACTATCAGAAACTAATATTGTAAGGCGGTCATAAGACTATCAGAAACTAATCTTGTGCTGCTGTCATAAGACTATCAGAAACTAATGTTGTATGGCGGTCATAAGACTATCAGAAACTAATGTTGTATGGCGGTCATAAGACTATCAGAAACTAATGTTGTATAGCGGTCATAAGACTATCAGAAACTAATGCTGTATGGCGGTCATAAGACTATCAGAAACTAATGTTGTGCTGCTGTCATAAGACTATCAGAAACTAATGTTGTATGGCGGTCATAAGACTATCAGAAACTAATGTTGTGCTGCTGTCATAAGACAATCAGAAACTAATGTTGTATGGCGGTCATAAGACGATCAGAAACTAATGTTGTGCAGCTGTCATAAGACTATCAGAAACTAATGTTGTGCTGCTGTTATAAGACTATCAGAAACTAATGTTGTGCTGCTGTCATAAGGCTATCAGAAACTAATGTTGTATAGCGGTCATAAGACGATCAGAAACTAATGTTGTATGGCGGTCATAAGACTATCAGAAACTAATGTTGTATGGCGGTCATAAGACTATCAGAAACTAATGTTGTATGGCTGTCATAAGACTATCAGAAACTAATGTTGTGCTGCTGTCATAAGACGATCAGAAACTAATGTTGTATGGCGGTCATAAGACGATCAGAAACTAATGTTGTGTGGCTGTCATAAGACTATCAGAAACTAATGTTGTGTGGCTGTCATAAGACGATCAGAAACTAATGTTGTGTGGCTGTCATAAGACTATCAGAAACTAATGTTGTGTCGCCTCTAAACCAATCACATTTGGGAATAGATGTGCAGCAGGAATCATACACAGTCAATTTACTGTTTTCAATAGGGAGCGATTGATATGCCTTTTTACCGAAAATTCCAATACCGATATTTTCCCCCAGGATTTTTACCGATACCGATATTTTTTTTAATCAACAACAATGCCAAACACGTGTTTTTCTCGTACTACAGCTAATGACGTATGTCAACCCATGCTCATCCCTTCCCTGTCATATTTCGTAACACTTCGCCCACACGTAAGTCTTGTTCCCCCCTCCCCCAACTTCCCATCCAAAAAAAAATACACACAGATGTTCACTAATTGTATCATTCAAGGTCATACATTAGAATTAAAAATGCCAATCCTATTGTTTCAAGGTCATATCGCTGATGCAATTTTTGTGGACGTGACAATTTCTGTGTACGGGTTTTTTTTTCCTTTTTTTAAATCTTGTCTGATCTGGTTATAGAATTGGGTTATTTACGGATTTTTTTTTCTGCAACTCTGTTGTGAAAAAAAAAATGTATCGGCAGCCAAAAAACGGCCGGTCCGATAGTTAACCCATAGTGCCAATATCGGTTCGACTATCGGTCGCTCCCTACAAAAATCGGTCGATCCGATATTAACCGATAGTGCCAATGTCGGTCCGATACCGATACCGATCCGATTATCGGTCGCTCCCTAGTTTTCAAGCCTTTACTATCATATTTGTTTTGTTATTTCTAAATATTTTTGTCTCTTTCCGAATAATACTTCAGGAAGGAAGTGAACAGCCATGTGTCAATCAGCCAATGACTAAATCATATTGCAGCACCATTTATGATAATTAATCAAAAGTCAATGTGTATTAATTCTGCTACCTGGACAAATACCATGGAAGAAGACTATTCGATAGTCAATCTGATACCTGCGCGTGTCATAAATCATCTTCGGCTCAGAACGCTTGATCTTTGTAACGATAAAACTAACTATGAAAGTTGGTCACAACACGAAACTTTGAGTTGGTCACAATACGAGACTTTGAGTTGGTCACAACACGAGACTTTGAGTTGGTCACAACACGAGACTTTGAGTTGGTCACAACACGAAACTTTCAGTTGGAGGAACCGATCTAAAAAATTAATTCACTTTAATCATAATTGTGTTGACATACAATTTTTTTTACTTCCGTTCGCATAAAGATCACCTGCACCTAGTCACTGAGTCACTGAACCGCCGAGTCACTGAGTCACTGAACCACCGAGTCACTAAGCTACTGAGTCACTGAACCACAGAGCCACCGAGTCACTGACCCACTGAGTCACTGAGCCACTGAGTCACTGAGCTACTGACTTAGTGAGCCACTGAGTCACTGAGCCACTGAATTCACTGAACCACCGAGCCACCGAGTCACTGAGTCACTGAGCCACTGAGCCATTGGGCCACATTTACTGGAAGCCGAGACTTTATTAGGTATGTTTTAAATGGAGTTTGTTTCAGTGAAGATATATTGTATTACCACCACATGCTGATGTATCAACCAGTTGATTTAGGTTGTTTTTATTTTAAAATGGAGGACATTGACAATGGTGTTGGTGATTTAGTTTTACCTGCCGTAGTCTGGTGACCTCCCCTTACTGTAGTCTCTCTCTGTATGTGATTATGATAATGGGTTTTTAGAGTAATAAATATGTAGTCTGAATGAATGGTCATAGTCAGGTAGATATATAGATGTTTGTATCAACTATGTGGTCAAAGTCAGGTAGATATATAGATGTTTTTATCAACTATGTGGTCAAAGTCAGGTAGATAAATAGATGTTTGTATCAACTATGTGGTCAAAGTCAGGTAGATATATAGATGTTTGTATCAACTAAGATCTTTAATCATTTCTAAACACAATTCTTGTACATAATTTGTATATAAAATCAGTGGCGTCACTATGGTTGGTGTCACCGGGGCGGAATATTCATGGTATCACCGCTCAAGACTTGCATCATGGAAAATAAGACACATTTAGAATTTTACTTCACTAGGCCATAGAGAATTTCCTTTAATTGTAATGTTTGTGAAATACATCCCATTGGTTCAAAAGTTGATGAGCTTTAACGACATAAGATGAAAACACAATATAATTTAACGTAGAATCATTTATTTTAATAATAAGCTTTATTTAAAAATGTTCCTGTCCTCATGTTCAAAGCTGCTAATATGTCAAATACTCCATCAAAATCGATATCTTTCACCATATCACTTTTAAATGGATAACAGAACAAGATCAGAAACCTTGACTGTCTCATAGTGGATCGCAGGTAATTTTTATCAGTTTCAGTTTTGAAAAGCTTCTGTCGCATGAAGATACAGCCACACACTGAGATTCTATGAAGTCCCATGAAGATACAGACACACACTGAGATTCTAGGAAGTCCCATGAAGATACAGACACACGCTGAGATTCTAGGAAGTCACATGAAGATACAGACACACACTGAGATTCTAGGAAGTCACATGAAGATACAGACACACACTGAGATTCTAGGAAGTCACATGAAGATACAGACACACACTGAGATTCTAGGAAGTCACATGAAGATACAGACACACACTGAGATTCTAGGAAGTCACATGAAGATACAGACACACACTGAGATTCTAGGAAGTCACATTCAGAAATGAATTTCAAAAAAATCAAATACTGACAATTCTCAATATCTGCTGCCTTCAGATGTCTTTTCAGCCTCGTATATCTGAAGCTCACCGTCGGATAACACATCATAGAAAAAGATGAGAGCAATCAAACATCTGGTCAATTTGTGAATATAATTCCAAAATATTTCACAGCCTTATAAGTATCTCCATCATGTGCCAGGGCATTTATGTAACCCATTTTGAGTTTCAGATGACAGATAAGATCCGGACCGGATGCTTGTATTGTACATGAACTCCTCTTTACCCGCATTATTTGCTCTTTCAACACTGCGTCATATTCGAAAGCATCTCAACCATCTCAAGAAAGTTCCATTTATTCAATGAAGATTCTTCTTTCATGTGGCAACGAAATGACAAATTTTCCTTTACAACCTGTGCAAGATATTCCTCCATTTTTTCAACCCTGTCTATCACAGCAACAATTCCTGCTATTTATATTTTTTTGCAGATTCAGTCTTGTTGCCATGTTTTTTTATTTACCAAACCAAAATAGGTTCTCCTCCAATATCTCATAATTATGTAGTTTTGAGGTCAGTTTCCACCACTTCTTAAACCCAGCGTCGAATTTGAATATTGTTTATGTAACACTAACACCAATAAGTCTGCAGTAAAGAGTGAAATTTCTCACTGATGATTGGGCTCAGTATTTTCTCATCATTTGACATCATCTTGTAAAACTATTCTTTTGATAGCTGACGCACATCGCCTTTAACTTTATCATTTCAACTTGTCACGGCACTGAAAGACCCCCCTCGGTCTAAAATGAAGACTTCCTCTTTTAATAATTTCAACCCAAAAATTAAATGGAACTGGTACATTCCAGAAATAAGTTTCTCATAAAATATTCCAATGTTTCTCGTTAAATTGACTCAACATAACATTAGTTACAATTATATTCAGCTTCCACTTATGTATGAAATGTGTCTACATTTATGCGTCAATCTCTCCCATTTCTGTAGAATGCAGGCCACTAGCATAGTAGGAATCAAGTGTGGGCTGATGAGCAACGTCTTTAGAAGAACCCACGTCATCATTTGGTCTATTGAAATATCGAATTATTCATCATTCGGTCTATTGACATATCGAACTATTCATCATTTGGTCTATTGACATATCGAACTATTCATCATTTGGTCTATTGACATATCGAACTATTCATCATTTGGTCTATTGACATATCGAACTATTCATCATTTGGTCTATTGACATATCGAACTATTCATCATTTGGTCTATTGACATATCGAACTATTCATCATTTGGTCTATTGACATATCGAACTATTCATCATTTGGTCTATTGACATATCGAACTATTCATCATTTGGTCTATTGACATATCGAACTATTCATCATTTGGTCTATTGACATATCGAACTATTCATCATTTGGTCTATTGACATATCGAACTATTCATCATTTGGTCTATTGACATATCGAACTATTCAACTATGAAGAAATTTTTTGGCCTGCAGTTCTTTTTTATTTGTTTCCTACCTCTGACATTGTGGAATATTCTTGAACACGAATGTTAGCAAAATATAAAGATTCATTATTTATTTATGACATCATTGAAAACGATAGTTGTAATTACTGTATTTCAGAAAGATATGTATTACTTTTATTAAACTGCATTTTTAAACTACGTCTACTATTCCGTGAAACCAGGTGACAAAGTGCGCCATTTTTAGCGCGTTTGCAAATAACTCTAGATTGATCCGAACAGCCATGAATTGTATTTATTAACCTTAGCTGTAGACAAGGTGGCACCCCGTGCTACTGCTCATGTTTTTAATTATGATCGGTTAAAAAACCCAACTAGACCGAATTCTTTCTGACATGAAATTTAGAATTGTTCATTTTGGTGTCACCCCTATGTTGGTGTCACCCCTATGTTGGTGTCACCCCTATGTCTGTGTCACCCCTGTGTTGGTGTCACCCCTATATTGGTGTCACCCCTGTGTCGGTGTCACCCCTGTGTTTGTGTCACCCCTGTGTTGGTGTCTCCCCTATGTTGGTGTCACCCCTATGTTGGTGTCACCCCTGTGTTGGTGTCTCCCCTATGTTGGTGTCACCCCTATGTTGGTGTCACCCCTATGTCTGTGTCACCCCTGTGTTGGTGTCACCCCTATGTTGGTGTCACCCCTTTGTCGGTGTCACCCCTGTGTTTGTGTCACCCCTGTGTTGGTGTCTCCCCTATGTTGGTGTCTCCCCTATGTTGGTGTCACCCCTATGTTGGTGTCACCCCTGTGTTGGTGTCTCCCCTATGCTGGTGTCACCCCTATGTTGGTGTCACCCGGTTCGGCCCCCACCCCCAACCCCAGAGTGACGCCACTGTAAAGATAACCTATGCACAATACTTATACACAAAAAATAAACACAATACAAATACACAAAAAATAAACACAATACTAATACACAAGAAAATTCTATTTTCCTCTCTTAGTCTAAACTTTCGTGCCAAATTTTGTCCATCCTTTGACAGCAATGCGGATTTATGTAGAAGACTGTCAGTTATGCCACAAAAAAACAGTGTCATTTATATATGAGAGAGAGAGAGTTAGAGAGAGAGAGAGTTAGAGAGAGAGTTAGAGAGAGAGAGAGAGCGAGAGAGAGAGTTAGAGAGAGAGAGAGCGAGAGAGAGAGAGTTAGAGAGAGAGAGAGTTAGAGAGAGAGTTAGAGAGAGAGAGTTAGAGAGAGAGTTAGAGAGAGAGAGTTAGAGAGAGAGAGTTAGAGAGAGAGAGAGTTAGAGAGAGAGTTAGAGAGAGAGTTAGAGAGAGAGTTAGAGAGAGTTAGAGAGAGAGTTAGAGAGAGTTAGAGAGAGAGTTAGAGAGAGAGTTAGAGAGAGAGTTAGAGAGAGAGTTAGAGAGAGAGAGTTAGAGAGAGAGTTAGAGAGAGTTAGAGAGAGAGTTAGAGTTAGAGAGAGAGAGTTAGAGAGAGAGAGTTAGAGAGAGAGTTAGAGAGAGAGTTAGAGAGAGAGAGTTAGAGAGAGTTAGAGAGAGAGTTAGAGAGGGTTAGAGAGAGAGAGTTAGAGAGAGAGTTAGAGAGAGAGTTAGAGAGAGTTAGAGAGAGAGTTAGAGAGAGAGTTAGAGAGAGTTAGAGAGAGAGTTAGAGAGAGAGTTAGAGAGAGTTAGAGAGAGAGTTAGAGAGAGAGTTAGAGAGAGTTAGAGAGAGAGTTAGAGAGAGTTAGAGAGAGTTAGAGAGAGAGTTAGAGAGAGAGAGTTAGAGAGAGAGAGAGTTAGAGAGAGAGTTAGAGAGAGAGTTAGAGAGAGAGAGAGTTAGAGAGAGAGTTAGAGAGAGAGTTAGAGAGAGAGTTAGAGAGAGAGTTAGAGAGAGAGTTAGAGAGAGAGTTAGAGAGAGTTAGAGAGAGAGTTAGAGAGAGAGAGAGAGAGAGAGAGAGAGTGAGAGAGAGAGTTAGAGAGAGAGTTAGAGAGAGAGAGAGAGAGAGTTAGAGAGAGAGAGAGAGTTAGAGAGAGAGAGTTAGAGAGAGAGATAGAGAGAGTTAGAGAGAGAGTTAGAGAGTTAGAGAGAGTTAGAGAGAGAGAGAGTTAGAGAGAGAGTTAGAGAGAGAGTTAGAGAGAGAGAGTTAGAGAGAGAGTTAGAGAGAGAGAGTTAGAGAGAGAGTTAGAGAGAGAGAGAGAGAGTTAGAGAGAGAGTTAGAGAGAGTTAGAGAGAGAGTTAGAGAGAGAGTTAGAAAGAGTTAGAGAGAGAGTTAGAGAGAGTTAGAGAGAGAGTTAGAGAGAGAGTTAGAGAGAGAGTTAGAGAGAGAGTTAGAGAGAGTTAGAGAGAGAGTTAGAGAGAGAGTTAGAGAGAGTTAGAGAGAGAGTTAGAGAGAGAGAGAGTTAGAGAGAGAGAGAGTTAGAGAGAGAGTTAGAGAGAGAGTTAGAGAGAGAGAGTTAGAGAGAGTTAGAGAGAGTTAGAGAGAGAGTTAGAGAGAGAGTTAGAGATTATTTTCTTATTTGTTTGATTAAATCTTTAACAGAGTCATTTTGTATGACGTCATTTGTTAAAAATTTAATCTCAAAATGTTTTGATTGTCTACTTTTGGTGCGTTACACATATTACATATGACAGAAGTTCCAAGTGAATATACACATATATTTATGTTATACGCTTATTCATAAAACACAGTGAGGAAAATGTTCTTGAATAACACAACATATTTTATTTTTGTTCTCAACGGTGCCCAGAATTTGTCATGCTTAGTGTGAGAGGATATACAACATAAATACTTGAATGTGAAATCTCAGGAGATGTCTATCTGTACACAATATATCAGCCCCCCAGCCACACTGGACATATTCCACTCCTTGAATAAACTCTCATTTTTGTGTCATTTCACAAGAAACGTCAAACGTCCAATTTTCCAATCAAGAGAATCTGGCGCAAAGCTAAACAGAAAAACTTTGTTGGGTCTGTTTTCTGTCTGATCAATATAAACGATTGCTTTCTTAATACAATCTAAACATTATTTATAAGCGATTGTTTATTTAGCGGTATATCAATTTCTATCTATCAGTCTGTCTGCTTGTCTCTGTCTCTTCGTCTTTTGGTGAATTACTGAGGAAAATTCATGCTAGTATATGTAGCTAGTATATGTAGTTCAATTTGTTTTGTAAGGAATGTGTAATTGATTTTTATTGAGTGAGTATTTGGTTTATATTGAAGGTGTATTTGGTTTTTATTGAATGTGTATTTGATTTATATTGAATGTGTATTTGGTTTATATTGAATGTGTATTTGATTTATATTGAATGTGTATTTGATTTATGTTGAATGTGTATTTGATTTATATCGAATGTGTATTTGATTTATATTTAAAGTGTATTTAATTTATCGTGAATGTGTATTTGATTTATATTGAATGTGTATTTGGTTTATATTGAATGTGTATTTGATTTATATTGAATGTGTATTTGGTTTATGTTGAATGTGTATTTGATTCATATTGAATGTGTATTTGGTTTATATTGAATGTGTATTTGGTTTATATTGAATGTGTATTTGGCTTATAGTGAATGTTACTTTGGCATATAGTAAATGTTTATTTGGCTTGTTTTTGAGTTTATGTTTAGCTTGTATAAATGTAAATTATGCTTTATTGAATATGTGTTTGGTATTAATTATTTTTTATTTGGCTGTAATTGTATTTAAATTGTAAGGAATGTGTATTAGGTTTGTATTTACTTTGTATTTGAATTGTAGATTCAATTATAACATAGATTCGATTATAACGAATTTGTATTTTAGTTATTTTGAATCTTTATTTGACTTATTTTGAAAGTGTATTTTATTGTTCTGAATATTTTTTTTTCTTGTATTAAATATGAAAGTCTATTCAGCTGGCAATGTAAATGTGTAGTTGTCTAGTTCTACTTATGTATTTGGCTGTTGCTGAATGTAAACTTGGCTTGTGTTGAACGAGTAGGATGGAAACATTTCGAATCTAAAATTACTCCTCATATAATTTTTTTTTCATATTTTGACATCACTCATTAGTGACAGGACACAAAAAAGATGTACAATTTCTTTGAATATTCATGACATGTAAACCATGACAGACCCCGTACAGCCTTATCGACGGTCTTATCAACACAACGGCTGTGTCTGAAATCCGAGTCCATACATGGAATGTCCACATAGTTTTTAAGTGACATTTTGTCCCGACTTGATATTCTTGATCTGTATATCAAATTTTTGAATTGTTCCAGCGCCCATCCTATAACTTGGAATCCAATCAAGATGTTATGTTGATTTATTGATCCAATCAAGATGTTATGTTGATTTATTGATTGTTCGATCCATGCGGCTAAGATAAAACTGAGAAAGTTTGATAGCTTGATCACACGTCAATATGTACCTTGTACACAAGATTTGACTCCCACATTTCAGTTTGAAAGAATAAATGATATACAGGCCATGATTTTACTGAGTGGATCAGAACATAGTTCGAAGAACAGCATCTCTCTATTTATACTCTCTCTCTCTCTCTCTCTCTTTCTCTCTCTCTCACTCTCTCTCTCTTTCTTTCTCTCTCTCTCTCACTCTCTCTCTATTCTTAAATAATGCACATTTTGTTGATTAAGTTAGTAAATCAATGAGATAGTACTTATGTATAAAAGATTTAACTGATTTTAGTCAGTGGAGTCTGAAGTGCTAAGTACTCAGTTTTTATATGTGTCTGTCACAGAGTCTGTCTGTGTATCTGTCTTTCTCTGTGTCTGTTTTATCTGTATCTGTATGTGTCTCTGTGTCTGCTTCAGTGTCTGTATCTGTGTCTGTGCCTGTCATTGTGTCTATATATATGTATCTGTGTATGTAAATGAATATATGTATCTGTGTATGTAAATGAATATATGTATCTGTGTATGTAAATGAATATATGTATCTGTGTATGTAAATGAATATATGTATCTGTGTATGTAAATGAATATATGTATCTGTGTATGTAAATGAATATATGTATCTGTGTATCTCTGTGTCTGTCTATATCTATGTCTCCTACTCTCTGTGTATCTGTGTCTGTTTATCTGTTACTGTCTGTTCATCTTTCTTAATCTTTCACTGTCTGTCTTTGTGTCTGTCTCTGTTGTTCTAATAATGAATGTATTCATGTCTGTTTACGTGTCCATCTACGTGTCTACAAAGAAAAGAAAAAATGAATGAATATTAATAGACAGAGTGCTAAGATGTTTATTGTCTGACTAGACCCTGAAAGAAATCTGACTAAATTCCAGCTACATATTTGCAAGACTCTGACTAGACCCTGACTGAAATCTGACTAAATTCCAGCTACATATTTGCAAGACTCTGACTTAACTCTGACTAAACAATAAAAGAAACTCTCCTTCAGTTAATAATTCGTGTTTTGTATCTCTGGCCAAAAATCTGCATCATTTCAAATACAAGACATGGGCAACTGTTTAAATGTTAACATTCTTACAAAACGTTAAATATACTGGAAACATTTAACAATATTTAAAATGTTGACATTCCAAATTTGGTTCGAAGGCAATAAACATTTTACAATTATAAAAAAAAAAATAAAATGAAACTACTAATCCTGACGGCTTCCTATTGACTCAGTGAAAATGTGCGGTCTAGAAATGACCGTCATTTGGCTGCCCACTCTCTACCTTTTGTTCTCCTGGTCAATGAAAATGGGATGGGCGCTTCCTTTTGCCAGTGATAGCCGGGACGAAATTCCAGTGATTATGGGGTTATGGGGGCTAGGCTTCCTAGTGTGTGGGGGTGGGGAATCCGCTCTGTTATTTTCTGATCCTCGGGTTGTTTCCCTTGAAGAGGATCATTTCAGTGTAGATAATAATACTTTATGTTTTAAGCGATAATTGTTTTTTGTACAGTTTTAGTTTATTTATTTTTTTACTTTAATTTTTTTTATTTTAGATTAAAAATAATAATTCCTGACACCATCCCAACCAGATAATTATTTTATTACGTATAGTATGGCCTTAGTATGCAAAACATATTGTTTCATTGTGTATATCAAGAATGTCCTCTCCTAAATGTAAAGATGTATTTGTCTAATGCAGCAGCGCTCAGTAGAATCACACAATATTAGATTACTATTTGTTTAATCTGAAACATAAAACATTTTAGAATTTAAACAGTGTTTTTATTTAAATTTTAATAGGTTAATTTTGGCGTCTCCATTTAACTGAGAAATGAGTAAAGATTATTGAACTAATTGAACTAAACACGAATTATGTTCTGAGAGTAATGAACTAATTGAACTAAACACGTATTGTGTTTTGAGAGTATTGAACTAATTGAACTAAACACGTATTGTGTTTTGAGAGTATTGAACTAATTGAACTAAATACGTATTGTGTTTTGAGAGTATTGAACTAATTGAACTAAATACGTATTGTGTCTTGCAATGAGACATTAGTGTCCAATTTAAAACTACTTTTGTTACAGTATTGTTTGTTTCTTTTGTACTTGTTGTAATATTTTTAGGTTGAGAGTAAATTAAAATGTTTAGATTGAGAGTAAATAAAAATGTTTAGGTTGAGAGTAAATTAAAATGTGGAGGTTGTGAGATAAAGAATTATTATTTAGCTCAGGGGTAAATGAAATATTTAGTTTGTTAGTAAATAAAATCTTGAGATTGTGAGTAATAAAATGTTTAGATTGTGAGTAATAAAATGTTTAGGTTTAAGTTTTGTAGAGGTCCATCTCGTGAGTTGTTTACCACTAGATTTTGTTGACGTCATCAGGCTGATACCAGGTAGCAAACGTCAATCACGTGACATGATTATGTGGAGTGGACATTTAGAGTTACAATCTCGTGTATCTTCAAGTCATTTGATGTCACTTGTTGTGGTGACATTTATGTTAAGATGGTTTCTGAAACAAGAAGTCAATACACACAATAGTTGTTTCTGATGTTAAGTTACTTCCTCTGCTTAACATAAGCTAGATCGTGTACTCAATGGGTTTTATTGACTTACAGCTCCGTGTACTAGAGAGTCACAGTACAACAGCTTCACTACAAGTCTCTCAACTTGCCATTATCCCAGGATCACAATAGTAATGATGAGTCTTAATCAATTTGTCACATTAAAATATGACCGTTTGATATGTACTCACACACAAGATGCTAGAGTTGAACACTTGGACTGGAGAGGCAGTCAGTATACACGGTGAAAACTATGTGTTGTCCCCCTTTAACTATACATTATCGACTCACAGGAGTCGCTTCCCCCTGTCTACTGTAATTGTTTGATTTGTATCCCAGGCAACGATAGCGTACGCGCCTGGCTCTGTAAATGCCTGCATTTTCGACCATTTGTGGTCATTTGTGGGCATTACACGTCAAAGAACGGCGGCTTTTCTTACGACAATTCCGGTAATACCGAGTGACACCTCTTGGGCAGTCTTGATGGGATCTCCGCGAGTGACCGCCGGTGATTGCGTGCCCTGGTTAGCTGAGACTCGGCGACTCATCTTTTGTTTAAAGGCCCCCAGTGTGAGCTGCTCAATAATTTACTGGGAGGGAGTGCCAAGCAAGTTACAAGTGTGGTTTGTTTGTGCAATAAGCATGAGTTATGTGCCCATGTTTTGAGTGCCAGAGAAGAAGGCGGAGGGGAAGGGCAAGATGTGGGTTTAATGTAGTACAGACATTTGGTGAATTGTGTTCATTGGTTTCTTTTAGGTTTCTTTTATTTCTTGAGTTGCCTGTACAAAGTAAATAGAACATGTTGTCAGAACGTTTTTTTTTAAACACTGCAATTTTTGTTCATTTTCACATCAGAAATAAATGGCTGGTTTCGTTGTTGATATATTAAACATAAATATAAGTCACCATGAACATCTCACAAACACGGAGGTCTATACAATAAATGATGTTTGGGGTCAATAGATCAAGTGTTGTGTCGCAATGTTTCATTATTTCATGTTGTCTTTATGCCATATGGGTGATGTTATGTAACATTAATGTCACAATCATGCTATGTCACTGCGATGATGTTACATATATGTCACTATGATGATGTTACATATATGTCACTATGATGATGTTACATATATGTCACTACGATGATGTTACACGTATGTGACTGCGATGATGTTACATATATGTCACTGCGATGATGTTACATATATGTCACTATGATGATGTTACACGTATGTCACTGCGATGATGTTACACGTATGTCACTGCGATGATGTTTCATATATGTCACTGCGATGATTTTACATATATATCTCCAAGTAACGACCATGTTGAAGAATATATAAAAAATATAATTTCATTGTCCACATAATATATTCAGTTGGTACAGTTTTGAAAGAGTAATTAAACAAATTAAAATATATTTCAACTTAAAATGAGTGTGATTCAAACAATAATCTATGAGAATTTGCAATCACAGTTTTATTATTCTAATATTTCAGTGAGTTTGATACATTTCTTTATTTTGTATGTCTATAGACTTCTTAACTTTTCTCTCGGTCTTGATTCTTCAAGTGCACTGCATAAGTTGAGATGCATATTTATAACTAGAAAAACTTTTTTTATGAAACTTTTCATTCTCAGGGTCTTGTTATTGTCTTCAATCATATCTCCTACCATCACTATAGCTCCAACCCTCACTATTACTCCAGCCCTCAAACTAGCAGGCCTGATCGATTGCTGGGGCAAGAACATGATTAAAGATTGCTTACAAGTTTTCTAAAAGTTCTATAACTGCAAGCTAAATTCGTAATCGCTGATTATCGTTCTTGTCTCGTCAAGTGTTGGCTTATCTCCCCTAGCTCAGCAACGAGTGCTTCAGACTTGCGTTGATGTCTGGACAGCGGGGACTCGGAGATTGAGTAGATGGGGGCGGGATGGGGAGACGGGGTGGGGGTGGATTGAGGGGTGGGGGGGGGTGTCTTATGATGAACAAACGGCTCATTCGCTTAAGAAGCCGTTGTTTTTACCCGGGATTGTCAATTATATTAAAACTGCCAAAACCCAACGTCTCCCTTTAATCGATTGTGAATAGTAATGGCGAAAAAAGCGATTAGATCCAGGCAGTATATTTACTCAACCACTTCTCTCCCTAGTCACGTCTCTTAATAATCTGGATTGAGGGTGTGGGAGGGGGGAGGTGTCTTTCTCTTTTTTTTCTACGACGTCATGCTGGGGGGGGGCACACAAAAACTTTTCTTTATTTTTCGGTAATCTAAATGTTTCTATTATTTAACACTCTCTTGTGTGTATCTTGATATCACCGAGGCTTGAGTTGTTCATTCTTAAATATTTCAGTATCTTACCACTGTATGACGTATGCCTCACGTGTTTGAGAGAAAATTACTCAACATAAGGCGACCGGCGGTGTGAGTGAGTGTGTGTGTGTGGGGGGGGTGGAGCAATAAAACTCTCTAAGGTGTTTAGAGATCCACTAGAGCTCTAGTAAAAAAAAGCAATATATTGCCAATATCCTAGCAACAAGTAGATGAATTCTGGGCCTTTTATGCGCTGTCCAGCTTGGACAAAAAGCATGGAATCAATCAATGGCTCCCATTTTGTGTTATCACCTGGTCACTACAAAAACAAACGTCCGACATTGAGAAAGATTCTGTGAAACTGAACTTTTAATTAGGTCAATTGGGGCTTATCTAATTATTATATTTTTTTTTACAGAAATATTGGTTGATGACTGGTTTCTTTACAAGTCAATCAAAATAGAACAATTACTAAAATATCCGATAGGCTACGAGAGAAATGTAAATAGAAGAAAACAGGTGTTGACCTAATATACTGTTGATGATATATCTAGATGTCTCAATATACTGTTAATGATATATCTAGATGTCTCAATATACTGGTAATGATATATCTAGATGTCTCAATATACTGTTAATGATATATCTAGATGTTTCAATATTCTGTTGACTGCAATAGTTTTAAAAAATACCATTCACTATCAATATATTCCCACATTTTCGGAAAGCAACGATATCATCACTCACCACATACATTCGATATATACATTTACGTACATACATATACATACACATACATATGTACATACACATACATATATACATTTACATACATATATACATACTCATACATATGTACATACACATACATATATACATTCACATACACATACATATATACATTCACATACACATACATATATACATAATCATACATATGTACACATACATATACATTCACATACACGTACATATATACATTCACATACACATACATATATACATTCACATACACGTAATAAATACATTCACATACACATACATACATACATTCACATTCACGTACATATATACATTCACAACACATATAGGTCACTGGCTTATATCCCTGAAGGCCACCTATCTACATACACTTTAGTCACATACATATATATATCACATACACATATACATATATACATAGCACATACATATATGTTCTCATACACATACATATACATACATACACATACATATATACATAGCACATACATAATACATTCACATAGCACATACATATATACATAGCTCACATACATATATGTTTCACATACACATACATATATACATTCTATATGCACATACATACATTCACATACACGTACATATATATATTCACACATACATACATATACAATCACATACACATACATATATACATTCACATCACATACATATATTTAAGACCACCTGCTTACATCTTTAAGACAACTGGTTTACATCTTTAAGACAACTGGTTTACATCTTTAGGTCAACTGGTTTACATTCTTTAAGACCTGGTCTACAACCTTTAAGACCACTGGCTTACACCCTTAAGACCACTGACTTACACCCTTAAGACCACCTTCTTACATCTTTAAGACAATTGGTTTACATCTTTAAGACCACTGGCTAACACCCTTAAGACCACTGACTAACATCATTAAGACCACTCCCTTAATCTTTAAGACTACTACTTAATATCTTTAAGACCACCTGCTTACACCCTTAAGATCACAGGCTTACACCCTTAAGGCCACCTGCTTACATCTTTAAAACCACCTGCTTACATCTTTATGGACTATTGCTTACAGTCTATCAAAAACTAGAATCCTATTTTTGTTCAATTTTTCTCATAATTTATCTGTGTACTTTGAGGGAAATTGGCAAACTAGCTCATTTGTCAGAATTATAAAAATTAAATCTATTTCATCCTCTTGCATAAAAAGTGTGTACATAATTAAAAATAATGTGTGTCTCACACAGATGTGTATTATTTGTCTAAAGCTCCTCACGGGAGAAATTATCTGGGAATTAAATATTTCTGTCTTTCTCTGAGCTCCATAGTTCAGGAACATGCTGCTGGTGTCAAGGTGGGGGGGGCGGGTTATTTAGAACTCGTATAAACAGAACATGAATATTTATTCAAGTAATTGACTGATTGTATCAAATAAAACTGAAGCTAATTTGTCTATGTTACCATCAGATTGGTTCATTTAGCTTGTTGTCATTAGTTATACAGCTCAGTGCATTGAGTACTATAGAAATCAAATTTAGAATTTTGCAATGTACTGTAAGGACTTTTTATCCATGGAATAAGTTCTTTAAAAATGTCACAAAATAATCACATAAAAAAGCGTATATTTTCCTTGTAAAAAATGGAATACTTTCCCAATTTTCCTCGATTCGCAAAACTTCAATGAATCAAATCAAACAATGATGTGACATTTAAAAAAAAAGTAGATTTCTTAAATTATTTCGAAATTTCATCTACGAACTTCAAACTGTATGTATCCATTATACTTAGAACTTCAAACTGTATGTAGCCATTATACTTTGAACTTCAAACATAGCTGTATGTAGCCATTATACATTGAACTTCAAACATAGCTGTATGTAGCCATTATACATTGAACTTCAAACATAGCTGTATGTAGCCATTATACATTGAACTTCAAACATAGCTGTATGTAGCCATTACACATTGAATTAAAAACAATGAGACCCTAAGAATTATAATAAAAGGAATCGTCAATGTTGACAATACCTCAACACGGAATAGGGGAAAACAACTCTTTAAACCTTATATTTGAAGTTCTAAGTTCTCTGCCCTGACTAAATAATTTTGTAATTAAATCTATGTACATTGTACAGTATATCTTTGTTGTGCCATAAAAAGTTTAATTTTAAATAATATTTATGAAAAGTTTGTTGAAGTTCTTATATAAATTAATTAACAATCATATTTTTAAAAAACTCAATATCTGTTAAATGTATTTAAAGTAAAAGGACCATTTTTTTTATTTAGGATACCCAATCATTTAGGGTACATTACTATCGTTACAGTTGAACATAGGTGTTTTTTTTTTTAGTTTCTGCCACTGTCTTGACATAATAAGCCTGAAAACAATTTAAAAACATTGTTTTATTTATTTCTCATTTCATATACTGCACAACTTTAAACTCTCATAGAATAAATCTAATACATAATTGTCTAACCTAGGCGGTAGACCGTTCGACCGTGTGTATAACTTCCGCGACTAAAAATAGTCTAAAAATGGAGTAGTGTGCTCAAATTATGTAAAGTTGTTACGTTTGTATGTTGAACATGATAAAACAAAATGAAGAACTGTTTGGAAATGAGTCCTTTAAATTAATATTAATGAGGTAAGTTTTTAAATGATATGGAGTAGTGTGCGCAAATTATGTAAAGTTAAATGTTAGATTCAAAGTTTAATAGTCGGGGGTTGTTTTTGTTAACCATTATGTACCCATAATGAGGATTATTTTCTTTGGGATGAACTATATAAAATATGAACTTTATTTGATGTATTATTAAGTGTCCCTTAAATGTGTTTTGGCTACAATAATCTGTTATGTCCTTTGAGGTCACTTTGAGTACATAGACATGCTATTTTTTGTATATAGACTGATTGTTAACGCGCTCAAATATATATCACCATCAACTCCAACTGCGTGCTTAATAGCCGGTCCGGGTACCGGGCCTTTGTTTACTAGTACATTAATAAAACTAAACATCATGAACATAGAATAGATGGAGAAGGTTTTGGCTTCAGTCTTTTTGTTTAGTAAAGTTTACTTCAATAACTGATAAATGGAACGTAAATATTCCCTCCCCCCTCACATCTACTACAAATCAGGAGGTAAGTGTTAACGTTATAATGAGATATAATTGTTAATGTTATAATGAGATGTACGTGTTACTATCATAATGAGATATAAGTGTTAATGTTATTATGAGATATAACTGTTAATGTTATAATGAGATGAATATTACACATAAGTACAGTGGCACAACCAGCAAAAAGTGCTGGGGGGGGGGGCTCACATATTGAAAAAAGACAGTTTGACAGTCTTATTAGTAACTTTATATAGTGAAATATGTATTGATGATTTATGCGCCACTGCATATGTAGGGTTGTTTAGATTTAAAAACTGAAAGTTAAATAGTCTACATAATTTATAAACAAATATTTTATTATTGTCTTGAATAGTCTATTCACTTTATAAACAAATATTTTATTATCTTGAATAGTCTATTCACTTTATAAACACATATTTTATTATTCTCTTTTTTATTTCATTTTGTTTCCTGCATCTGCTGCCCTCTCCTCGGCCCCTTCTTGAATCCTGCCGGCCTATAGCTATGATTTATGGCCTGCATTAGCGAGTCAGCGCATTTCGAGGTTCTGTGTTTTTATTGAGCATCTCAAGGAGTTTACCAGTAAAATGATGATTTATGGCTCACCCAAGACGTGTCCGAGACTGTCTGCTCAAGGGAAGCAATCAATAGAGTTTATTCAAGAAACATGAGTAGCGGCCCGCCGTAAGGGCTTGAGTCAACCTATCTTGTCTTTTAGTGTACTCATAAAGTGTTAGGAGCAAAGAACGATAACTCTTTTTTTTGTGTGGACCATAAAAACAGTGACATGAAGGAACTTTCTATAGAAAGGGGGGGGGGGTAAATAGAAAAGTCAAGGAGTGAAATGTTTACAAGAGATTTAGTTGTTGACAAATAGTTAGTCAATTCAACAACGCTTAGTCTAGTCCTGTAAACAAATATTTTATAGTAGTGAAATGAGTCACACAACATGGACTTGAACGATGTGTTTCTAAAAAGAAATTGTTCATGTCATTCACAAATTGTCAATATGTTATAACATAACATTTAAAAGAATAATTTTTCATATAAATTCTAACAATTCATTTTGTTATTTATTTAGAATAAATATTAATTAAATTATTGAAATAAACAATTAAAACATTTGATGCAATGACTGTTAGTAACATTTGATGCAATGATTGTTAGTAACATTCTGATGCAATGACTGTTAGTAACATTTTGATCCAATGACTGTTAGTAACATTTGATGCAATGACTGTTAGCAACATTTGATGCAATGACTGTTAGTAACATTTGATGCAATGACTGTTAGTAACATTTGATGCAATGACTGTTAGTAACATTTGATGCAATGACTGTTAGCAACATTTTGATGCAATGACTGTTAGTAACATTTTGATGCAATGATTGTTAGTAACATTTTGATGCAATGACTGTTAGTAACATTTTGATGCAATGACTGTTAGTAACATTTTGATTCAATGACTGTTATAACATTTTGATGCAATGACTGTTAGTAACATTTTGATCCAATGACTGTTAGTAATATTTTGATGCAATGACTGTTAGTAACATTTGATGCAATGACTGTTAGTAACATTTTGATGCAATGACTGTTAGTAACATTTGATACAATGACTGTTAGTAACATTTGAAGCAATGACTGTTAGTAACATTTGATGCAATGACTGTTAGTAACATTTGATGCAATGACTGTTAGTAACATTTTGATCCAATGACTGTTAGTAACATTTTGATGCAATGACTATTAGTAACATTATGATGCAATGACTGTTAGTAACATTTTGATTCAATGACTGTTAGTAACATTTGATGCAATGACTGTTAGTAACATTTTGATGCAATGACTGTTAGTAACATTTTGATGCAATGACTGTTAGTAACATTTGATCCAATGACTGTTAGTAACATTTTGATGCAATGACTGTTAGTAACATTTGATCCAATGACTGTTAGTAACATTTTGATGTAATGACTGTTAGTAACATTTTGATGCAATGACTGTTAGTAACATTTGATGCAATGACTGTTAGTAAAATTTTGATGCAATGACTGTTAGTAGCATTTGATGCAATGACTGTTATTAACATTTTGATGCAATGACTGTTAGTAACATTTTGATGCAATGACTGTTAGTAACATTTTGATCCAATGACTGTTAGTAACATTTGATGCAATGACTGTTAGTAACATTTTGATCCAATGACTGTTAGTAACATTTTGATCTAATGACTGTTAGTAACATTTTGATCCAATGACTGTTAGTAACATTTTGATGCAATGACTGTTAGTAACATTTGATGCAATGACTGTTAGTAACATTTTGATGCAATGACTGTTAGTAACATTTGAAGCAATGACTGTTAGTAACATTTTGATGCAATGACTGTTAGTAACATTTGATGCAATGACTGTTAGTAACATTTTGATGCAATGACTGTTAGTAACATTTGATGCAATGACTGTTAGTAACAATTGATCCAATGACTGTTAGTAACATTTTGATGCAATGACTGTTAGTAAAATTTTGATCCAATGACTGTTAGTAACATTTGATGCAATGACTGTTAGTAACATTTTGATGCAATGATAGTTAGTAACATTTGATGCAATGACTGTTAGTAACATTTTGATGCAATGACTGTTAGTTACATTTGATGCAATGACTGTTATTAACATTTTGATGCAATGACTTTAGTAACATTTTGATGCAATGACTGTCAGTAACATTTGATGCAATGACTGTTAGTAACACTTTGATGCAATGACTGTTAGTAACATTTGAAGCAATGACTGTTAGTAACATTTGATGCAATGACTGTTAGTAACATTTGATGCAATGACTGTCAAGAAAATTTTGATGCAATGACTGTTAGGAACATTTTGATGCAACGATTGTTAGTAACATTTTGATGCAATGACTGTTAGTAACATTTTGATGCAATGACTGTTAGTAACATTTGATGCAATGACTGTTAGTAACATTTTGATCCAATGTCTGTTAGTAACATTTTGATGCAATGATTGTTAGTAACATTTTGATGCAATGACTGTTAGTAACATTTTGATGCAATGACTGTTAGTAACATTTTGATGCAATGATTGTTAGTTACATTTTGATCCAATGACTGTTAGTAACATTTTGATGCAATGACTGTTAGTAACATTTTGATCCAATGATTGTTAGTAACATTTTGATGCAATGATTGTTAGTAACATTTGGATCCAATGACTGTTAGTAACATTTTGATGCAATGACTGTTAGAAACATTTTGATCCAATGACTGTTAGTAACATTTGATGCAATGACTGTTAGTAACATTTTGATGCTAACAGAGAAAAAAACTCATTTGTTTATTTTGTTTTTTTCTACAACTTTACACTAAGGTATGACTGGCACAAACACAATTTATGTATTGACCAATAATATACCAGCACCATCAAAGTATTATCGACTAATAATACACAACCACCAACAAAGTATTATTCACCAATTATAATATACAACCACCAACAAAGTATTATTGACCAATTATAACGTACAACCACCAACAAAGTATTATTGACCAATTATAATATATAACCACCAACAAAGTATTACTGACCAATTATATAACGTGCAATCAACAACAAAGTATTATTGACCAATTATATAATATTCAACCACCAACAAAGTATTATTGACCAACTAGCTGTGCCCTTCAAAGCCTTTGCATGAAGATAGACTGTTACTCTTATAATGAGATGTAAGTGTAATTGTAAAACCATTGCCGAACCTAGGATTTGGGGGCCCTGTATTTTGACATTCGATACCATGACATGAGATTATGTACTTAATATTTAATGTAAAAAATAATTTTGGGGGCTCCCCTCAAGCTGGAGCCCGGCGGGACTTTCGATTTTGGACCCCCCCACCCTAGTTACGCCTCTGTGTTCAGATTTGATACATATTTAAATTTTTTTTAGTTATGAAATAGATAAAAACTTATTAGTTGTTTCTTTTTCTTACAACATCCTAAAGGATACATTATTTCAATTAAAAAATGTCAAAGAGCTCTAATCTAATTAGTTACTTTTCATTAAAAAAAGTAAAAGGATACATTCTGAAAAAAAAAACAATAAAAAAAATGTCTCTGGGAGGAATCGAACCTGGATAGTCAGCATAAAAATAAGCCAACCCCAACCTGCTTATCCATTCTGCCACCACGTCACACAATTTAGTGACAATTTTAATGTACTATTAGAAACAATTGCTCGGTTATGTTTTCACTTCCTATTGACCTAGTTTTAGGCCTATATTCTTATTTTGTAATTTAAAATAATTCAAAACCGTAATATTTTAAAAAAAACATTATAAAAGCTGAGAACTTAATTTGAATAGAAATTTGCAGAATTTCTTTTTTTTTAATATTATATCGACTTTTAAAATAGAACTTTATTTACGAAATTAGATACGAAAACGCGGTCACTAGTGTTATCGTCGCCGACGTCGGAGATTTTCGATTGTTACTATTGTTTACGTCTGACGATGTTAAAATGCTCTGTTGTAATAAAAACTACAATTTAAATATTATATGCTAATTATTAATTTTTAATTTTGGGGACTTTTTCGTTTCGTAATTAAAAGCACAGAAACTATTGAAAACTAGATTTTTCAAAAAGAAATATCGAATCGAGACACGGGGAATACACCATTTTGAATTCTTGCTTTCCGCTTTCGATTTAACGCACACTGGAAATGAAAAATATATATAAGCACAGATTATAATATACAACCACCAACACATTATGAATGGTTCAAAAATTTAAACTTCGCAATTTAAATTTAAATAACTGAGTAGGAAGGGGCGGGGGTAATGAAAGGTGAACACTAACTTATTACACAGTGAACACATACACCTTACACAGTGAACACATACACCTTACACAGTGAACACTAACACATCACACAGTGAACACAAACACATTACACAGTGAATATATACACATTACACAGTGAACACATACACATTACACAGTGAACACATACACCTTACACAGTGAACACTAACACATCACACAGTGAACACAAACACATTACACAGTGAATATATACACATTACACAGTGAACACATACACATTACAAAGTGAACACATATACATTACGCAGTGACCACATACACATTATACAGTGAACACAAACACATTACACAGTGAACATATACACATTACACAGTGAACACAAACACATTACACAGTGAACACAAACACATTACACAGTGAACATATACACATAACACAGTGAACATATACACATAACACAGTGAACATATACATATTACACAGTGAACACAAACACATTACACAGTGAACACAAACACATTACACAGTGAACACATACACATTACATAGTGAACACAAACACATTACACAGTGAACATATACACATTACACAGTGAATATATACACATTACACAGTGAACACATACACATTACAAAGTGAACACATATACATTACGCAGTGACCACATACACATTATACAGTGAACACAATCACATTACACAGTGAACATATACACATTACACAGTGAACACAAACACATTACACAGTGAACACAAACACATTACACAGTGAACACATACACATTACACAGTGAACACATACACATTACACAGTGAACACAAACACATTACACAGTGAACACAAACACATTACACAGTGAACACATACACATTACATAGTGAACACAAACACATTACACAGTGAACATATACACATTACACAGTGAACACAAACACATTACACAGTGAACACATACACAATACACAGTGAACACAAACACATTACACAGTGAACACATACACATTACACAGTGAACACAAACATTAGAGAGGGGTTGTTGTATGTTATTTTTACTAATTTCTTCCTAAATTTGTCTATTTTCTGATTTAAATTTCGATTGGAGGAAACCGGGACTCAGACGGGGGACAACTTCCGCTCAGTGACAGATTGACTGACGTCATGTATTCTTCCACAAGGACCTGAACCTCGGTGTGATGAAAAGACAGTCAGTGTGACCTGATGAGCCACACGACTTGTATCACATTTTAATCACAGCTGGACAAGTGTGTAGATTTCAAAATAAAAGAAATCACAGTATAACTTGGGAGTGGCACCTTCATAGAGTTTGGCAAGGAGATGAATGTCTTTGGTTTTTGATGAGACGACGATCTCACTTGCGGCCCACCACTGCACTACATTCTATTATCTGGATTGTGGCCTTCCTTACACTACATTCTATTATCTGGATTGTGGCCTTCCTTACACTACATTCTATTATCTGGATTGTGGCCTTCCTTACACTACATTCTATTATCTAGATTGTGGTTACCCCTACAGTACATTCTATTATCTGGATTGTGGCCTTCCTTACACTACATTCTATTATCTAGATTGTGGCCTTCCTTACACTACATTCTATTATCTGGATTGTGGCCTTCCTTACACTACATTCTATTATCTAGATTGTGGCCTTCCTTACACTACATTCTATTATCTGGATTGTGGCCTTCCTTACACTACATTCTATTATCTAGATTGTGGCCACCCATACACTACATTCTATTATCTAGATTGTGGTTACCCCTACAGTACATTCTATTATCTGGATTTTGGCCTTCCTTACACTACATTCTATTATCTGGATTGTGGCCTTCCTTACACTACATTCTATTATCTGGATTGTGGCCTTCCTTACACTACATTCTATTATCTGGATTGTGGCCTTCCTTACACTACATTCTATTATCTGGATTGTGGCCTTCCTTACACTACATTCTATTATCTAGATTGTGGCCACCCATACACTACATTCTATTGTCTGGATTGTGGCCTTCCTTACACTACATTCTATTATCTAGATTGTGGGCACCCATACACTACATTCTATTGTCTAGATTGTGGTTACCCCTACAGTACATTCTATTATCTAGATTGTGGCCACCCTTACACTACATTCTATTATCTAGATTTTGGTTACCCCTACACTACATTCTATTATCTAGATTGTGGCCACCCATACACTACATTCTATTATCTAGATTGTGGCCACCCCTACACTACATTCTATTATCTAGATTGTGGTCACCCCTACACTACATTCTATTATCTAGATTGTGGCCACCCCTACACTACATTATATTATCTAGATTGTGGTTACCCCTACACTACATTATCATTGATTGTTACATTATTTTTTGTAGTTCTATTTATTTGTCTGAATGTTGATATTTTTCATTTGTTTTGATTTATTTTTTTCTATTCTTTGATTCTTTTTTTTTTTAATTCATTAAAAAAACCCATATTGTCGATGTTAAAAACTTATGTAAATATATCACATTTTTAAAAAATCACAAAAATCTAAAAAAAAAAAAAAATCATCGATTTCTTTAGTTTTATCGTTCCAAGTAGTCGTTCAATTTGTGGAAATGATCAATTGAAAGACAGAGTCTGTCAAGGAAATGCAATAAAAATTGCAAATGGCCACAACTAAGACACGACTAAGGTGGATATTAGCTCAAAAGTAATGACTTGTAATAGAAAACTCTAGGATTGGAACGGGCCAGCTAGAAGTTGGAAAAAATCTTTTCAGAAGTCTGTGCCCGCGGGGGAGGGGAAAAATTATGAAATTTTCATGGAGTTGGATTAAATTTTGTGTCCGACATTTCTTTGCTACAAGAATGACGTGACATAGCTAGAGGGGGTGGGGTAAAGTATTGAAGTGAATGAGTTGGTTCTGATAAAATACATACGGCCTACTGAATGTGTTGGTTCTGATAGGATACATACGGCCTACTGAATGTGTTGGTTCTGATAGAATACATACGGCCTACTGAATGTGTTGGTTCTGATAGAATACATACGGCCTACTGAATGTGTTGGTTCTGACAGGATACATACGGCCTACTGAATGAGTTGGTTCTGACAGGATACATACGGCCTACTGAATGAGTTGGTTCTGACAGGATACATACGGCCTACTGAATGTGTTGGTTCTGATAGGATACATACGGCCTACTGAATGTGTTGGTTCTGATAGAATACATACGGCCTACTGAATGAATTGGTTCTGATAGGATACATACGGCCTACTGAATGTGTTGGTTCTGATAGGATACATACGGCCTACTGAATGTGTTGGTTCTGATAGAATACATACGGCCTACTGAATGTGTTGGTTCTGATAGAATACATACGGCCTACTGAATGTGTTGGTTCTGATAGGATACATACGGCCTACTGAATGTGTTGGTTCTGATAGGATACATACGGCCTACTGAATGAGTTGTTTCTGATAGAATACATACGGCCTACTGAATGTGTTGGTTCTGATAGAATACATACGGCCTACTGAATGAGTTGTTTCTGATAGAATACATACGGTCTACTGAATGTGTTGGTTCTGATAGGATACATACGGCCTACTGAATGTGTTGGTTCTGATAGGATACATACGGCCTACTGAATGTGTTGGTTCTGATAGGATACATACGGCCTACTGAATGTGTTGGTTCTGATAGGATACATACGGCCTACTGAATGTGTTGGTTCTGATAGGATACATATGGCCTACTGTATTTATATATTAGCTGGGTCAATATATCGAGACTGACCACAAGATGTATTGGACAGCTAAGTGAATGTCAAATGGCTCTCACAAGTCCCTGACATTAGTGTTGCATGTATAACGATTTCACTGATAAATACAGAACAAAGAAAGGTGTCTATGAAATTTACAAATCAATTTATTGATGGCAAGTGATTAAAATAGTTTAAAGGAAGTAATTGTAGTGAAATGTTTCGAAATTGAATGTGTTATGTGTATTAAGTTGAATGTGTTGTTGTATATTAAGTTGAATGTGTTGTTCTATATTAAGCTGAATGTGTTGTTTTATATTAAGTTGAATGTGTTGTTGTATATTAAGTTGAATGTGTTGTTCTATATTAAGCTGAATGTGTTGTTTTATATTAAGTTGAATGTGTTGTTCAATATTATGTTGAATATGTTGTTGTATATTAAGCTGAATGTGTTGCTCTATATTATGTTTAATGTGTTATTGGATATTAAGCTTTCTTTAAAAGTTTTTAATTTGTTCTGGTCTTAAAGATGCCTCGTTCATTTGTTTAATCTGACATGGTGAAGAATAAAACACGAACAACGATTCTGGTAGTTGATTTAGTCCATTTCACTATTACCAGTGGCGCCGAGAGCCAACACGGGCCCCAGGGCAGGACATCAATACGGGCCCCTTAATAAACAATAAGTCGTGAAAAAATTGACATGGTCGGGGCGGCCGGGCACCTTACAGATGCGGGCCCCCTGTCAATGACCCACCTCTGCCCCCCCCCCTCTCGGTGTGCCCGACTATTACATGACAGAGTAAAACTTGAACAATAATTATGTTAGTTGATTCAGTTGAATGTAAACGACGCTAGAGATGTAAAGGTCAGGAATAACTCCAGTCTAATGCTATTAAAATTGGAACCTGAAGATTTAAACAGTTAATCTGTGTAAATTGGCGGCAACTGTTGTCCGTGTCGTTTGATGGGAATTTAAGGGGGGAATAATCCCAGATTTTTGTAAAGCTTCGGCAAGGGGGATAACATATTATTTTCTTCAATCTTACCGGCTACTTGAACGAGAACAATATTCTTTGAATTTATTGGACAATGTTTATTTCTAGTTGATGGACAATTGTGAATTTAAACATTTTTATAAAAGAAAAATTTCATTTTTTATGTTCTAATTGAGCGACAAAATTATTAAATACTTTATGTTAGATGGGTTAGAGGTTAGGGGTTAGCTAATCATGTTGCTAATTTGTTAACTATCATGTCAGGTGGGTATTGTGTTTGCTAATCAGGTGGCTAGTTAGCTGAAACATGACATGATAAGAGAGTATATTTAAGCCTACATACAGAAAAATCTTATTCTATGACGTCATTTAGAATTGAGGGTTGGCAAAAAGTAAAAATTATAATACAAATATCTAAAAAAGTGCCCTATCTATATAAATAATAGCAGTCTCACGTCTGCGTTAAATCGAACGTACGAATGAATAATTCAAAATGGCTTCTTGCCGGCGTCTCGATTTAATACATGTTTTTTTTTTTAACTCTACAGTTTTGAATAGTTTCTGCGGTTTTTAAACATGAAAAAGTCTAACATGCGAAAAAATTCCAATTAAATATTTATTTATTTATTTTGTATTTCTACATCATATTGCATCTTTAGATTGTCAAAAAAAATGAAAATATCGAATCTGCCCTAAATCAAAAATAACCTACCGTACTGATCAAACCTATGGAAATATAACTCTATGCACAAGTTTAGCAGGTTACAGATAGTATTTGTATATTATTTCATTTTTAAATGTTTAATCTCACTTGTCTAACAGACCAGTTATAGATGTGCACACCATTTGAATTGATAGATGGTTCAGTAAAACATGATTATGAATTCGGAAAATTTCATGACAAACACCCCTCCTTCACTTCAGTGTACATATTAGGCCATCTCAGTACACATCAAACATATGACCATCTCTGTACACATCAAACATATGACCATGTATGTATAAATTAAACATATAACCATCTCAGTACATATAATACAAACAGCTATCTCTCTACTTATATATATTATAACCATTTCTCCACATTATGAAATAAGGGACAGTGTATTAAGATTTTAAAATATGTTACTGCTCAAATCACTTTACAGCTTCTGGTATCACACATTTTCTTAGTATCCAACTGTAAAATTCACCCACAAAATATGTATCCTTTATAAATGGACAATTAACAGGTCCATATCATTTAAACATATCATTTAAAACAATGCACAGTAACATATCATTTAAAACAATGCACAGTAACATGTCATTTAAAACAATGCACAGTAACATGTCATTTAAAACAATGCACAGTAACATGTCATTTAAAACAATGCACAGTAACATGTCATTTAAAACGATGCACAGTAACATGTCATTTAAAACAATGCACAGTAACATATCATTTAAAACAATGCACTGTATCTTTAACAAATGAAAAAGTTTTCATTTTTTTTAATTTTATACGTTTTCGTCCAATATAAACTTTTCAATAATTTCTTGCCTGACAAAATTTTTATACTAAATTCTATTCCATATTAAAATTTAGAAGCCTCAATGTGTTTCGTAGTTCCAGACTTGTGCTGGTAACACTTGAATGTTTTCATTCAAAAATTATTTTATGTCCCCCCTCTACAAGTAATGATTTCAAATGTCTCCAGAAATTCTTCAAAAGGCGGCGCGAGTTTCCAACAGTCGCTGATCAATTCTCAACATTTTATCCCCGCTATTAAATGTTGGTCCATGGAACTCTACAAGATTCACACATGTTCATGTGAACATATTGGTTTAAAAAATATTATTACAATAGACATTTTTACTTTGGAACGTAAATTGTCAATGTAAACGTTTTCATTAGAGTTGACTTTTTTTTCTCTTATGAAACTTGTCAATGTGAATGATTCCGTTATGTTTAACATTTGTTTCTGTAAACATGTTGGTGAGGTATTCTGTGAACATGTTGGTGAGGTATTCTGTGAACATGTTGGTGAGGTATTCTGTGAACATGTTGGTGAGGTATTCTGTGTACATGTTGGTGAGGTATTCTGTGAACATGTTGGTGAGGTATTCTGTGAACATGTTGGTGAGGTATTCTGTGAACATTTTGGTGACCTGTTGGTGTGGCTTTCTGTGATTTACGAAGACTTGTTTGTTAGGGTTATTCAATTATTACACTAGGTAGTATTGTTTTAACTCATGTATAGTATTCAATTATTACACTAGGTAGTATTGTTTTAACTCATGTATAGTATTCAATTATTACACTAGGTAGTATTGTTTTAACTCATGTATAGTATTCAATTATTACACTAGGTAGTATTGTTTTAACTCATGTATAGTAGGCTCATTCAATATTACACCAGGTAGTGTTGTTTAGTAGTACACTTATAGTGTAATTTTTGCGGGGATTCAAACCAGGTTCACTTGTATTTAAATGTTTTATTCTGCTATAAATTCGAATCATACTTCATTCATGAAGTGTTTGTTGACACATGACATTATTTCAACATGTAAGGCTCCATAAGACCCCACAATGCTCCATTAGGCTCCACAATGCTCCATTTGGCTCCACAATGCTCCATTAGGCTCCACAATGCTCCATTAGGCCCCACAATGCTCCATTAGGCCCCACGATGCTCCATTAGGCCCCACGATGCTCCACTAGGCCCCGCAATGCTCCATTCTGTATTTTGTCCATTTTTTTAAAACATTTTTATAGAATTACATTTTTCTATGTGAATCTGATTTTAAAAAAATAAAAATTCTACAAGCTGCTATTTATTTTTTTCTTTAGTCCACAAGTTGACATGAATTGTTTTGTTTATTTTTATTTATAAAGTTTTTATAACTCATTTCATTTTGCGATTTAAAAAATCTCTAATACTTCAGATATTCTTATTTAGAAACATATTATTAACACAATGCATTAACCAGAGTGTATTAGCCAGAGTGTATTTACCAGCATGCATTCATCATAAATCAAAATGCATTATACAAAATATAGTAATTAGAAGGCATAACCAGAACGTATTAACCAAAATCTTTTAAACCAGAATGTATTTACTTGAAAGGGTTAACCAGCGTACACTAACCAGAATATATTCCCATTGAGTCTATAAGCCAGAAATTAATCAACATAAATGTGTTTAGCAGACTTTAAAGATAACCAGTATACAGTATGTGGGTGCCAGATTCGATCTATACATTATTCATTTGTTTATTGCTATGTATCAATTTATGTAAAGATATATTTAGTCCCGTATATTGTTATGTATCAACTGATGTAAAGATATATTTAGTCCAGTATATTGTTATGTATCAACTGATGTAAAGATATATTTGTCCAGTATATTGCTATGTATCAAATGATGTAAAGATATATTTAGTCCAGTATATTGCTATGTATCAACTGATGTAACGATATATTTAGTCCAGTATATTGCTATGTATCAACTGATGTAAAGATATATTTAGTCCAGTATATTGCTATGTATAAACTGATGTAAAGATATATTTAGTCCAGTTTATTTGTATTACCCACACGTTTTTCCAGTATTAACTATTTATAATTTATGTAAATATCTGCTTGACCTAAAGAATTATATTGCATTTTAAGAAAAGCTTTTTTGTGCACTTCCCTATTTCGCAGAATGTTTTTACTGTATTGTACTTCAATCATCATGATCTCTATCCTTATTTGTTCCCAGTATGACATCACTTACAAGTAATCAGCTTCGTAGAGCTACAAGATGTTAAAGTATGTGTTTCAATGCAATAAAATAGTATATTGTCATGTAGAAGCTACAGGCGTGCCAAATTTGAGCTTTGTTAATAATTTAGAACATTAAAAATTTCGTTATAAGATTTATACACACACACAGAAAGTGAAGTTAAATTGAAGCTTATAAAAACCCAAAGTGTGCTTATGAAATAAACTGTACAGAAGTGATAAAAATAAATGAATAAAGTTTGATGCTAAAACTCTACACTTTGTGTTTATTGGACGTATCATTCATACGATTCACGGTTGTCTGAACTAGACGTATCATCTGATCTCAAACTATAACCATTGACTCTAGTGGACGTATTGCCTTGTATCAGATAACAAAACCTTTAAATCGTGAAATAAATGTATATTAGATACAATATAAAGAATACTGGGAAAGTTTAAATTTTATTCTAGAATTTTTGGGTGTCAGACAAATACTTTAAACTTTTGATAGATATGTTTGTTTATAAATGTGACAAAATACTTCAAGACAGCACATCCCATCTACTGAGTCACTTGTATGTTTATAGATGTGACAAAATACTTCAAGACAACACATCCCATCTACTGAGTCACTTGTATGTTTATAGATGTGATAAAATACTTCAAGACAGCACATCCCATCTACTGAGTCACTTGTATGTTTATAGATGTGACAAAATACTTCAAGACAACACATCCCATCTAGTGAGTCACTTGTATGCATATAAATGTGACAAAATACTTCAAGACAACACATCCCATGAGTCACTTGCTCCGATACCAGCACCAGCCTTTTAAAAGATTGAAAAAAAAAACTCAGCAAATGTCTGACCACGCCTGAGGGTCCACGGCACCCATGGAAGAACATAATTAGCCCTAGAAGTATTTGAGACGAGTCTGGCATACGGCATGAAAAGACACTCGTCTAGATCCAAGGATGAAATTGACGCCAACTTTCTATGGCTAATACTGACAGGAAACAGGACAGTGACATTTTATTCATGGCACAAATGAGAAGGGAAGAATGTCACACAGTGTATTTATCTTCATAGGTTACTATTGATGTTCAGTTGTTGGCATGAATGCCATTTTCAGACTATACATTTACAGTACTGTAACAATTTAATGTTCATCTGTTGGCATGAATGGCATTTTCAGACTATACATTTACAGTACTGTAACAATTTAATGTTCATCTGTTGGCATGAATGGCATTTTCAGCCTATACATTTACAGTACTGTAACAATTTAATGTTCATCTGTTGGCATGAATGCCATTTTCAGACTATACATTTACAGTACTGTAACAATTTAATGTTCATCTGTTGGCATGAATGGCATTTTCAGACTATACATTTACAGTACTGTAACAATTTAATGTTCAGTTGTTGGCATGAATGCCATTTTCAGACTATACATTTAAAGTACTGTAACAATTTAATGTTCATCTGTTGGCATGAATGGCATTTTCAGACTATACATTTACAGTAATGTAACAATTTAATGTTCATCTGTTGGCATGAATGGCATTTTCAGACTATACATTTACAGTAATGTAACAATTTAATGTTCATCTGTTGGCATGAATGGCATTTTCAGCCTATACATTTACAGTACTGTAACAATTTAATGTTCGTCTGTTGGCATGAATGGCATTTTCAGCCTATACATTTACAGTACTGTAACAATTTAATGTTCATCTATTGGCATGGATGGCATTTTCAGCCTATACATTTACAGTACTGTAACAATTTAATGTTCATCTGTTGGCATGAATGGCATTTTCAGCCTATACATTTACAGTACTGTAACAATTTAATGTTCATCTGTTGGCATGGATGGCATTTTCAGCCTATACATTTACAGTACTGTAACAATTTAATGTTCATCTGTTGGCATAAATGGCATTTTCAGCCTATACATTTACAGTACTGTAACAATTTAATGTTCATCTGTTGGCATGAATGGCATTTATCGCTTAAATATTAACGGTACTTTAACACTTTGATGTAAATCTATTACATCAAAACTTGAAGCTGTTCATCTGTACTATAAACTAATTTACTTCAATGAATTCGTTTTTTTTAATTGTTTGTTTGTAATGTTCTTTCATTTTTCATCATTTATAAAATGAACACAAAAACTTGAATAAACTAAGAAGTAGGAAAAAATAAACTATGGAAAAACATCAAGAGGATTTCTAAAAGTTAAAAACAGAAAATTTCTTTATTTGACTTTCATACATTTTTAAGTTTTTATTGATTACTAAGTTTATTATCATAATTACTTATGAATCTAAAATTATTTCAAATGTTTCTGATATGAGAAACATTTTTTTACTGATAGTTCAAGGAGATTAAAACTAATCTTACGAAGAATTTAACTTTGTAATTTGATATTTGATTTGTTTATTGATGTCCTTATTAACTGGGAATAAAACAACAGTAAAATAGTATCATTAGTAGAGAATGTACCAGGCAAAAACTTTAAAGTAAATTCTAGTAAAGTCAGCTCATTACTCAACTTTGCTTCTGGTATTTATTTCCACTAATCATCAGTTGTGTTTATTTTAGTATTAAATACAACAGGCGGCCAATCAATCAATGCTTCACTTACTATTGGGTCAAATGTGTATTTTTACACTATAATCTATATTTAGCATCACATAAAAAAATTGTTTAGACATTCCAAAAATAAAAATTTAGTTCTCATTACATTCTTTCGACACTGTGCTCTAGTGTGTGAAGGTATTGTA
>JAGDYQ010000004.1:16024347-16499731 GCA_021962125.1 Bulinus truncatus | reverse complement strand
TACAAATAACATACTTCATTTTTTTCTGGCTGTACTTTTTGTATTGGTATTGTGTGAATCAACAAATAATTTGCAAGCTCTACTCCCAGTAAAGTCAAAATCATTTTTTTTCATTACTTTCATTGAGTTTTGAAATGAATATGGTGTATGCTAGGAGGTGGGTGGGATAGTGAGTTAATATTTACTTACATGTCATACCATATATATATATATATATATATATATATATATATATATATATATATATATATATATATATACAGAGAGAGAGAGAGAGAGAGAGAGAGAGAGAGAGAAAGAGAGATAGAGAGAGAGAGAAAGAGAGAGACAAAGAGAGAGAGAGAGAGAGAGAAATGCAACTTCGATTTTCCACATTTGTTAAATGGCAAGAGCATTTCAAAAGTTCCAACACAAACCGGTTATTTTTATTATTTTTCAGAGCCTCTTTCTGGTGAACAGTTATTCCAGTGCAGCATACAAGATAGGCTTCCTTTAATAGACTGCCTGCTACAGATGTTTAAGTGATAAACATTACATGAGACAGAATTATTTATTTTCTGTAATTGTAATCTTTCTACAAAATAAACAAAAAAAAAAAACAAAGACGTTTATTATATATTTTAAATATTTCATTTTTTTTGTATTTTTCATAAATAATTAACACTTTAAAGTAGATCTTAACTTTTTATAGACTATGCATTTGTTACTTTTTTTTAATCTAAGAATAAACATTATGACAGGTTTTTTTTTATTTTAAAAATACCAGTTCTAACAAAACTGTTACTAGAAATTGTATTGAAGATGTTTTTATACTATAAATTATAGTAAAACAAATACAATTTCCATCCAAAAAAAAAACAAGGTAAATTGTATCACATTTCACTGTGTGAGCCTGTAAGCTAATCACCAACATCACATATTCAATGAAAGACATAAAGGCCATCCTTATGGGCTCCATCTTTCATGAAACTATAAGAGAGCCTTTTCTGTTACATGTAACAAAACATGAAGAACAGGCAGAAAGGCGATACGCTAGTACTCCGTAACAGAAATACATATATAAACCCCATTCAAATACGAGCAATACGTCCACACTTTCACCAACTTTCGAACCGAGCCAACACCCCCTCAACCTTGATAGGCGTCGCAGGTAAGGACATATCATCCGCTATACCTGCTATCCCATTACATTATCACCAAGCTACCGATAAAAACAGTCAGGCGTCGATATTTGAGCACAGGTAAGGACAAATCATCCGCTATACCTGCTATCCCATTACATTTTCACCAAGCTACCGATAAAAACAGTCAGGCGTCGATATGTGAGCACAGGTAAGGACAAATCATCCGCTATACCTGCTATCCCATTACATTTTCATCAAGCTACCGATAAAAACAGTCAGGCGTCGATATTTGAGCACAGGTAAGGACAAATCATCCGCTATACCTGCTATCCCATTACATTATCACCAAGCTACCGATAAAAACAGTCAGGCGTCGATATTTGAGCACAGGTAAGGACAAATCATCCGCTATACCTGCTATCCCATTACATTTTCACCAATCTACCGATAAAAACAGTCAGGCGTCAATATTTGGGGTGGTCTACTTACGACCAAAGGAAAAACTCTTTCCTTTTTAAAACTATGGCAGCATATACTAGGCTTTGTAATGAACAGCCTTTCCTAACACTATCGATTATCAACACTAGCAATGTTCAACACTACCCACGTTCTAAGTTACCCTTGTTCAACACTACCCATGTTTAATACTGCTCGTGTTTCACACTTTCCGCGTTCAACACTAAGCATTTTCAACTATGGCAGCATATACTAGGCTTTGTAATGAACAGCCTTTCCTAACACTATCGATTATCAACACTAGCAATGTTCAACACTACCCACGTTCTAATTTACCCTTGTTCAACACTACCCATGTTTAATACTGCTCGTGTTTCACACTTTCCGCGTTCAACACTAAGCATTTTCAACACTACTCGTGTTTCACACTTTCCGCGTTCAACACTAAGCATTTTCAACTTTAAACATGTTTAATATAAACCATATTAAACACTAGCCATCTTCAACACTACCGATGTACAACACTACCGGTGTACAACACTACCGATGTACAACACTACCGGTGGACAACTCTATTGGTGTACAACACTACCGGTGTACAACACTACCGGTGTACAACACTACCGGTGTACAACACTACCGGTGTACAACACTACCGGTGTACAACACTACCGGTGTACAACACTACGCATTTTCACCATATCCGTGTTCAACACTTCCCAAGTTCACCACTATCGATATTCAACACTACCCTTGCTCAACACTAAACATGTTCAATATAAACCATATCAAAAACTAGCCATGTTTAACACTACCCGAGTTCATCACTAATCATGTTGAACATTACCTATTTTCAAGACAAACCATATTAAACACCAACCATGTTTAACATTACCAATGTTAACACTATGTTAAACTCAGTTTCTCGGATTTCCAAACTTCACATTTAACAACAGTAGACAAAGACATCAACACCCTCATCCACACATACAATCAGCCAAATAACTTTACGTCTCATAAATGAAACAGTAATTTTATAAACTAGCACCAATTCACCAAAAAATAATCAGAACGATTATCACTATTCTGTCTTAACAGAGGCACAGTGAATGGCATGAATAATACACTTGGCAGACCTTTAACATAACAATTAGTTAAACGTCAAACTTTCATAGCAGATCACAATAATTTTTAAAAATGCCCGAAGCTTCAATAATTGCAGTCTCCATGCATCACCAAAATGTCGCAAATACAAGAGAGGGATTACAAAATAGAGCAAGAAAATGACTATTCTCCCATTGCTTTCCAATTATCCAAAAACTGAAGTACATAACTTCAGCTTGAACAAAAAAGTACGCTGAGCTTTGAAAAAAAAAGGGTAGGCTATAGCAAACCATTTTTTTTAAAGGCCATACAAATAAATCACCAGAAATCGTTAGCCCAAACAGGGCAACAACAACTAAAATTCGAATTCGATCTGCAGAAGGCTTTTTACGTGAAGATTTTATTAGTCAAACATTAGACCTTTAAAAAGTCAAGACTAGCACTTCCAGACGTGGAATGTGAAATAAGCAGTTCTTTAGTTAATATCTCAATACTGATGCATTTTTATGCACAGCAAAACACAAAATTCTCTTTCTATGAATATAATGAGGTATTTAAAACTAAAAACACCTAAATTAAATTCATAGGCATGGATAACACAACTCTGTCACATCAATTATTCTAAACAAATAACTGATGCACATAAATAATCAACAATCCGGAGGGGAATTCCCCTAATAGAACAGCAGCGACGGAGATCTTAATGAAACCAATAGGCTGTACAGCAGAACCGCTGTAGAGCTCAGGCATCCAATCAGACCTGTTTTCCTCAGACTCATGATTTGAAAGTTTCAAACCAAAATTTGAAGAACGAACCATAACCTGGTATACCACCATTACACCTAATCAGATGCTCAAGTAGACACCAAGTCAAAAAATTAGACAACTTTCGCCCTGCAAAAAATAAATATCCTGAAATCAACAGAACATTTTTTTTAAACAGAGTAATAACCAGAGTAATCACCACAGAGTAATCACCAAAGAGTAATCATCATATATAATACTGCATTAAAAGAATAAAATATTGCACAATAATTTTTTTAAGCAATTTCCTTACAGTTTTTTTTTTATTTGATAAGTTACAGTTGACAAATGAGAAAATAAATTGTAATATTTTGGAGCCTGTAATTTCTGTATTTTGGAAACAATTAATTCATTAATGAAATTTGGACACTAAATAGGCCTAATTCTATTTATTTTGCTTTGCATATGGTTCGTCAAAATTAAACCAATAAAAAAACATTTTCAATGGGGGTTGCAAAGGAAAAAAAAAATTCAGAACCACTGCGCCATAAAATCATTACTGTGCCATAATTTAGTCGTTACTTTACACCACGATTGATTTAATAAAGCATCTTAACAACATTCACATTAATGTCGCAATCCTTCAACAATCTTCGTGCGAGGGAGAAACCGGAACACCAAGGAATTTGACCATGACTTAAATCTGCAGAAATGTTCTTTGCATCTAGAACGTACCCCGTGGCCTCGAGTGTGAGGTAGTAGTAAATCACATCAATGAGTACCGCCACCAACAAACATGCCAGGACCTTCATAACAGGACCTCCTGCAGCGGTTAACGTGCCCGTAGCTTTCACAGCCTGCCTTCTTAATAATGGCGGTTTGATAAACCTCCGAATTTGTTTAAACATTCTTGGATTCAACGCCAGAGATTGCATTGCCTGTCAATGACAACACAAGATAAATACATGTTTGCTAAAAACAAATAATTTATTAAGTTGGAAAAATAAAATTTATAAAGGAGTTCTTAGCTATGTACCCCCTTTTTTAGTCCATTATTTCTAAAAAAAAAAAAAAAAATTGGTGGTACGCGTCCTGTAGGTAGGCCCGTAGCCAGGTCAAAGTAAGCAGGGGTCAACAATACCGACAAGGGGGGCACCTTTACTTTTTCTTTATTTTTTCCTATTTTTCTTCTTTTTTAAGGGGGAGGAGGGCACTCCACACCTAGCGGGGGGGGGACACGGCCCCCAGTGCCCCCCCTTGGCTACGGGGCTAACTGTAGGTCAACCCAGTAGGTACGCGAAGAGTTTGACTATGGCAGTGGCGCACCTTGGTATGGGGGAAAAGGGGGGGGTCCATATTCGAAAGTCCACCGGGCCCCAGCTTGAGGGGAGGCCGCCAAAATTTTGTTTTTACATTAAATATTAAGTTTATTATCTCACGTCATGGTGTCGAATGTCTAAATGCAGGCCCCCCCCTCAAGGAGGCCAAGCATCCTGGGCCCCCAAATCCTAGGTTCGGCACGGGGCTTTGGTACGCACTGCACCGGGATGAGAACATTAAAAAAACAATGTATTCAAGTTGTTGTTGTTCTACTAGGGCAGTGGTCGGCAAAGTGCGGCTCCGGAGCCGCATGTGGCTCCTTGGCTCCTTAAGTGCGGCTCTGGCATTTAGTTTTATTTAGTATACAACTTATTTAGTGTACTACTTATTTAGTGTAATAAAAGCATATTTGACTCTCAATTTTTTTTTTTTACATGTTGTAATCTTCATATTTGGCTCTTCGGCTGATAAGCTTGCCGAACACTGTACTCGGGTTACTCAGTACTACGGAAAATAAGATGGGGGAACATTTGTCGAAAATTCGGGAAACACTGATTCAGTGTAATCAATTTTGTTTACTCCCCCTTTCTGTATTACTTAAGATGGAGGGGCCAACATCCTTTTAAATGTCTCTATAATACGTGATATTAATGGAGTACATGATACACGATATCAATGGAGTACATGATACATGATATCAGTTGAGTACGTGATACATGATATCAATAGAGTATATGATACATGATATCAATAGAGTACATTGATGTAAATAGGGGCTCCCGGGGTGGACTGAGAAAACATCGCCTTTTGACCTTACTAAATTACTCAAAGGAGGAAAGTGCCGAATCGGCCGGGTGGGAAGGGCACAAATGAACCGACCACCCCTCATTACCCTTCTAGTATTTATGCCTCGAGGTGATTAAGGCATAAATATTTGATCTAAAACAAACACTAAATAACTTTGAATTTGAATCTAAACAGGTGAATAGTCTGTCAAGAGTTACAACTTTAAATTACACAAAATAAAATAAGCGGTGTACGTACTTCACTGCTAAACACTTCTAGAGAATAATTGTGAGATGATTTGAATTTTCTAAAGTTGATGATTCAGCAACACTATAGAACAAAATCATGCGTTAAGGTTAAATTTCTGAAAATGTCCAGTTTATATAAATCATTTGTTTATAAAATGTAGCAATAAATGAACTCAGAAATAAACCTGGAATGTCAACAGAAAATGAACTGAAATAACGAAAAAAATTATTGTTGTCTATAAAATAGCTCCTTAATAATTATATTATTTTTTTTTTAATTTTCGAAAACATGTACCTGCTAATGGTAGAAGTAAAGTACTATTTAAATAAAAATGCGATTGGTACACAATCTAACAGCTATCACTTACAATTGTATAAATATGCTCCGGATATATTATGATACCTATATCATAAAATTTACTTTTAAAAAAGAAAAACACTATATAATATAGCTTTATTTTAGTGTGATAAATTTCTTATTAATACAAATGTCAGTGTCATTACTCATAAAACTAATGCCATAAAAAGCCCTCCATTAAAATAATCCGTGTTTTTTATTTACCTGTTTCCTTGGACTGTATGATAGCTCAGCTCTGAGGGAAATAAACTGTTCAAATAGGAATGTGCATCTGTTGCTAAGTGGTTAAATGTAAACATTCTTCCTCCATGCTCATATTGATTTACGTGAACAAATAGAGTCTTATAAACTTGAATAGCCCTATGAACTTTTGGCAAGACCTATTTATGTGAGGCCAAGTTTTAAATAAAATTTCTAGATCCATTCAGTTGAAGAGTGTAATTATTTAACCTGGTGGCCCGTTGAAGAACCAGGGAACTATTTTTCATCGATCGTAATTATGTCAAGTCAATAGAGTCATTTATAAAATAACCTTCACATTAACCTGATCAGCCGTTCAAACCAGTGTTCCAGAACCCCCTGCAGCGGACAAAGTGGAACTGGGCTGCCCAAGAAACATTCAATTATCTCCTTTTTATTTACTGCTGTGGGCTATCTTTATCGATAACAAAATATTTAACATCTCTTGTAGTTGGAGTTTTAATTATGTACGACCTTTAAGTTAATTTTTAATGTCAGTCTATTGTCTTCAACATAAATAATAAAATTGTAGTGATAACTAAAATCATTCTGTTAACCAAGTGTAGTGTAGCACTATGAAGAACTGAAGCTGTGTGGTTTGTCTACTTTATCAAATGTATTAATCAGCTGAGATAGATCTTTTTTTGCATAAATAAATAAAAACAGTATTGATAAGTTAACTTAATAGTAACTTTTGGTGACTGTAAGTGCGGATTTTAATGGATGCTTTTAGAAATTTTCTTTTTGCAAAATGAAATAAAAAATGGAAAGATTGTTGTCAACTTTTTTTTTAGGTTTTGTAATGCTATTCAAAGGAAAAGTGTAATGTTTTACTTATAAAAACGAATTTTAATGAAGTAGCTGAAAATTTAATTATACAACTAAGGTCTAGTTTTTGTTGTTTATTATCAGTTTTCGACATTTTTTTTCAAATATATGCAATGACCAATTTTGCTATTTATAACTCTTAAAGGGAAACTACTAGGACTTGATTTTCGCTTTCAATAATTTAGGCATTCCCTCTCTTTGATGGGAAGATTTTTTTTGTTTTGTATTTGTTTTTCACGAGCTATGCTATTATAATATGTTACTGCTTTCAAATGATACAGTCTGTTTACAATAGTTTAGATATACATCTCAGCCAACGTTCAGTTTCACTGCAGTCAGCTGGGGAAAAAGAAACCTTAAAGCTCGGATCTGCCATAGGTGCGCTGGTCAATTCAGTGAAATTAGCTTGCATCCCATTCAGAGGCGGCAGGTACAGTGGGATACATTTAATGGGTTAGTTCTGAGATTTAAAAAAAAATAAAGTATAACATCTCCCAACTGTGATTTTGCAAATAGCTGGCGCTGTGTTAAATGAGGAATTGAGTGTTGAGAAATCGAACAACGGTAGAGATAATTGAAAGGGGTGGTACATCAGTCCAATAAGTAGTCTATAAAAATAACATATAAGTAAATTTTAACATTGTGGTTTTATTAAAGAAGATCGAAGCATCAGCAAAATAATCCCACTTCTATTTCAAAATTTATGAATGATGCATGCCCCCGCCCGCAGGTTTGGACATGTATCTATGCGGCCCTTCTGAAATATAATTACTAAATAGAATTGATCTTGCGACATTTAAATATTTTGTCCGACACAAACAAATCTCGTCTTCCGATGTCACACGATCAACATTTCAAGTTGGAAAATCACATTTCAATTGACATCTTTCAAAAACAAGTCAACATAGATAAACACATCTCTTCAATGAAAAACACAATCACGTTTTTCTTTCACAAATAATTTATTTATTGATTGTTAATTTAGTATCCAATACAAGACAGACCAATCTCTTTCTATTGTGTAACTTGAAAGGCTGATGAAAATGTCAAAGATAAGATGCCTGCATATTGGCAATATTACTTTTCAACAAAAAAAAATTTAAAACACATCTATTTTCCCTGAATAATATTTTGTCTCTCAATAAACTCCTATAATTAAGGTCATGTAAGTGCAGCTAATTCTCTAAATTGTAAAAAAAAAAAGAAATTGTCGAGGTTATCAACAAAGACATCAACACTTGTTAAAACAGTCACATCTTCTAAGTTCAATTCACTTAAAATTTTGCCAACGCTAGAGCGCATAGTAATATGAGTGAATATTTTATTTCACTAGCTGCTGGTGTAACAAAAAATGGAGCTTTGTTAACTATGGTCTCATACGACCTGTGAACAAAATATCCAGATACAACTGCTGCTAGTGGGAAATATGTATGGCTTATGATTGGTCTTAACTTTGTGAACATTTTTTCAGACCACGAAGGCGGTTCTTTGCCGAAAGTGGAAGTGTCCTTACCATCACAGTTATTGTTCCTTCGTTCTCGGATCGTTAAACAACGTGTTGTGCATTCCATGAGACTGTAACCGTAATGGAGACTACAAATGGGTGCACATACAAAAGCATCAGAAATCGACTTAGCTAAAACCTGATAACTAGTCGACTTAAGATAAGCTAAAAAATGTTTCACTGATTCTTTATTAACCATCGCTTTATATGATTTAAAGACAACAAATGCTACTGCAAAAGTTGCCATAATTTGAAAATATTTATTTTTTATCAATTTTTCCAACAGCGGGGTAGGGATTTTGACCGCATTGTTTTTTATTTTATCAGCTGCCATAAATGCCCTTAGCTCTACAAGTCTTTGACTCTTTTTTCGGAATTCAACATTAGTGTAAGCCCCTTTGATTTTTTCAGCATGTGTCAACAGTTTATTCAGCTGGCTTCTAAGTTTTTCTTGGTCTTTTGTTTTATTGTCAAACAACACAATCCTGTAGTCGACTTCTTCAAACAATTTATGTATGTCTCCAGTCTGTTGTTCGCACCAATCTTCAAATGTTCGATCATCTTCTTCAGTGTCCAGATCAAATAGATCGCCATACGTCATGATTATTATTACATGTCTGTTGAACACGTCATCACCAAACATACATCTGACTTCTTTCACCGCATCTTTCTCTTGGTTGGTGAATCTCACCCCATACTTCATCACATACACAATAGCATTAAATTTAACTGAATTGTCGTAACTCTGAAAGACCTTCTCGACTTCTCTTGTGACGTTCATGATGTCATCTCTGCGATCTTCCCCAGTATCTGAAACACCTCTGCATTGCACCGTAATTATCTGTTTGACATTTTGCACGCTATTAATGGACCTGATGCAAGACGTCGTGCCGTTCCCTTCTCTGCCAACGAATAATAGTCTACACATTTTATATGTTCAATGATGTTCCTCCTGAAAGAAAAAGAAAATACACAAAGGTATAACATTAAATATTTATAACAAAATATGACGATATATATATATATATATATATATATATATATATATATATATATAGAGAGAGAGAGAGAGAGAGAGAAAATAGATAGATAGATAGATAGATAGACAGACAGACAGACAGACAGACAGACAGACAGACAGATAGATAGATAGATAGATAGATAGATAGATAGATAGATAGATAGATAGATAGATAGATAGATAGATAGATAGATAGATAGATAGATAGATAGATAGATAGATAGATAGATAGACAGATAGACAGATAGATAGATATTTGCCTGTAAAGATTATATCGACACAGAAAGACATTTATAAAAAGATACACATCGCCCGGTTGGACAGTTTATCTGGCCCCTGCAATCGGTTCAAGGCGTGACCCCCTCATTTATGGTCTGGTTCAAATTTCTGAACCCAATGTGACCCCTACCCCTGTACTCGATGTTTATTCACACTATGTTGAAAATTCATTCATATTTTGGGTTCGTGGGTGGTACATTGGAATTGTTCGGAGGGGGGGGGTGAGGGCACACGGGATGTTAAGTCTCACCTCAAGCTATAGTTTTCAAAATTGTATTAACCACTGCGATAATGTGATGTAAACTATTTTCTCTTTTGGATTATCGCGTGGGGCGTATGATCTATTGACATTAATCCATTTCTATGGGGATTAACTGGGGATAGGATGTGGATGGTATTATAGTAAAGTGCTAGGTGTTTACGGTCCTGTGCTTGACAACCCACGGGGGGCTTTTCTTCTGTTTGATCCATGGCTTCAATTATATCAAGTTTAAAAAATGGGAACTTGAATCTTGATATTCATGTGTGTGTGTGTTTGATGAGTCCTAAAGGCTCTATAGGTAATCTTTGTTTTTTTTTTTTTGTGGTGTACTTTTAGGTTTAAAAAAAAACAACAACACAACGCTCAGAAAGGAGATATAACACATTCATAGCGATAACAGATAAGAGATATAACACATTAATAGCGATAACAGATAGGAGATATAACACATTAATAGCGATAACAGATAGGAGATACAACACATTAATAGCGATAACAGATAGGAGATATAACACATTAATAGCGATAACAGATAGGAGATATAACACATTAATAGCGATAACAGATAGGAGATATAACACATTAATAGCGATAACAGATAGGAGATATAACACATTAATAGCGATAACAGATAGGATATACAATACATTAATAGTGATAACAGATAGGATATACAATACATTAATAGTGATAACAGATAGGAAATACAATACATTAATAGTGATAACAATGTGCCGTATGAGTAATGAATGTTATAAGATGCATTAATTGAAAAAGACAATGTTAAGTCAAACGTAACAAATAATGAAGAAAATGAATTACTTGCACAGGTAAAACAGATGGATAGTTTTTTTCTAACTGTTGACATTGTCAGAACTATGGGATGGTGAAATCAGCTGAATGGAAGGATAAGTGGAAGGGGGGGGGGATTAGTTCCACGCGAAACGTTTTCGCCAAAAAAAAAAAACATGTCAATGGTGTCGTGTGTTACAGCCAACTGCAATTTAGACCATGGTGTGAGTAAATACACAGCACGTCAATATAACAGCATCCTTAGGTGGTGGCAAGTGGGTCTACAGCCCGGGGCCCTGCGCTTGAATGGGGCCCCTCCCATGGACTTTTTTTTAATTTGCTACCTAACTGTAAAAATGTATTCATTAAAAGTTTATTTAGAGTTGTTTTTTTTCAAACTTTCCTAAGGAATAGTAAATGTCACTCACCCTAGGACCAGCAAATGTCACTCACCCTTGGACAAGCAAATGTCACTCACCCTAGGACCAGCTAATGTCACTCACCCTAGGACCAGCATGTCATTCACCCTAGGACCAGCAGATTTCACTCACCCCATGACCAGCAAATGTTTTTCACCCTAGGACCAGCAGATATCACTCACCCTAAGACCAGCAGATTTCACTCACCCCATGACCAGCAAATGTTTTTCACCAGCAAATGTCACTCATCCTAGAACCGGCAAATGCCACTTTCTATGTCCATCAAATGTCATTTACCCTAGGCCCAGCAAATGTCACTCACCCTATGCCCGACGTACTGCTATGACCGTCTCTTTTTATCAGCTGGGATGTGAATAAATAGTATTACTTGTTTATTTATTTCTATTTTCAGGCATAACGAAATATATAATACATTCCTATAAACATAACTTTCACTGTCAGTTTTATTTGAAACTACACGGTGCAGCGATAGACAATCGATGACCCAGTTTTTGATTGATTGATATTCGGTAAATGTTACTTAATTGTAAGTAATGTGCTGCTTTATGTGTGTATACTCGACCTCCTAGTGCACTCTTAATGATGTGAAGGAATGAGCGCTCTGACATAATTGCACACACACACACACTCACACACACATGTATAATGCACGATTATCTACTCAGTATATGTACATATATATATATATATATATATATATATATATATATAAGCGTGTGGTATGTAAACAGTGGCGCAAACTAAGTGGGGGCATGGGGGGCTTGAGTCCCCCCAGACCAAATAAGTATGCATATTTTACTATATAAACTGTCTTTTTTCTATATGTGAGCCCCCCCCCCCCAGCATTTTTTGCTGGTTGCGCCACTGTATGTAAGTGGTGTGTATAACATATAGTGGGACCACATGCTTAACCTCTTAGCCCTCCTAAGTCCAACATATTGCCACCTCCTACCTTCCCCCCCCTCCCAGAAAAATTGTCCCGCCTCTATTATATAAGATACTTTTAAAAAACAAGATATGTGAATTCAAATTATGCAAATTACATTACCAAGTCTACCTTTCTGGACTGGCCACTTATTACTTTTACTCATTAATGAAATGTCTGGACCAACACGCCAGTATTGATCAAATGAAATATCATCAACATTGACATAAATATAGATACACACTCAACAAACTGTTGGCCATTATTTGGCTCAATCCCATCGTTAGATACTAAACAAAATGTACACACAATCAAGATAAAGAAAATGAATGTTATCAACTTCAGTCATTTGAAATAATTAGTACATGAAATATACATTTTATAGATAAACTACTTACATCAAGCCCACCTCAAGTTCATCATCAACTTGTGTTGCTACAACCTTCAAAAAGCCTTCGTAGTGTGTTTCTTTTGTTTGTTTTTTTTTTCTAGGAAAATTGATCTTAATCAAAAAACACAAAAAAATTCTCGTATGAAATGTTTTCCCAGGAAAGCAAGTAGGTTTACTTCTCGTCTCGCGTGGTTAAGTAGAAGGCTGAACTATGGCCTATTTTATTTCTTATCGTATCGCTTATCTTATTTTAATTATTTATATTTGTCTTCTTGAAATAATTTTTAAAAAAATTACTGTGCTTTTCAATGAAAGATGTATAAACGATATATTTTTTACAATTTTTGAATGATTAATGATTTCACATAGTTCGATTTTTTTTTCTAGTTCAGTATAGTTTTGTATTAGTTTTATCTATTTATATACAAAGTTAAAAATATAATATAATAATAGCGATTTTGGCTCTGTGTTAAATCGAAAGTAAAGAATTAATACAACAGTATTCCAGTTTAAAATACAATCATGAAAAAATCGGATCTGCCCGAAACCAAAAAAATAACCTCGCCTGCCGATCAAGCCTAAGGGGATATAACTATATGCAAATGTTTTGCAGGGTACAGCTAGTATATAAATATATATAAATTTGTTAACGAAATGACTCCGACCCACATAGACCTGCCGACGTGTGGGTGATAAGATAGTGACGAGCCAGCAATCATTGCCTGATCGATCAACTATATTGAAATTCTGAGTTGCTGTACGTTTTTTTGATTAAGCTCCATTTTCAATACACACATCACGTTTGGAATAAACTGTTACCGCCATGTATATGTAACAAGTTTTCATCGGATAACATTCATTATCCGTTACACAAAGACAGGCGATCATCAACCAATTGTGACTCATTGTTGATTGATCGTCAATTCTATTTATAGTTTTCTTAGAATTTTTTTTTCAGATTGATAGCATTGGTTTTTACTTGCTGTTGACAAAATAAAACTTTATTAAATAACTCACAAGTTCCATATAAAAATCATGTTTAGTTAAAAGTCATATTTTTGTCAGTCCTTTACATTTTAAGTGGGACAGATGGTCGAGTGATGTTGATAATCGACCTAAGAGTACTGGGTTCGATTCTCAGTTAGAACTATGGAATTTTTTCCAAGGTGAAAATTTAATGGTTACCTGACTTTAAGTTGCAGAAGTAAAGGCGGCAGGGCGTTGTGCCAACTACACAATACCTTTATATGCCAAGGTTACAGAAACAGATGAATTCCACGCTTCGTCGACCGGGAACGTGCCCGGAAAAAGGCTAAGGGAACTTTTTTTAAATGATTTTTTAATGTGTACCGTCCATTTTAAATAACATGAGTGTAAAATATTAGTAATAGTAATAGATAATAGTAATAGATAATAGTGATATATAATACTAATAGATAATAGTAATAGATAGTATCGAAAATTTCTGTTCTATAAATGATTTCGTAGGTAATAGAAGACGAGGACTGTTTTTTTTCCCATCATCCCATTTCAGTTAATTTAAGATGACGATAGGGAAGTTCAGTCGTAAGGTCAAGGTCAGGTGCAATGCAGTATTTAATAGCAACACCATAGTGAATATATCACAATTTAGTTGTTGTTGGAAACAAAATAAAGAAAGTATTCATTAGTCGTGAGTATAATTCCATATTTTTTTATGAAACCAATCATGGATTGGACAATTTCAGCAGCGTTACTCCATAAATCATAAAAGACACGACATGCCTACCAGTACAGTACAGTATTGAACGACGACTCACACCAACGAATCAGAGCAAGTAAGGGGTCAATGGGTCATGGGTCAATGGGTCAAATGGGTCACAAATTGGATAGGTCACATGGGTCATGGGTCAATGTTCCCTGATCCATGACCCATCCTTAGTCTCCGCCCGACCCTAAAAAAAAATAACCCGTCGTCGCGCGATTTTTTTTCATTTCAAAATGGTTTCTATGGCGACGGCCGCCATCTTGAAAATAACAAAATTCAATGGGTCATGGGTCAAGAACTTGATGGGTCATATGGGTCATGGGTCAAGCTCAGTGACCCATTACTTGCTCTCCAACGAATGACACACACGTCGGTAAGCAGGTTGCGCGTATTTCTGGTGTGTATCTCTGGACAGTGACCAGCTGGGCCCACGTTTTTATACAATCAGTGCCGCTCTTAGGTATACAGGGGGCCCAGGGTAAAATCATTTGTCCTGGATTTGTTAGATACCAGCTGAATAAATATACTCAAAGAGAAAAGGGGAGGGGGGAAAGGGGTTAAGAGGTAAAGAACATTATTTTTATGAAAAGCCCTAATACAAGGTTGTTCATAATGTGGCATTTTTTTTCTAAGTAGAAATACATTTACATACACATACACACAACTCACACAACATACGATATACACATACACACCACACATATATATCCACCACACAGACACACCATACACCCATATAAAACACTCACACATATATATATTACACACACATATACACCACATACAAATATACACCCAATACAAATATACATCCACCACACATACACATCCACCACACATATACATCCACCACCCATATATACCACACACTTATATGCACCACACACATACACTCCCACCACACATATACACGAGTGTGTAAATAAAACTTGTAAATTCAGTACTTCTTTTTTATCCTAACTGTTTGCCTAACTCATGTTTAAAAAGTCTTTCCTAAAGCTTTAAATACCCAAGGTCAGGAAACCATCGACATTTTTTTAACTTGCATGCAATCAGAGCATGCATCGATAAGGTATTAACTTAAAATAATTAAGCACATCAGTTTTATTACATTGCACTTATAATCAATGTCTAGGCTAGTTCGTAGTCACAATAATCAAGAGATCGAAAATATAATTTCTCCATCCATACATTTTCTTTTTACACTAAGCACACAATTAAACATGTTTTTGGCCTTGAGAGATAACTTGCTGATGGAACAACTATTTCTTCGTGACTTAACTGTACAGAGAGTTGTGTAGCCTCCTAACAGCCGCATTGAAGCTGCTATAAGAAGATCCATGCTAGGGAAGGCCAGGCATAAGGTCAAGGTCAGGCGCGGTGCAGTTTTTTTTTTTTTTAAAAAAGCAACACCATAGTGAATATATCACAATTTAGTTGTCGGGGGGAAAAAAAAAGAAAGAAAATAATTATTAACAAAGCGCCACACATTTTATTTGTGTCACGGCCGCCATGAACCTGTCATACTTTCGCGGTTTATACGTCCCTGCTGTAGATGCTAATGGTTTATCCCAGCCAAATCTGGCCCGCAAGGATGTTTATCAGCCCCGCCGTCCACCAGTCATTTTATAGTGCAGCCCAGCATTAACCCTTAATGGTATGAATGTTACGTTGTGTATTTTCTATGTTCATGTCAGACTCTCCATCCGTCTGCCCTCGGTACGGACCGCCAGTCAAATTTACGAGCTCAATGTGGCCCGCGACTCAAAAAGCTTGCCCACCCCCCTACTTTATCGTCTGCCAAGTTAAAGTAAGCTATAGCGTTATAAAAATGAATACGTGGGTAGAACCGCAGATTTACGCCCATATTTCACAAGATTGCGATCCTTTCTTCGATTTGTGTTGCTGTTGTCTAATGAGTCCTGGTAAATAGACGGGCATGGAAAATTTAAAATGCTGGACTACATCGCCGACAAGAAGACTTTCAAATACAAGCAATTTTAATCCACAAACAAGCAATTTTAATCCACAAACAAGCAATTTTAATCCACAAACGAGCAATTTTAATCCACAAACGAGCAATTTTAATCCACAAACAAGCAATTTTAATCCACAAACAAGCAACTAGCTAAATAAAAAAAAAACAAGCACAAGCAGTTAGAAAAAAGCTTTATCGTGCAAATATATAGATCAGTGACCAGCTGAGTAATTCCTGCATGTATACAATACTGCCTCTCCAAAGTCTTTTACCTCAGGCAACTAAAAATGCATAATTTACTTGTGACTTACAGTGCCAATCGGTTTAGAACAAACAGTTATTCATATTTAACCGACATGTGTTTGTGTTTAACTTTAAACCAACATGTATTCGTATTTAACCAACACTTATTCATATTTTTCACATCAAAATATACCTTTTTTTAAAATTAGTAATACAGTAAATTGTGTTTAAATGATATTTAATGTAAGTAAATACAAAGCATAAACTGTTTATGTGTTGTCCACTTTGAAGTTACAATTAACTGACTTTCTTTTACTAAATTATAATACTAAGCAAATGTTACATATAATAAAAAGAACATTCATTGTCCATGCATACTTTAATTTCTTCACAAAGTTTTGAACGATACTGTTTATATCCTTTCACCAATCACTAATTGCGTACAAGGTTACAAATAAAGTTGCCAGCTATAAAATACCATTGACAGTGGTATCATGGTAACAAAGCTGTTGTTATTTTTCTTAACAATTTAGTTTTAGTTAAGTTCACATGACTTAAAATTCATTTAGCTTCCATATCGCGAACGTTAGTCTTTCGTTTGACAATCACAACAGCTCCTACTATAAGTATTGTCATTGGAGCTAAGAACCAAACTGAAATTTGCCAAATTAATAAACCTGTGACCATGAGCACTCCTAAACAAGCTGGTAATATCACTTTCAGTTTAGATGCCTTCGAGTCCAATGCTCTTCCTGTCATATCAAGAGTGAAGTTTGTTCCGGGGTATTCTTTCTTAATCAGCTCATCTCTTCCCGGCTTCGCTTTCTCGAACTCTGTCATTCCATATATTGTAGTTATTTGGCTAACAATGCTCAATAGTTCGTTGTACTGCTTTTGCATTTCTTGCGTGTCTTTAGTTTTATTGTCAAACAAAACAATTCGATCTTTCACTTCGCTAAACAATAATTGGATGTCGCCTGTTTGATCTCTACACCAGTTCCTAAATTGCCGACTTCCGTTATCTTCATTGTCCATGGCAAAGAGGTCTCCGTACGTCATGAGGATAACCCCGTTTGTGCGAAATACGTCTCTACCGAACATCAGCTTCACTATGTCAACGGCGTCCTTCTCTTGTCTAGTGAACCGGACCCCGTACTTGAGAACAAACACGATGGCGATAAAACCACCCCATCGTTGGATTTCGCTCCTGACATTATTCATGACAGTTTCAATTTTTTGCGTACGGTCCACCTTAGAATCCCCAACACCTGAGCATTTGACAGCATTCAATTCACGGTTGGCTGGGTCCACATTCGCAATAGAGTCCACTGACGATTTTTTCCCATTCCCGTCTCTGCCCACGAAGAGTAAATTTCTCATATTTGCGCGTCTCCTGTTATAACCTGAAATTAATGCAATACTCTTATAAATTGCAAGTTCTTGATTTCAGAGTTTACATATAATATGTTATTAACAAAAAGTAACTAAAAGTTGTAGGGAATTTTATATCTGTATGCATATGCATTTAACTTCTTTCTCAATTATAAGTATATTAATAAGAAGTATATATTCGTTCGAAAAGAGTTAATATACCTAGTCCAGGGGTGAGCAAAATATTTAAATCGCGGGCCACATTAGTTTGGTTTATGTTGCCTTTCGGGTCTGACCAAGAGAAAATAAATGGAATCTGGACACGAAATAATATAACAATAACACGAACTAATGTAATATAACACGAACTAATATAACAATAACACGACCTTATATAAATATGTAATATAACAAGAGAAAATAAATGGAATCTGGACACGAAATAATATAACTATAACACGAACTAATATATCTTAACGCGAACTAATATAACTATAATACGAACTAATATAACTATAACACGATCTAATATAACTATAACAAAAACTAATATAACTATAACTATAACACAAACTAATATAACTATAACACGAACTAATATAACTATAACTATAACACGAACTAATATAACTATAACACGAACTAATATAACTATAACACGAACTAATAAAACTTTAACTATAACATGAACTAATATAACTATAACACGAACTAATATAAACAAAACACAAACTAATATAACTATAACTTTATTACGAACTAATATAAATTTTACTAATGAAAATGGCCGGTGAAGTGCTACACTCTGAGTGTGAAGTCCCTGTAAGGATGAGATGAAATCTCTTAGATCCTAAAAACCACTAATCGTACGGCTTTTACGCTGCCCTTCTTTCATACACAACATAGCCGATAGTGTAATGCTATGGAGGCACCACGGGAGACATAGCGGGGACTAAAGCCTAGGTCCTCAGCGGAGATCGAACCAGGTACCCTCAGGTCGACAGTCGAGTGCTTTACCACAAGACCATATGCCGCTGGCCATATTTAACAGTCCGGCGGGTCGTGTTTTGCCCGTAGGCCGCAGTTTGCCCATGGCTGACCAAGACTATACATTATTACACTTTTCCTTTATCTCTAGTAATAAACTTTCTTAATATAATGTAAAAAAAAATATGAATGTCTTACCTTGTTCTTGCATTACTTTAAAAATGCCTGCTGAACTAGTTCTGCAGAACTAAATTTGATGCACACACTTGTAAGAGTTTCTGTTTAAAGAGAGATAAACCATCCAACGAGAATAAGGAATTAGTTTTCTTCTTGACAATTTTTCTTTAATATTTACGTGTCAAGAAAATGTACTGAAGCGAAATTTCTACATGGCAATAAAGCTATTTTCCTAAAAAAAAAATGAAAAATTCAACTCTAGACTTGACGAATTCATCGTTATCTTTTCTTTGAAAAATGTAAACCAGCTGTGTATATTTCCTCGGGAAAACCCCTTGACCTACATACCTGACTTTACACATTTGTGTCGTCTAGTGACCTGCTTTTGTTAGATGCAGCCAACAAAGGTTGACCTAAAGAACTACAGGTCCTTGAACACCCTAAATGTCCCTAACATATTATGGGCCACATTAATACACACACACACACACACACACACACACAGTTATTCTTATATGTAATAACTTTTCGCAATCAAGTTTTGATAAATTATGTTTCTGCTCTTTGAATTATTTTTACTGGACAAAATAACAGAATGCGGCTGACGTTCGTCTGCCCCTGCTAGATAATAATGAATTCGTAGCTATGCTATTGGCTATCGGTCATTCAAAACGAATTGAGCACTGACCTACACAGTTTCTTATATTTAAAAAAGGCGCCATAAAATAAATCTAACCATTATACCGCAGACGTAGCACACACAGTGTCTAGTAGTTGCGCTTGAGTGTAGGTTCAAAGTTCAAGTATACTTGACATTACATTCGTATCTTTTGATATGGATAAAAGTAAGGCAGAGTGAATGATTTGACATCAAAGCTTTTAAGCTTATGTTGGATTTAGACCCCTCAGCCGGCGCCGCGCGCCGGCTACGACGCCGAATTTTCGTCCGCCGTAAATCCGCCGAAAAATATGCGGTGCGCCACATTAGCCGCCGTATTTCGTTCGCCGTTGTATTAACTGTCGCATTACTTAATCTTATTGCACATGATCTTGCTGACCATATCAGCTCTGTCTTGAAAAGCTTTTCTGTTGATCACAAAATACTAGCTGCCATGATGGTGCTGCAATTATGATAAAGACTTAAAGCTTTTGAAGGTTGACTCTTATCAGCACTTTACAGCACACGTATTGCACCTTAATACTACCGACAGCATCAATAAAAATGAAGAATTTCAAGACCGCAATTATAGAAGACGATGCAGAATTCACAGAGGATAAAGAAATGATAAAAACCCTGAAAGAAGGCATGTCTTCAGTGTGTATATTGCTTCTTGTAGATGATCAGCTTAGTGCATCAACATTGGATGCCTGTGAGAGCAGCACTAACGCCATCAATGACAGTCATGGACACAATGATAAGTCAGTAAGGTATCATGTCCAACGCGTTGGAATTCAACATTGATGATGATTCAGTCTATACTTGACTTGAAAAGAGAGGTTCAAAATACTCTCAAGCGTATTGGTCTAGTTGATATATGTCTCCATGAAGATGAAATTGACTTTTTAAGTGAACTCGTTACCTTTTTGAAATCATTTATGACGGCGCCTGTTGTTCAGTTTCATGATGTCCTTGCTATCTGGCTTAGCATCATCCTCGTATCCACAACTTACTCAACTGGCTCATCTTCACCTATCATCAGCATCATCTGTACCAGTGGAGTGCATGTTTTCGGTTACTGGTTTGATAATGAACAGCAAACGATCAAGTCTAACAGCTGATAAACTACATCGCGTTTGTTTTTTTCATGACAATTATAAACTGCTATTTTAAGTGCTTATCGAGGTATTGAGTGACAGAAACTGAATGAGTGGAATGCATTAATGCACTGTATTAGTAGGACAGCACATAAAACTGCTTATTTCTGTTGTTTTAAATAATAAAACCTTACCCCAAGTATTGTAAAAGTGTTTTATTGCTGAAGTTTTATCAATTCAATATTGCCAAGGCATCAGCCGAATTTTAGCCAAATATTTCATAATCTGCCGAAAATCAGCCGAAAATCAGCCGCAAATGTCAATTGACTCAATTTACGGTCAAATTCGGCTAAGCTGGCTATCAGCCGAAAAACTATGTCAGCCAGCCGAAACTGAAAAAAAAATTCGGCTGGTAGGTCTAGTTGGATTGTAATTACCTTGAAAAGTTATAAAATAAATGTTGGTCTTGTACTTTCAAAGTTGTAATAATTGCATTGCTCTGTGTGTGCTTCGAACCTGTTACATCAACTAATGATGACGTGTGATGACCGTACATGATTATGTTTACCGATATGATTGACTTCACTGTAGCACAGCTGAAGGGAAATTTGAGAAGTACAACGGTCTTTGATTCCAACAACAACGTAAAGTTAGCAGCGGCACTAGAGGAGGGGGGGCAAACTTGGAGGTGGGGGGTGGGGGGGTCACTGCTGTACGGCCCGAGCCCGAGCGAGACACTGCAGGGTGCTTTGAGGTTTGTATTAGTACTAGAACTAAAGCTAAACCATGGCCGGCTCTAGGCATAGGCGACATAGGCAGCTGCCGAGGGCGCCAAATTGCTAGGGGCGCCAAATTTTAGAAAAAAAAACAACTTTCTTTACTGTTCATGCAGAAGGGGTGGGCGTCCTAATAGATGACTGCCTAGGGCGCCAAATAACCTGGGGACGGCTCTGAGCTAAACTAAATGCGTGCTTCAGACCTCTACCCTAAACCCTTGGTCATTGTTTGTATTTCTGTTTAGTCCAGTTTTCAAGTCAATATTTGCTGATTTTTAAAACTATATAGACATTTTAGCTAGATATCAGTTACTGGTAATGGATTTTTTTTATTATTATTTATTTTGTTTGACGTTTGCAATTTCGCTAAACTTATGAGAATCTTGAATTCTGTTGATATATTTTAAATAGTCTGTCTCTATTTTGTATTCCAATTACAAATGGACACTCGGTAAAGCGCTCGATTGTTGACATGACGGTCCTTGACTCGATCTTCTGTGTGAGCCTTGGTAATGTTTCAGGTCATGGTGGAGATAACACTACGTCCGAAGAGTACGACGTGAGATCACGATCTCAAACTACGTCCGAAAGCTACGACGTGAGATCACAATCTCAGACTACGTCCGAAAGCTACGACGTGAGATCACCATCTCAGACTACTTCCAGAGACTACGACGACGTGAGATCACCATCCTTCACAACGACCAGAAACTACGACGTGAGATCACGATCTGAGACTGCCCTATTCACTTCTCGGACTGCCTACTGACCGGCCTCGGTTCTTTTCCACGGTGATCGGTGATCCTTGACCAGTCGCTAACACGCTTTACCGGTCAGACCCGCCACCAAAGCAAGCTTGACCTTAGCAAATAACAGGTCACAACCAGCAGCACACTAACATCCAACCAAAGGGGATAAATACAGATGACAAATCAAGGGGTGATAACTAGGTATAGAGGACACAATATTGTATTAACAAACAGGAAAATGACATTGTAGATACTGGTTTCAATAGATCCCAATTTATAAACTGAAAGATTGTGTTGTTATAGGAAGTATATAAATATAAGAAGTAAGAAAACACAAAAAAAGAAAGATTTTATATATCAACGCAGACTTACTAAATAACAAGATAATATGAAAACCCCATAGAATATAACATTAAAATTTAATTTGTATAATTTTCATTTCTCACAGAAAATGGGATTTTTAAATGAGAAGGGTGAACGTGATGCAGTGAAATTATTCTACGAATTTCCGGCACTGTTTTAATGAGTAAGTAATATTAAGTCACCAAGTTCAGGATATTTGCAGTCGGTTTCTCGTATAAGCTAGTAGATTGGTGAGTGTACCAAATTGAAAGTTCCATCAAACTTTTATACTAAAATTCATAATTCAGGGTAAAGTATAGGTATCTGTTTTATACACCAAGAAATCTGGATAATGGGATTTAAGTATTTTTTCTTAATCTCCTCATTTGTTAAGACGATTCCTCTTGAAAATATACAGATTCTTATGTTTTTGCAGTGAAAAGTGTCGAAAATCAACAAGAAATATTCATATTTAAAGTTTCTCCCCAAAAAGAGACCAACATCTTCATCCTGACCTTTTTCCTTTTAGTAAATTATTTGAATTCCCTACATCCAAAATTACATTATTGGGTGAGAAATTTTGTTATAATAGCAGAATATCATTTGTTGGTTTTGATTAAATTCAGTTCATAACATTGAACATTGAAGTTGTAGATTAACTTTTAAGTAAATTTGTTGACCCCCAAGCATAGTAGTTTTGAGGGTTAAATTGGTTTAATGGGCCACAGCAGTCAAAGCCGTTGATTTTCTAATCTTAGGATTTTGTTCATCTTCGACGCCAGGTGACCCCTATGGCCCGTTGAGGTATTTTACGTCACTGCCATGTAAAACTCACACTATGTGCCAGCTTAGCAGTTAAAATATTTCAATAGCTAAACATTATTGCATATAGAATCGATAAGGCAATTATTGATTTTTTTTTTTTGCATCCCTGATAAAACCTCACCAATTAAATACATACATAGATAATTTAGTACATATATAGATCGATTCATTATATACAAAGGGCACAGATGGTCGTGGGGTGGCGAGAGACCGTCGTCCAGGGGGAACCGGTGGTATCTTTAGGCCCTGGAGAGCAAGCGTTAATGGGTGACTGACTTAAGATGTGAAGTAACTGTGACTTTGCCCTGTTCTAGCCACTCAATACTATACTGTGGCTAAAGAGTCCGCAACACCTAAATAGCCCCAATACCTTTACTTATCATATGCAAAGTAAAATTAAAAAAAAAAAAAAACTGATTAGTGTAATAGCAAAAAAAAAATATGTGTGTTTAACTTAAATATAGTAAAAAAAAAAAAAGGAATTCATAGAGAGAGAATATAGCAATTATTTTATCATTGTGTTTTATTGAAAAAATGAAAAAAAAAAATATCTGTAAAATTTCACCTAAGTCATAACAAATTATCTGTAATATTTCAGCTAAGCCATAACAAATTATCTGTAATATTTCAGCTAAGCCATAACAAATTATCTGTAATATTTCAGCTAAGCCATTAGTGTTAGAACACTTTTAAATGTAAAGAAAAAAATTATATCATATCATATGTATATATAACAAAACATCCAAAAAATAACCACACAAAAACGAAAATTGTTAACATTATTCCTAAATTGGAAGTAACAAATTCTTGTGTCAAGTAAGCTATTACAATAACCTAAATAGTAAACCACGCCACCACAATAGTTCTACTTAACAGTCTGCTGGATATTGTAATTCTGTCAGAAAGACTTTCGTTGTCAGTGTTTTCGGTCACTGCTCTTCCTGAAGATTCGGTAAATCTCCTAGTGAGTTTATCTCGTCCAGACTTTGCTTTATCAAACTCTTCCAAACAAATTATCTGTAATATTTCAGCTAAGCCATAACAAATTATCTGTAATATTTCAGCTAAGCCATAACAAATTATCTGTAATATTTCAGCTAAGCCATTAGTGTTAGAACACTTTTAAATGTAAAGAAAAAAATTAAATCATATCATATGTATATATAACAAAACATCCAAAAAATAACCACACAAAAACGAAAATTGTTAACATTATTCCTAAATTGGAAGTAACAAATTCTTGTGTCAAGTAAGCTATTACAATAACCAAAATAGTAAACCACGCCACCACAATAGTTCTACTTAACAGTCTGCTGGATATTGTAATTCTGTCAGAAAGACTTTCGTTGTCAGTGTTTTCGGTCACTGCTCTTCCTGAAGATTCGGTAAATCTCCTAGTGAGTTTATCTCGTCCAGACTTTGCTTTATCAAACTCTTCCATTCCGTATACCACATTCATAACGCTCACAGTATCACACAGTGTGTTATACTGATCTTCAAGTCTTGATATATCCTTGGTCTTATTGTCAAACAAAACAATTCTATAATCAACCTCTTCAAACAAACTCTGAATGTCCCCTGTTTGATCTCTACACCAATCTATAAATGTACGATTATTGTCTTCATTGTCTGTATTAAAGGTATCTCCATGTGTAAATAGTAGAACTCCATATTTAGATAAAACGTCATAACCAAACATTAACCTAACAACTTCAACGGCGTCTTTCTCTTGCTTTGTGAATCTGACTCCGTACTTCAGAACCAAAACAATTGCCGCGATAGTGCCGAGAACTGGAGAGTCTTTTACCTTCATAAAAACATTCCCTATCACGGTCTTCATGTCTTGAAGAAGGTCCTCGCCAGTGTCTCCAATACCCGAACATTTCTCTGCAATGATCATATGTTTTGTTGGGATTGTATTCTCCATTGTCTTTGCGCAAGAATCCATTCCATTACCACTTCTGCCGACTAGCAGTATCCTCATTTTCGTATTCAATTCAGGGTTGTCTGTTGCTGTAAATATATACAAAGTAGTGGGCATTCAGCATTGCTGTTAAGTGTTACGAGCTGAGTTAGAGAGTAATGCATTGCTGTTAAGTGTTACGAGTTGAGTTAGAGAGTTAAGCATTGCTGTTAAGTGGTACGAGTTCAGTTAGAGAGATAAGCATTGCTGTTAAGTGTTACGAGTTGAGTTAGAGAGTTAAGCATTGCTGTTAAGTGGTACGGGTTGTGTTAAAGAGTTAAGCATTGCTGTTAAGTGTTAATAGTTGAATTAGAGTGTTAAGCATTGCTGTTAAGTGTTACGAGTTGTGTTAGAGAGTTACTTTCTCTCTCTCTCTCTCTCATACACCTCTATAACCAGTGGCGGACGTAAATCACTTAAGGCCCGGGGGAAGTGGAAATAATTTAGCCCTTTATAAAAAGACAGACATATCAAAGGGCTTACAATTGGGCGGCTCTGTGGGGGCCCCTAAATATTTAGTGGCTCTGGGCGCTTTCTCTACCTCCTACTCTTATGAACATTCTGCTTTCCAATGCACGACTACGCTGAATGCAATCATACAATGATGGTTTTGTTTTACTTTATCCTCCCAAACCCAGTGCCGAACCTAGGTAATTAGGGGGCCCGGGGGAGGGGGACTTGGCCTCTAAGTGGGCCCGTGCCTTTTGACATTCAACAACATGATATAAGATAATTTACTTAATATTTAATGAATTTTTTTATATTTTATTTTGGCGCCCCTCTCAAGCTGGGGCCCGGTGGACTTATGAATTTGACATCCCCTCCCTAGTTACGCCTCTGCTCAACCCCTCTATCCTCCCAATCTCTCTATCCTCTCAAACCCTCTATCCTCCCAACCCATCTATCCTCCCAAACCTTCCATCTTCTTTTCACTGTGCAATATCCTCACGAATGTTGTTTCACAACCCCCTCCCCCCCACCCCACCCCACTGAATATGTGTTTATCGAATGCACGATTTAAATGTGTGTGGTTGTGTATCTCTATCTGCTATAATTTAAAATCTGTTTATGTCAAAAATTTCCAAGTTAATAACACATCAATCAGCATTAATTTAGTAAATAGAAAAAATATTCTTCCTCTATTAATTGTTCTAATTTGAAACCAGTATTCAGATTTGTATGAGTTATATGATAACATACCTGCAGTAGCCATAGTAAACACATTCAACGGTTTAATGTTTCCGGGAGTAAATAAACCATGCAGCACTGTGTGTTATCTCACGTAAAGAAAAAAAAAAATCACAAAGTCTGTTACTTTGACACAGACTTGCGCACATGTTTGGCTGTTCATTTTTTCCGAGAAAAATGATTCATAAATTTGCATCAAATATATCTGTCACAACAGCTAAGCTGTCTATAAATAAATATTTTACAAAGATTAAAACTTGTCAAGTATTTTTTTTAAAAAAAGCTTTAGACGTCAACTTATGTTTGTTATCTCTTATATAAAAGACAAGATTACTATATCTATTTTTTTTTGCAGATAATACATGCAATTGTAATTACAAGCATACACATGCATACATTCTATACAACACACACACACACATGCATACATTCTATACAACACACACATACACATGCATACATTCTATACAACACACACACACACACATGCATACATTCTATACAACACACACATACACATGCATACATTCTGTACAACACACACATACACATGCATACATTCTATACAACACACACATACACATGCATACATTCTATACAACACACACACACATGCATACATTCTATACAACACACACACACACATGCATACATTCTATACAACACACACATACACATGCATACATTCTATACAACACACATATACACATGCATACATTCTATACAACACACGCACACACACATGCATACATTCTATACAACACACACATACACATGCATACATTCTATACAACACACACACACACATGCATACATTCTATACAACACACACATACACATGCATACATTCTATACAACACACACACACACATGCATACATTCTATACAACACACACATACACATGCATACATTCTATACAACACACACATACACATGCATACATTCTATACAACACACACATACACATGCATACATTCTATACAACACACACATACACATGCATACATTCTATACAACACACACATACACATGCATACATTCTATACAACACACACATACACATGCATACATTCTATACAACACACACATACACATGCATACATTCTATACAACACACACATACACATACATACATTCTATACAACACACACATACACATGCATACATTCTATACAACACACGCACACACACATGCATACATTCTATACAACACACACATACACATGCATACATTCTATACAACACACACACACATGCATACATTCTATACAACACACACATACACATGCATACATTCTATACAACACACACACACACATGCATACATTCTATACAACACACACATACACATGCATACATTCTATACAACACACACATACACATGCATACATTCTATACAACACACACATACACATGCATACATTCTATACAACACACACATACACATGCATACATTCTATACAACACACACATACACATGCATACATTCTATACAACACACACATACACATGCATACATTCTATACAACACACACATACACATGCATACATTCTATACAACACACACATACACATGCATACATTCTATACAACACACACATACACATGCATACATTCTATACAACACACACATACACATGCATACATTCTATACAACACACACATACACATACATACATTCTATACAACACACACATACACATGCATACATTCTATACAACACACACATACACATGCATACATTCTATACAACACACACACACACATGCATACATTCTATACAACACACACATACACATGCATACATTCTATACAACACACACACACACACATGCATACATTCTATACAACACACACATACACATGCATACATTCTGTACAACACACACATACACATGCATACATTCTATACAACACACACATACACATGCATACATTCTATACAACACACACACACACATGCATACATTCTATACAACACACACACACACATGCATACATTCTATACAACACACACATACACATGCATACATTCTATACAACACACATATACACATGCATACATTCTATACAACACACGCACACACACATGCATACATTCTATACAACACACACATACACATGCATACATTCTATACAACACACACACACACATGCATACATTCTATACAACACACACATACACATGCATACATTCTATACAACACACACACACACATGCATACATTCTATACAACACACACATACACATGCATACATTCTATACAACACACACATACACATGCATACATTCTATACAACACACACATACACATGCATACATTCTATACAACACACACATACACATGCATACATTCTATACAACACACACATACACATGCATACATTCTATACAACACACACATACACATGCATACATTCTATACAACACACACATACACATGCATACATTCTATACAACACACACATACACATACATACATTCTATACAACACACACATACACATGCATACATTCTATACAACACACACATACACATGCATACATTCTATACAACACACACACACACATGCATACATTCTATACAACACACACACACACATGCATACATTCTATACAACACACACATACACATGCATACATTCTATACAACACACACACATACACATGCATACATTCTATACAACACACACATACACATGCATACATTCTATACAACACACACATACACATGCATACATTCTATACAACACACACACACACATGCATACATTCTATACAACACACACATACGCATGCATACATTCTATACAACACACACATACACATGCATACATTCTATACAACACACACATACACATGCATACATTCTATACAACACACACATACACATGTATACATTCTATACAACACACACACACACATGCATACATTCTATACAACACACACATACACATGCATACATTCTATACAACACACACACACACATGCATACATTCTATACAACACACACATACACATGCATACATTCTATACAACACACACACACACATGCATACATTCTATACAACACACACATACACATGCATACATTGTATACAACACACACATACACATGCATACATTCTATACACACACACATACACATGCATACATTCTATACAACACACACATACACATGCATACATTCTATACAACACACACACACACATGCATACATTCTATACAACACACACACACATGCATACATTCTATACAACACACACACACGCATGCATACATTCTATACAACACACACATACACATGCATACATTCTGTTCAACACACACATACACATGCATACATTCTATACAACACACACATACACATGCATACATTCTATACAACACACACACACACATGCATACATTCTATACAACACACACACACACACATGCATACATTCTATACAACACACACATACACATGCATACATTCTATACAACACACACATACACATGCATACATTCTATACAACACACACATACACATGCATACATTCTATACAACACACACACACACATGCATACATTCTATACAACACACACATACACATGCATACATTCTATACAACACACACATACACATGCATACATTCTATACAACACACACATACACATGCATACATTCTATACAACACACACATACACATGCATACATTCTATACAACACACACACACACACATGCATACATTCTATACAACACACACATACACATGCATACATTCTATACAACACACACATACACATGCATACATTCTATACAACACACACATACACATGCATACATTCTATACAACACACACACACACACATGCATACATTCTATACAACACACACATACACATGCATACATTCTATACAACACACATACACATGCATACATTCTATACAACACACACATACACATGCATACATTCTATACAACACACACATACACATGCATACATTCTATACAACACACACATACACATGCATACATTCTATACAACACACACATACACATGCATACATTCTATACAACACACACATACACATGCATACATTCTATACAACACACACATACACATGCATACATTCTATACAACACACACACACATGCATACATTCTATACAACACACACATACACATGCATACATTCTATACAACACACACATACACATGCATACATTCTATACAACACACACACACACATGCATACATTCTATACAACACACACATACACATGCATACATTCTATACAACACACACATACACATGCATACATTCTATACAACACACACATACACATGCATACATTCTATACAACACACACATACACATGCATACATTCAGTATACAACACACACATACACATGCATACATTCTATACAACACACACATACACATGCATACATTGTATACAACACACACATACACATGCATACATTCTATACAACACACACATACACATGCATACATTGTATACAACACACACATACACATGCATACATTCTATACAACACACACACACACACATGCATACATTCTATACAACACACACATACACATGCATACATTCTATACAACACACACATACACATGCATACATTCTATACAACACACACACACACATGCATACATTCTATACAACACACACACATACACATGCATACATTCTATACAACACACACATACACATGCATACATTCTATACAACACACACATACACATGCATACATTCTATACAACACACACATACACATGCATACATTCTATACAACACACACATACACATGCATACATTCTATACAACACACACATACACATGCATACATTCTATACAACACACACATACACATGCATACATTCTATACAACACACACATACACACATGCATACATTCTATACAACACACACATACACATGCATACATTCTATACAACACACACATACACATGCATACATTCTATACAACACACACATACACATGCATACATTCTATACAACACACACATACACATGCATACATTCTATACAACACACACATACACATGCATACATTCTATACAACACACACATACACATGCATACATTCTATACAACACACACATACACATGCATACATTCTATACAACACACACATACACATGCATACATTCTATACAACACACACATACACATGCATACATTCTATACAACACACACATACACATGCATACATTCTATACAACACACACATACACATGCATACATTCTATACAACACACACATACACATGCATACATTCTATACAACACACACATACACATGCATACTATTCTATACAACACACACATACACATGCATACATTCTATACAACACACACATACACATGCATACATTCTATACAACACACACATACACATGCATACATTCTATACAACACACACATACACATGCATACATTCTATACAACACACACATACACATGCATACATTCTATACAACACACACATACACATGCATACATTCTTCATAAACACACACATACACATGCATACATTCTATACAACACACACATACACATGCATACATTCTATACAACACACACATACACATGCATACATTCTATACAACACACACATACACATGCATACATTCTATACAACACACACATACACATGCATGCATTCTATACACACACACACACACATGCATACATTCTATACAACACACACACACACATGCATACATTCTATACAACACACACACACATGCATACATTCTATACAACACACACACACATGCATACATTCTATACAACACACACATACACATGCATACATTCTATACAACACACACATACACATGCATACATTCTATACAACACACACATACACATGCATACATTGTATACAACACACACATACACATGCATACATTGTATACAACACACACATACACATGCATACATTCTATACAACACACACATACACATGCATACATTCTATACAACACACACATACACATGCATACATTCTATACAACACACACATACACATGCATACATTCTATACAACACACACATACACATGCATACATTCTATACAACACACACATACACATGCATACATTCTATACAACACACACATACACATGCATACATTCTATACAACACACACATACACATGCATACATTCTATACAACACACACATACACATGCATACATTCTATACAACACACACACATACACATGCATACATTCTATACAACACACACATACACATGCATACATTCTATACAACACACACATACACATGCATACATTCTATACAACACACACATACACATGCATACATTCTATACAACACACACATACACATGCATACATTCTATACAACACACACATACACATGCATACATTCTATACAACACACACATACACATGCATACATTCTATACAACACACACATACACATGCATACATTCTATACAACACACACACACACACATGCATACATTCTATACAACACACACATACACATGCATACATTCTATACAACACACACATACACATGCATACATTCTATACAACACACACATACACATGCATACATTCTATACAACACACACATACACATGCATACATTCTATACAACACACACATACACATGCATACATTCTATACAACACACACATACACATGCATACATTCTATACAACACACACATACACATGCATACATTCTATACAACACACACATACACATGCATACATTCTATACAACACACACATACACATGCATACATTCTATACAACACACACATACACATGCATACATTCTATACAACACACACATACACATGCATACATTCTATACAACACACACATACACATGCATACATTCTATACAACACACACATACACATGCATACATTCTATACAACACACACATACACATGCATACATTCTATACAACACACACATACACATGCATACATTCTATACAACACACACATACACATGCATACATTCTATACAACACACACATACACATGCATACATTCTATACAACACACACATACACATGCATACATTCTATACAACACACACATACACATGCATACATTCTATACAACACACACATACACATGCATACATTCTATACAACACACACATACACATGCATACATTCTATACAACACACACACACACACATGCATACATTCTATACAACACACACATACACATGCATACATTCTATACAACACACACATACACATGCATACATTCTATACAACACACATATACACATGCATACATTCTATACAACACACACATATACATGCATACATTCTATACAACACACACATACACATGCATACATTCTATACAACACACACATACACATGCATACATTCTATACAACACACACATACACATGCATACATTCTATACAACACACACATACACATGCATACATTCTATACAACACACACATACACATGCATACATTCTATACAACACACACATACACATGCATACATTCTATACAACACACACATACACATGCATACATTCTATACAACACACACATACACATGCATACATTCTATACAACACACACATACACATGCATACATTCTATACAACACACACACACATGCATACATTCTATACAACACACACACACACATGCATACATTCTATACAACACACACATACACATGCATACATTCTATACAACACACACATACACATGCATACATTCTATACAACACACACATACACATGCATACATTCTATACAACACACACACACACATGCATACATTCTATACAACACACACATACACATGCATACATTCTATACAACACACACATACACATGCATACATTCTATACAACACACACACACACATGCATACATTCTATACAACACACACATACACATGCATACATTCTATACAACACACACATACACATGCATACATTCTATACAACACACACATACACATGCATACATTCTATACAAATACACACATACACATGCATACATTCTATACAACACACACACACACATGCATACATTCTATACAACACACACATACACATGCATACATTCTATACAACACACACACACACATGCATACATTCTATACAACACACACATACACATGCATACATTCTATACAACACACACACATACACATGCATACATTCTATACAACACACACATACACATGCATACATTCTATACAACACACACATACACATGCATACATTCTATACAACACACACATACACATGCATACATTCTATACAACACACACATACACATGCATACATTCTATACAACACACACATACACATGCATACATTCTATACAACACACACATACACATGCATACATTCTATACAACACACACATACACATGCATACATTCTATACAACACACACATACACATGCATACATTCTATACAACACACACATACACATACATACATTCTATACAACACACACATACACATGCATACATTCTATACAACACACACATACACATGCATACATTCTAAACAACACACACACACACATGCATACATTCTATACAACACACACACACACATGCATACATTCTATACAACACACACATACACATGCATACATTCTATACAACACACACATACACATGCATACATTCTATACAACACACACATACACATGCATACATTCTATACAACACACACATACACATGCATACATTCTATACAACACACACACACACATGCATACATTCTATACAACACACACATACGCATGCATACATTCTATACAACACACACATACACACATGCATACATTCTATACAACACACACATACACATGCATACATTCTATACAACACACACATACACATGTATACATTCTATACAACACACACACACACATGCATACATTCTATACAACACACACATACACATACATACATTCTATACAACACACACACACACATGCATACATTCTATACAACACACACATACACACATGCATACATTCTATACAACACACACACACACACATGCATACATTCTATACAACACACACATACACATGCATACATTGTATACAACACACACATACACATGCATACATTCTATACACACACACATACACATGCATACATTCTATACAACACACACATACACATGCATACATTCTGTTCAACACACACATACACATGCATACATTCTATACAACACACACATACACATGCATACATTCTATACAACACACACATACACATGCATACATTCTATACAACACACACATACACATGCATACATTCTATACAACACACACATACACACATGCATACATTCTATACAACACACACATACACATGCATACATTCTATACAACACACACATACACATGCATACATTCTATACAACACACATACACATGCATACATTCTATACAAACACACACATACACATGCATACACTTCTATACAACACACACATACACATGCATACATTCTATACAACACACACATACACATGCATACATTCTATACAACACACACATACACATGCATACATTCTATACAACACACACATACACATGCATACATTCTATACAACACACACATACACATGCATACATTCTATACAACACACACATACACATGCATACATTCTATACAACACACACACACACATGCATACATTCTATACAACACACACATACACATGCATACATTCTATACAACACACACACACACATGCATACATTCTTCTATACAACACACACATACACATGCATACATTCTATACAACACACACACACACATGCATACATTCTATACAACACACACATACACATGCATACATTCTATACAACACACACACACACACATGCATACATTCTATACAACACACACATACACATGTATACATTCTATACAACACACACATACACATGCATACATTCTATACAACACACACATACACATGCATACATTCTATACAACACACACATACACATGCATACATTCTATACAACACACACATACACATGCATACATTCTATACAACACACACATACACATGCATACATTCTATACAACACACACATACACATGCATACATTCTATACAACACACACATACACATGCATACATTCTATACAACACACACATACACATGCATACATTCTATACAACACACACACATACACATGCATACATTCTATACAACACACACATACACATGCATACATTCTATACAACACACACATACACATGCATACATTCTATACAACACACACATACACATGCATACATTCTATACAACACACACACACACACACATGCATACATTCTATACAACACACACATACACATGCATACATTCTATACAACACACACATACACATGCATACATTCTATACAACACACATATACACATACATACATTCTATACAACACACACATACACATGCATACATTCTATACAACACACACATACACATGCATACATTCTATACAACACACACATACACATGCATACATTCTATACAACACACACATACACACATGCATACATTCTATACAACACACACATACACATGCATACATTCTATACAACACACACATACACATGCATACATTCTATACAACACACACACACACATGCATACATTCTATACAACACACACATACACATGCATACATTCTATACAACACACACATACACATGCATACATTCTATACAACACACACACACACATGCATACATTCTATACAACACACACATACACATGCATACATTCTATACAACACACACATACACATGCATACATTCTATACAACACACACATACACATGCATACATTCTATACAACACACACATACACATGCATACATTCTATACAACACACACATACACATGCATACATTCTATACAACACACACATACACATGCATACATTCTATACAACACACACACACATGCATACATTCTATACAACACACACACACACATGCATACATTCTATACAACACACACATACACATGCATACATTCTATACAACACACACATACACATGCATACATTCTATACAACACACACATACACATGCATACATTCTATACAACACACACACACACATGCATACATTCTATACAACACACACATACACATGCATACATTCTATACAACACACACATACACATGCATACATTCTATACAACACACACACACACATGCATACATTCTATACAACACACACACACACATGCATACATTCTATACAACACACACATACACATGCATACATTCTATACAACACACACATACACATGCATACATTCTATACAACACACACATACACATGCATACATTCTATACAACACACACACACACATGCATACATTCTATACAACACACACATACACATGCATACATTCTATACAACACACACACACACATGCATACATTCTATACAACACACACATACACATGCATACATTTTATACAACACACACATACACATGCATACATTCTATACAACACACACACATACACATGCATACATTCTATACAACACACACATACACATGCATACATTCTATACAACACACACATACACATGCATACATTCTATACAACACACACATACACATGCATACATTCTATACAACACACACATACACATGCATACATTCTATACAACACACACATACACATGCATACATTCTATACAACACACACATACACATGCATACATTCTATACAACACACACATACACATGCATACATTCTATACAACACACACATACACATGCATACATTCTATACAACACACACATACACATACATACATTCTATACAACACACACATACACATGCATACATTCTATACAACACACACATACACATGCATACATTCTATACAACACACACACACACATGCATACATTCTATACAACACACACACACACATGCATACATTCTATACAACACACACATACACATGCATACATTCTATACAACACACACATACACATGCATACATTCTATACAACACACACATACACATGCATACATTCTATACAACACACACATACACATGCATACATTCTATACAACACACACACACACATGCATACATTCTATACAACACACACATACACATGCATACATTCTATACAAGCACACACATACACATACATACATTCTATACAACACACACATACACATGCATACATTCTATACAACACACACACATACACATGTATACACTATACAACACACACACACACATGCATACATTCTATACAACACACACATACACATGCATACATTCATACAACACACACACACACATGCATACATTCTATACAACACACACATACACATGCATACATTCTATACAACACACACACACACATGCATACATTCTATACAACACACACATACACATGCATACATTGTATACAACACACACATACACATGCATACATTCTATACACACACACACATACACATGCATACATTCTATACAACACACACATACACATGCATACACATTCTGTTCAACACACACATACACATGCATACATTCACATACAACACACACATACACATGCATACACATCTATACAACACACACATACACATGCATACATTCTATACAACACACACATACACATGCATACATTCTATACAACACACACATACACATGCATACATTCTATACAACACACACACACATGCATACATTCTATACAATCACACACATACACATGCATACATTCTATACAACACACACATACACATGCATACATTCTATACAACACACACATACACATACATACATTCTATACAACACACACACACACATGCATACATTCTATACAACACACACATACACATGCATACATTCTATACAACACACACATACACATGCATACATTCTATACAACACACACATACACATGCATACATTCTATACAACACACACATACACATGCATACATTCTATACAACACACACATACACATGCATACATTCTATACAACACACACACACACATGCATACATTCTATACAACACACACATACACATGCATACATTCTATACAACACACACACACACATGCATACATTCTATACAACACACACATACACAGCATACATTCTATACAACACACACACACACATGCATACATTCTATACAACACACACATACACATGCATACATTCTATACAACACACACACACACATGCATACATTCTATACAACACACACATACACATGCATACATTCTATACAACACACACATACACACATGCATACATTCTATACAACACACACATACACATGCATACATTCTATACAACACACACATACACATGCATACATTCTATACAACACACACATACACATGCATACATTCTATACAACACACACATACACATGCATACATTCTATACAACACACACATACACATGCATACATTCTATACAACACACACATACACATGCATACATTCTATACAACACACACATACACATGCATACATTCTATACAACACACACATACACATGCATACATTCTATACAACACACACATACACATACATACATTCTATACAACACACACATACACATGCATACATTCTATACAACACACACATACACATGCATACATTCTATACAACACACACACACACATGCATACATTCTATACAACACACACACACACATGCATACATTCTATACAACACACACATACACATGCATACATTCTATACAACACACATACACATGCATACATTCTATACAACACACACATACACATGCATACATTCTATACAACACACACATACACATGCATACATTCTATACAACACACACACACACATGCATACATTCTATATAACACACACATACGCATGCATACATTCTATACAACACACACATACACATGCATACATTCTATACAACACACACATACACATGCATACATTCTATACAACACACACATACACATGTATACATTCTATACAAACACACACACACACATGCATACATTCTATACAACACACACATACACATGCATACATTCTATACAACACACACACACACACATGCATACATTCTATACAACACACACATACACATGCATACATTCTATACAACACACACACACACATGCATACATTCTATACAACACACATACACATGCATACATTGTATACAACACACACATACACATGCATACATTCTATACACACACACATACACATGCATACATTCTATACAACACACACATACACATGCATACATTCTATACAACACACACACACACATGCATACATTCTACACAACACACACACACACATGCATACATTCTATACAACACACACACACGCATGCATACATTCTATACAACACACACATACACATGCATACATTCTGTTCAACACACACATACACATGCATACATTCTATACAACACACACATACACATGCATACATTCTATACAACACACACACACACATGCATACATTCTATACAACACACACACACACACATGCATACATTCTATACAACACACACATACACATGCATACATTCTATACAACACACACATACACATGCATACATTCTATACAACACACACATACACATGCATACATTCTATACAACACACACACACACATGCATACATTCTATACAACACACACATACACATGCATACATTCTATACAACACACACATACACATGCATACATTCTATACAACACACACACACACATGCATACATTCTATACAACACACACACACACATGCATACATTCTATACAACACACACATACACATGCATACATTCTATACAACACACACACACACATGCATACATTCTATACAACACACACATACACATGCATACATTCTATACAACACACACACACACACATGCATACATTCTATACAACACACACATACACATGCATACATTCTATACAACACACACATACACATGCATACATTGTATACAACACACACACACACACATGCATACATTCTATACAACACACACATACACATGCATACATTCTATACAACACACACACACACATGCATACATTCTATACACACACACACATACACATGCATACATTCTATACAACACACACATACACATGCATACATTTCTATACAACACACACACACACATGCATACATTCTATACAACACACACATACACATGCATACATTCTATACAACACACACACACACATGCATACATTCTATACAACACACACACATACACATGCATACATTCTATACAACACACACATACACATGCATACATTCTATACAACACACACACACACATGCATACATTCTATACAACACACACACATACACATGCATACATTCTATACAACACACACATACACATGCATACATTCTATACAACACACACATACACATGCATACATTCTATACAACACACACATACACATGCATACATTCTATACAACACACACACACACATGCATACATTCTATACAACACACACAGACACATGCATACATTCTATACAACACACACACACACACATGCATACATTCTATACAACACACACACACACACATGCATACATTCTATACAACACACACACACACACATGCATACATTCTATACAACACAACACACACACACATGCATACATTCTATACAACACACACACACACACATGCATACATTCTATACAACACACACACACACACATGCATACATTCTATACAACACACACACACACACATGCATACATTCTATACAACACACACATACACACATGCATACATTGTATACAACACACACATACACATGCATACATTCTATACAACACACACATACACATGCATACATTCTATACAACACACACATACACATGCATACATTCTATACAACACACACACACACATGCATACATTCTATACAACACACACATACACACATGCATACATTCTATACAACACACACACACACATGCATACATTCTATACAACACACACACACATGCATACATTCTATACAACACACACACACACATGCATACATTCTATACAACACACACATACACATGCATACATTCTATACAACACACACACACACATGCATACATTCATACAACACACACATACACATGCATACATTCTATACAACACACACACACACATGCATACATTCTATACAACACACACACACACATGCATACATTCTATACAACACACACATACACATGCATACATTCTATACAACACACACATACACATGCATACATTCTATACAACACACACATACACATGCATACATTCTATACAACACACACACACACATGCATACATTCTATACAACACACACATACACATGCATACATTCTATACAACACACACATACACATGCATACATTCTATACAACACACACATACACATGCATACATTCTATACAACACACACATACACATGCATACATTCTATACAACACACACACACACATGCATACATTCTATACAACACACACATACACATGCATACATTCTATACAACACACACATACACATGCATACATTCTATACAACACACACACACACATGCATACATTCTATACAACACACACATACACATGCATACATTCTATACAACACACACACATACACATGCATACATTCTATACAACACACACACACACATGCATACATTCTATACAACACACACACACACATGCATACATTCTATACAACACACACACACACATGCATACATTCTATACAACACACACACACACATGCATACATTCTATACAACACACACACACACATGCATACATTGTATACAACACACACATACACATGCATACATTCTATACAACACACACACACACATGCATACATTCTATACAACACACACATACACATGCATACATTCTATACAACACACACATACACATGCATACATTCTATACAACACACACACACACATGCATACATTCTATACAACACACACACACACATGCATACATTCTATACAACACACACATACACATGCATACATTCTATACAACACACACATACACATGCATACATTCTATACAACACACACACACACATGCATACATTCTATACAACACACACACACACATGCATACATTCTATACAACACACACACACACATGCATACATTCTATACAACACACACACACACATGCATACATTCTATACAACACACACACACACACATGCATACATTGTATACAACACACACATACACATGCATACATTCTATACAACACACACACACACATGCATACATTCTATACAACACACACATACACATGCATACATTCTATACAACACACACATACACATGCATACATTCTATACAACACACACACACACATGCATACATTCTATACAACACACACACACACATGCATACATTCTATACAACACACACATACACATGCATACATTCTATACAACACACACATACACATGCATACATTCTATACAACACACACATACACATGCATACATTCTATACAACACACACACATACACATGCATACATTCTATACAACACACACATACACATGCATACATTCTATACAACACACACATACACATGCATACATTCTATACAACACACACATACACATGCATACATTCTATACAACACACACACACACACATGCATACATTCTATACAACACACACACACACACATGCATACATTCTATACAACACACACATACACATGCATACATTCTATACAACACACACATACACATGCATACATTCTATACAACACACACACACACATGCATACATTCTATACAACACACACATACACATGCATACATTCTATACAACACACACACACACATGCATACATTCTATACAACACACACATACACATGCATACATTCTATACAACACACACATACACATGCATACATTCTATACAACACACACATACACATGCATACATTCTATACAACACACACACACACATGCATACATTCATATACAACACACACACACACATGCATACATTCTATACAACACACACACACATGCATACATTCTATACAACACACACACACACATGCATACATTCTATACAACACACACATACACATGCATACATTCTATACAACACACACACACACATGCATACATTCTATACAACACACACATACACATGCATACATTCTATACAACACACACACACACATGCATACATTCTATACAACACACACACACATGCATACATTCTATACAACACACACATATACACATGCATACATTCTATACAACACACACACACACATGCATACATTCTATACAACACACACATACACACATGCATACATTCTATACAACACACACATACACATGCATACATTCTATACAACACACACACACACATGCATACATTCTATACAACACACACATACACATGCATACATTCTATACAACACACACATACACATGCATACATTCTATACAACACACACATACACATGCATACATTCTATACAACACACACATACACATGCATACATTCTATACAACACACACATACACATGCATACATTCTATACAACACACACACACACATGCATACATTCTATACAACACACACACACATGCATACATTCTATACAACACACACATACACATGCATACATTCTATACAACACACACACACACATGCATACATTCTATACAACACACACATACACATGCATACATTCTATACAACACACACATACACATGCATACATTCTATACAACACACACATACACATGCATACATTCTATACAACACACACATACACATGCATACATTCTATACAACACACACATACACATGCATACATTCTATACAACACACACACACACATGCATACATTCTATACAACACACACATACACATGCATACATTCTATACAACACACACACACATGCATACATTCTATACAACACACACATACACATGCATACATTCTATACAACACACACATACACATGCATACATTCTATACAACACACACACACACATGCATACATTCTATACAACACACACACATACACATGCATACATTCTATACAACACACACATACACATGCATACATTCATACACACACACACATACACATGCATACATTCTATACAACACACACATACACATGCATACATTCTATACAACACACACACACACATGCATACATTCTATACAACACACACATACACATGCATACATTCTATACAACACACACATACACATGCATACATTCTATACAACACACACATACACATGCATACATTCTATACAACACACACATACACATGCATACATTCTATACAACACACACATACACATGCATACATTCTATACAACACACACATACACATGCATACATTCTATACAACACACACACACACATGCATACATTCTATACAACACACACATACACATGCATACATTCTATACAACACACACACACACATGCATACATTCTATACAACACACACATACACATGCATACATTCTATACAACACACACACACATGCATACATTCTATACAACACACACACACACATGCATACATTCTATACAACACACACACACACATGCATACATTCTATACAACACACACACACACATGCATACATTCTATACAACACACACATACACATGCATACATTCTATACAACACACACATACACATGCATACATTCTATACAACACACACATACACATGCATACATTCTATACAACACACACACATACACATGCATACATTCTATACAACACACACACACACATGCATACATTCTATACAACACACACACACACATGCATACATTCTATACAACACACACATACACATGCATACATTCTATACAACACACACATACACATGCATACATTCTATACAACACACACACACACATGCATACATTCTATACAACACACACATACACATGCATACATTCTATACAACACACACACACATATGCATACATTCTATACAACACACACACACACATGCATACATTCTATACAACACACACACACACATGCATACATTCTATACAACACACACACACACATGCATACATTCTATACAACACACACACACACATGCATACATTCTATACAACACACACATACACATGCATACATTCTATACAACACACACACACATGCATACATTCTATACAACACACACATACACATGCATACATTCTATACAACACACACACACACATGCATACATTCTATACAACACACACACACACATGCATACATTCTATACAACACACACACACATGCATACATTCTATACAACACACACACACACATGCATACATTCTATACAACACACATACACACATGCATACATTCTATACAACACACACACACACATGCATACATTCTATACAACACACACATACACATGCATACATTCTATACAACACACACATACACATGCATACATTCTATACAACACACACATACACATGCATACATTCTATACAACACACACACATACACATGCATACATTCTATACAACACACACACACACATGCATACATTCTATACAACACACACACACACATGCATACATTCTATACAACACACACATACACATGCATACATTCTATACAACACACACACACACATGCATACATTCTATACAACACACACACACACATGCATACATTCTATACAACACACACACACACATGCATACATTCTATACAACACACACACACACATGCATACATTCTATACAACACACACACACACATGCATACATTCTATACAACACACACACACACACATGCATACATTCTATACAACACACACACACACATGCATACATTCTATACAACACACACATACACATGCATACATTCTATACAACACACACATACACATGCATACATTCTATACAACACACACACACACATGCATACATTCTATACAACACACACATACACATGCATACATTCTATACAACACACACACACACATGCATACATTCTATACAACACACACACACACATGCATACATTCTATACAACACACACACACACATGCATACATTCTATACAACACACACACACACATGCATACATTCTATACAACACACACACACACATGCATACATTCTATACAACACACACACACACATGCATACATTCTATACAACACACACACACACATGCATACATTCTATACAACACACACATACACATGCATACATTCTATACAACACACACATACACATGCATACATTCTATACAACACACACATACACATGCATACATTCTATACAACACACACATACACATGCATACATTCTATACAACACACACATACACATGCATACATTCTATACAACACACACATACACATGCATACATTCTATACAACACACACACACACATGCATACATTCTATACAACACACACACACACACATGCATACATTCTATACAACACACACATACACATGCATACATTCTATACAACACACACATACACATGCATACATTCTATACAACACACACATACACATGCATACATTCTATACAACACACACATACACATGCATACATTCTATACAACACACACATACACATGCATACATTCTATACAACACACACATACACATGCATACATTCTATACAACACACACATACACATGCATACATTCTATACAACACACACATACACATGCATACATTCTATACAACACACACACACACATGCATACATTCTATACAACACACACATACACATGCATACATTCTATACAAACACACACACACACATGCATACATTCTATACAACACACACACACACATGCATACATTCTATACAACACACACATACACATGCATACATTCTATACAACACACACATACACATGCATACATTCTATACAACACACACATACACATGCATACATTCTATACAACACACACATACACATGCATATGCATTCTATACAACACACACATACACATGCATACATTCTATACAACACACACATACACATGCATACATTCTATACAACACACACATACACATGCATACATTCTATACAACACACACATACACATGCATACATTCTATACAACACACACACACACACATGCATACATTCTATACAACACACACATACACATGCATACATTCTATACAACACACACACACACATGCATACATTCTATACAACACACACACACACATGCATACATTCTATACAACACACACATACGCATGCATACATTCTATACAACACACACACACACACATGCATACATTCTATACAACACACACACACACATGCATACATTCTATACAACACACACACACACATGCATACATTCTATACAACACACACACACACATGCATACATTCTATACAACACACACATACACATGCATACATTCTATACAACACACACATACACATGCATACATTCTATACAACACACACACACACATGCATACATTCTATACAACACACACACACACATGCATACATTCTATACAACACACACATACACATGCATACATTCTATACAACACACACACACACATGCATACATTCTATACAACACACACATACACATGCATACATTCTATACAACACACACATACACATGCATACATTCTATACAACACACACACACACATGCATACATTCTATACAACACACACACACACATGCATACATTCTATACAACACACACACATACACATGCATACATTCTATACAACACACACACACACATGCATACATTCTATACAACACACACACACACATGCATACATTCTATACAACACACACACACACATGCATACATTGTATACAACACACACACACACATGCATACATTCTATACAACACACACATACACATGCATACATTCTATACAACACACACATACACATGCATACATTCTATACAACACACACACACACATGCATACATTCTATACAACACACACATACACATGCATACATTCTATACAACACACACACACACATGCATACATTCTATACAACACACACACACACATGCATACATTCTATACAACACACACATACGCATGCATACATTCTATACAACACACACACACACACATGCATACATTCTATACAACACACACACACACATGCATACATTCTATACAACACACACACACACATGCATACATTCTATACAACACACACACACACATGCATACATTCTATACAACACACACATACACATGCATACATTCTATACAACACACACATACACATGCATACATTCTATACAACACACACACACACATGCATACATTCTATACAACACACACACACACATGCATACATTCTATACAACACACACATACACATGCATACATTCTATACAACACACACACACACATGCATACATTCTATACAACACACACATACACATGCATACATTCTATACAACACACACATACACATGCATACATTCTATACAACACACACACACACATGCATACATTCTATACAACACACACACACACATGCATACATTCTATACAACACACACAGACACATGCATACATTCTATACAACACACACACACACATGCATACATTCTATACAACACACACACACACATGCATACATTCTATACAACACACACACACACATGCATACATTGTATACAACACACACACACATGCATACATTCTATACAACACACACACACACATGCATACATTCTATACAACACACACACACACATGCATACATTCTATACAACACACACATACACATGCATACATTCTATACAACACACACACACACATGCATACATTCTATACAACACACACACACACATGCATACATTCTATACAACACACACACACACATGCATACATTCTATACAACACACACATACACATGCATACATTCTATACAACACACACATACACATGCATACATTCTATACAACACACACACACACATGCATACATTCTATACAACACACACACACACATGCATACATTCTATACAACACACACACACACATGCATACATTCTATACAACACACACACACACATGCATACATTCTATACAACACACACATACACATGCATACATTCTATACAACACACACATACACATGCATACATTCTATACAACACACACACACACATGCATACATTCTATACAACACACACACACACATGCATACATTCTATACAACACACACACACACATGCATACATTCTATACAACACACACATACACATGCATACATTCTATACAACACACACACACACATGCATACATTCTATACAACACACACATACACATGCATACATTCTATACAACACACACATACACATGCATACATTCTATACAACACACACATACACATGCATACATTCTATACAACACACACATACACATGCATACATTCTATACAACACACACATACACATGCATACATTCTATACAACACACACACACACATGCATACATTCTATACAACACACACATACACATGCATACATTCTATACAACACACACATACACATGCATACATTCTATACAACACACACATACACATGCATACATTCTATACAACACACACATACACATGCATACATTCTATACAACACACACATCGATCAATGGAAACTAACCCCCCCACCCCCTTTTCCCGACCCTCATAAAGTCAGGGGCGGGGAAAATTAAAGTACAAGTGTAAAACCAGGGTGGCACTTTATATATCTAGTAAGAAGGGGGGGGGCACCGGGTGACCCTGCCGTTAAATCCGCCTTTCCTTGTACATTTTAAACGAATCAGCAAACGCTTTGATATCGAGTGATTTGTGTGTAGCCGTGCACTGGGCCTAACATGACGGACTTTAATTTAGGGGCCGTAGAGTGGTAAAATGGTAAACGGGCCGCCCCTTAGGGAAGTAAAATTTATTGCAGCCAAGGGCGGATCTCCGCCCATTGCACTTCTTGATTAATTAAGTATTCTTTTAGTTTCATTTTTTTAGTAAATTTTAACATTTGACTCTAATTTTAACATTTGACTCCAATCTTAACATTTGACTCCAATTTTAACATTTGACTCTATTTTCAACAATTGACTCACTCCAATTTTAACAGTTGACTCTAATTGTAACATTTGACTAATTTTAACATTTGACTCTAATTGTTGACATTCTTCTGAATGTATCTGAATAAATATCCTATGTTTTAAGATGAATTCAATCATGTTATTAATTATCATTTTTTAGAATCTTATGTATTAACTGTATATATTATTACATATATACCGGATGGGCCAAAAAAAGTGAGAACATTGCGTAGAAAGTAATATAATTATATCAAAGTTTGTTTAGCTGTTTGCATAATATCTTAAATTGCTAACTCATTTACTTGCCCGTTCAGATATATGACGTCATTAGTACGACAATTTCCGAGCGCTATTTTGGATTTTAATCTGACAATTTTTTTTTATTTTTAAATAATTTGGATGTTATACGATGTTCTCACTTCTTTTTGCCCACCCTTCTTCTTCTTCTATCCCTTAACCCGTGGATGGGTCGTTGGGGCACCGTTGTTGACATGGTGTATCTGGGGCAGGAAATGCTTGGCGGCGCCCAACCCTCTCCAAGCTTGACCACAGCCGGTTTCCTCCTTATCGGTGGCCCGCCTTGATCACGGACACGTAGCCGTTGAGTTCACATTTGATCTCGTCCGCCCTGGCCGGTGACTTCAATTTGGAAGTTCATACGCCCAGGGTGCCGTGTCAGCACCGCCCCCTCACGGTCAGCTGAGACCGTTGCCCGGGGTGTGGCGCTAGGAGCCACACGTGAGAGATTCAAGAGATGAGCGAGGACCAGTGAGCTTGACCACCCGAGGGTGCAGCTGTCAGAGCATCAAAGGTACTACCTCTGCCCAGAGCCCTCTATACACCCTATACATATATATATATAGTATCCTCCTAACCCTCTATTCTCCTAATATATATATTATTATTATTATTATATACCAAACATTATTTTAATAACATACACAAACATATAAAGAGACCAGAATAGTCACCGTTGTTTAATATTTTATTCCAACAGAACTAAAAATACTAAAATTATTGGATACATAAGTTAAACAACACACAGAGAAAAAAAATACAATGGTCATTTACCGACATTACGTATATATATATATATAAACTGCTTTGTAGTTATTTCATGGATGTTGCCTTACAGGTTTAAATTAAACCAGAAATCTAGAGAAATCCTTTTTTTTTTTAAAAAACATCTTAAACTAATGTACGTAAACAAGGTCATCAAATTATTTCAACACAAAATGTTTGATTTAAACACAAAATGTATGATTGAAACACAAAATGTTTGATTTAAACACAAAATGTTTGATTTAAACACAAAATGTATGATTGAAACACAAAATGTTTGATTTAAACACAAAATGTATGATTTAAACACAAAATGTATGATATAAACACTGATCTCTTAGCATATAACTATTTACCCATTTTGTCAAAGCACAAAATTATTTAAAGGCAATTTTTTCTTATTTATTGTATTGCTAACCGGTTAAATCCCAGGTTTAACATAATTAACTGAAAGTGCGTTCTTCTATGGCTACAATAAGGAATACTATGACGCACAAAAGGATAAATATAATGAGCAATAAAATCAGAATAATGCGAAGGTATCGACGATCCCGATTAGCTATGTCACTAGTGGCTACCAATGAGCGTCTAGGTTTCACTTCAGGGTTCGCCTTCTCGAACTCTTCCAAACGATACCGCGCGTTCAGTCTACAGACATAATCAGATAGCTGAGTGGTCTGTTTGTCCACTTTACACTCATCATTTGTCTTGTTGTCAAACAAAACAATTCTGTTCTCTACTTCATAAAACAAAGTCCGAATGTGTCCAGTCTGTTTCCCACACCAGTCCATGAATGTATGACCGTCATCCTCATTGTCCAGGTCAAATAGATCCCCATAGGTCATAATTATAATTCCGTGTTTACGAAAAACGTCTTTACCAAATACTGACTTAACTTCTTCAGCGGCGACTTTTTCTTGATTGGTGAATCGGGCGCTGTACTTCAAAACAAACGCAATCGCGTTAAATCCATGGAGGTTCTCACTCTGTGTCAATATATCTCGTATTTGACACTTAACAGTTTTTAAGTCAGCTGCACCAGTTTCAACAGTATCACCGACACCAGATCCTACAACAGAAATTATTTTATTTGTTTTACGGAGTGTATCGCTAATAGTCTTTTTGCCGTTTCCTTCTTTACCTACTAGAAGTATTCTCTGGAAATCTGTTACAGAAATAAACAAAAATAAAAAATTAAAAGTGTTTTAACATTTACATTTACTTAACGTTTAAGTCACATACCATTAGCTTGCAAAAAAAAAAGACAACATGAATATTATTGAGACTCATTGTTCAACACATTTTAAGTTAAAATGGTACACCTATGTGCAATTACTATGTGTCACTATGTACTATCATTATATAACACTAAGCATCGCTGTGTACCACTATTTATCGCTTTGTACCAAAATGTACTCCACTATGTAGTACCACTATGTACTATCATTATGAAGTACCACTATGTAGTACCACTATGTACCACTATGTACTACAAATATGTAACATTAAGCATCAATATGTACGACTATTTATCGCTTTGTACCACAATGTACTACCACTATGTACTACTACTATGTACTACCACTATGTAATACCACTATGTATTACCACTATGTAGTACCACTATGTACTACTTCTATGTACTACCACAATGTACTACCACTATGTTCTACCACTATGTACTACCACTATGTAGTACCACAATGTACTACCACTATGTACTACTTCTATGTACTACCACTATGTTCTACCACTATGTACCACTATGTATTACTTCTATGTACTACCACTATGTACTACCACTATGTTCTACCACTATGTACCACTATGCACTACCATTATATAACACTACGTACCACTATGTACCACCATTTATCACTTTGTACCACCATGTAACACTATGTACTACTGTGTACAACCCACTATACACTTAAAATGTTTTTAACGGTATCCATACGAACATGTGTCTTATAACAGTGAACAACGTTTTATCTATATAACGTACCTGATTCTTTAGTAACGCTGCACATGGTTGACTCAGTTTACTCTAACACACAAACAATGAAGGAAGTCTCTAACGTCCAATAAATTTCTACATACTGTGCTTTGAAACCCAAAATTGTTGGTAAATAAATTGGTCTTACTCGTGGCAAAAAAAAAAAAACAAGAATAGAATAAACCAATATTGAGCTTTTCCTTTGAAATAATAAACGGTGCATACTTTCACAAACCTGTGCACAATGTAACTACTTAGTTATGCTTACATTTATTGTAAGATGTACATTCATGTGTTGTGATATTGATTTGTTTTTTCCTGGGAAATCTTGTTTCATACGAAGCTCTTAGCCTGATTAGATTACATACAGTTACCGTTTTCAACTGTTCAACAACAGGCCTACACACATAAGTGTGTTAGTGTGTTAACACATAATAAAATACTCTGTGGTTGATTTGCTTAGCTCTTAAGAAAAACTTCCAGATATTTAAAAATTATATCATCCGTTGTACTGTAATTATAGACTCACACCTGTAGCTGTCTCTGTACATTTAAAACATCATCGGTTGCGATTATCGACGATATAAGCTGTAAAAGAAATATTCACATCTGCCACACAAAACATTGACCTTTTCAATATGTTATTTGAAATGTATGTGGAATCACATTTGGCATACCACTGATTTTTTTTTGTAACTGTTTAATGCAGGACGCTAATTATTTTTCATTTAAATTATCTGGATTTAGATATTTATCATTGGGTTTTTTTATATATTTTCAACTGTTGTTCAAAATTGTTTGGGTTATTTACGACGAACTTATTTCTTTCCATTTAATTGAAGGAAATTGACGATAGTATATTTAGTATTTATTTCTTTTTCATCAAATCCCTCTTTTTTATTTGAATAAAATGATATAAAAGTAAATGAAGTAATTTTATTTTGACTCAGTTAATTTTAAAATGAATCTTAAAATGTATGAATACCAAACTTAAAACCAAATAAAACAGTCTAACAAACTTAATATCTATGTCATCTTGACTCTATGGGTAGTGTTTAGTTGGCTGGTAAGATGTGTGTTTATCAATTAGAATATACAAACCACGGATGGGGGGGGGGGGGGCTGTTTAATTGTGCCATGGGGGGGGGGGCACCAAAAGGAAACATAGACAGGTGACTGGACACTCAGCCTATGACAGAATATAAAATACATTAAAGGACATTGGTGTCCATTCCAACCTTAGGTCAAACCCGTGGAATGTCCAGTGTATATTAACTATCATATAATATATATATTAGGGTGGCTCACTTTATAATGGAAAAAACATGTATACACGAAATTTCACACCATTAGGGCTCCTGTAAATACTGCCTCAGTGCACTTGCTATCTCGTGTTTTATAGTATTCGGCAGTGGCATTAAATGAAAATTTTGCAAGGTTTAAAATGTTGTTTTTTTTTATACAAAGAACTATCATATTATACAGTAGGAATTAAAACAGTAAAATAATACTAGTTACATGACACATTAATCAAACTGTATTGCAGAGTAGTTCTAAGTACGTCATTCAAAAATACACTTTAAAAGCTTTTTTAGTCTGTGCTTTCTGAGTCCTGAAGGTCTTCAAGTTGCGATCTCTTCAGCACAGTTGATTTTTAGAGCATTTTCGAAAAAAAATGCTCTATTGTCCCCGTTTTGTCTGTCTGTCTGTCCGTCATCACCCTAGATCTCAAGAACCATAAGTCCTAGACCCATGATGTATATATCATTTTGTAGGTCTTGGCCTGCCATGTGTGCAGCAAAAGTTCATTTCGCGATCTGACTTATGAGGGCCGTAAAAGGGGGCTTATAAAGTACCGTTTTTTATTATATAAGCTATATTAACAATGGAGCTCCCTAGATCTCAGCAACCATAAGTCCTAGACCCATGATGTATATATCATTTTGTACACCTGTACACCAAAAGTCCATTTCGCAATCTGACCTCTCAGTGCAAAAATATAAGAGTTTCTTATGTACCGTTTTTGCTTATATTTTAAATATAAATAATAAAAGCTAATCAAAGGGGCGTAATCATTATTTATTTATGTAATAGTTACTCAACATGATTACTTCCATCTCTAAATTCATAGATATATAAGACTAGATCGCTTATGGGCTATGCATAGACATATATTGTGCGGACCATAACTTTAAAAAGAGAAGAGTACAATTCTGTATAACCTGATGACGTAGTACGCATAGAAACCTTAAGTAACCGAAATAAACAGCAGAAGACATTTTGCATTGTTTTCCTTGACAAATTTTCAAAAACTTTTTTTTTCAATTAACTTTGAATAAAATGCCTTCGTGTTGTGTACCCGGTTGTTTGATTATATTATTACTAACCGTCAAATATAATTTTTTCGGACACATCAGTAGATTTTAAAAGCGCCAACCTCTAGCATGAATAAGGATTTTTTTTTATTAAAAGGAAGGAAATCTTTTTCGGTAAAAAATAAAGAACTCTACAGAATTGTACTCTTCTCTTTTTAAAGTAGGGGTCTCGAATACAACACTTTTTCGGTCTCTATTAAATAAGCATAAGCGATCTAGTCTTATATATCTATGTCTAAATTTATCACAGTTCATGCGCGTGGAGCAATATTTATGGCTGTAACCCGGAAAAAAAATACGGATTTCGTCCGGCGAAAATGCTCTAAAATGTCCTTTGTCCGAAACGGAAAAGACTTAAATTGCTTGTTTTTTCATCTGGAAACTCTTTGCGATGCTGTTCAACAATTTGGGGCAACTACTGCTTTTCATCCTCTGATTTGGTGAGAGATGAGTTGAATGATGACGCCAGTGCAATTCCCCGCTCGGCACAGTCATTGACAACTTTCAAGGAAGAGACCACTGCTGTTGACTTCTGAAAGGATGCAAAGATATCAAATTCTGCAATTGATCTGTCTTCATGCTTAGTCAGCTTGAATTGATGACAGAAGAGATAAATCTTCATGATGTAGATTATTTTAGACATCCACCTTGCATAACGATAAGCTCATGGAACACGAAAAAAGCACTCCAAGGAGGGGGGGGGGGGATTCCTCCCAGGAAGATAATATTCAGAGTCAGAAGTTCTTTGTAATCTTAACGTGGAAAATATCTTGAGTTGTCTTTCATTTGGAGGATATTTGAACTAAATGTGATGACTTCTTCTTTTAATGGCTTGAGATTTTGCTCCAGTGGAACATCGTGGCATATACTAAGTTCTGCCTGGCCAAAACGTCTTGAATAGCAGCACATCCGGTCCAGTTGTACTACACACAAATGTCTTATTGAAGATGGCTGTGTTTGTAAACATACCATTGGCCAGTATGCTAAAATAGGGAAAGTACCTAGCTCAATAAACATTGGCATGTCCACTGGACAGTATACAAGCAAAGAAATAGTTCATGAAAAAATAGTACCAACTAACTGCCAGAGGCCTGTGTTTGTAAACATACCATTGGTCAGTAGGCTCAATTAGGGGAAGTACCTAGCTCAATGGACATTAGTTTGTTCTCTTGAAAAAATTCTACCGAATGTCAACCGGACGGCCGTGTTTGTAAACATATCATTGGCCAGTAGTCTACATTAGGGTAAGTACCTAGCTCAATAAACATTGGCATGTCCACTGGACAGTATACAAGCAAAGAAATAATTCATGAAAAAATAGTTCCAAATTACTTCCAGACAGCTGTGTTTTTAAACATACCATTGGCCAGTAGGCTCAATTAGGGGAAGTACCTAGCTCAATAAACAGGAGTTGTGCCAACTTCTATGCCAGTTAAATGAACAACACTTTTCGACCTAGTAGTCATAACTAAATGAATGATATTTATATTAGCCGCAACATTTGATCTTATAACACTTGATTTTTATAACTAAATTGAAATGCACTGGTGAAGCTGGCTTTTTATATGAAAATCAAAACCTCTAGAGATTTCTAGAATTTCCCGGAACTTCTCAAGTTTTTCAAGTTTTTCTAGTAGCTTATAATACCTTCTAGAGATTTCATATAACCTTTCAGAACCTTCTAGAATTTTATAGATTTTACTAAAAATTTCCAGAACCTTCTAACATTTTCTGTGTGCTTTATATATACATACTCACATTCAAAATTCATTCAAAATGATTTAAAAATTCAGTGTCGATGAGGCAGTACTAAATAAAGTCATACATTCATGAAATTTTTTCTCTGCTGTTTTGAAGTCATAGGAAACACAAAAATCAAAATGCTCCAAACAAATTTGACAAAAAGTTATTTTGGGCCACCCTTATATATATATATATATATATATATATATATATATATAAAGAGAATAGATGTAGAGATAGAGAGAAAAGGAAAAAGAGAAAGAGTGGCGTAAAAAAGATGGATAGACGCAGAAATAAGGTTAATAGATAAATAGATAGATAGATAGATAGATAGATAGATAGATAGATAGATAGATAGATAGATAGATAGATAGATAGATAGATAGATAGATAGATAGATAGATAGATAGATAGATAGATAGATAGATAGATAGATAGATAGATAGATAGATAGATAGATAGATAGATAGATAGATAGATAGATAGATAGATAGATAGATAGGTAGACTAAGATACATAGATACTCAGATGAATGACAGATACATGTGAAAATGATGTAAATTATTTTACATCATTCCGATAATGGAATAAAACACAGATTTCAAAATGTATCACGACCAAATGATATGACATTCCTTTATTTATTAAAGATTGAGACAACTACTCAACCATCTAACCGATACCACCACAAACGCTACCACTGACCAACAGAATAAGCATAACACTAACATAACTTTAGGAAAGGGTTCTGGATCATTGATATAATAAACTATGCCAGCAACTAACACCATAAAGACTACCGTCACCACTAAATCGGAAAAACAAACATCTGTGTCTAAATCTTGCCCTCCCATACATATGCATCTGTTATTCATATCTTGCATTATTGTATTAGTGTTACGGGTCCTTATATTGAAGATATTTGTAGAGGTTGTAATAAATCAGACAACACAAATCACGAAGTTAACTCCAGTGAAGTAACATCAAACAATCGTTTAATTCTTGAACATGAACTGACATAAAGGTAAATCCAGGAGGAGTACAATAGCAAACTGTAAATATGCATCCATCTACATAGACACCCAAAGCTAGACTAACTATAAAATAAAACATGTGCTCCCAACTGTCGGTTAATATACGTCATTTGTACCAAATGACGTATACACTAAAGCTCCCAATATTTACACTCAAGATGGCGGAATGACGCCATAGATACTGCGGTGGGCGGAGCCTAGCGAATTGCGTCATCAAACTTAGACTATATTATTTCTCCACATTTCTCCCCTCTACCTAAGCATGATGTAATCATGTAAAACCCAATACTAATACCGACAACAGTAAGCCACATGAAACAAAGTTCAACTAAGAACATATCCAAATCATCTTAACAACAACATAAATTATACAATGATTAATCAAATCAATATTGCATGGAAGCATAAATCAATACATGCAAACAATATAATGAATATCATCAATCATATATGCATAAACATATTGAATTAAATTCAAATTTCTCATCAATTTTTTTTTTCCGTCACTGATATTTATTATTTTATAATCTTTTTTTTTTCTATGTGACTTGTTTACTTTTTTTTTTTTATGTCACTTGTTATTCCATTCATTTTTTTTTTTTTTTTTCCATGTGACTTTTGTTTAGTTTTTTTTTTCATGTCACTAGTTATTCTTCATTATTTTTTTTTTCAGTGACTTCTCTTTTTTTTTTTATCATAATCATCAATTATTATTAAATATCATTATGTCATCATATAAACATATATGTGCAAACATATCATATAAACATATAATACATGTAACATAGACATTATGGTACACAGGATTTCTTACTGCCAAGATAATAGGTTTGTTGAGAACTTAAGCTCATTTCAAATGCAACGTGATAACGTGTCAGCAATAACGTTCTCTTTCCCAGGTATAGCCTGGACGATAAAATTAAAATCCTGCAGTAGGAGTGACCATCTGGCTACTTTATTATTCCCCAGCTTTTTGGAATTTATAAATGCCAGCGGCGCATGGTCAGTCCGAAGAATAAATTGGGCACCTAACAGATACCTTGCCAATTTTGTAATGCACCATGTGATGGCTAATCCCTCCCTCTCTATTGTAGCGTACCTTGTCTCTTGTGAGGTCAATTTACGACTGCCATATAGCACTGGGTGTAACACACCATTGTGGCTCTGTAACAGGGCCCCCCCTATCGCAACGGCCGAGGCATCTGTGGCCAGAACGAATTGTTTATTTATGTCAGGTAACTTTAATATGGGCCCCTGAGCGAAGGCGGTTTTAATAATCTCCAGGGCCCGTTGACATTCACCAGACCAGATGATTTTGTTGGGCTCTCCCTTTTTAGTTAGATTACCCAGAGGTTCCATTATATGAGCGAAATTCGGAATAAACTTCCGATAGAAATTGCATAAGCCCAAAAGACTGCGCACCTGTTTCTTTGATGACGGTTTTTCAATATTCAATATCTTTGACACTGATTCACCTATGGGTTTTATTATATTATTTCCCACTTTATGTCCTAAGAAAGTTACTTCCGTCAGTCCTATCTCTACCTTAGTCGGTCTCACTGTTAAATTATGTCTCTTTAAAACTGTAAAAATTTCTCTTAGACTCCTAACATGTTTATCCCAGTCCTCATGAAAAATACAAATGTCATCCAGGTAGCAAACAGTGTCTTGTCTATGGGAAAATAATTTGGCCATCATCCTATTGAAGGTGGCTGGTGCATTTACTAGCCCAAAACTCATGAAATTCCATTGGAACAACCCAAATGGAGTTATAAATGCAGTCAATGGTTTGGCTTCAGGGGTCAGTGGTATTTGCCAATACCCTCTTGCTAAATCCAGTTTAGAAAAATATTTAGCTCTGGCTAGCCTGGTCATTAACTCCTCAGGATTGGGCATGGGATACGAGTCCATAATGGTTATTTTATTTAACTGTCTATAGTCTACACACAGTCTGATGTCACCTGTCTTTTTCTTAACTAACACTATAGGAGCTGCATATGGTGACTCTGATGGTTCTATGACACCCTGTTTCTGTAACCCTTCTAACTCTTTCTTGATATAGTCGCGGTGATGTAATGAGAGGGTGTATGGTCTCAAACGGATAACCTTGTTTTCTGAGAGCTTTATGTCATGTTGTATTATATCAGTTTTACCCGGTCTATCAGAAAAAATATCTGTAAAGTCACCCAAAAGTGTCTTAATACTAACCAATTTGTCATGAGTTAGGTTATTTAATGCTATATCCTCCCATGTTTCCTTGTTTCCAACCTCAGGTCCCTCACAAGTCTGAATGTCAGCGTCAGGTGCATTTTCCTCCCTTAGCATGAAACAATTTTGAACCTGTCTCTCAGCGGTCTGAACTAATTCAATTGGTCTATTATAGTATACTTTCAACATGTTTATATGAAAGACCTTTAACCTATTTCTAATATTAATTTCATAATCCACGTCTGTCACCTTTCTAGTAACCTTAAAAGGTCCTTGCCACTTAATGAATAATCTATTGGTCTTGTCCGGTAATAAGACAAGTACATCTTCACCTGGTCTAATATGTCTGAGTTTCCTGTCTCTATTAACCCTCAATAATGTGCTTTTATTTTTTGTTAAAACATTTGATCTAGCCACATCACAAGCCTTTATCAGTCTCTGTCTTGTATCAATCACTAGCTCATAGGCAGTTCTTACGTCAGGGGATAAATCTTTCCTTATCATTAAGTCCTTAAGTAAAGACAGTGGACCCCTTGGATTCGCACCGTACACCATTTCAAAAGGTGAAAATCCTGTTGTTTCCTGTGGAATTTCCCTATATGCAAACAACACACAGGGTAACATGAGGTCCCAGTCTCTATATCCTCAGCCCTTATGAATTTCAGAGGCACCGCCTCTGGCCATCTGGAACATACATCCACCACCGTTAAGATAAAACGATGGCCTCTATTGGACAGCACTGGCATAGGTCCAATTATATCAATAGCTAATTTTGTGAACGGTCTGTCAACTACATCGGTTGTTTGTAATGGGGCTTCCCCCCTGGTACATTTGGGCCCCTTTGATTGACACAGGTCACACGTCCTAACATATCTCTTTACGTCTCTGGTAACCCCGGGCCAAAAGAATTTTCCTAAGATCCTATACTTGGTTCTAGTAACCCCCAAATGACCCGCTAAAGGTGAATCGTGGGCTGTCCTAAGAACTAATTTCCTATACTTCATTGGGACTATAAGTTGATTCACCGTTTTATTCATGTACTGTGTCTTTCTAACCCAAACACCTTTTTCTAACTGAATGATTTCCCTATCTCTAAATGATTTTTATCCCGGTTGATTAATTTTGACAATGACACGTCATTATGCTGTTCGGTAAAAAAGTTCTCTCCATCTATGGCGACCCTGTCAGACATCTCACCAACAGGAATGTCACTAGATTTAACATTGTCAGTCATGTGTGGATTAGGAAAGTTGACTACATTCTCTTCCCTTTGTATACTTTTTACTTCCTGAGTATTAATTAAGCAGTTATCTGTACTACTAATTGATGACTGATTATGGAGGTTTTCCTCCTTAGCCTGAGCCCTTGTCACAGCATTACAGTTTCTAGTAGGATCATTAAGTTTTTTCCATTCATCCAATTCCATGGAATCACACTCTATTACGCCCTCAATATTGCCCACTAATACGTCATAAGTTGGTTTCTCGATGACTAATGCTTCAACTAGCCCTGTGTAAAATGGACTTCTAAGATTAATGGTGGCTATGGGTAACTCATGTACCGTCCCATCAAATGACGCACATAGACCCATTCTTCCCGTGAATTCACTATCTTTCACCAATGATCTACGGACACACACGCACGTTGCCCCAGTGTCACGTAGCACCTTCACAGGTACATCACCCACGAACCCAGGGTAAAAATGTAAACCATTACCTCCCCCCTGAACTAACATTGCCTGTTGTACCCTATCTCTTTGTCTCTGTCTGGTCTTGTCCATGGTTCTGGTCTGTTGTCCTTTTCTCCCCTGACTATTTCCCCGGGACCAAGTGCAGTTCCTAGCATAATGCCCCCTGGCGTTACACAGATAACATAAACTATCACTAACTCCATTTCCCCTTTTGCAGTCTCGCGATCTATGTCCGGCTCTCCCACATGAGAAACATAATTTGTCCCCGTCATGTCGGTCACTGGATCTATTCCTGTTCCCAGGACTTAAGCTACGGCCACGGTTTGGATATGGTAAAGCTTTAGCAAAGCACAGCACATCCTGGTTATGGTCTGGTTCTAACTTAGATATGGGTTTTTCTGGATGTGCAGACCTATATTTTCTCAATAAATCAGTGACATCTTCTAAAGTTTTTGGCCCTTTTTCTTTCAAGAATGCCACTAAATCTTTATGGCACACATTAATTGCCCTATCTACTAAAATCAGTTCCCTTAAATCATGATAATCTTGTTTCGCCCCAGACAAAGCCACCCATCTATCAAAAAACAAACTAAGGTTGGTGATAAATAAATTGGGGTCTTCCTCTCGTGATGGGCGAATATTATTAAATTTTTCCCTGTAACCATCACATGTGTTACCATAAATCTTCATCAATGATTCTTTCACAACATCATAATTTTTTATTTCATTTTCATTTATTTAGTTTCAAACATACATCCAGGGCTTTGCCTCTTATGAATCCTAAAATTGACGCGGCCCATGTATTCTTCGGCATACCCGCACTAGTAGCTAGCATTTCAAACCTAGACAAGTATGTGTCCATACTGTCAACGCCCTCTGTAAAATAAGGTAATTTAAGTGATGTGGTCACTCTATCACCCGCTCCGTTAACTCCGGGGTTAGCTGACTGTCTATTGTTCTCAGACTCTAAGCGCGCCCTTTCGTTCGCGATTTCTTCCTTCCTCATTTCCCGTTCTGCGGCTCTTTCTTCCCTCTCTCTCTGTTTTTCTTCCCTCTCTCTCTGTTTTTCTTCCATCTCTTTCTTTTCCACCCTTTCTCTCTCTACAGATACCCAGGTTTGTAACTCTTGGCCTGTAAGGCCAAGTGCTTTACCAGCTTCAACAATATTTAAAATTGATGACATGGCAGTAACCAAAACCAATTATAACTAATAAATGAAAATGTTTGATACTATATATCATACAAAAAAAATATTCTTTTACGTCATCAACATACAAGTACTAAAAAAATAAATACAATATTCCTTTTCAAAAACCAGCAAATTAAATGTTTTGGCTGCTCAGGGTGGACCCTATTTTAACCTCTACTGTATTAAATACAGAATTCCACCAAGAACAACAAACAAATAATTACACCAGATTTCAATATTACAATATTCTAATTAATAAATATATTAAAAAAAATATGCCAACTTACATATAAAGAAATACACAATAGTAAATTCTGTTCCTTGACTTCGATGGTTGATCCTCGGTGATCCCGGTCCGCGATGTTCGATGTGGGGTTGACTAACACACGGGTTGATCCTTGGTGATCCCTGTCCGCGATGTTCGATGATCCTTGGTTGATCCTCGGTGATCCTATGGTGGGGTCCTCTGACGATGAGGAGGTGATTCGGCCCCGTCAGTATACAGCAACTCTGGCCACTTTAAGCAGTAAAGTTGGCCACTTCAGCAACAGTAGGGTTGGCCTCTTCAGCAAACAGCAAGGTTGGCCTCTTCAGCAAACAGTGGGGTTGGCCTCTTCAGTAGCAGCAAGGTAGGCCTCTTCAGCAGACGGCAAGGTTGGCCACTTCAGCAAACGGCAAGGTTGGCCACTTCAGCAAACGGCAAGGTTGGCCACTTCAGCAAACGGCAAGGTTGGCCTCTTCAGCAAACGGCAAGGTTGGCCTCTTCAGCAAACAGTAGGGTTGGCCTCTTCAGTAGCAGCAGGGTAGGCCACTTCAGCAAACAGTAACGTTGGCCACTTCAGCAAACAATATGGTTGGCCACTTCAGCAAACAGTAACGTTGGCCACTTCAGCAAACAGTAACGTTGGCCACTTCAGAACACAGTTTTCACGGCGCGCACCCAGGGTGGTGGCCGCCACGTAATTCACCGATGAATACTTAACCGGTAATTACAACGAGTCTTAATGTACTCACTCCGCTGCCCCTGAATCCAGCTAAGTCAGTCAGTTCAACGTTGGAGGTGCCAAATATATGTTACGGGTCCTTATATTGAAGATACTTGTAGAGGTTGTAATAAATCAGACAACACAAATCACGAAGTTAACTCCAGTGAAGTAACATCAAACAATCGTTTAATTCTTGAACACGAACTGACATAAAGGTAAATCCAGGAGGAGTACAATAGCAAACTGTAAATATGCATCCATCTACATAGACACCCAAAGCTAGACTAACTATAAAATAAAACATGTGCTCCCAACTGTCGGTTAATATACGTCATTTGTACCAAATGACGTATACACTAAAGCTCCCAATATTTACACTCAAGATGGCGGAATGACGCCATAGATACTGCGGTGGGCGGAGCCTAGCGAATTGCGTCATCAAACTTAGACTATATTATTTCTCCACAATTAGCTTTGTGTCTATTGACTGTTGTTTCTCTGTGCATTAGCTCCTCGCGTAAATACTTTGATTTCTGAAATAGTTCACGTCCATATGTCACATTCATGAATTTCACTAAGTCATACAGTGCGTTATACTGATCTTTCAGTCTTGAAATCTCTCTGGTCTTATTGTCAAACAAAACGATTCTGTAGTTGACTTCTTCAAACAGTTTCTGTATCTCTCCGGTTTGAACCCTGCACCAGTCCATAAACGTGCGACCGTCATCTTCATTGTCCAAGGCAAAGAGATCTCCACATGTCATGATTATGATTCCATATTTACGAAACACGTTATCACCAAACATCATCTTGACTACATCAGCAGCGTCTTTCTCTAGTTTAGAAAATCTGACACCGTACCTTATAACAAACGCGATGGCTGCAATGGCTCGCATGCGTTTAATCTTTATCCAAACATTATCCACTACACGCTTTACGTTCTCTGCAAAGTCTTCATCCATGTCTCTAACTCCTCTACATTCTTCGGCTATAATGGGACGGTTCGGTTGACGGAGATTTTTAATATTCTGTATGCAAAAAGATTTTCCCTTTCCAAATTTGCCGACCATAAGAATGTTCATTGTTGTAGACATATTAGCTGTTAAATAGTTCCAGTATTGTATATTAGTATATAATGGATGAAATAGAACAAAATCTTTAAAAAAAATGATTTTTAATTAATGATGTGTAAATATCATGTACATTTTTATAAGATTTAACTATTTGTAAATATCATGTTCCTTTTTTGTCAGGTTTAATGAATTGTAATTATCATGTTCCTTTTTATAAGATTTAATGATTTGTAAATATCATGTTCCGTTTTATAAGATTTAATTTAAAGTGCTTTGCCAGGGTGTTATAGTATATGTCGTGTTTCAAAAAAATCGTAAATCACTTATCACTTATTTATTGCATATATATATATATATATATCTAATGTTTCTTGACGTTTAGTCAATGTGATATTTAAACACTTGTGTATCCTCGATACCAAAGCGCTATTTCTAATGTTTGAGTCAAGTCATTCAAATCATGTAGACGGCGAACATGATTATTTACCTGTCAAATTTTATATAATGGGAGATGCAGGAAAATAATATATGGTATTGTTTACAGCGCTGGTTCGATATCGCTTAAGATAGGTGATTGAAGAAAAACAAAATAGTAAGAATAATTTCGATATGTTAGTCAAGAATATTTTGATGAAGTTCTCATTGCACTTGAAAAATGACTCTGTTGGCTATTTGTGTGTGTTATTGAAGTATTCTATATATGTGTACTTGAAATATTCTATATATGTGTACTTGAAGATTTCAAGATGTCTATTTGAAGTTTTCGAGATGTGTAATTGAAGTTTTCGAGATGTCTTATTGAAGTTTTCGAGACGTGTATTTGTAGTTTTCGAGATGTGTAATTGAAGTTTTCGAGATGTGTATTTGAAGTTTTCGAGATGTGTATTTGAAGTTTTCGAGATGTTTATTTGAAGTTTTCGAGATGTGTAATTGAAGTTTTCGAGATGTGTAATTGAAGTTTTCGAGATGTGTAATTGAAATGTAACAAAGAATGTAAATATAGCGTTGGCAACAAAAAATAATCTTAAATCCCCTAACAGGAGTAACATATTGCTCGATATTATGAATAGTCTCTTCACATAACATAAATGTGAAATATAAGTATGGTTAGCTTACAAAATGGGTTGAGAGGGGAGATAATCATTCGTAACATTAAAACGTAAAAATATATAAATTGAAAAAAAATACGTTTTCGTTAAACTAAAACTGAAGGTGTTTGTGTGTGTGTGAAGAAGGATGAGACGAAATCTCTTAGACTCTATAAACCACAAATGGGACGGTTTATATAGTATCCTTCTTTCATCCCCCAACATAGCCGATAGCGCATTTGCCATGGAGGCACCACGGGAGACAAAGCGGGGACTTAAGCCATGACCTGAAATATACATTGGTCACCGGAGATCGAACCAGGGGCCCTCAGTTCAACATTCGAAAGCTTTATCACAAGACCATCCGTTTCCCCTCCTTTAGGTATGTGAACGTCATTTGTTATTACAATCTATTTTAATGATAAAATTAAAACTTTGACAAACTCAGGACTTTATTTATTCCCAACTCGGTTTATTGAAATATCCCTTTAAATGACATTGATATATACATTGCCCAAAAAAAAGAAATAAAGCTGGAATTCAAAACTGGCTCACAAGCCTTAATTTTTATACATCCAAATTTTATATAATTAATTAGTAGCAGCTTCAGACTTAAAATATTTTGTTTTTTATTTTTTTAGTATTTCATCATAACTTTTTTTTCGATTTTTTTAAACTCATTCTCTTAAAATTTTAAGGAAAATGAAGCAATTAACAAGAACTGAGATGTTATACTGACAAGAACAAGCGAATATTAAATCTAATGTATTTTTATGTTGTTGTTTATTAGTAGTTTTCATATAAGGAAAATATTTTAAGTTCAGCTATTAAAAATTATATTTGTCAGTGTTAAACAGCTAATAAAAAAAGCTATTTAAACCGTAACATATAATAGAGCACATAATCTTACCTATAACCGAGACGTTCGCTGGGTCTTACATCTGTATACTGAACTAAATCGAAGCTACTCATACAAAGTCATACGATGTTGAACAATCCCTTGTTCAGTCAATTGCTTCATGTGAACAAACTTTATTAGCCATGCGCCGCTATCCAGCTATGAGATCTATTGAACAGACCTTGAAAAATTTCCTTTTAAAAAAAAATAAATTGATGTTTCATATGTGCACTGGGCGTATAAAGTGTTTGTTATTATTTCCATCGATGTTTTCTTTCAAAATATTCGTAAAAAATGAAACAGTCAATGAAGATTTTTTTTTTTTTTAATCTTATCCAGTAGTTAAAAAAATACAGTTTCTGCATCTAAAATAAATATATTTGTTACAGGCCCCACTCAACGAGACCCCCAAATTGTGAAGGGTCCCGAGAAGGGTAACCTGGGCTTGTGTCTAGGCGTATGAGGGCCGACTCAACGTTCGACCCGTATTTTATTTATCTTCCTGCCACTCACACAGTCTTCACAGCAATTAAGGTAAATCAGGTGACTATGATCAACTCAACAACGTCGTGGGTACAACAAATAAATGTTTATTCGGTACAAAGGCACCTGTCCGTATCGGAAGTCTGGTGGCCTTTCAAAGATATCAAAAATAATCCAAAAAGATAAGTAATGTGGTAATCCAATGTAAAATGATCAATAAATGGAGGGGCGTGTCCACCCTAGATCTCTCTCTCTATATATATATTCTCTATCTCTCTCTTCTCTATCTCCCTCTATATATATATCTCACTTTCTCTCACTCCGAGACACAGCAATCGACTGGGTATCACTAAGTCCGACTGCTATTCACAAATCGACTTGTCGAGGCGCCGTTCCCAGGCCGACTGTCTTAGAATCTATCTTTTACTCCGCTCAACACTTTCTCCCACGTGACCATTAGCCAATCAAATATGTTAACTGCTAATTCAAACTTTCAAACCAATGGTGGGGGGGGGGGGGGAGAAGGAAAGTAGTCCGCCGTAAAATAACAACTGGACATCCCGCGAGTCGCTGTCTCTTTGAAGACGCCGCCGTCCGGTGGCCAGGGAAGAATGTAACATGTTACTGTTACCCGTAACTTTGGTTCGCCGAGGGAGGATCGGTCCGAACACCTGGACGAGGGATGCAATTAACGGGGGTGGGGTGGGAACGGGGGGGGAACTAAGGAGCGGGAACGTAGATTTGATGTATAGTTTACTTTGATATACATATTAAAGATATTACTATTTTCACGTTAAGGGTTGGAGTAGGTAGTTTCGATAAATTAGTCACAACCTGTGACAATAATGATAGATTTTAATGTGGGCGGTCTTTATTGAAAATAAAAAAAAAAAATTATGTTTATAAACTATGCGGTAAGCAAAAGACAATTTATTGATCGGACAGTTTTTTTTTCTGTAAAGTGTATCAGTTGCTACATAATGCTTGAAGTGTATCAAAGTTTCCCATGTCTGTTGCTGCATGATGATTGTTGTTTATCAATGTTTCCCCATGTCTGTTGCTGCATGATGATTGTTGTTTATCAAAGTTTCCCATATCTGTTGCTGCATAATGATTGTTGTTTATCAAAGTTTCACATATCTGTTGCTACATTATGTTTATCAAAGTTTCCCATGTCTGTTGCTGCATAATGATTGTTGTTTATCAAAGTTTCACAAATCTGTTGCTGCATTGTGTTTATCAAAGTTTCGCATGTGTAAAAGATAGTAAGTAAATCGATCTTTAAGACAGGAAATGTTTATATACAGATACAGAAATGTTTATATACAGATACAGAAATGTTTATATACAGATACAGAAATGTTTATATACAGATACAGAAATGTTTATATACAGATACAGAAATGTTTATATACAGATACAGAAATGTTTATATACAGATACAGAAATGTTTATATACAGATGTAGAAGCAAACAAAACAAAATTTAAAACGTCCCAATCTCTGTAGTTGCTGTATATAATTTGTCATTTTCGGTTGTCACTTGTACAATCCTATAAAAGGACCATCAGGGCAGATGAAGTGAAGAATGTACGTGTTTGTGTAATCATGGCATATACAGGAATTGTGTGGTTAGCACAACGCCCAGCCGACTTTACTTCCCCAGCTTCAGACAGGCACCCGTTATTAAGAGCCCATCTTATTATGATAGACAGCCGCGTTTCACTGGCAAAAAGTGTTTTTATGAGTGTGTTTTATGAGTGTGTTTGTATGAGTGTGTTTGTTTGAGTGTGTTTTATGAGTGTGTTTGTATGAGTGTGTTTGTTTGAGTGTGTTTTATGAGTGTGTTTGTATGAGTGTGTTTTTATGAGAGTATGTGTATGAGTGTGTTTGTATGAGTGTGTTTGTATGAGTGTGTTTGTGTGAGTGTGTTTGTATGAGTGTGTTTGTTTGAGTGTATTTTATGAGTGTGTTTGTATGAGTGTGTTTTTATGAGTGTATGTGTATGAGTGTGTTTGTATGAGTGTGTTTGTATGAGTGTGTTTGTGTGAGTGTGTTTGTATGAGTGTGTTTGTATGAGTGTGTTTGTGTGAGTGTGTTTGTGTGAGTGTGTTTGTGTGACTGTGTTTGTATGAGTGTGTTTAGTTTATTAAGGAAATGGGGATTACTTCCTTCAACTGCGAGAAAATGTATCAACATATGTTTATTTACGAAAGGAAATGGTTTATCGAATTGTTGATAATAAAACCTCTTTACATGAAATATACAAAATATGAAATTACCACTGACAAAAACAAGACTAAAAGAAATATTCAAATAATAAATAATACGTATCATTTTTATTTATACCTGGTCTGTTTAAAACATGTATATATCATTGGAAGGCATTAGATATGTGTATATTATTGGCATATATTAGATATGTAAATAGTATTGGACGATATTAGATATGTATATATCATAGGAAGATATTAGATATGTATATATCATTGGCAGATATTAGAACCTAGCACTTTACCAGAAACTAATTGTTTTGAATATTAATCAACCTTCTTGTAATTGAAGGATTACATCATCACAATTTATAGCGAGTCACTTGGTCAAGGTAAACAATATAAAAAAGACGAACCAGTCTCAAAACAATATGTATTTGGTACATCTGGTAAAATGGACTTGGCAAACGAAAAATCAAGTACTTAAAATGATTAAATCAAGAATTTGTCATTGGCGATGATTATCTTACCATTTCTTATTAGATGTTCTTTATTTCCTTGTTCTGGCTTGCAATAGAGGGGTTCAGAAGCGGTTTTTATGGTGTATTTCATTCATTCCCACCATGGCCGATGGTGCAATGGCTATGGAGGTATGGGCGTGTTCAAGGGGGGGGGGAGCAAGGGGGCATTTGCCCCTCCCCTACATTTTGAAAAAAATTTTATACAAGGGGGGCATTCCCCCCCCCCCCCCATATTTCGAAAAAAATGTCATAAAGTTGTAACAATAAAACTGAACCAAATTTCCTGAAAGTTTATTACATTACATTATAATAACTAAACAAACAACAAATGTACCCCAAACCTAACCTCTAACAGCAGAAAGTAATTAATGTGCAACTTGCTTGCTTTTCTAGATTGTTCTAAATATTCCAGTTGTTTAACAATTTCTGTCACATTTTCAGCAAAAATCCGCAACCTTTTATATTTATGTGTCCATCTAGTTTCACATAGCCAAAGAACATTTGGAGTTAGTTTTCTTCGCTGATTAATTTCTCAGAAAAAAAATATAATGGACTTAATTTTTCCTATTGTGTTTCGCACAGCATTCACATTATTTAAATCGTTCACGACAAGATATAATTTATGTGAACTGCAATGTACAATGGCTGCTTTTGGGTCTTTTTTTCGAATTATTGCTTGGGCTGTTCCTTCTTTACTTGCCATTGTAGAACATCCGTCTTATCCTTGAACAACAAAATTTGTCATATCTAATCAGGCCCGTAGGTGCGGGGGGGGGGGGCAGTGGAGTCTGGCCCCTATGCTTGTTTGCTATACTTAGTAAAATTTATTTCCTGTCCCCCCCCCCCCGTGCTATAGCTTGGCCACTGCTGTAAAATTTTCACGCTACGGGGTTGTATCTAATCCAAATTCTAATGAATTTGTAACTATGGTGTTCTTTGACAAATCTAACACCAAGTGACATCTGCTCAATGTCTAAATTTATATTGTCTTGTCGGTAAGTATAGAAATTGCAACTGAATTCTTTGCTTCACGAACAATGTATTCACGCAAGAGAGACCCACATATTTCGATCATAGTGTTTTATGTAGTTTCCGACAGGCCACCTGACAGAAATTTCGGGCACCTGGGCAAAGCTGTCACGGCCCTCTTGTGCTGATAATAATATTTTCAAAAGTTGATTGGTCGACTCAGTCCGGGCCCCTAAAATTCGCCTGGCCCATGGGCATTTGCCCCCGGTACCCTCACTCTCGGCGGCACTGGTTGCCCAGATATACTTAGCACTACAAAAACCAATTGACAAATGATTACCTAGAACTTCATCTCCAGAATCAACACGAAACTCTAACAGGTCGTAAAAAATACCAGAATGTTATTCTTTTCCACGCAGTGCCAAATCATGTATGCCGCAAAAAAAAAAAAAGATTGTAGAAATGGATGGACCCAGTTTGTTGCAATTTTCTTGAATTTGTCTTCTAAATGATGAGTTCAACTGCTCATCTATAAAAACTGCTTTGGGTACCAATAGTGCAACAAAATAGCTTAAATCTTTAATAAAAGTATTTGTGCCATGTGCTTTGCATATGGCCACGTGCATCTTCTTTGTAATCTTTTAATTGTGTGCATGGTTTGATGCAGCCCCGTTGCGTGAAAATTCTACAGCATGGGCCAGGCAATAACAGGGGGTCAGGTAATGCATTTTACTAAGTAGAACAAATAAGCAGAGGGGGCCAGACAAAAATCAGAGGGGGCCAGGCCCCCTGCCCCCCCCACCGCACGCTACGGGCCTGGTTTGATGACAAATGCTCCCTGAACTCCTTGAATTACTTTCTGCGAAAACAACACGCACAATTTGCAAAAGCCACCTTTTAACATTTGCAATTTTACAACACACGATGAATAGTTTGATAACCAAGCATATCTAAAGTCTCTGTTTCCACCACTGTCAGCTCTAAAAATCATATTTTTATCAGGGGTCGAACAATCAAGGATCAGCAGCAAATTCAACTCATTTGAAAGGTCGTATGTCAAGACATACCTTCCAATATCTACTTTAGGAAATGAAGAAGTGACAGCGACAATAAAATTAGAAATAGTTTATTCAGTTGTGTCTGGCTGTTGAACTTGTACTGTTGTCCTCAATGCATGTGATAATTCAGATACAGAAAACGCCCTAAAATCCTCTAATAAAGGCTTTTCGGAATCCCGCGATTGCTCTACTTTTCGTTTTATTGAGCATGTACATTTATTTTCTGATATCCATCTTTTCATATTAATTTAGAATAAATTAAATAATTCACTCAGTGGCAGACGATTATAAATACTTGTGCTTTTTGTCAAAATATTTCAATTTTCAAAACATTTTTTTATGTAAATATAAATAATTAATGTTAACTTGGATTTAATTGAGAAATAAACCTGTATGGCATTGTCAGTTAAAATAAATAACGTATTTTTTTGCCCCCCCCCCTCTGGAAAAATTCCTAGCGACGCCCATGTATGTAGGCACCACAGAAGACATAACGGGGGACTTAAGCCATGACGGGAAATATAAATTGGTTCTCATAGGACCTACAGGTTGTCAGTCGAGCGCTTTACCGCACGACCACCCGTCCCCTCTCAGGTCTTCGGTCGCGCCCGCCGTTTATTCAAGCCCCCGGCCCGCAGCTGTCATTTTTAAAATTATTTGATCATCTACTGTTATGGAAGTACTAGAATCAGGTTGACGGATTGATTTCTCAGTATTACTTGTTTATAAATTTTCTTCACTTAGCCACTGATATTCTTAGCACTGTGTTCCTAGTATCTTGCCCAACCGTCTTGTTCTATATATATATAGTCTTATTAAACTCATCTCCGTAATCCATTGGTATGACAATAACTGTACTAAATATAGTGTTGGGGCTGAACACGTCACTTTAAGCGTCTGTAATACAACACATGCGGATCAAAAATGTAAGCATTGATGTTGATTCATTGGCGAAATGAATTTCTGTGCTTGTCATATTTAACCTAGAGACGCACAAAAGCAATGACCTAATTAAGTAACAGACGTGTAATGACCTAATTAAGTAATAGACAGTGTAGTGACCTAATAAATAAATAGGCCTGTAAAGACCAAGTAAAGTAATAGACCTGTATTGACCTAATTAAGTACATTTTCCAGTTGCGTACCTAGGGGGGGGGAGGGGGGGGGCGGTGGGTGCGGTCCGCACAGGGCGGCACTTTTTATTACTTTTTAGGGGGGGCGGCAAAATGTATAGATTAAATTGAAATACCTAAATGAGAGGGCGGCAAAATCGTCTTCCGCCCTGGGCGGCCGATACCCACGCTACGCCGCTGGATTTTCTTATTTTAAGATTTCCTTGAAATGTAAGAACCTTGTGATTTTGTCAGGTCCTGGTTAAAATCCCCAAGTCCACCCAGATCTAAATGGGTGCCTGACTTTAAGATGGGGGAGTCAAGGCGGCTGGGCGTTGTGCTAACCACACAATCCCATTTAATGCCGAGGTTAGCGAAACCGATGAATCCTACACTTCATCTGCCCCGATGAGCCTTTGGCGGCTTAAGGGAGCTTTCTTTTAACTTTTAAAATTAAATTGAAACAAAATACTGGTACACAATTGTGACTTCTAAAAAAAAACTGGGTCAAAAAGCAGAGCATTGGCCTAGTGTTATGTAGGTCAATAGTTGATGTCTCAATATTTCATAGTGTGAGCTGCATGTTATATGTTAAAAAAAGTTTGATTTTTTTAAGGTAATTTAAAAGATATTTTACCGTGATTAGGTAGAACCCTATAGAGACAGTTATCGAGCAACACAATAAATGCGTGGAAAGGGAAATAGATGTTGTGGAAATAGATGTTGTGGAAATAGATGTTGTGGAAATAGATGTTGTGGAAATAGATATTTTTGGAAACAGATGTGGAAATTGATGTCTTTAACCAGATTAGCTAATTCCTTTACGTTTATTCGAATGCGTATCTAAAAAAAAAATAAATTACCAATGTTTGCACAAATGTTTTACAAAATCAAATTTATTTTTAATGTAATGAAAAATAGTGCATTGAAAATATTGGAATGAAGTACATTGAAAGTTGTTTTTGTATTTGAGTTAAATAAAAAAATAATATTGAGATATTTAACTTCAAACACGAAACAGATATTGAACATAAAAAAATAATTTGAACGGCGAGAAATCCAATTTCAAAAATAGTTTACAGCGTCACGCCGAGTATGATAATGATAATTATAAGCATTGTGACAACTAATGCAATGATAACTTTATCCGTTCTTGTCACTCTCCTTCCCAAGAGATGTTGGTTTTCTGCATAATCCGGCACTTGGGGGTTGGGGTTATCAGGCATAGGTCGTCGTCTCTCTTCTCTTGAGATTAATATCCTGCGCCCACTAGCCGCACTCACGAAATGTTCGAACGTGTAATGTCCGTCAATTTCACTGACATATCGATTGAGAAGAGCGAGCTGGGAAGTCAGCTGACCATTATCACGTGTCATGTTATCAAATAGAACAACTCTGTTGTTTACCTCCTGAAATAAAGTCCGTATATCACCAGTCTGTTGACTACACCAACGTTCGAACGATCGGCCGTCTGTTTCTGCGTCATTCTTAAATTGATCTCCGTAGGTCATTAGTATAACCCCAAAGGTGCTGTACGCATTTTGTCCGAAAATGGATTTAATATCATCCGCTGCGTCTTTCTCTTGTTTGGTGAATCTGACTCCGTACTTTATAACATGCACGATAGCCTTCACCATGCTGTGATATTTGATTAGTTTTTCTATATTGTTCACCGCAGTTTGAATGTCCACTGTACGGTCATCCCCCCTGTCCCCGACACCGGGACATTTCACGGCATTAACGTTCTTGCCTTTAAGGGTTGTTCTGTCAATGGATTGGATGCATGAGGACAACCCGTTCCCAGATCTACCGACCAGAAATATGGTATTCATTCTTGTATCGTTTCCTGACCGTAGATTAAAAAAAATGCATAGCATGGGATTACTTTGATTGATACATGGATAAATAGATTCAGATATACAGACACACCGCAATAAATCAACACCACTTATTTCTACACAGCAAAAACAAATGCAAACCAAGTTCACAGACACACCAAAATAAATGCACACCACTTATTTCTACACACCGAAACAAAGGCACACCACGTTCGCATAAACTAAATCAAAAAGACGTACACACTAATACAGGAAAATAGCCTCGTACACAGGCAAACGAAACAAACTCAAACCACTTACACAGACCAACCAAACAAATACAAACCGTGTGCAGGCAATTCGCCACGCATAATCATTACGTCCACCATCACATCACGTACTCATACACATACATATTAACACTACGAACACGTATATATAACAACAAATAATGAACTGAAACATGAATTATGTACACACACACACAAACCTTCGAAGAAACTCATAATGGCATTTTAAGTAACTTTTAATAACATTTAAAATCTACACCAACTTTTGAATGCTTGCAAAAAAAATGTGTAATAAATGTGTGTGTAAACTTAATTAAAATCAGTAGTCTTACCTGTGTTCAATGTATTATATGCCGTTATAATCTACTTTCTATACATTGATCTTCTAATGGTTTTATTTTCTTATCTAACAAAATGCATACCTTCAGCAAATTCTAGAACTGAACTAAGGACCAGTTACACAAGTTAATGGAAACAACGTTTATATTTTGAAGAAAAAAAGGTCCCTTTATATACAATCAATATTTTTTCCTGGAAAGCGAACTCTGTAATGTGTTTGGCGGATGTATTTCTATGCGGAACGTTCTTTTTTTTGGCAGAAAAATGTCCAGGTGTTTGGATTCACTTTATATCGATGTTTTTCCAAATTATATCGTTGTATTACCTGGTCTAAGAGAATACTACCATGATCTATCAGGTGGGAAGATCATTGGTGTATTCTGATCTGTCAGGTGGGAAGATCATTGGTGTATTATGATCTGTCCGGGGGGAAGATCATTGGTGTATTATGATCTGTCAGGTAGGAAGATCATTGGTGTATTCTGATCAGGGAAAAAAATTCGTGTGGATGGATGGTTTGGCTTTATACAAATGCATTCCCAAATTATACCGTTGTATTACCTGGTCTAGGAGACCAATAAATACCATCATCTGTTCGGAGGGGGGGGGGAGATCATTCGCCAGGTAAAAAAAAAAATTGTGGACGGTGACAGTGGTAACAGGTAGAATTGGCACACAGTACTCTTCCACTCTGTCCAACCTAATGCACATTGTCGCTGTCTGCCACTTCTGGTAGTGGGGTATGGCTCAGTAACCATCTCCCGTGGTTCAAGAAAAAAAAGAATATCGCATTGCCACTGTGGCCGATTAGCATTTCACACACCTTCCTGTTCTAGCTAGTGCTGAGGACGTGCTAAAACCCCTTTCTCTACCTTGCCGGCTGATGTAATCGGACTCACGTACCTTTCTCTACCTTGCCGGATGATGTAACCGGGCGCGCGAACATTTCTCTACCTTGCCGGCCGATGTAACTAGGTGCACGAACCTTTCCCTATCTTGCCGGCTGTAGTAATCGGACACACGAACCTTTCTCTTCCTTGCCGGATGATGTAATCGGGCACACGAACCTTTCTCTACCTTGCCGGCTGATGTAACTGGGCGCACGAACCTTTCTCTTCCTTGGCCTCTGATGTAATCGGGCGCACGAACCTTTCTCTACCTTGCCGGCTGATGTAACCAGGCACACGAACCTGTCTCTACCTTGCCGGCTGATGTAACCGGGCACATGAACCTTTCTCTACCTTGCCGGCTGATGTAACCAGGCGCACGAACCTTTCTCTACCTTGCCGGCTGATGTAACTGGGCGCACGAACCTTTCTCTTCCTTGCCGGCTGATGTAATCGGGCGCACGAACCTTTCTCTACCTTGCCGGATGATGTAACCAGGCACACGAACCTGTCTCTACCTTGCCGGCTGATGTAACCGGGCGCACGAACCTTTCTCTACCTTGCCGGCCGATGTAACCAGGCACACGAACCTTTCTCTACCTTGCCGGCTGATGTAACCAGGCACACGAACCTTTCTCTGCCTTGCCGGATGATGTAACTGGGCGCACGAACCTTTCTCTACCTTGCCGGCTGATGTAACCGGGCGCACGAACCTTTCTCTGCCTTGCCGGCAGATGTAACTGGGCACACGAACCTTTCTCTGCCTTGCCGGCTGATGTAACTGGGCACACGAATCTTTCTCTACTTTGCCGGTCGATGTAACTGGGTGCACGAACCTTTCTCTACCTTGCCGGCTGATGTAATCGGGCACACGGACCCAACCGTACTGTTGACATAACAACACTCACGCTAACTGATTTTTAGCTGTTTTAACAGATTACCACTTGCAACCATGATACTCCAGAAATTTACATAATGCTTCTATTGATGAAACGAGTAGTCTGAAATAACCATAAAAATAGTGCATATATATCATTTTTTTCGTCATTTGTGGCATGGCAGTAATGCATACATTATCATCCCATTATCGGTTGATGTTGTTTGTTATCAATACTTGTATTATATAATATTGTTCCAATTTTTATTGGCTGTGATGGGCGGGTGATTGGGCGATGAGAAGCGCTACGCTGTAAAAGTTTCCGCTACATCTCCCGTGGTGCCTCCATGGCCATTGCACTATCGGCTATGGTGGAGATGAAAGATGGGTGTCATAAAAATCGTCCCGTTAGTGGTTTTTAGGATCTAATAGATTTCATCTCTTCCTTACAGCGACTTCACACACACACACACACACACACACATTGAGGCAGATGAAGTCCTCACTTCATCTGCCCCGATTAGCCCTTAGGGGCGTGGCTTGATGGAATTGTATTTTAATTCTACTACAGGGCATATGCTATTTTAATACAATTAATACGTTAAAAATAAATAAAGCTTATCAAGTATAAAATGTATAAACTGGACAAAAAAATGTTATTATAATAAACCTTTAAAATGAATAGATTGGGGTGGGAAAGGGCACATAGAAAGAATGGAAAACAACGGATGTCCAAAGGCAATATGTAAGGCAACACCCAGTGAGAAAAGGCCTAAGGGCAGACCAAGAAGCAGATGGTTGGAGGAAGTGGAGAAAGACCTTAAATTCATAGGAGTGAGAGAGTGGAGGAAGAAGACCATGGATCGAGAACAGTGGTGAAGAGTAGTATGGCAGGCTAGGGCCCTAAATGGGCTGTAGAGCCAAAAAAAGAAGAATGTACCTTTAAAGTTGGAGTCTAAGTTCACAGGTTGCCTTATGTAGGCCTTCTGATTGACCCAATAGAATTCAACTTATCCAGATTGCACATCGTCAATTTAAATTGATATTTCCGAAAGCCTCCATATTTGTGTATCATTCTATTGTGTTTCGATATTTAATTAATCAAACCAAAATAACAAAAAATCTTAGTCATTAATGACTTTTTTTTTATATACAGTCGATTCCGCTTAATTGGGACACATCGGGACCGAGGCTTTTTGTCCCAATTAAGCGGCTGTCCCAATGAAACATACAAATTTACCATTGGCTTCTTGGTTTGGTTTCTTTGAGATTTGTCCCAAATAAGCGGCTGTCCCAATTAAGCGGTGTCCCAATTAAGCGGAATCCACTGTATAAGCGATGTGCTATCGTTGTGATATTTAGTCAGTGACGAAGACTGCTAGGTTTTTTTTTTATGTCCTAGATAAATAATCTGACAGATGCCTCTAAAAGCATTAGATATAATTGGGATGATTGATTCTTTACAAGAGGTGGGGGTGGTCTCTTTAGAAGTAAAGGGTATATATGGGGGTCTAATAATATGAACAGCCGTTTCTATAATATTGAAAACAACAGGCATGATTGAGGTATAAACATATTTAATAAAATATCTAGGTAGATTTTTCTGCCGATAACATAAATCCCATATTAACATTCAGTGTTTACAGCTGGAGGGATATTTGAATCTTGAGCTTCACGAATTGGTCTAGCATAAGTACCCACTACCACCATAGTGAGATTTGTACACGTTTATTTCTTAGTCTAGCCTGTGTACCAATTACCATAGTGAGGTTTGAACACATTTATTTCCTCTAACTCTCCATTGTACACACTTATAATTTTTAACCGATATAATAAGATCCCTGAACCAATCCATAAAACGATGCACATTAGTATCCAAAATCTTATGTAAGATATCCACCATGCAATAAGAAGTAGAGCTATAAAAATCACTAGCCAGCCGATCGATTGAATGAGTTGTCTTGAGCAATAGGTCACATTGGTCAATACGTCAGTCGTGGTGGTGGTGATATTCTCCGGTATATCAATATCTGCATATCTTTTGACTGTTTCAACTTTTCTTGTCAGTGATTTTCGCCCAGACTTCGCTTTCTTAAACTGCACATTTCCGTACGTCATAGTCATACTGCTCAAAATATCATACAGTCTATCATATTGCTGTTCGAGTTTGGAAATGTCTTTAGTCTTATTGTAAAACAAAACAATTCTGTAATTGACTTCTTCAAACAGACTCTGTATGTCTCCAGTTTGGTATCTGCACCAGTCCATAAACGAACAACGCCCATCTTCATGATCCATGTCAAATAGATCCCCGTATGTCATCAAAATAATTCCATAGTTAAGGAACACATCGTCACCTAGCATTGACCTCACGGCATCCACAGCGTCTTTCTCTTGTTTGGTGAATCTGACTCCGTACTTCAAAACAAACACAATAGCGTTAAATCCTCCAAGTACGGAACAGCTATTCATAATGCTCGCCATATTTTTCTCAACAGTTCCAATGCTTATTGTGAGATCCTCCCCAGTGTCACCAACTCCGTTGCATTTTTCAGCAATGATAGCACGATGTTGTCTTTTGACTTTAGTAATGCTGGTTACACAAGATGATTTCCCGTTGCCGTCCCTGCCGACGAGAATTGTTCTCATCGTCGTCATGGTAGATGTCTCGATATCTGGAAATATTTCAAGTAAATGTTAATCAAAATGTGCGTCTTTTGTTTTAAGCCATCTAACACCTACTCTAGATAATAATATGAATGAAAATAATGTTTAAGTATAACAAAAATATTATTGTAAAAGTAATATTACTTTTTTTATTAACATAACTTGTGAATGTCAATATCTTCTAACAATGTTTGTTATATTTTGTGTCTCCAACCACTGGACATATTTTAGTATATGATAAATGGGTTGAGAATCTATAAGTGCATAATTAAAACTCTACTTTATCTTTATGTTACAAATCTAAAATAAATAAATAATTTATTTGAATTGCAATGTAAAAAGGTGGATTTATCTACATATGACATTGATGGTGAACCTATGGCCCGTGTACATCAGCCGGCACGCAACTAAATTTTAACAATTCCTTTAATTTTAATTGGAGTGTTGGTACTTTGCTATAACTAAGTGGTATTTTGGTTGAATTTTGGGCAGGGGGCACCAAAAAGAGTTCTCCACCACTGGCCTATGACATTAACGACTCGTTTATTCTCTTTTTTTTTTTTGTCAAAGTTTTCACTCACAGATAGGTCGCCAAATCGAACAGTTTTTAAATTGAGAGCCACTAAATGAATTGATATTGTCATCGATTTAGTTCTTATTGAATATTTACAAATATTATTATAATATCGAAAATGCTAAAACTAGTCGGAGTGGGGGTAGGGGGGGAGGGGGGTAGGATAGTTGTCTTTGTTGTAAACTACAGAACCGTCTACCACATTAGAAGACCTATATATTAAAGGAACAATACATATTGGATAGATCAATAAATATTTGAATGAGTGTGGCTTAAAAATTATGACTGTGGATTTAAGTGAGTAAATGTATTAAAAACACAGCAACAACAATTTTAAATTAGGATTCCACTTCTTCCACCCTCGTTACAGTAGCCTCCAATAAGATTTCCTAGCTAGTATCATCATAGTTTCAGTAGCCTCCAATAAGATTTCCATAGCTAGTATCATCATATTTCAGTAGCCTCCAATAAGATTTCATCATATTTCAGTAGCCTCCAATAAGATTTCCCCATAGCTAGTATCATCATATTTCAGTAGCTCCAATAAGATTTCATCATATTTCAGTAGCCTCCACAAGATTTCCTCATACTAATATCATCATATTTCAGTAGCCTCCCAACGATTTCACCATTTCTAGTAGCTCCAATAAAATTTCCCCATAGCTAGTATCATCATATTTCAGTAGCCTCCAATAAGATTTCATCATATTTCAGTAGCCTCCAATAAGATTTCCCCATAGCTAGTATCATCATATTTCAGTAACCTCCAAGATTTGATTATATTTCAGTAGCCTCCAATAAGATTTCCCATAGCTAGTATCATCGCTATTTCAGTAGCCTCCAATAAGATTTCCCCATAGCTATCATCATATCTTCAGTAGCCTCCAATAAGATTTCCCATAGCTATATCATCATATATTTCTAGTAAATTCCAGTAAGATTTCCCCATAGCTAGTATCATATCAGTAGCCTCCAATAAGATTTCCTCATAGCTGGTATCATCATATTTCAGTAGCCTCCAATACTTCCCCATAGCTAGTATCATCATATTTCAGTAGCCTCCAATAAGATTTCCCCATAGCTAGTATCATCATATTTCAGTAGGCTCCAATAAGATTTCCCCATAGCTAGTATCATCATATTTCAGTAGCCTCCACTGATTTCCCATAGCTAGTATCATCATATTTCAGTAGGCTCCAGTAAGATTTCCCCATAGCTAGCATCATCATATTTCAGTAGCCTCCAATAAGATTTCCCCATAGCTAGTATCATCATATTTCAGTAACTTTCAATAAGATGCCCCCATTGTAACGTATTTTCAGTCGAGACATCCTGTTACATGTTCAACACAAGTTGTTCCCCAACTTCGGAAATTAAAAAAATAAACAACAACGTTAAAAAACCAGTTTTTTTTTCGTTTCACTTCTATGCGGTCAAGAAAGAATACAAATGTAGGTTAGTGATTTTTTTTAAAGGAAATTCCAGATCCCAGTGACGTACAAGAAAGATAATCTCTGAAAAAAAGTAGTTCATCTAATAATACCCTGACATGAACATTTCACTATGACTTTAATGTGCTGTTGTTTTGTTTTCTTTTATTTATCCTGATTCTGTTCCATGTTTTATATTTCCCGTAGTTTCTTTCCATATTGTCCTCCCCCATTTCCGGTCTGTCTGCCCCCTCTCTCCTCCCTCCTAAATCTGCCCGAGGACACCTCTATTTCCATTTCTATCGATTCATTTTTATTTCTTAGCTCAGTTTAGCTTTTTATACCCTGCCCTTCTTGAGTTGTAACGTTACACACTCCACCTGTATACATATAATCACTTGGTCAGACAAATTTATTAGGACAGCTGACAGATATAATAGAAGGTGAGGCGATTAGACTCAGTACTTTTTTTTTAAACGATTACAAACAAATCTTCTCATGACACAATAATCATCTGTAGCTATGACCCTGTGCTCAATTTAATGTGGCTGCTTCTTCAGTTCTCCCGTGGTATCTCTACTGTCAATACCTAGCGATGATCTTGACTTAGATGTAGAATGGACGGTGCAAGAGCTGTTGTCGCAATAGCTACAGATTTTGGTAATGAGGGCAAAGAGATGAGTACCTCATACTAATATTTGGATCTCACTGATATAACAATTTCAGTTGCCTATCACAGGGGTGGGCAAACTACGTCCCGCGGGTCGATTGCGGTCCGGCAGAGTATGTTATGCCGACCGTATGCATGTACATATTGCTATCCTCTGCGTCGATGTTAATTTTTTCTTGTTTAGAGTTTTTGCAATATTTTTGAAATTTTATTTCGACTATTTGGATTCAAATGCCAGGGATATTAAATCGGTTTTGTGGCTCCAGAATGTTAGTGATTACTAGCACATTAATTGTAAACATTCCTATTTGCAACTGCTTTTAATTAAAAGCAAAAAAGACTTTCTGATTTAACCATGAGTGCTGCCAAAAAAAGAAATATTGAGAATGAATGTCATGTTTTAAATGACGAATGGACTGCTAAATACTGTTTCCCAGCGTTGGAGAAACTGTCTACTTCTCAGACATGAGTGTGTGAGCGTTCCTAAGAAGTACAACTTAAGAAGACACCACCAAACAAAACATCATCTATTCAGAATGAACTCAATATATGACACTGTTCCAATTGTCTATCAATATAAACATCATCTGTTCAGTTATCGTATATAAACATGACACACAAGATATGACACAGTTCCAATTGTCTATCAATATTAATATCATCTATTCAGAAAGACCACAAGATATGACACACAAGATATGCACATTGGTTCCAATTGTCTATCAATATTAACATCATCGGCCTAGAAAGACCACAAGATATGACATAGTTCCAATTGTCTATCAATATAATCATCTTATACTTACATGGACATAATACCAGAACATATTTTACCGATATAATAAGTTGGCCAGTGAAGAAATTTTGTCTCATAGAAATCTCGAATCATACACCATATTAGAGTCACTTCAATTACTTGTAGTTATTCCTAATGACAGAGGCATTTACTCTGCAAAAGAAAGAAATGATTAGTAATTCAGTAAGACGTCATTAGTTCAGTCTGTTCTTCTCGTTGCCATGAAAACAATAAAAATCGAGAAGAAACCATGATATTTTTTAAACCACCATAGCTCACTTCGTAATTGAGGTTATCAATATTACTTTGAAATTTGATAGTTGTCTTTGAAGTACTCATCTTTCCACATTTAAATATAATAACAGCTTAGTTAGGTTTAAAGTTTAGACTTTATTTCAAGAACAGTGAAGTAAAAACTTTAGCAGGGAAGGGCAACAGCGGACTTAAAGACAACAAGCAGCCTTTCAAAATAAATAAGTTCAGCGAGAATAAATGTTGTGTGACCTTTTAAACACATTGATCACACAAATTCTCCATGAATCAAACACCCTAGCACACACACTCACAAAGCCTAGCAAATACACTCAAATCAAAATACACATTTAGAACGGTTGGTGGTTGTGCATCAAAATAATCAAAGTGGAGTACTATCAAAGTGGAGTACTTTCAAGGTGGAGTACTATCAAAGTGGAGTACTATCAAAGTGGAGTACTATCAAAGTGGAGTAATATCAAATTGGAATACTATCAAAGTGGAGTACTATCAAATTGGAGTACTATCAAATTGGATTACTATCAAAGTGGAGTACTATCAAAGTGGAGTACTATCAAAATGGAGTACTATCAAATTGGAATACTATCAAAGTGGAGTACTATCAAAGTGGAGTGCTGTCAAATTGGAATACTATCAAAGTGGAGTACTATCAAAGTGGAGTACTTTCAAGGTGGAGTACTATATCAAAGTGGAGTACTATCAAATTTTAGAACTATCAAATTGGAGTACTATCAAGTGGAGTACTTTCAAGGTGGAGTGTCGGAGTACTATCAAAGTGGAGTACGTTCATGTGGAGTACTTATCAAAGTGGAGTACTATCAAAGTGGAGTACGTTCAAGGTGGAGTACTATCAAAGTGGAGTACTATCAAATTGGAGTACGTTCAAGGTGGGAGTACTATCAAAGTGGAGTAGGCTACTATCAAAGTGGAGTACTATCAAAGTGGAGTACTTTCAAAGTGAATTACTATCAAAGTGGATTACTATCAAAGTGGAATACTATCAAGGAGCGATGTTCAGGTCTTCAAATCTTCGCAGCCAAGGTCGTCAAATAGTGACTTGTGTTATAAAACCACCAACCCTTTACCACGCCTTGCCTTATTACATACAAATAGGTGAACTCAGAATAGTCATTGATAAGTAGGTTCATTAAAAGTTCCTTGATTTATTTATGTCTAATGTTGTTTATACGAGAAGTTGTCCACCTTTAAGCTACAGGCTGCAGAAAGGTTGTCCTCCCTTTAGCTACCGGCTGCAGAAAGGTTGTCCACCCTTGAGCTACAGGCGACATGCATTCGTTTAAAAACTTTTCTTTTAAATTTGACACGGAAACGTAAACATTTGAATCTGAGATGAAATGGGTTAAAAGTCTCATGATTGTATCTTTGCTAGATGTTAATGTTTTCAAATTTTCACGGGTGCATGAAAACGGAGAAATAGAGAAAGTACGATAAACGAAAATGGCTAATCTCTTATAATTCAGACAGTTTCATACAGAATTTTTCAGTTATTTGCAGTGCGAAAAACTAATTTTTTTCTATCAAATCTCAAATTTCCCTCAGACACTCATGAAAATAGCATGATGGTGTTCCTGATCATGATATGTTTTCTACTTAGTGCATTATGTCCCTACTTTCTCATCACTGTCCATTGCTCTATATGACAGTTTCAACTCTAGCGATAAAACATCTCCTACTTATAAGAACTTCATAGGTCTAACACTGTTTTCCCCCTAGGCAATCGTTCATTGGCTGTTTCACCAACAATACCAGTTTAAACTTGTCTATTGGGTATTAACAGATAAACTCGCAGACCAAAAGATAGAACAGTGAAGAAGATGAAACCAGACTATAAACAAATAAAGTTCAGTGGTTTTAAAAAAAATGTATTTTTCTATTGAGGCGCCACAACACAATTAAGCATTGCCAGTTGTTTTTTTGTGGAATCAGACGTCATTCAAGCCGATATTTCTTTTTATCCTTTTTTAAAGCTAGCCACTGTCCATCGTCCACCACACTCTGACAACACACCAGTGAACCACTAGGTCACAACTTCCTCTATTCTTACACACATACTTGAGCTATCAGAGGTTCTATGTCTATTCCCATACACACTTGAGCCATCAGAGGTTGAGACTTGTATGCTCATTCTTACACACATAATTGAGCCATCAGAGGTTGACTTATGTCTATTCTTACACACATACTTGAGCCATCAGAGGTTGACATATGTCGTTAAGGCCAAGAGCGCAAAAATAAATATTGGGCCCTAAAAATACGAGAGATGTATCATAGGGTTTATAGTATTTTGTTGGGCCCCTAAATATTCGGGAGCCCTGGACACATATTCGGTGCGCTCGTCCTTAAATCCACCTCTGCGAGCCATTACTACGACTTGGACATTACGCACAAGGTTCAGCAGTTAAACTTAAAAATGATACACGAATTTCATCCACTTCTTGTAGCTCTATCGTCTAGTTTAACTTTACATATTTCCCGCTGTGAACAACGGGCATCTATCTATCTATCTATCTATCTATCTATCTATCTATCTATCTATCTATCTATCTATCTATCTATCTATCTATGAGAGAGATTTCGAAAAAGGCATCCACCATGTGAGGCGCAACTTAACCTTTGACCTATTTACTCTCACAAATTAATTTGATAATATGTCCACTTGCCATCACAGAGTGAAAACATTTGTTATTTCTAGTTTCTTTCTTGAGCGACAGAAACATGTCCAATGAGGTGTGATAAAAACATTTCTTAATGTCTTGTATAAATTAACGCTGTAGCCCCCGGATTTCAGAATCATTAAACAGTAAGGTAAACAATATCCGGGTCACTTGAGGAGTTCACATAACTCAACGAGTGCATCTGTTAGGAGCATAAATGACCGGCAAGGATATTACTGACGGCTACAGATTGGTGAACATGTGCTGATGATTTGTAACATTATATGACTGTCAGATGAAGTGTATTTATAATAATGAGTTTGCAGTTGTACCGGCGTTGCCCGGAAGATAGTGCATAGAGACACTTGATGAATTAATGTATTCGTATATGTATTATTTGTTGTATGATGTTCCGTCCAAACTGCTTAGCCATCTTAGATATTTCAGGTAATGGCAAAATTACGCCCCCCTACCCCAGAATATATTTTGATGTCTATATTACAGCTTTTCATCCAGTTGCTTGTATATATATACATGTCTATATTACAGATTTGACATCCTGTTGCCTTTTATGTATTCATGTCTATATTACAGGTTTGACATCTTGTTGTCTTTATGTATTCATGTCTATATTGCTAGATTTGACATCCTTGTTGCCTTTATGTATTCATGTCTATCTTACACATTTGACATCCTGTTGCCTTTATGTATTCATGTCTATCTTACACATTTGACATCCTGTTGCCTTTTGGTATTCATGTCTATATTACACCATTGACATCCTGTTGTCTTTATGTATTCAGTTCATTTCGGTTTTTTTTGTTTTCAGCTTCTTTGACCTTTTTTTTGTAATTGACTGTGATTTTTATTTGGGTGTTTACTGACTTGAACTTTGCTCTTTATTGCGTCAATGTAGTAAATATTATTATTTTGTCTGGTTGTTCCTATATTTGTAGACATTTATTGCTGACCACCTTGTGCTCGACTGAGTCCGTTTCCCTCTCAACAATTTTACTTACTCTGGGTATTACAATAGTTTCCGGGTCACTTCTTGAATATTTTAATGGTTAGTGTAGTTTACTGTAGCCGTGCGGAATGCACTAGTTAGTGTTTCACTCTGGTTGGTTAATTTAGTTTGTCTTCACTATGATGCAAGTCTAGTTTGTTTATTGGATGTCTGGCACTTTCTCTAGTTTTCTATCAGTTTACGAGCACTTTAACCTAAATATATATATATATATATATATATATATATATATATATATATATATATATATATATATGAAAAAAAACAAACAGACCAAAAAAATAAAACAATTTTCAACAAAACCTTTTATGTATTTAAACATTGAAGAGGGGAAATGTAATCTCCATAAGTACACATGTCTGTTGTCTTTTTTGAAATATGACATTGAAATGAATTATTGGCTGAGTTTATATTAAAGGCAAATGTAATAGTATTTATGCACGGTCTGCCCAGCATGCATTTAGTTTTATATAATTAAACGTTAATTTAGAGGGTAAGATAATTAATACAGACAATCAACGCATGAACTAATATAAGCAATCAACACATTAACTAATAGAGAAAATCCAATGTATTAACTAATATAAACAATCAACACATTAATTAATAATCAACGCATAAACTTATATATAAATAATTAACGCATTAACTAATATACAATAATCAACACATTAACTAATAGAGAAAATCAACGTATTAACTAATAAAACAATCAACACATTAACTAATATAAACAATCAACGCATGAACTAATATAAACAATTAACGCATTAACTAATATAAACAATCAACGCATTAACTAATATAAACAATCAACATATTAACTAATAGAGAAAATCAACGCATTAACTAATATAAACAATCAACAAATTAACTAATATAAACAATCAACGCAATAACTAACATAGATAATTGACACATTTTAAAAAAGAAATTTTGTAGATTTACATTATCATTGAATTTTATACATTTAAGACTTATCTTGATAAACTGAATTTATACTGAGTCTAATCAAATACATCATCAATGTGGGTTATGTAGGAGTCTATGGGAGTATGTGAGCTGTGGGAGTCTATGGGAGTATGTGGGAGTTGTGGGAGCTATGGGAGTATGTGGGAGTCTATGGGAGTATGTGGGAGTTGTGGGAGTCTATGGAAGTATGTGGGAGTCTATGGGAGTATGTGAGTTGTGGAGTTTATGGGGAGGCTGTGGGAGTTGTGGGAGTCTATGGGAGTTGTGAGAGTCTATGAGTATGGGAGGCTGGGAGTCAGTGGGAGTATGTGGGAGTTGTGGGAGTCTATGGAAGTATGTAGTTCATGAGAGTATGTGGGAGTTGTGGGATCCTATGGGAGTATGTGGGAGCTCATGAGAGTATGTGGGAGTTATGGGAGTTCATGGGGAGGGTGTGGGAGCATGTGAGTCTATGGGAGTATGTGGGAGTTGTGGGAGTCTATGGAAGTATGTGGGAGTCTATGAGAGTATGTGGGAGTTGTGGGAGTCTATGGGAGTATGTGGGAGTCTATAGGAGTTGTGGGAGTCTAAGAGAGTATGTGGGAGTCTATGAGAGTATGTGGGAGTTGTGGGAGTCTATGGGAGTATGTGGGAGTTGTGGGAGTCTATGGGAGTATGTGGGAGTTGTGGGAGTCTATGGGAGTTGTGGGAGTCTATGGAGTATGTGGGAGTCCATGGGAGTATGTGGAGCTGTGGGAGTCTATGGAAGTATGTGGGAGTCTATGGGAGTATGTGGGAGTTGTGGGAGTCTATGAGAGTATGTGGGAGTTTGGGAGTCTATGAGAGTATGTGGGAGTCTATGGAGTATGTGGGAGTTGTGGGAGTCTATGGGAGTATGTGAAAGTCTATGGGAGTATGTGGGAGTTGTGGGAGTCTATGGGAGTTGTGGGAGTCTATGGAGAATGAGTCTGCGGGAGTATGTGGAGTTGTGGGAGTCTATGGAGTTGTGGGAGACTATGGGAGTTGTGGGAGTCTATGGGATAGGGGAGTTCATGGGAGTATGGGAGTCTATGGGAGTATGGGAGTTGTGGGAGTTGTGGGAGTCTAAGGGAGTGTGTGGGAGTCTATGGAGTATGTGGGAGTTGAGGGAGCTGTGAGGCGGGAGTTGTGGGAGCTGTGGGAGTCTATGGGAGTATGTGGGAGTTGTGGGAGTCTATGGGAGTATGTGGAGTTGTGGAGTCTATGGGAGTGGGAGCTGTGGGAGTTGTGGGAGTCTATGGAAGTATGTGGGAGCATGTGAGTTGCTAGGGGAGTCTATGGAAGTATGTGGGAGTTGTGGGAGTCTATGGGAGTATGTGGGAGTTGTGGGAGTCTATGGAAGTATGTGGGAGTTGTGGGAGTTGTGGGAGTCTATGGTAGCATGTGGGAGTTGTGGGAGTCTATGGGAGTATGTGGAGTTGTGGGAGTCTATGGAGTATGTGGGAGTCTATGGGAGTATGTGGGAGTTGTGGGAGTCTATGGAAATATGTGGGAGTTGGGGAGTCTATGGGAGTATGTGGGAGTTGAGGGAGCTGTGGGAGTATGTGGATGGGAGTTGTGGGAGTCTGCGGAGTGAAGGGGAGTTGGGGAGTCTACAAGGAGTATGTGGGAGTTGGGGGAGTCTATGGGAGTATGTGGGAGTTAGAGATGTGGGAGTCTATGGAAGTATGGGAGCATGTGGGAGTCAGGGAGTCTATGGAAGTATGTGGGAGTTGTGGGAGTCTATGGGAGAAGGGGGAGTTGTGGGAGTCTATGGAAGCATGTGGGAGTTGTGGGAGTTGTGGGAGTCTATGGAAGTGGTGGGAGTTGTGGGAGTCTGTGGGAGTATGTGGGAGTTGTGAGTCTATGGAAGTATGTGGAGCTAGAGTCTATGGAAGTATGTGGAGTTGTGGGAGTTGTGGAGTCTGCGGGAGTTGTGGGAGTATGTGGGAGTTGTGGAGTCTATGGGAGTATGTGGGAGTCTATGGGAGTATGGGATGCTAGGAGTCTATGGGAGTATGTGGGAATTGTGGGAGTCTATGGAGTATGTGGGAATTGTGGGAGTCTATGGAAGTATGTGGAGTCTATGGGAGTATGTGGTTGTAAGAGTCTATGGAGTATGTGGGAGTATGTGGGAGTCTATGGATTATGTGGGGTTGTGAGTTCATGGGAGTATGGGAGTCTATGGGAGTATGGAGCTGGAGTTATGGAGTATGTGGGAGTTGTGGGAGTCTATGAGTATGTGGGAGTCTATGGGTATGTAAGAGTCTATGGGAGTATGTGGGAGCTGTGGGAGTCTATGGGAAGCATGTGGGAGTCTATGGGAGTATGTGGGAGTTGTGGGAGTCTATGGAAGCATGTGGGAGTCTATGGGAGTATGTGGGAGTCTATGGAAGTATGTGGGAGTCTATGCGAGAGTATGTGGGGAGTTGTGGGAGTCTATGTAAGTATGTGGGAGTCTATGGGAGTATGTGGGAGTTGTGGGAGTCTATGGAAGTATGTGGGAGTCTATGGGAGTATGTGGAGTTATGGAGTCTATGGAAGTATGTGGGAGCCTATGGAAGTATGTGGGAGTCTATGGGAGTATGTGGGATTTGTGGGAGTCTATGGAAGTATAAGTCTATGGGAGTTGTGGGAGTCTATGGGAGTTGTGGGGAGTTGTAGTCTATGGGAGTATGTAGGAGTCTATGGAGTTGTGGGAGTTGTGGGAGTTGTGGGAGTCTATGGAGTATGTGGCTTCTATGGGAGTATGTGGGAGTTGTGGGAGTCTATGGGAGTTGTGGAGTTGTGGTAGTCTATGGGAGTATGTGGGAGTCTATGGGAGTTGTGGAGTTGTGGGAGTTGTGGAGTATGGCCCATGAGTATGTGGGAGTTTTTGGGAGTTGTGGGAGTCTATGTGAGTTGTGGGAGTCATGGGAGTATGTGGGAGTTGTGGGAGTCTATGGGAGTATGTGGGAATTGTGGGAGTCTATGGGAGTATGTGGGAGTTGTGGGAGTCTATGGAAGTATGTGGAGTCTATGGGAGTATGTGGGAGTCTATGGAGTATGTGGGAGTTGTGGGAGCTCATGGGAGTATGTGGAGTTGTGGGAGTCTATGGAAGCTAGGAGTTCATGGAGTATGGGGAGCTAGAGCTCCAGGAGTATGTGGGAGCTAGGGAGTCTATGGAAGTATGTGGGAGTTGTGGAGTCTATGAGAATGTGGGAGTCTATGGGAGAATGTGGAGCTAGGAGTCTGCGGGTGAATGTGGGAGTCTATGGGAGAATGGGAGTCTATGGGAGTATGTCGGAGTTGTGAGCTATGGGAGAATGTGGGAGTCTATGGAGCATGTCGGAGTTGTGGGAGTTTATGGGAGAATGGAGTCTATGGGAGTATGTCGGAGTTGTGGAGTCTATGGGAGAATGGAGTCTATGGGAGTAAGGTCGGGAGTTGTGGAGACTATGGGAGAATGGGAGTTGTGGGAGTCTAGTATGTGGGAGTTGTGGGAGTCTATAGAAGTTGTATGTAAGAGTCTATGAGAGTATGTGGGGAGTTAGAGTCTATGGAAGTATGTGGAGTCTATGAGAGAATGTGGGAGTTGTGGGAGTCTATGATGAGTATGTGGGAGTCTATGAGAGTATGTGGGAGTTGTTCGAGTCTGGTTATGGGAGTATTTGGGAGTCTATGGGAGTATGTGGAGTTGTGGGAGTCTATGGGAGCATGTGGGAGTTGGGGAGTCTATGTGGAGAAGGAGTTGGGGAGTCTATGGGAGCATGTGGGAGTTGTGGAGTCTGGGAGTATGTGGGAGTTGTGTGAGTCTATGGGAGTATGTGGAGTTAGAGTCTATTGGAGCATGTGGGGGAGTTTTGGGAGTCTATGGGAGTATGTGGGAGTTGTGGGAGTCTATGGGAGAATGTGGGAGTTGTGGGAGTCCATGGGAGTATGTGGGAGCTGTGGGAGTCTATGGAAGTATGTGGGAGTCTATGGGAGTATGGAGTTGTGGGAGTCTATGAGAGTATGTGGAGTTTTGGGAGTTCATGAGAGTATGTGGGAGTTGTGAGTCTATGGGAGTATGTGGGAGTTGTGGGAGTTCATGAGAGTATGTGGGAGTTGTGGGAGTCTATGGGAGTATGTAAGTCTATGGGAGTATGTGGGAGTTGTGGGAGTCTATGGGAGTATGTGGGTTGGGGGAGTCTATGGGAGTATGTGGGAGTTATGGGAGTCTATGGGAGTATGTGGGAGTTGTGGGAGTCTATGGGAGTATGGGAGTCTATGGGAGTATGGGAGTCTATGGGAGTATGTGGGAGTTGTGGGAGTTTATGGAAGAAGGTGGGAGTCTGCTGGGGAGCATCTGGGAGCGGAGGCCATGAGTATGTGGAGCTAGGAGTTGTGGGAGTTCATGGAGCATGGGAGTTGTGGGAGTCTATGGGAATATGTCGGAGTTGTGGAAGTCTAGGAGAAGGGAGGTTGTGGGAGTAGTGGGAGTGTATGGGAGTATGTGGGAGTCTATGGGAGTATGTGGGAGTCTATGGGAGTATGTGGGAGTTGTGGGAGTCTATGGAAGTATGTGAGTCTATGGGAGTATGTGGAGTCTATGGAAGTATGTGGGAGTCTATGGGAGTATGTGGAGTTGTGGAGTCTATGGAAGTATGTGGGAGTCTATGGAAGTATGGGAGTCTATGGGAGTATGTGGGAGTTGTGGGGAGTCTATGGAAGTATGTGGGAGTCTATGGGGAGTGCTGTGGAGTCTATGTGAGTATGTGGGAGTTGTGGGAGTCTATGGGAGTATGTGGAGTTTGGGGGAGTCATGAAGTTTGTGGGAGTCTATGGGAGTAAGGGAGTTGTGGGAGTCTATGGGAGTATGTGGGAGTTGTGGGAGTCTATGGAAGTATGTGGGAGTTGTGGGAGTCTATGGGAGAATGTGGAGTCTATGGGAGAATGTGGGAGCTGTGGGAGCCTGCGGGTGAATGTGGGAGTCTATGGGAGAATGTGGGAGTCTATGGGAGCATGTCGGAGTTGTGGGAGTCTATGGGAGAATGTGGGAGTCTATGGGAGTGTCGGAGTTGTGGGAGTTTTATGGGAATGGAGTCTATGGGAGTATGTCGGAGTTGTGGGAGTCTATGGGAGAATGTGGGAGTCTGCGGAGTATGTTTGAGTTGTGGGAGACTATGGGAGAATGTGGGAGTTGTGGGAGTCTATGGAAGTATGTGGGAGTTGTGGGAGTCTATAGAAGTATGTAAGAGTCTATGAGAGTATGTGGGAGTTGTGGGAGTCTATGGAAGTATGTGGGAGTCTATGAGAGTATGGGAGTTGTGGGGGTCTATGAGAATATGTGGGAGACTCATGAGAGTATGTGGGAGTTGTCTGAGTCTATGGGAGTATGTGGGAGTCTATGGGAGTATGGGAGTTGTGGGAGTCTATGGGAGTATGGGAGTTGTGGGAGTTGGGGAGTCTATGGGAGTATGTGTGGGAGTTGTGGGAGTCTATGAGTATGTGGGAGTTGTGGGAGTCTATGGGAGTATGTGGAGTTGTGGGAGTCTATGGAGTATGTGGGAGTTGTGTGAGTCTATGGGAGTATGTGGGAGTTGTGGGAGTCTATTGGAGCATGTGGGAGTTTTGGGAGTCTATGGGAGTATGTGGGAGTTGTGGGAGTCTATGTGAGAATGTGGGAGCTGTGGGAGTCCATGGGAGTATGTGGGAGCTGTGGGAGTCTATGTAGTATGTGGGAGTCTAAGGGAGTATGTGGGTATGGGAGTCTATGAGAGTATGTGGGAGTCTATGAGAGTATGGGAGTTGTGGAGTCTATGGGAGTATGTGTGTTGTGGGAGTCTATGAGAGTATGTGGGAGTTGTGGGAGTCTATGGGAGTATGTGGGAGTCTATGGGAGTGCTGTGGGAGTTGTGGGAGTCTATGGGAGTATGTGGGAGTTGTGGGAGTTGTGGGTCTATGGGAGTATGTGAGTTGTGGGAGTCTATGGGAGTATGTGGGAGTTATAGTCTATGGAGTATGTGGGAGTTGTGGGAGTTGTGGAGTCTATGGGAGTATGTGGGAGCTCTGTGGGAGTATGTGGGAGTCTATGGGAGTATGTGGGAGTTGTGAGTTTATGGAAGTATGTGGAGCTCCAGGAGCATCTGGGAGTTGTGGAGTCTATGGGAGTATGTGGGAGTTGTGGGAGTTGTGGAGTCTATGGGAGTATGTGGGAGTTGTGGGAGTCTGAGTATGTGGGAGTTGTGGGAGTCTGAGTGGAGTATGTGGGAGCTGTGGAGAAAGGGGAGGCATGGGAGCATGTGGAGCCTGAGTATGTGGGAGTCTATGGGAGTATGTGGGAGTCTATGGAGTATGTGGGAGCTGTGGGAGTTTAGAAGTATGTGGGAGTCTATGGGAGTATCTGGGAGTTGGGAGCTCCATGGGGAGTATGTGGGAGTTGTGGGAGTTGTGGAGTCTATGGGAGTATGTGGGAGTTGTGGGAGTCTATGGAGTATGTGGGTTGTGGGAGTCTATGTGGGAGTTGTGGGAGAGGGGGAGTGTATGGGAGTATGTGGGAGTCTATGGGAGTATGTGGGAGTCTATGGGAGCATGTGGGAGTTGTGGGAGTCTATGGAAGTATGTGGGAGTCTATGGGAGTTTGTGTGGAGTTGTGGGAGTCTAAGTGGGCATGTGGGAGTCTATGGGAGTATGTGGGAGTTTTTGGAGTCTATGGAAGTATGTGGGAGTCTATGGAAGTATGTGGGAGTCTATGGGAGTATGGGAGTTGTGGAGTCTATAGAAGTATGTGGGAGTCTATGGGAGGCATGTGGGAGTTGTGGGAGTCTATGAGAGTATGTGGGAGTTTTGGGAGTCTATGAGAGTATGTGGGAGTTGTGGGAGTCTATATGGGAGTCTTTGGGAGTATGTGGGAGTTGTGGGAGTCTATGGGAGTATGTGGGAGTTGTGGAGTCTATGGGCGCATGTGGAGTCTATGGGAGTATGTGGGAGTCTATGGGAGTATGTGGGAGTTGTGGGAGTCTATGAGAGAGTATGTGGGAGTTGTGGGAGTCTATGGAAGTATGGGAGTCTATGGGGAGTGATGTGGGAGTTGTGGGAGTCTATGGGAGAATGTGGGAGTCTATGGAGAATCTGGAGTCTATGGGAGAATGGGGGAGTTTTTGGGAGAATGGGTGTCTATGGGAGTATGTCGGAGTTGTGGGAGTATGTGAGTTGTGGAGTCTATGGGAGTATGTGGGAGTTGTGGGAGTCTATGAAGTATGTGGGAGTCTATGGGAGTATGTGGGAGTCTATGGGAGTATGTGGTGCTAGGAGTCTATGGGAGTTGTGGGAGACTATGGGAGTTGGGGAGTCTATGGGAGTTGTGGGAGTCTATGGGAGGCATGTGGGAGTCTGGGAGTATGTGGGAGTTGTGGGAGTTGTGGGAGTCTATGGGAGTATGTGTGGGAGTCTATGGAGTATGTGGGAGTTGAGTGGAGTTGTGGGAGTATGTGGGAGTTGTGGGAGTTGTGGGAGTCTATGGGAGTATGTGGGAGTTGTGGGAGTCTATGGGAGTATGTGGGAGCTAGAGTCTATGGGAGTATGTGGGAGTTGTGGGAGTTGTGGGAGTTCATGGAAGTATGTGGGAGCATGTGGGAGTTGTGGGAGTCTATAGAAGTATGTGGGAGTTGTGGAGTCTATGGGAGTATGTGGGAGTTGTGGGAGTCTATGGAAGTATGTGGGAGTTGTGTCAGGGAGTCTAGGGAAGCATGTGGGATTTGTGGGAGTCTATGGGAGTATGTGGGAGTTGTGGGAGTCTATGGAGTATGTGGGAGTCTATGGGAGTATGTGGGAGTTGTGAAGTCTATGGAACATGGTGGGAGTTGTGGGAGTCTATGGGAGTATGTGGGAGTTGAGGGAGTTGTGGGAGTATGTGGGAGTTGGGGGAGTTGTGGGAGCTCCATGGGAGTATGTGGGAGTTGTGGGAGTCTATGGGAGCATGTGGAAGTTGTGGGAGTCTATGGGAGTATGTGGGGAGTTGTGGGGAGTTGGGGGAGTCTATGGAAGTATGTGGGAGCATGTGGGAGTTGTGGGAGTCTATGGAAGTATGTGGGAGTTGTGGGAGTCTATGGGAGTATGTGGGAGTTGTGGGAGTCTATGGAAGTATGTGGGAGTTGTGGGAGTTGTGGGAGTCTATGGAAGTATGTGGGAGTTGTGGAGTCTAAGGGAGTATGTGGAGTTGTGGGAGTCTATGGAAGTATGTGGAGTTGTGGGAGTCTATGGAAGTATGTGGGAGTTGTGGGAGTTGTGGGAGTCTATGGAGTTGTGGGAGCATGTGGGAGTTGTGGGAGTCTATGGAGTATGGGAGTCTATGGGAGTATGGGAGTTGTGGGAGTTTATGGGAGTATGGGATATGTGGGAGTCTATGGGAGTATGTGGGAATTGTGGGAGTCTATGGAAGTATGTGGGAGTCTATGGGAGTATGGGAGTTGAAGAGTCTGCGGGAGTATGTGGGAGTATGTGGGAGTTCATGGGATTAGTGGGGTTGTGGGAGTCTATGTGAGTATGTGGGAGTCTATGGGAGTATGGGAGTTGTGGGAGCGTGAGGCGGGAGTTGTGGAGTCTATGGGAGTATGTGGGAGTCTATGGGAGTATGTGGAGTCTATGGGAGTATGTGGGAGCTGGGTGTGGAGTCTATGGAAGCAGTATGTGGGAGTTCATGGGAGTATGTGGGAGTTGTGGGAGTCTATGGAAGTATGTGGGAGTCTATGGGAGTATGTGAGAGTCTATGGAAGTATGTGTGAGTCTATGCGAGTATGTGGGAGTTGTGGGAGTCTATGTAAGTATGTGGGAGTCTATGGGAGTATGTGGGAGTTGTGGGAGTCTATGGAAGTATGGGAGTCTATGGGAGTATGTGGGAGTTATGGGAGTCTATGGAAGTATGTGGGAGCCTATGGAAGTATGTGGAGTCTATGGGAGTATGTGGGATTTGTGGGAGTCTATGGAAGGCTGTGGGAGTCTATGGGAGTTGTGGGAGTCTATGGGAGTTGTGGGAGTTGTGGGAGTCTGCGGGAGTATGTAGGAGTCTATGGGAGCTGTGGGAGTTGTGGAGTTGTGGAGTCTATGGGAGTATGTGGGCTTCTGGTGGAGTATGTGGAGTTGGGAGTCTATGGGAGTTGTGGGAGTTGTGGTAGTCTATGGGAGTATGTGGGAGCTCCAGGAGTTGTGGGAGTTGTGGGAGCTGTGGGAGTATGTGGAGTCTATGAAAGTATGTGGGAGTTTTGGGAGTTGTGGAGTCTATGTGAGCTTTGTGGGAGTCTATGGGAGGGGCGGGAGTTGTGGAGCTATGGGAGTATGGGAATTGTGGAGTCTATGGGAGTATGGGAGTTGGGGGAGTTCATGGAAGTATGTGGGAGCTCCAGGGGGAGTATGTGGGAGTCTATGGGAGTATGTGGGAGTTGTGGGAGTCTATGGGAGTATGTGGAGTTGTGGGAGTCTGGTGGAAGTTTGTGGAGTCTATGGGAGTATGTGGGAGTTGTGGGAGTCTATGGGAGTAAGGGAGTTGTGGAGTCTATGGAAGTATGTGGAGTTGTGGGAGTCTATGGGAGAGTGTAAGTCTATGGGAGAATGTGGAGTTGTGGGAGTCTATGGGTGAATGTGGAGTCTATGGGAGAATGGGAGTCTATGGAGTATGTTTGAGTTGTGGGAGTCTATGGGAGAATGTGGGAGTCTATGGGAGTATGTCGGAGTTATGGGTGATGGGAGAATGTGTGGAGTCTATGGGAGTATGTTTGAGTTGTGGGAGTCTATGGAGAATGGGAGTCTATGGGAGGCTGAGCTGGAGACTATGGGAGAATGTGGAGTTGTGGGAGTCTATGAAGTATGTGGGAGTTGTGTCTATAGAAGTATGTAAGAGTCTATGAGAGTATGTGGGAGTTGTGGGAGTCATGGAAGCATGTGGGAGTCTATGAGAGTATGTGGGAGTTGTGGGAGTCTATGAGAGTATGTGGGAGTCTATGAGAGTATGGGAGTTGTTCGAGTCTATGGGAGTATGTGGGGAGTCTATGGGAGTATGTGGGAGTTGTGGAGTCTATGGGAGCATGGGAGTTGTGGGAGTCTATGGGAGTATGGGAGCGGGAGTCTATGGGAGCATGTGGGAGTTGTGGGAGTCTATGGGAGTATGTGGGAGTTGTGTGAGTCTATGGGAGTATGGGAGTTGTGGGAGTCTATTGGAGCATGTGGGAGTTTTGGGAGTCTATGGGAGTATGTGGAGTTGTGGGAGTCTATGGGAGAATGTGGGAGTTGTGGGAGTCCATGGGAGTATGGGAGCTGTGGGAGTCTATGGAAGTATGTGGGAGTCTGGCGGGGAGTATGTGGGAGTTGTGGAGTCTATGAGAGTATGTGGGAGTTTTGAAGTCTATGAGAGTATGTGGGAGTTGTGGAGTCTATGGGAGTATGTGGGAGTTGGGGGAGTCTATGAGAGTATGTGGGAGTTGTGGGAGTCTATGGGAGTATGTGGAGTCTATGGGAGTATGTGGGAGTGAGTCTATGGGAGGCATGTGGGAGTTGTGAGTCTATGGGAGTATGTGGGAGTTATGGGAGTCTATGGGAGTATGTATGAGTTGTGGGAGTCTATGGGAGTATGTGAGTCTATGGGAATATGTGGGAGTTGGGAGTCTATGGGAGTATGTGGGAGTTGTGGTAGTCTATGGAAGTATGGGAGTCTATGGGAGTATGTGGGAGTCTTTGGGAGTATGTGGGAGTTGTGGGAGTCTATGGGAATATGTGGGAGTTGTGGGAGTTGTGGGAGTCTATGGGAGAAGGTAGGAGTCTGTGGGGGTTGTGGGAGTTGTGAGTCTATGGGAGTATGTGGGAGTCTATGGGAGTATGTGGGAGTCTATGGGAGCTAGGAGTTCATGGGAATATGTGGGAGTTGTGGGAGTTGTGGGAGTCTATGGGAGTATGTGGGAGTCTATGGGAGTATGTGGGAGTATGTGGGAGTCTATGAGTATGTGTGGGAGTCTATGGGAGTATGTGGGAGTCTATGGAGTATGGGAGCTGTGGGAGTTGTGGGAGTCTATGGGAGTTGTGGGAGTTGTGGAGTCTATGGGAGTATGTGGGAGTTGTGGGAGTCTATGGAGTATGTGGGAGTCTATGGGAGCATGTGGGAGTCTATGGGAGTATGTGGGAGTTGTGGGCCTAAGGGAGTATGTGGGAGTCTATGGGAGTATGTGGGAGTCTATGGGAGTATGTGGGAGTTGTGGGAGTTGTGGGAGTCTATGGGAGTTGTGGGAGTTGTGGGAGTCTATGGGAGTATGTGGGAGTTGTGGAGTCTATGGGAGTATGTGGGAGTCTATGTAAGGAGTATGTGGAGTCTATGGGAGTATGTGGGAGTTGTGGGAGTTGTGGGAGTCTATGGGAGTTGTGGGAGTTGAGTCTATGGGAGTTGTGGGAGTCTATGGGAGTTGTAGGAGTTGTGGGAGTCTATGGAGTATGTAGGAGTCTATGGGAGTTGTGAGTTGTGGGAGTTGTGGGAGTCTATGGGAGTATGTGGGAGTCTATGGGAGTATGTGGGAGTTGTGGAGTCTATGGGAGTTGTGGGAGTCTATGGGAGTATGTGGGAGTTGTGGGAGCTTGCGGAGTATGTGGGAGTTGTGGGAGTCTATGGGAGATGTGGAGTCTATGGGAGTATGTGGGAGTCTATGGGAGTATGGAGCTGGGGGAGTTGTGGAGTCTATGGGAGTTGTGGGAGTCTATGGGAGTATGTGGGAGTTGTAGGAGTCTATGGGAGTTGTGGGAGTTGTGGGAGTTGTGGGAGTTCATGGGAGTATGTGGGAGTCTATGGGAGTATGTGGGAGTTGTGGAGTCTATGGGAGTTGTGGGAGTCTATGGGAGTATGGGAGTTGGGGAGTCTATGGAGTATGTGGGAGTTGTGGGAGTCTATGGGAGTATGTGGGAGTCTATGGGGTATGTGGGAGTCTATGGGAGTATGTGGGAGTTGTGGGAGTTGTGGGAGTCTATGGGAGTTGTGGGAGTCTGGCGGGGGAGTAAGGTGGAGTTGTGGGAGTCTATGGGAGTATGTGGGAGTTGTAGGAGTCTATGGGAGTATGTGGGAGTTCATGGGAGTATGTGGGAGTTGTGGGAGTCTATGGGAGTATGTGGGAGTCTATGGGAGTATGTGGGAGTCTATGGGAGTATGTGGGAGTTGGGCTTGTGGGAGTTGTGGGAGTCTATGGGAGTTGTGGGAGTTGTGGGAGTCTATGGGAGCATGTAGGAGTTCATGGGGAGTTGTGGGAGTTGTGGGAGTTGTGGGAGTCTGTGGGAGTATGTGGGAGTCTATGAGTATGTGGGAGTTGTGGAGTCTATGGGAGTTGTGGGAGTTCATGGGAATATGTGGGAGATATTGGGGAGTCTGGAGTATGTGGGAGTTGTGGTAGTCTATGGAAGAAGGGGAGTCTATGGAGATGTGGAGTCTTTGGGAGTATGTGGGAGCTTGTGGGAGTCTATGGGAGTATGTGGAGTCTATGGGAGCATGGAGTCTATGGGAGTATGTGGGAGTTGTGGGAGCGGGAGTCTATGGGAGTTGTGGAGTCTATGGGAGTATGTGGGAGTTGTGGGAGTCTATGGGAGTATGTGGGAGTTGTGGGAGTCTGGAGTATGTGGAGTCTATGGGAGTATGTGTGGGAGTCTGTGGAGCATGTGGGAGTTGTGGGAGTTGTGGGAGTCTATGGAGTTGTGGGAGTTGTGGAGTCTATGGGAGTTGTGGGAGTCTATGGGAGTTGTAGAGTTGTGGAGTCTGAGTCTATGGGAGCTGTAAGCTGTGAGTTGTGGGAGTCTATGGGAGTATGTGGGAGTCTATGGGAGTATGTGGGAGTTGTGGGAGTCTAAGTGGGAGTTGTGGGAGTCTATGGGAGTATGTGGGAGTTGTGGGAGTCTATGGAGTATGGGAGTTGTGGGAGTCTATGGGAGTATGTGGGAGTCTATGGAGTATGTGGAGTCTATGGGAGTATGTGGGAGTTGGGGGAGTTGTGAGTCTATGGGAGTTGTGGAGTCTATAAGTATGGGAGTTGTGGGAGTCTATGGAGTATGTGGGAGCTAGAGTCTATGGGATATGTGGGAGTCTATGGGAGATGTGGGAGTTGTGGGAGTCTATGGGAGTATGTGGGAGTCTATGGGAGTATGTGGGAGTCTATGGGAGTATGTGGGAGTTGTGGGAGTTGTGGGAGTCTATGGGAGTTGTGGGAGTTGTGGGAGTCTATGGGAGCATGTAGGAGTCTATGGGAGTTGTGGGAGTTGTGGGAGTTGGGAGTCTATGGGAGTATGTGGGAGTCTATGGGAGTATGGGAGTTATGGGGAGTTGTGGGAGCTCCATGGGAATATGTGGAGTTGTGGGAGTCTATGGGAGTATGTGGGAGTTGTGGTAGTCTATGGAAGTATGGGAGTCTATGGGAGTATGTGGGAGTTCCTTGGGAGTATGTGGGAGTTGGGGAGTCTATGGAATATGTGGGAGTTGTGGGAGCTGTGGAGTCTATGGGAGTATGTAGGAGTCTGTGGGAGTTGTGGGAGTTGTGGGAGTCTATGGGAGTATGGGAGTCTATGGGAGTATGTGGAGTCTATGGGAGCTAGGAGTCTATGGGAATATGTGGGAGTTGTGGGAGTTGTGGGAGTCTATGGGAGCATGTGGGCGGGGAGCATGTGGAGTTGTGTGGGAGTCTATGGGAGGTGTGGGAGTCTATGGGAGCATGTGGGAGTCTATGGGAGTATGTGGGAGTTGTGGGAGTTGTGGGAGTCTATGGGAGTTGTGGGAGTTGTGGGAGTCTATGGGAGTATGTGGGAGTCTATGGGAGTATGTGGGAGTTGTGGGAGTCTATGGGAGTTGTGGGAGTCTATGGGAGTATGTGGAGTTGTGGGAGTCTATGGGAGTATGTGGGAGTCAGGAGAGCCTATGGGAGTATGTGGGAGCTATGGGAGTATGTGGGAGTTGTGGGAGTCTATGGGAGTATGTGGGAGTCTATGGGAGTATGTGGGAGTCTATGGGAGTATGTGGGAGTTGTGGGAGTTGTGGGAGTCTATGGGATGTGGGAGTTGTGGGAGTCTATGGGAGACAGGAGTCTATGGGGAGTTGTGGGAGTTGTGGGAGTTGTGGGAGTCTATGGGAGTATGTGGGAGTCTATGGGAGTATGTGGGAGTTGTGGGAGTCTATGGGAGTTGTGGGAGTCTATGGGAATATGTGGGAGTTGTGAGTCTATGGGAGTATGTGGGAGTTGTGGTAGTCTATGGAAGTATGTGGGAGTCTATGGGAGTATGTGGAGTCTTTGGGAGCATGTGGGAGTTGTGGGAGTCTATGGGAATATGTGGGAGTTGTGGGAGTTGTGGGAGTCTATGGGAGTATGTAGGAGTCTGTGGGAGTTGTGGGAGTTGTGGGAGTCTATGGAGTATGTGGGAGTCTATGGAGTATGTGGGGTCTATGGGAGTTGTGAGTTCATGGGAATATGGGAGTTGTGGGAGTCTATGGGAGTATAGGAGTTGTAGTCTATGGAAGTATGTGGGAGTCTATGGGAGTATGTGGGAGTTGTGGGAGTTGTGGGGAGTCTATGGGAGTTGTGGGAGTTGTGGGAGACTATGGGAGTATGTAGGAGTCTATGGGAGTTGTGGGAGTTGGGGGAGTTGTGAGCTATGGGAGCATGTGGGAGTCTATGGGAGCATGTGAGTTGTGGGAGTCTATGGGAGTTGTGGGAGTCTATGGGAATATGTGGGAGTTGTGAGCCCAGTGGGGGATACATGTGAGTTGTGGTAGTCTACAGCATGTGGGAGTCTATGGAGTATGTGGGAGTCTTTGGGGAGCATGGGAGTTGTGGGAGTTGTGGGAGTCTATGGGAGTTGTGGGAGTTGTGGAGTTCATGGGCATGTAGGAGTCTGTGAGTTGTGGAGTCTATGGGAGTTGTGGGAGTCTATGGGAGAAGGGAGTCTATGGAGTATGAGCTAGGAGTCTATGGGAGTTGGGGAGTCTGTGTGGGAATATGTGGAGTTAGGAGTCTATGGGAGTATGTGGGAGTTGTGGTAGTCTATGGAAGTATGTGGAGTCTATGGGAGTATGTGGGAGTCGTGTGAGTTGTGGGAGTCTATGGGAGAAGGTGGGAGTTGTGGGAGTCTATGGGAGTTGTGGGAGTCTATGGGAGTTGTGGGAGTTGTGGAGTCTATGGGAGTATGGAGAGTCTGCGGGAGTTGTGGGAGCTGGGGAGTTGTGGGAGTCTATGGGAGTATGTGGGTCTATGGGGAGTGGTGGGAGTTGTGGGAGTCTATGGGAGTTGGGAGTCTATGGGAGTATGTGGGTTGTGGGTGCCCAGGAGTATGTGGGAGTTGTGGGAGTCTATTGGAGTATTTGGAGTATGTGGGATTGTGGGAGTCTATGGGAGTATGTGGGAGTCTATGGGAGTATGTGGGAGTCTATGGGAGTATGTGGCAGTTGTGGGAGTATATGGAAGTATGTGGGAGTCTATGGGAGTATTTGGGAGTTGTGGGAGTCTATGGAAGTATGTGGGAGTCTATGGGAGTATGTGGGAGTTGTGGAAGTCTATGGAAGTATGTGGAGTCTATGGAAGTATGTGGGAGTCTATGGGAGTATGTGGGAGCTAGAGTCTATGGAAGTATGTGGGAGTCTATGGGAGTATGTGGGAGTCTATGGGGAGTATGTGGGAGTTGTGGGAGTCTATGGGCATGTGGGAGTCTATGGGAGTATGTGGGAGTCTATTGGAGTATGTGGGAGTTGTGGGAGTCTATGGGATTATGTGGGAGTTGTGGGAGTCTATGGGAGAATGTGGGAGCCCTTGTTGGGAGGAATGTGGGAGTTGTGGGAGTCTGCAGAATGTGGGAGTCTATGGGAGAATGTGGGAGTCTATGGGAGAAGGCTCGGAGTTGTGGGAGTCTGGCGGGGAGGCTGTGGAGTTGTGGGAGTCTATGGAAGTATTTGGGAGTCTAAGGGGAGTATGTGAGTCTATGGGAGTATGTGGGAGTTTTTGAGTCTATGGGAATATGTGGGAGCTAGAGTCTATGGAGCTTTCAGGGGAGTTGTGGGAGTCTATGGGAGTATGTGGGAGTTGTGGGAGTCTATGGGAGTATGTGGGAGTTGTAGGAGTCTATGGGAGTATGTGGGAGTCTATGGGAGTATGTGGGAGTCGTGTGAGTTGTGGAGTCTGGTGGGAGTATGTGGGAGTTGTGGGAGCTCATGGGAGTTGTGGAGTCTATGGGAGTATGTGGGAGTTGTGAGTCTATGGGAGTATGGTGGAGTCTATGGGAGTATGGGAGTCTATGGGAGTATGTGGGAGTTGTGGGAGTTTATGGAAGTATGTGGGAGTCTATGGGAGTATGTGGGAGTTGTGGGAGTCTATGGGAGTATGTGGGAGCTGTGGGAGTTGTGGAGTCTATGGGAGTATGTGGGAGTTGTGGGAGTCTATGGGAGTATGTGGGAGTTGTGGGAGTCTATTGGAGTATTTGGGAGTATGTGGGAGTTGTGGGAGTCTATGGGAGTATGTGGGAGTTCATGGGAGTATGTGGGAGTCTATGGGAGTATGTGGCAGTTGGGGAGTATATGGAAGTATGTGGGAGTCTATGGGAGTATGTGGGAGTTGTGGGAGTCTATGGAAGTATGGGAGTCTATGGGAGTATGTGGGAAGTCTATGGAAGTATGTGGGAGTTCATGGAAGTATGTGGGAGTCTATGGGAGTATGTGGAGTTGTGGGAGTCTATGGAAGTATGTGGGAGTCTATGGGAGTATGTGGGAGTCTATGGGAGTGCTGTGGGAGTTTTGGGAGTCTATGGAGTATGTGGGAGTTGTGGGAGTCTATGGAAGTATGTGGGAGTCTATGGGAGTATGTGGGAGTCTATTGGAGTATGTGGGAGTTGTGGAGTCTATGGGATTATGTGGGAGTTGGGGAGTCTATGGGAATGTGGTGTCTGTGGAGGAATGAGCAAAGGAGTCTATGGGAGAATGAGTCTATGGAATGTGGGAGAGTCTATGGGAGTATGTCGGAGTTGTGGGAGTCTATGGGAGTATGTGGGAGTTGTGGGAGTCTATGGAAGTATTGGGAGTCTATGGAGTATGGGAGTCTATGGGAGTATGTGGAGTTTTCTTGAGTTCATGGGAATATGGGAGTTGTGGAGTCTATGGAAGCATGTGGGAGTCTATGGGGAGGAGTCTATGGGAGTATGTGGGAGTTTTGGGAGTCTATGGGAGTATGTGGGAGTTGGGGGAGTCTATGGAAGTATGTGGGAGTCTATGGGAGTATGTGGGAGTTGTGGGAGTCTATGGAAGTTTTTGGGAGTCTATGAGAGTATGGGAGTTGGGGAGTCTATGAGAGTAGAGCTCATGAGAGCATGGGAGTTGTGGGAGCCTATGAGAGTATGTGGGAGTCTATGAGAGTATGGGAGTTGTGGGAGTCTATGAGTGTATGTGGGAGTTGTGGGAGTCTATGAGAGTATGTGGAGTTGTGGGAGCCATGAGAGTATGGGAGTCTATGAGAGTATGTGGGAGTTGTGGGAGTCTATGAGTGTATGTGGGAGTTGTGGGAGTCTATGAGAGTATAGTGGGAGTTCATGAGAGTATGTGGGAGTTGTGTGAGTCTTTGAGAGTATTTGGGAGTTGTGGGAGTCTATGGGAGAATGTGGGAGTCTATGGGAGTATGTGGGGAGTTGGGAGTCTATGGAAGTATTTGGGAGTCTATGAGAGTATGTGGGAGTTGTGGGAGTCTATGAGAGTATGTGGGAGTCTATGAGAGTATGTGGGAGTTGTGGGAGCCTATGAGAGTATGTGGGAGTCTATGAGAGTATGTGGGAGTTGTGAGTCTATGAGTGTATGTGGGAGTTGTGGGAGTCTATGAGAGTATGTGGGAGTTCATGGAGAGGGAGTTGTGTGAGTCTTTGAGAGTATTTGGGAGTTGTGGGAGTCTATGGGAGTATGTGGGATTTGTGGGAGTCTATGGGAGTATGTGGGAGTTGTAGGAGTCTATAGAGTAAGGGGGAGTTGTGGAGTCTATGGGAGTATGGGAGTTGTGGTAGTCTATGGGAGTATGTGGGAGTTGTGGGAGTCTATGTAAGTATGTGGGAGTTGTGGGAGTCTATGGGAGTATGTGGACAGGGAGTCTAGAGTATGTGGGAGTTGTGGGAGTCTATGGAAGATGTGGGAGTCTATGCAGAGTATGGGAGTTGTGGGAGTCTATGGGAGTATGTGGAGTCTATGAGAGTATGTGGGAGTTGTGGGAGTCTATGGGAGTATGGGAGCATGTGGGAGTTGTGGAGTCTATGGGAGCAGCTAGAGTCTATGGAAGTATGTGGGAAATGGAGTCTATGGGAGAAGGGAGTTGGGAGTCTATGAGAGTATGTTGGAGTTTCTGGGAGTCTATGGGAGTATGGGAGTCTATGAAAGTATGTGGGAGTTGTGAGTCTATGGAGTATGTGGGAGTCTATGAGAGTTTGTGGGAGTTGTGAGTCTATGAGAGTATGGGAGTTGTGGGAGTCTATGAGAGTATGTGGGAGCTCAGAGAGTATGTGGGAGTTGTGTGGGAGTCTATGAGGGAGTATGTGGGAGTCTATGAGAGTATGTGGGAGTTGTGGAGTCTATGAGTGTATGTGGGAGTTGTGGGAGTCTATGAGAGTATGGGAGTCTATGAGTACAGGAGTTGTGTGAGTCTTTGAGAGTATGTGGGAGCTAGAGCTAGGAGTCTGAGTATGTGGGAGTTGTGGGAGTCTATGGGAGTATGTGAGCTAGAGTCTATGGGAGTATGTGGGAGTTGTGAGCTCATGGGAGTATGTGGTAGTTGGAGTCTATGGGAGTATGTGGGAGTTGTGGGAGTCCTGGAGTTTGTGGGAGCTAGAGTCTGCGGGAGCATGTGGGAGTTGTGGGGAGTCTGCGGGAGTATGTGGGAGCTGTAGGAGCCTGGGAGCATGTGGGAGTCTATGGAAGTATGTGGGAGTCGAGGAGTTGGGGAGTCTGCGGGAGTATGGGAGTTGTGGGAGTCTATGGGAGTTGTGGGAGTCTATGGGAGTATGTGGGAGTTGTGGGAGTTTATGGAAGTGATGTGGGAGCTCAAGGAGTATGTGGGAGTTGTGGGAGTCTATGGGAGGCTGTGGAGTTGGGGAGTTTGAGAAGTATGTGGGAGTCTATGGGCATGTGGGAGTTGTGGGAGTCTATGGGAGTATGTGGGAGTTGTGAGTTGTGGAGTCTATGGGAGTATGTGGGGATGGGGAGTCTATGGGAGTATGTGGGAGTTGTGGGACTACAGTATTTGGGAGTATGTGGGAGTTGTGGGAGTCTGGGAGTATGTGAGTCTATGGGAGTATTTGGGAGTCTATGGGAGTATGTGGTGTTGTGGGAGTATATGGAAGTATGTGGAGTCTATGGGAGTATGTGGGAGTTGTGGGAGTCTATGGAAGTATATGGGAGTCTATGGGAGTATGTGGAGCTGTGGAAGTCTATGGAAGTATGTGGGAGTCTATGGAAGTATGGGAGTTTCTCTTGGGAGTATGTGGGAGTCTATGGAGTATGTGGGAGTTGTGGTAGTCTATGAGAGTATGTGGAGTTGTGGGAGTCTATGGGAGATGGGAGTCTATGAGAGTATGTGGGAGCATGTGGGAGTCTATGGAAGTATGTGGGAGTCTATGAGAGTATGTGGGAGTTGTGGGAGTCTATGAGAGTATGGGAGTTGTGGGAGTCTATGGGAGTATGTGGGAGTCTATGAGAGTATGTGGGAGTTGGGGAGTCTATGGGAGAAGTGTCGGAGTCTATGAGAGTATGTGGGAGCTTGGGAGTCTATGGGAGTATGTGGGAGTTCATGAGAGTACATGGGAGTATGTGGGAGTCTATGGAGTATGTCGGAGTCTATGGGAGTATGTGGAGTCTATGGGCATGTGGGAGTTTTGGAGTCTATGGGTGTATGTGGAGTTGTGGGAGTCTATGGAAGTATGTGGGAGTCTATGGGAGTATGTGGGAGTCTATTGGAGCATGTGGGAGTTGTGGGAGTCTATGGAAGTATGTGGGAGTTGTGGGAGTCTATGGGAGTATGTGGGAGTTGTAAGAGTCTATGGGAGTATGTGGGAGTCTATGAGAGTATGTGGGAGTTGTGGGAGTCTATGGAAGTATGTGGGAGTTGTGGGAGTCTATGGGAGAAGTGGGAGTTGTAAGAGTCTATGGAGTATGTGGGAGTCTATGAGAGTATGTGGGAGTTGTGGGAGTCTATGAGAGTATTTTGGAGTTGTGGGAGTCTATGAGAGTATGTGGGAGTCTATGAGAGTATGTGGGAGTTGTGGGAGTCTATGAGATGTGGGAGTCTAAGTGAGAGTATGTGGGAGCTAGGAGTCTAAGTGAGTATGTGGGAGTTGTGAGTCTATGAGAGTATGTGAGTCTATGAGAGTATGTGGGAGTTGTGTGAGTCTTGAGAGTATGTGGGAGTTGTGAGCTGTGGAGTCTATGGGAGTATGTGGAGTTGTGGGAGTTCATGGGAGTATGTGGAGTTGTGGGAGTCTATGGGAGTATGTGGGAGTTGTGGGAGTCTATGAGAAGGGAGTTGTGGGATTCTATGAGAGTATGTGGGAGTCTATGAGAGTATGTGGGAGTTGTGGGAGTCTATGAGAGGCGGGAGCTCATGAGAGTATGTGGGAGCTAGGAGTCTATGAGAGCATGTGGGAGTCTTATGAGAGTATGAGCTCCATGAGAGTATGGGGGAGTTGTGGAGTCTATGGGAGTATGGGAGTTGTGGGAGTCTATGGGAGTATGTGGGAGTTGGAGTCTATGTGAGTATGTGGGAGTTGTGGGAGTTCATGGTATGTGGGAGTTGTGGGAGTCTATGGGAGTATGTGGGAGTTGTGGGAGTCTATGGGAGTATGTGGGAGTTGGAGTCTAGTGGGAGTATGTGGGAGTTGGGGGAGCTCCGCGGGAGTATGTGGGAGTTGTGGGAGTCTATGGAAGTATGTGGGAGTTCATGAGAGTATGCGGGAGTTGTGGGAGTCTATGGGAGTATGTGGGAGTCTATGAGGGTATGTGGGAGTTGTGGGAGTTTATGGAAGTATGTGGGAGTCTATGAAAGTATGTGGGAGTTGTGGGAGTCTATGGGAGTATGTGGGAGTTGTGGGAGCTCCATGTGGGAGTTGTGGGAGTCTATGGGAGTATGTGGGAGTTGTGGGAGTCTATGAGAGTATGTTGGAGTTGTGGGAGTCTATGGGAGTATGTGGGAGTCTATGAGAGTATGTGGGAGTTGTGGGAGTCTATGGAAGTATGTGGGAGTCTACAGAGTATGTGGGAGTTGTGGGAGTCTATGGGAGTATGTGGGAGTCTATGAGAGTATGGGAGTTGTGGGAGTCTATGGAAGTATGTGGGAGTCTATGAGTATGTGGGAGTTGTGGGAGTCTATGGGAGTATGTGGGAGTTGTGGGAGTCTATGGAAGTATGTGGGAGTTGTGGGAGTCTATGGGAGTATGTGGAGTTGTGGGAGTCTATGAGAGTATGTTGGAGTTGTGGGAGTCTATGGGAGTGGGGGAGTCTATGAGTATGTGGGAGTTGTGGGAGTCTATGGGAGTATGTGGGAGTCTATGAGAGTATGTGGGAGTTGTGGGAGTCTATGAGAGTATGTGGGAGTTAGAGTCTATGGGAGTATGTGAGTCTATGAGTATGTGGGAGCATGTGGGAGTCTATGGAAGTATGTGGGAGTCTAAGAGAGTATGTGGAGTTGGGGAGTCTGGCGAGAGTATGTGGGAGTTGTGGGAGTCTATGGGAGTATGTGTGGGAGTTCATGAGAGTATGTGGGAGTTGTGGGAGTCTATGGGAGTATGTCGGAGTCTATGAGAGTATGTGGGAGTTGTGGGAGTCTATGGAGTATGTGGGAGTCTATGAGAGTCTATGGGAGTATGTGGGAGTCTATGTGAGTATGTCGGAGTCTATGGAGTATGTGGAGTCTATGGAGTATGTGGGAGCTTTGGGAGTCTATGGGTGTATGTGTGAGTTGTGGGAGCCCAGGAAGTAATAGGAGTCTATGGGAGTATGTGGGAGTCTATTGGAGTATGTGGGAGTTGTGGAGTCTATGGAAGTATGTGGAGTTGTGGGAGTCTATGGAGTATGAAGGAGTTGTAAGAGTTCATGGGAGTATGTGGAGTCTATGAGGAGTATGTGGGAGTTGTGGGAGTCTATGGAAGTATGTGGGAGTTGTGGGAGTCTATGGAGTATGTGGGAGTCTATGAGATGCATAGGGAGTTGTGGAGTCTATGGAAGTATGGGAGTCTATGAGAGTATGTGGGGAGTTGTGGGAGTCTATGGGAGTATGTGGGAGTCTATGAGAGTATGGGAGTTGTGGGAGTCTATGGAAGTATGTGGGAGTCTATGAAAGTATGTGGGAGTTGTGGGAGTCTATGGAGTATGTGGAGTTGTGGGAGTCTATGAAGTATGTGGGAGTTGTGGGAGTCTATGGGAGTATGTGGGAGTTGTGGGAGTCTATGAGAGTATGTTGTGGGAGCTCATGGGAGCATGGGAGTCTATGAGAGTATGTGGGAGCTGTGGGAGTCTATGGGAGTATGTGGGAGTCTATGAGAGTATGTGGGAGTTGTGGGGAGTCTATGAGAGTATGTGGGAGCTAGGAGTCTATGGGAGTATGCTGTGGGAGTCTATGAGAGTATGTGGGAGCATGTGGGAGTCTATGGAAGTATGTGGGAGTCTATGAGAGTATGTGGGAGTTGTGGGAGTTCATGAGAGTATGTGGAGTTGTGGGAGTCTATGGGAGTATGTGGAGCTCCTGTGAGAGTATGTGGGAGTTGTGGGAATCTATGGGAGTGCTGTCGGAGTCTATGAGAGTATGTGGGAGCTGAGTCTATGGGAGTATGTGGGAGTCTAAGGAGAGTCTATGGGAGTATGTGGGAGTCTATGGGAGTATGTCGGAGTCTATGGGAGTATGTGGGAGTCTATGGAGTATGTGGAGTTTTGGGAGTCTATGGGTGTATGTGGGAGCTGTGGGAGTCTATGGAAGTATGTGGGAGTCTATGGGAGTATGTGGGAGTCTATTGGAGTATGTGGGAGTTGTGGGAGTCTATGGAAGTATGGAGTTGGGGAGTCTGTGGGAGCATGTGGGAGTTGTGGAAGAGTCTATGGGAGTATGGGGAGTCTATGAGAGTATGGGAGTTGTGGGAGTCTATGGAAGTATGTGGGAGTTGTGGGAGTCTATGGAGTATGTGGGAGTTGTATGAGTCTATGGGAGTATGTGGGAGTCTATGTGAGTATGTGGGAGTTGTGAGTCTATGAGTATTTTGGAGTTGTGGGAGTCTATGAGAGTATGTGGGAGTCTATGAGAGTATGTGGAGTTGTGGGAGTCTATGAGAGATGTGGGAGTCTATGAGTATGTGGGAGTTGTGGGAGTCTATGAGTGTATGTGGGAGTTGTGGGAGTCTATGAGAGTATGTGGGAGTCTATGAGAGTATGGGAGTTGTGTGAGTCTTTGAGAGTATGTGGGAGTTGTGGGAGTTGTGGGAGTCTATGGGAGTATGTGGGAGTTGTGAGTCTATGGGAGTATGTGGGAGTTTCGGGAGTTTATGGGAGTATGTGGGAGTTGTGGGAGTCTATGGGAGTATGTGGGAGTTTTGGGGGAGTCTGCGGGAGAAGGGGAGTTGTGGAGTCTATGGGAGTTTGTGGGAGTTGTGGGAGTCTAGGAGTATGTGGGAGTTGTGGGAGTCTGCGGGAGTATGTGGGAGTTGTGGTGAGTCTATGGGAGTATGTGGGAGTCTATGGAGTATGGGAGTCGTGTGAGTTGTGGGAGTCTATGGAGTATGTGGGAGTTGTGGGAGTCTATGGGAGTTGTGGGAGTCTATGGGAGCATGTGGGAGTTGTGGGAGTCTGGTGGGAGTATGTGGGAGTCTATGGGAGTATGTGGAGTCTATGGGAGCATGGGAGTCTATGGGAGTATGTGGGAGTTGTGGGAGTTTATGGAAGTATGTGGGAGTCTATGGAGTATGTGGGAGTTGTGGGAGTCTATGGGAGTATGTGGGAGTTGTGGGAGTTGTGGGAGTCTATGGGAGTATGTGGGAGTTGTGGGAGTCTATGGGAGTATGTGGGAGTTGTGGGAGTCTATTGAGTATTTGGGGAGTATGTGGGAGTTGTGGAGCCCATGGGAGTATGTGGGAGTCTATGGGAGTATGTGGGAGTCTATGGGAGTATGTGGCAGTTGTGGGAGTATATGGAAGTATGTGGGAGTCTATGGGAGTATGTGGGAGTTGTGGAGTCTATGGAAGTATGTGGGAGTCTATGGAGTATGTGGGAGTTGTGAAGTCTATGGAAGTATGTGGGAGTCTATGGAAGCATGTGGGAGTCTATGGGAGTATGTGGGAGTTGTGGGAGTCTATGGAAGTATGTGGGAGTCTATGGGAGTATGGGAGTTCATGGGAGTATGTGGGAGTTTTGGGAGTCTATGGGAGTATGTGGGAGTTGTGGGAGTCTATGGAAGTGTGGGAGTCTATGGGAGTATGTGGAGTCTATTGGAGTATGTGGGAGTTGTGGGAGTCTATGATTATGTGGGAGTTGGGAGTCTATGGGAGAATGTGGGAGTCTATGGGAGAATGTGGGAGTTGTGGGAGTCTATGGGAGAATGTGGGAGTCTATGGGAGAATGTGGAGTCTATGGGAGAGCAGTTTGAGTTGTGGGAGTCTATGGGGCATGTGGGAGTTGTGGGGAGTCTAAGGAAGTATTTGGAGTCTATGGGAGTATGTGGGAGTCTATGGGAGTATGTGAGTTTTTGGAGTCTATGGGAATATGTGAGTTGTGGAGTCTATGGGAGTTTGTGGGAGTTGTGGGAGTCTATGGGAGTATGTGGGAGTTGTGGAGTCTATGGGAGTATGGGAGTTGTAGGAGCTCCATGGAGTATGTGGGAGTCTATGGGAGTATGTGGGAGTCTATGAGTATGGGAGTCTATGGGAGTATGTGGGAGTTGTGGGAGTCTATGTGGGAGTTGTGGAGTCTATGGAGTATGTGGGAGTTGTGGGAGTCTATGGGAGTATGTGGGAGTATGTAGTCTATGGGAGTATGTGGGAGTCTATGGGAGTATGGGAGTTGTGAGTCTATGGGAGTATGGGAGTTGTGGGAGCTGGAGTCTATGGGATTATGGGGGAGTTGTGTGAGTCTATGGGAGCATGTGGAGTTGTGGGAGCTCATTGGAGTATTTGGGAGTATGTGAGCCAGGAGCTCCAGGGAGCATGTGGGAGTCTATGGGAGTATGGGAGTCTATGGGAGTATGTGTGGCAGTTGTGGGAGTATATGGAAGTATGTGGGAGTCTATGGGCATGTGGAGTTGTGGAGTCTATGGAAGTATGTGGAGTCTATGGGAGTATGTGAGTTAGAAGTCTATGGAAGTATGGAGTCTATGGAAGTATGTGGGGAGCCTAAGGAGTATGTGGGAGCTGTGGGAGTCTATGAAGTATGTGGGAGTCTATGGGAGTGGGAGTCTATGGGAGAAGGGAGTTTTGGGAGTCTATGGGAGTATGTGGGAGTTGTGGAGTCTAAGGAAGTATGGGAGTCTATGGGAGTATGTGGGAGTCTATTGGAGTATGTGGGAGTTGTGGGAGTCTATGGGATTATGTGGGAGTTGTGGGAGTCTATGGGAGAATGTGGGAGTCTATGGGAGAATGGGAGTTGTGGGAGTCTATGGGAGAATGTGGAGTCTATGGGAGAATGTGGGAGTCTATGGGAGTATGTCGGAGTTGTGGGAGTCATGGGAGTATGTGGAGTTGTGGGAGTCTATGGAAGTATTTGGGAGTCTATGGGAGTATGTGGGAGACTATGGGAGTATGTGGGAGTTTGGAGTCTATGGAATATGGGAGTTGTGGAGTCTATGGAAGTATGTGGGAGTCTATGGGAGTATGTGGGAGTCTATGGGAGTATGTGGGAGTTTTGGGAGTCTATGGGAGTATGTGGAGTTGTGGGAGTCTATGGAAGTATGTGGGAGTCTATGGGAGTATGTGGGAGTCTATGGGAGTATGGGAGTCTATGAGAGTATGTTGGAGTTGTGGGAGTCTATGGGAGTATGTGGGAGTCTAATAGAGTATGTGGGAGTTGTGGAGTCTATGGGAGTATGTGGGAGTCTATGAGAGTATGTGGGAGTTGTGGGAGTCTATGAGAGTATGTGGGAGTTGTGGGAGTCTATGAGAGTATGTGGAGTCTATGAGAGTATAGGAGTTGTGGGAGTCTATGGGAGTATGTGGGAGTCTATGAGAGTGTGTGGGAGTTGTAGTCTATGGGAGTATGTGAGTCTATGAGAGTATGTGGGAGCATGTGGGAGTCTATGGAAGTATGTGGGAGTCTATGAGAGTATGTGGGAGTTGTGGGAGTCTATGAGAGTATGGGAGTTGTGGGAGTCTATGGGGAGTATGGGAGTCTGATGAGGAGTATGTGGGAGTTGTGGGAGTCTATGGAGTATGACGGAGTCTATGAGAGTATGTGGGAGTTGTGGGAGTCTATGGGAGTATGTGGGAGTCTATGAGAGTCTATGGGGAGGCGGGAGTCTATGGGAGTATGTCGGAGTCTATGGGAGTATGTGGGAGTCTATGGGAGTATGTGGGAGTTTTGGGAGTCTATGGGTGTATGTGAGTTGTGGGAGTCTATGGAAGTATGTGCAGTCTATGGAGTATGTGGGAGTCTATTGGAGAAAGGTGGGAGTTGTGGGAGTCTCAAGTATGTGGATAGGAGTCTATGGGAGTATGTGGAGTTGTAAGAGTCTATGGGAGTATGTGGGAGTCTATGTGAGTATGTGAGTTGTGGAGCTCATGGAAGTATGTGGGAGTTGTGGAGTCTGGAGCATGTGGAGTTGTAAGAGTTCATGGGAGTATGTGTGGGAGTCTATGAGAGTATGTGGGAGTTGTGGGAGTCATGAGAGTTATTTTTGAGTTGTGGGAGTCTATGAGAGTGGGAGTTCATGAGAGTATGTGGGAGTTGTGGGGAGTCTATGAGAGTATGTGGGAGTCTATGAGAGTATGTGGGAGTTGTGGGAGTCTATGAGTGTATGTGGGAGTTGTGGAGTCTAAGGGGAGGGCATGTGGGAGTCTATGAGAGTATGTGGAGTTGTGTGAGTCTTTGAGAGTATGGGAGTTGTGGGAGCTGTGGGAGTCTATGGGAGTATGTGGGAGTTGTGGGAGTCATGGGAGTATGTGGGAGTTTCGGGAGTCTATGATAGTATGTGGAGTTGTGGGAGTCTATGGGAGTGTGGGAGTTGTGGGAGTCTAAGGGAGTGCTGTGAGCAGGGAGTCTATGGGAGTATGTCGGAGTTGTGGAGTCTCATGGGAGATGTGGGAGTTGTGGGAGTCTATGGAAGAGTTTGGGAGTCTATGGGAGTAGTGGGAGTCTATGGGAGGCGGGAGCAGGTGGGAGTCGAGTTGTGGGAGTCTATGGGAGTATGTGGGAGTTGTGGGAGTCTATGGGAGTTGTGGGAGTCTGAGGGAGTATGTGAGTTGTGGGGTCTATGGGAGTATGTGGGAGTCTATGGGAGCATGTGGGAGCTCATGGAGTATGGGAGTTCATGGGAGTATGTGAGTTGTGGGAGCTATGGAAGTATGTGGGAGTCTATGGAGTATGTGGGAGTTGTGGGAGTCTATGGGAGTATGTGGGAGTTGTGGGAGTTGTGGGAGTTGTGAGCTCCGTGGAGTATGTGAGCCAGGGAGTCTATTGAGTATTTGGGAGTATGTGGGAGTTGTGGGAGTCTATGGGAGTATGTGGGAGTCTGCGGGAGTATGTGGGGACTATGGGAGTATGTGGCAGTTGTGGGAGAGCATGGAAGTATGGGAGTCTATGGGAGGTTGTGGGAGCTGTGGGAGTCTATGGGCTATGTGGGAGGGCCCATGGAGAAGGAGTTGTGGAAGGCGGAAGCATGTGGGAGTCTATGGAAGTGATGTGGGAGTCTATGGGAGCATGTGGGAGTTGTGAGTTCATGGAAGTATGTGGGAGTCTTGGAGCATGTGGGAGTTCATGGGAGTATGTGGGAGTTTTGGGAGTCTGCAGCATGGGGAGTTGTGGAGTCTATGGAAGTGGAGTCTATGGGAGTATGTGGAGCCTCATTGGAGTATGTGGAGTTGTGGAGTCTATGGGATTATGTGGGAGCTGTGAGTCTTATGGAGAATGAGTCTATGGAGAGAATGGAGTTAGAGTCTATGGGAGAATGGAGTCTGTGAGTAATGGGGAGTCTATGGGAGTATGTTGGAGTTGTGGGAGCTCCATGGGGAGTATGTGGGAGTTGTGGGAGTCATGGAAGTATTTGGGAGTCTATGGGAGTATGTGGGAGCTCCAAGGGTGGGAGTTTTTGGAGCTCTATGGAATATGTGGGTTGTGGAGTCTATGGAGTTTGTGGGAGTTGTGGGAGCTCATGGGAGTGCTGTGGGAGTTGTGGGAGTCTATGGGAGTATGTGGAGTTGAGAGCTCCATGGGAGGTGGGAGTTCATGGGAGTATGGAGTTTCGTGTGAGTTGTGGAGTCTATGTATATGGGAGTTGTGGGAGTCTATGGGAGGAGTTGTGGGAGTCTATGAGTATGTGGGAGTTGTGGAGTCTATGGGAGTATGTGGGAGTCTATGGAGTATGTGGAGTCTATGGGAGTTATGTGGGAGTCTATGGAGATAGGAGCTGTGGAGTTCCATGAGCATGTGGGAGTTGTGGAGCTGGTGGAGTTCATGGATTATGGGAGCTAGAGTCTATGGGAGTATGTGGGAGTTGTGGGAGTTCATTGGAGTATTTCAGAGAAGGTGGGAGTTGTGGGAGTCTATGAGCATGTGAGCCCAGGAGTATGTGGGAGTTATGGAGACATGTGGCAGTTGTGGAGTATATGGAAGTATGTGAACAAGGAGTATGTGGGAGTCTATGGAAGTATGTGGAGTCCATGGGAGTATGTGGGAGTTGTAGTTCATGGAAGTATGTGAGTCTATGGAAGCATGTGGGAGTCTATGGGAGTGAATGTGGAGTTGTGAGTCTATGGAAGCAGGTGGAGTTCATGGGCATGATTCAGAAGTGGGGGAGCATGTGGGGAGTTTTGGGAGTTCATGGGGAGCATGTGGAGTTGTGGGAGTCTATGGAAGATGTGGGAGTCTATGGGAGAAGTGGTTCATTGAGTATGTGGGAGTTGTGGGAGTTCATGGGATTATGTGGGAGTTGTGGGAGTCTATGGGAGAATGTGGGAGTTCATGGGAGAATGTGGAGTTGGGGAGTCTATGGGAGAAGGTGGAGTCTATGGGAGAGTTCATAGAATGGAGTTGTGGGGAATGGCTATGGAGTCTGCTTGAGCATTTGAGTCTATGGAGCATGTGGAGACAGGAGGGGGGGGAGCTTTGGAGTCTATGGGAATAGCGGGGGAGTTGGGGGAGCCATGGCATGTGGGAGTCTATGGAGTATGTGGAGTTCATATATGTGGAGTTTTGGGGCCCATGGGCATGGAGTTGTGGGAGTCTATGGAAGCATGTGAGCCCATGGGAGTATGGGAGTTCATGGGAGTATGGGAGTTGTGGGAGTCTATGGGATTATGTGGGAGCTAGGAGTCTATGGAGAATGTGGGAGCACTATGGGAGAACGTAGGAGTTGTGGGAGTTCATGTGAGAATGTGAGTCTATGTGAGAATGAGTTCATGGGAGAGCAATGGAGCTGTGGGAGTCTATGGGAGAATGTGGGAGTCTATGGAGTATGGGAGCTGTATACTATGGAAGCATTTGTGAGTCTATGGGAAAGGCGTGAGCCCATGGGAGTATGTGGAGTTTTTGAGCCCATGGGCATGTATTGTGGGAGTCTATTATAGGGAGAGTATGTGAGTCTATGAGTATGTGGGAGTTGTGGGATTCTATGGGGAGTATGTGGAGTCTATGAGAGTATGTGGGAGTTGTAAGTCTAGAGAGTAGGGAGTCTATGAGAGTATGTGGGAGTTGTGGGAGTCTAGCGAGGAGTATGTGGGAGTCTATGAGAGTATGTGGGAGTCTATGAGAGTATGTGGTATCCATGGAGCATGTGGGAGCTGTGTGAGCCCATGGCATGTGGGAGTTGGGAGCCCGCGGGAGCATGTGGGAGCTGTGGGAGTCTGTGGGCATGCAGGAGCTGTGGAGCCCATGGAGTATGGGAGTTGTGGGAGTCCATGGCATGGGCTGAAAGGAGCATGTGGAAGGGTGGGAAGTCTATGTGGCATGTGTTGTGGAGTCTATGAAGCATGTGGAGTTCATGAGAGCATGTGAGCTAGGGAGTTCATGGGAGTATGTAAGTCTATGAGAGAGTTTGGGAGTTGTGGGAGTCTATGGAAGGGAGTCTAGGCAGGGAAGGTGGGATCCATGGGAGTTACGGGAGGTTGCGGGAAGTCTATGGAGCGCATGTGGAGCTGTGAGTCCATGGTTAGCTGGAGCTGTGGGAGTTCATGAGAGCATGTTGGAGTTGCAGGAGCATGCGGGAGCCCATGAGAGTATATGTGTATGTGAGCCCATGGAGTATGTGGGAGTCCATGAGAGCAGGCTGGAGCTGTGGGAGTCTCATTTATATAGCTGGAGCCAGAGCCCATGAGTATGTGGGAGTCTATGAGAGCATGGAGCCAGAGCCCATGGGCAGGAGTCTATGAGCGTGTGTGAGAGTATGTGGAAGTTGTGGAAGTCCCATATATGCCCATGAGAGCATGTGGGATGGGAGCCCATGGAAGTATGTGGGAGTCTATGAGAGTAGCTGTGGGAGTTGTGGAGTCTATGAGAGCATGTGGGAGCTGTGGAGTCTGGGAGTATGTGGGTGCCCATGAGAGCATGTGGGAGCTGTGGGGAGTCTGTTGGAGTATGTCGGAGTTCATGAGAGTATGTGGGAGCTGTGGAGTCCATGGGAGGAGTGTGGGGAGTCTCATGAGAGTCCATGGGGAGTAGCGGGAGCCCATGGGAGATGTCGGAGTCTGGGCGGGGAGCACAGGAGTCCATGGAAGTAATGTGGCCTTAGATAATATGCATATGGGAAGATGCGGGAAATCCATGGGAAGGGAATTTAGTCCATTATATGGAAGTGGAGTATGTTCGAGTGTATGTGCATATTGCGTTTAATATCGGTACAATGGGTTTTCAAATATCGGTACATTTTATATTAAATATTGGTACATATTGTAGTAAATATGGATATTGTGTCATCATATCGTTAAACCAGACATTTCGATAAACCTGTCGCGAAATATTACGAATTTAACAGCTTTTGGTGTAAAAATAAAAATGGAAGTATATCCTATAATTTTCTCTTCAACTTTTATTTATCTATTGGCTGATTCTTTTATGATATAGCCTTTTCGTTCTCCTTCCTCCACTGCACCATTTCAAGACCTCTCCTCGCCCCTGCAGATGAAGTCCAGACTTTCATGGGTCGCTATTGAAGACAAGTTGTTGATGGGCAAGTTATTGACAGACGCAAAAACAACGATTTAAGTCAGTTTCAATTCCCATTAAGGCTAAAACCAACAAATAAATAGGTAGATAGTTTTGTACTAAAACTAAACAAATAAAGCTAAACAGGCAGACAGTTTTTGGTACTCAAAACTAAACAAATACTCGCTCTGTACTCAAAACGTCGTCCAAGTTACCAAAGAATAGCTCTGTACTCGCCTAGAACTGACCGCAAGTACTTGTAGTCAGAAAATTTTAATCCCATCACTCTAACCCGAAGAAATAAATGTGTATAACAAATATTAACTGCCAATTTCCTGTTTTACTTCATTGTCTCCGATGCTATTTGTAGACACCAGTCGACACATACTTCTGTAGTTAATGACGGTTGGTAATATTAACATTCAACTCAGACGAGGTTTCAGTGTATATATATTCGATATCTAGACATTTTTGTATCATGGTGGTTTTTCTATCAGTGTATACTATACAGACGAGCAGTTCAAAACGACAGCTGTTTAGTGTTAGTTTAAATATAGGTTGTAGACTTTTTTATTGAATAAAATATACTAGTATGTTGAGATTCACTCCAAGAGTTTTAAAAAAAGATTTTTACTAACACTAAATACAAAAAAAATATTTCGATTTTTAATGACGCATTACGTGTATTAATATATTTGCATCAACAATACTTGTGTATTATTAGTACAGGAGTCTGCGCTATTAAAGGCCGATATATACAACGTGAAGATAGATTTCAAAAAACAAACATAAAAGAGAAATCATGTAATATCAAATCACCAGTTCATTGAAAATAAATATCAGCACAGGTGAAAGAGGAATGCGCTTCACAAAAGTAGTCGAATATTTAAAAAAATTAATAAGAAAATACTTCCTTAATTTAGAACAAGTTTTCTGTGTCGAAAGATAACTGGTAATTGCATATTTTTTCACATGGAATTCTGCTGAAAAATGTCCGTATTACTAGAAATAAGATTTTAGCAGCACAATTTTCTAATTTGCATGAATTGAACGTTAAAATTGTCAATAACTTCTACAATGTATTTTCACCTTGCTAACATAACATTAACAACAATATAGTTGTATTGTATTAAATTTTGCCTACATAACATAAACATTTTCATTTAAATTTTGTACCGCAGCTTGATGACATAATCTAGCCTAATGAGGATTGCTTAGCAGTTTGTCTCACTTATCAGAGAAAATGTCCATCGCATATGTGATATATTTCACACGGACAAAACAGTCAAACATCATGTCTTGCCATATAGCTTCATCATGTAAGCAATCATATTACATATACTCCATGCAATCATATTACATATATTCCATGTAATATTGTATCATATTACATATATTCATGTAAATCATATTACATATACCCATGTAAATCATATTACATATATCCATGTAAATCATATTACATATATTTATGTAAATCATATTACATATATTCATGTAAATCATATTACATATATTTATGTAAATCATATTTTATATATTCATGCAGTGATACATTAAATTAATAATGGTATCACATTAAATTTTATAGCTTTGATTTAATTATTTGGCAATATTTAGTGCCAATTAGATCGCTGATAAAGGTGGGGTCTAGAGGACAGGTTTAGACTACGTGTGGATGAATGCGTGACCGGAAATTAGAGCGGAAAAATAATTAACTAGAAATTTGTTTTATTACAACTTTCATTTTATAATTTCTTGTTGATATAAATTTAAATTCAAACTTATTGAAGAAAAGGTTTGAAATTAAATTTTCATGCATCTATTTTTAGAGAGGACACTTCAATTTCCCACTCCCGTCAACATTTGGTGGCCTTTTAGCGCTAGGACTCCATCCTGACAATGTAAATGTTAATATTTATCTAACGACCAACTACAGACACACGGCTGATCGTTTACCATGTACTCTTATGGTCCATTAGAGTTTTAGGAGTCTTGATGACTGTCACATAATTTTTAGAACATTTTGTAAATTATTATTACGTAATTTGATATCTATATATATATATATATATATATATATACTATGCCTATATAATAATATACACTCATGTCATATAACAATATATAATTTCATTCAAAATAAATAACATACACTCATGTCATATAAATAACATAGACTCATATTATATAAGTTAACATAATAATTATTAATATGTAAACAACATATAATTTCACAAATATCATACACACATTATGTCATATAAATAATATAGACTCATGTGTTATAATAACATATACTCATAAAATATATAAAAACAACATATACCCTCATAAATAAATAAACAACACTTCATAAATATATATAAATAAATATAAATAATTATGTTAAATAATCCAATATATAATTTCATAAATATATGTCATATAAATAATATATAATTATGTCATATGAATAACATATTAATTATTAATATATAAATATAGATTATATATTAATAGTATACGATATTTTCATAATTCGATTCCCCGCTTACGTTTAATCCTTCCGTTTATTTAAATCGATTTTTGCGTTAATTGTTTTTTTCCTTGTTTTTTTATCTTTGGTGTTTTCTAAAAAAATGCCAACCTTAAAGTTTCATAAATGTTTTACGATTCTCGTAATATCAATGTTTTTGTACGTTATGTTGCTTTTATACAAAACATGCATTTTTTTTTAATATGATGTTAAGTACTTTAAATTCGAAACCAAATTAACATTTCCAGAATCAAAAGTTTTTGAATTAACGCATTCTAATCCTTCTAGATATTTTGCTCCAATCGCTTTTAAAACAACTTTGTCTATTTATATTATTTCCTCATCTAATAAAAAATAATATAGATTTGAGTTCTGTGTTGAAAAAAGAGTTTATAAATTATTCAATACAACAGTTTTCCAGTTTAAATCATTGGATCGCTAGTTCGAAACCAAAATAACTCCAGTCTACTGATGAAGCCTAAGGGGATATACTTCTACGGGGGTATCGAGTGTTGCCAGTATTTATATTATATCAATGTAGATTTTAAGTATGTCTGGTGTGCATGAAGAGACTATTTCAATGAACATTGACAAGGTTGTATAATTTCACTAGAAATCAAAGGGTTTAAATGTATTAATTTATTGATACGGTCTGTGATTTTAATTTATGTCGGTTATAAATTATTAAAGTTGAATTTTCTATGATGTATTAACACAACACTCAAATATTATATTTCGTAGTGAAATATAAATTTGTATTTTCATTAATCATTTACATAAAGATATCATCAACTGTCTAAATTTCTATTCAATATGAAAAACATTTTGTTCGATGCCAGATTTTCTTTTCTGTGTGTTTAGTTGTTTTTTTTTTTCGCAAAAGCCTATATGTAGTCTGTAGGAAAAAGGTATTTGTCAATATGTGGAAGTTAACTAATACAATTTTATAATATAGGGGACTATATATTCACAAATAGACGTAAAATAAATACACATTTAACAATGTATTTTGTTTGATACCGCCATACTGTTATACACGTTTGCAAATATAATTAATTGAAACAGTGCGTTCGGGTAGTAACATGATGTACTTACATGATTTACTCACTTAATTTATCAATACGAGGCACTATCACAATATATTCATATCAAGTACTTATATAACGTGGCCTCATATTAAAATTTATACTACACAAAAGTACTTATATTATGTACTCACTATTTAAAATTCATTCGATGTACCTAAACTGGTACTATGTACGTATATAACTTGTAGTCATTATGATTACTTCACACACACACTAGTAATTGATATTTAATTTTACAACTTACATCACTGCGTCTTATTCAGGAAACACTTGATAAAGCAGATCAGACAAAAAGACTGACCACTGAAAAGAAAGATGCTCTTTGAAAAATTCCATGACCTATTCACACTTTCAGGTAAGAGTTCAACATTATACATACACTTCTACCTTTTGTTTACTGACAATAGTTAAACAAATTTGGACATTATTTGTAAGCTCACACGGCCATAGACCCATATCTAGTCTACGACGTCTGGTTAAAGAAATTTAGACATTATTTGTAGTCATTATACATAGACTATATCTTGGGCTTTACTGACAAGTCTGTTGGGAATTTTGGACATTATTTGTAGCTCATTATACATACACCCATATCTGTTTACCGACAGTTCTGGTTAAACAAATTTGGACATAATTATAGCTGTAATTAAAGTTTGTAAAAACTTGGATTTACTGTGACATGAAAAGAGTTTAATCCGACACAATTATAATGGATGGGGGTCTGTGTGGGAGTGCAGACTCACTCAACGCAGGCCGTCCAAAACTGACCCGTGGCGGAAGCTTAGGCGGAGCAGGCTCCAGTCCTCGTTTAGCACTGTCTCTAGTTGGCGCAGTACTTTGGGAGGTTGATTCATACCGACACTTTGCAGACACTGTAGGAAGTGTGGAGGAAATCAGTAGATCATCTTCTTTGCTGAGGTCTCGGACTGGCGGACCACAGGCGCTTGCTGGCTTATGGCAGTCTTCCATATGGTGAGACACAAGCAGTTCGGATCCTCATTCCAGAGGACTAAACGTTCGCAGATTACTGAGAAGAGTTCAAAGAGAGTGAGAGAGCATAGACCGAGATCGAACATTGCTCCAGTCCGTACTCGGGCATTGTCCTAGGTGCAGCACTGAGGTCTCACGCCGATTTCTTTGTACCGAGAGACGCTTAAGTGCTCCGAGTTGGCAGAGAGGTCGGTAGTCAGCTTGCTTATATGACACTTTCAGATGCTGCGGTCCAATATGAGTTTATTCACAGGTTCTGCTTTGTTCAGTTTCAGCCCGCAATGAGATAGTTCAGAGAGCAGCATATATAGAGAGCAGGCTCGCGCGCGGGGGTCCAGGGATCGTCTGGCCCTCCCTGCTTATTTATTCTACTTAGCAAAATGTAATTACCCCGCCCCTCTCCGGGCTACGTCTCGGTCCGCCCCCGAATGCTACGGGGGAGAGGGGGAGAGTTCAGAGAAAGTATATATATATATATATATATAGTTATATATATATATATATATTATATATATATATAGAGGGCAGGGCCGATTATCGTCATATCCCACTGTCTCAAGTACTCGTCCATCTACTACGTCACAAATGACCTATTACTCGGGGGGGGGCAAAATTAAATATTTTATAGTTTTATCGTAGTTACCGGGGGCCCTCGTACTCAATTAATCAGTATATTAATATATATAGTGAACGATAATTGATGACGTCAACGAGTAATTCTGTCTTATTATAATGCGTAACTACTCCTATGAAACATTCATTATAGCACCTGCAGACTTCCAGACATGTTTTTAAATATTGAGATGTTGCCTAATTCATATGTCTAACCGTAAAATTGATTAAATATTACACATTATAGTGAATATTACGGTGGATGGTAAACATTACACATTATAAGTGAATACATTACGGTGGATGGTACATTACACAGCATAGTGAATACATTATGGATGGTAAATATTACACAGTATAGTGAATACATTACGGTGCGGGATGGTAAACATTACACATTATAGTGAATAAGACATGTGATATTTGACCCTACATTAAAAATTAAACCAATTGTTGTACATTTGCCTCTGTCTGAATATCTCCATAACAATGTCCTCCTTCCCCTCACCCTTACCTCGGTTATTTATGACTTCATCAACTTCGGTAAAAATTGATTTCTGATCCTAATGAACGAGACAAAATTCGTTTACCCGACCTGATCAAATACAAAAACAAAGTTGAAGAAATATTGTCTGATCTAAATCTATAAACAAACGGGAAGAGTTGCGTTCACTGGCTCTATAAACCGACAGCAAGTTAACTGTAAAATAAAACTTGAAATTACATCCAGTTATGAGAAGTTGATATAGTTACATGACGCAATTATTTATCCGTTCATATGTGGTTCATATGTGGATCATATTATATGTGTTCATGTTTAGTTGAATTTCGTCTCGTAGGGTTATTGTTGGGTCTTTATACTTTCAGTATTCCGATAATTTAATATCAAAGATAGATAATATACAGAACGTAATATTACAAAAGTACTTGTCTTACAGCAGAACGTTTATAAAGAAGTCCGTTACAGAACACAATATTACAGTACTGAAGTAATGTTACAGAAGACAATATTACAAAGTACTGAAGTAATGTTACAGAAGACGGCCACAAGTGAAGTAATGTTACAGAAGACACATTATAAAGTAATTAAAGTATTAAAGAGAATACATATTAGTAATTTATATAATATAGAAGATAATATTAGAAAATTAGTATAAATATATATTAAAATATAAAAATTAAAGTGACATTAACATAACGCAATCATTACAAAGTACCTCATTAGGGGTAGAGCACACGAAGTTCCCAGCACCAGTACACAGCAGTTGTTCGCGGGCTGTATGATCTCACTATATTGACCCTGTTGATGGATAGTGACATTATAAGGAATAGGTCGAGCTTCGTTTAGCCGGTCAGACATGTTGGGCAGTCTGACATGCGCTCTGCCCGTTTGGTGTGGCTATGAGATTTTAGCATAGAGTTTCATATGGTTACAAGAGTCTTTGGGGCCAGGAGATCTTACCTTGAAAAAAAAAAAACATATATGCTCATTTTAAAACATTTAACACGCTTATCATAATGTGCGGTCAATTTATTATTATCTCATATAATAAGTAATCCCATGTAAAAAATGAATTAAATTGTACAAATAATAATGCGTCAGAATATCGTGAGGCATGAGACCGTTGTTTGAGATGATAACAGGTGAAAATTCTTATCAACATGAAACACAAATGTGAAAATGGAAATGAATATTGGTACCTGTAGCCATGATTGTGAAGTTCCCTTTTTGAAAAACTGATTGATGACTTGAAACTCTAATGAAACTCAGGATTAAACTCATAGCGCTAGTAAACATGGAGGAAAAACTCCAAAGGGAAATAAAAGAGGAGAAAGATAAAAAAGAGAGAGTGAGAGAGAAACGAAGTGAGAGATAGAGTGATTTAGTTAGGGAGAGAGCGAGACAATGAAAAAGAGAAAGAGAGAGATATATATATTATTTATAGAAAGAGGGGAGAGAACATATAGAATAGAAACATTACTTTAAAAAAATTATACATGGCAAAAATCGTTTAAAAAAAAGAGAAATAACTAGATATATATATATGTGTGTGTGTGAGTAGATATATATAGAGAGAGAGTGTATGTGTGTAGTGTGTGTGAGAGAGAGAGAGAGAGAGAGACGGGAATGAGAAAGACTGTGGCGATAATTGAAAAAAGCCGTGGGAGATATCACCATGCCTAACGATCAGCCTCCTCGTGCCTCACTTGTAGCCTGCCGACCAGTCACACCCCCACCTTCACTGCCAATAAAAAGCATGATTCAAAAATGCAGCATTTATGCAGCCTTAAACACAAGTTAACCACATAAATACATCTGGCGTGCTCTCATTCTGTTCAAATCTTTTGATGAAAAATATGTACTTGATCTTTCTACGTAACTTGATCATTCTATAAATATTTCCATGATCTAGCAATTATTTTTTTTACTTTTTTTTATTACAGCTTAATAAATTATATAAGTTTTTATTCCAATATTTTACTTTTATTATATATTTTTTGGTTGTCCAATTAACCTGCTATTATCATAACTTTTTAAAAAAGTTTTATAGTGTTGCTTTTTATTCAAATGCACTAAAATAAAATTTAAATGATATAAATATTTCAATAGATTATCATTATGCTTAAATGTAAATGCAGAAAAATTGACTTGCCTGAAACCAAAATAACCTAGCCTATTGATCAGTGCCTATGTAGTTTTGTGTGGGCATGTTAGTTATATTACTTCACAATTCTTACAAAAAATGTATTGACACAGATAACAGATGTATGACTAGTTATGACATTCAGATTTTACTGTAATATTTGGACTCCTTTCTTTTGACCAACACAACATCGAACATTTTATTCCAGATTATTTTAAATCCAGTGAAATCTTTTACGCTTGATTCATTTTGCGTAAAATGGAGCAGATAACACCAAACCGGGAATTTTTGTTTTCAAAACGCCACTGTTGAACAGTCATTTCGGGTCACAACCTATACAACATGCCAGACGATGGTGTGCAAACGTCAGACAATGTTGATAATATCTCGTAGAAAATTAACTGTCTAAATTTACACGCGTGTACAATAATAAAAAATATACACCACCAAAAAAACAGGTTATTGGAAACCGAAATACTTCTGCGTATGTGTGTGTGTGTATTAAACTGAAATAAAAAAATATAACTAATTGGGATGGGGTTGGCGGACTCCAGCATGATATTCACTTGCCATCGGGATTTTCTCTGTTTCAAACACTTATTACAAAGTCTATGATGCTTTCTTTTCTACTTTTATTGTTTTGTTTTGGTTGTTATTGTTACGGTGTTGTTGTTGGTGTTGCTACAAGAGTGCAATGTATTTTTCGATACCACATTTTTTTAAAAAGTCCCTGAGAGTATGAGATTGGGTATTACTTATATGCCTTTATTAACGGGTGATATGCCCCCTGTTCATCCCCATGATAGGGCGATAGTGAAATGACATGGAGGCGGGAAGATAGGCTGGTGACTGTGACGTTTGCCAGAAATATTAGTTATAAATATTGGCATAGTGCCATGTTAATGTAAATATAAAAATACGATATTTAAGTATAACCGCGAGTAAAGAGTGTAGTTACAAGAAGTATTGAGTGTACTATTGTTAGGGTACTGAGTGTACTATTGTTAGGTACTGGAGTGCGCTATTGCTTATTATTGTTAGGCATTGTCAAGTACTCAGTGTATTATTGTTGGGGTAGCAGGTAGGCATCCGTCCATCTCGGCGGGCGCTCTAATTATTATCAAACGTTTTGAGTGGCACTATTGTTAGGTATATGCACCTTCTTGGGGCCAGAGTGCACTATTTTTAGTACATAGTGCACTCTTGTTGGGATACAAATTGTACTATTGTTAGTAAAGAGTGTACTATTGTTAAATGAGCGGTATTATTGTTCGGGTAAAGTGAAGTGCAATACTGATATGCAATTATTGTTAGGGTATTACAAAGTACACCAAGGGCACATAAAACTACAGCCAGCACTGAACTATTGTTTTAAAGCACTGAATTCATTATTGCGGTGCTCATCGCTGTAGACGATATCATAAGATTAAGTATAATCATTTTTCAGAGTTAAAAGTAATCTCAGAAGCTTTTGAAATTAATTGAACTCCGTCAATATGGTGGCATACACCCACTGCCAATGAAAATGAATTGCTCATTCCACAGGCATACATTCCACTGTTACGAAAAGTTCAGTTGAATATGATAAATAGTGTGCATTGGATGCTTAAATGATAAAAAAATTTTTTATCAGATGAATAAACACGGTTTAAGAAAAGCTATGTAATAATATGTATTTAAATTATAACATATAGATATTGTGACATATAGGCAATGTTTCTCTAACATTAAGATAATAGACATAAAAGACAATACTCTGACATATATATATATATATATATATATATATATATATATATATATATATATATATATATATATTCTGACATATAATCTGACGTATAGATATTGTGACATTGTTGACAATGTTTCTCTTGGACGTATAAATATTGTGACATATTGACAATGTTTCTCCGACGTATGGATATTGTGACATATTGACAATGTTTCTCCGGACGTATAGATATTGTGACATATAGACAATGTTTTCTGACGTATAGATTATAATATACACAATGCTCTGACTATAGATATTGTGACATATAGACAATGTTTTCTGTCAGCACAATAAACTGGGGAGTCCAAGAATGCATGTTTGTTCTTTTTACAATTTTTTTTCCCCACCTTGTGGAAAAACTGTCAAAAGAAATAAGAACAGTTTGACTGTATGAAATTTTGCGATTAAATTCCAGATAATACTTAAGACTAATGTCTTTCACTTGTCTCTCCACAGTCCCACCCCATGGCCTATTTCACTCACTCCATTGTCACACATAGAGTGTCTCATATATCCACTTGTTCTATTATTTTCCTATTAATAATCTGACAGTGAGATATAGTTGATCTCGGTATGGCTTTGGGATGATAGCAAATTGACCCTACTGGCTAGCAGGGAAGAGCCAGTGGTCAATCTCAAAGTGACAATCCCCATTTCGTTGTTAATATTATAGTACTTGGTCAATTATTATAAATACGCAAATACAGTACCCTGTCAGTTATTGTGGTGACAAACACTATTATGGTATTGTGGTCATTAGTGGCTCATTGCGCCAAGAATATTCTTTAGAGCCATTCACTTAATATTAGTTAACAGAGTTTTTTCCTTGATTTTTAACTCCTTCTTCGCACGATATTACCAGTCTAAACTGCCGCATCATTTTTGCTTTCGCGAAAGCGTCCTCCACCCCTCCTCCTCTCCAGCGTAATAATAAGGAATCGGACTCCTTACTTTGTCGTACACTATATATATATTATTCCGGTACGGTTAAATATTGCTTATATATATAATACCCACCCGGGCCCCCCCGTAAGTCATTATATATATATATATACATATATATATAATATATATATATATATATGTCTGGTATTAGTCATTATATAGCCTATATATATACTGGATTAGGTCAAGGTCCACAAGTGTGTAGAATTCCCACCCTCACTCAGTCAAACTATGCTGATACCTTCATCTCAATCGTATGACGTTCTAGTTCATGAATTTCGCATTGTCCCTCACTCATTTGAATCTTTCATTCAAACTGCATTTAATATTTTGGTCTAGTAACGGTTGTAGATGAACTATACTGATGGTTGTATAGTGTAGACAGTGTCAATAACCTCCATATTATACTAGTTCAATGTCTTGCTAAACAAGCTAATTACAGTATTTTGAACATAGTTCTAAAGAAACTAAGTTTACTGTGCATTTCCTTTTCTAAGTTCAAAAAGTCATCCATTTAAAGCCAAAGTCTATGTTACAAGAAGTTCATTGACATATTATTGATTGAAGACTTCCATTAAACTTGTTCTTTCTATAACATTAGTGATAGACTACTAAACGAGATTAATGACGAAATATCAACAGGTCTCTGGTTTATATTGGCGTCAGTAACCAACTTATTTAGACCCACTTTTTTTAAAGTACCAGTATCTCGTATACTGCCGTTTGATGGTTTTTCTGCGTTGAAAATAAAAAAGAGACTTTTTTCACGAAACGAAAGTTGATTTTAAAATTTTAAAACTTTTTTTTTTCCAAACATTTGAATACATTTTTCTCACCTATTCAAAAAAATTTTTTATAGATATTTTCTCCTTAATTAACAAGTGCTAACAGTGAAGCAGTGTTAGACATTTTTAGAATGGTGAGTTTCACAGTAAAGTGTTATATTAGTTTCAAATAATCTCTAAATATATATATATGTACATGGGTAAACTAAGGGTGAGAAACATCAAAATACAGTGTCGAATAGAAGATACAAATAGAAGAATAATGGTTCATGTGTTAAATATTGGAAATACCCTTTATGCAATTTAATTTATGTAATTTTGTTTAAAATATAATAAACCTTTAACTGCTATACCTAATAAACATTTTTCATTAAAAAATTATCATTTGTATGTAATTAAAAATATCTTTTAAATTTAAAAATTGGAGTCAGATACTTGTCATGTAATCTCTTTTAAATGTTTTACGATTTTGTAATAGTAGTCCTATGATTATCTCGATTTTCATACCTACATGATAATAAACAAGTCGGAATAAATTATTATGATAATAAACTATTTTTAATTTAGTTCATTATGACAAAATAAACTATTGGAATTTGTCTAATACGACAATAAACTATTTGAATTTACTACATGACAATAAACAATTTAATTTAATCCATGATAATAAACAATTTTAATTTGTCTACATGACAATAAACTATCTTAATTTGTCTACACATTAATAAACAATTTTAATTTGTCTACATGACAATAAACTATTTGAATTTGTCTACATGACAATAAATCATTTTAAATTAATTAGAGGGTAATAACCATTTGAATTTGTCTACATGATAATAAACGAATTTAATTTGTCTACATGACAATAAACGATATGACCACACATTAAACGATATGAATCACATGAAAATAAACTATTTAAATTTTTGTCCATACGACGATAAACTATTTAAATTTGTCTACATGACAATAAACGATTTTAATTGTTTCTAGTCCATGATACATCTTATAACGTAAAGATTAATACCTTTAGTAGTTGGGCGTTCATAATTTAAATTTGTTCATGTGTACGTAGTCCTCCTCCAAGATGTGGGAAAGTTACGTAGCCAGAGAGTAGGTGTCAAGGGCGAAGATAAAAACACTTGGCTTTTACAACACTTAGGTAACAAAAAAGATTTCCAAGTTTGTAGGGCAGTTCTCAGCTTGTGCTTCCGGGTAGTCGCTCCCATTCGTTGTTTGTTTTTAGCGAGTTAGTAATATGTATTAATTTTGTCATATCAATACTTGGTCATCGATATGAATACCTAAAAATCATCGAATAGGACTAATTACTGGTCTTGCAGTGCACGTTCTGTTGGCCCTAACTTGACTTCTTCAGTGGATTTCCGGCCGGGCGGTCTGGGAATGAATCGCTTCGGGCGGAATTCACAAAAGTTCGCGCAATCCTTGTGATAAAAAATAGTTATCACCTTGAGGATGTATTTGTCAAGATCAGAGTGCCATTGACGGTAAAAGTGTCTGCAGCTCGAACCTGATGTTCATTACATACACACTTTGGGCATGGCATTTCTGCACTTGATGGGCTTGTCGAATGTTGATTATTGGTTTTTTTTATTAACCATATTATCGGCTAGCTCGTTTTAATATGAGAAAACACTTGATCTTTTTAAATGTCATTTTATTCATTGTATATAAAAAAATGTTGGACAGCTGTAAACTTAAATGCTGCATCCAAGGCATACTATCACTTCAAAAAAGGAAGTATGTGTTTGAAGAGAAAAAGGTATTGTTGAAAAACATGGTTAAGATTTTCTCTAAAGGCACTACATTATCACAGAGCAAAATCCAACTTCAGATACATGTGCATGGGATACATTTGTGCCCGTAAGCTGATAACACTATGTAGCACATTTTCAGTTTCTTCTGTTCCACTGGGTACAAAGTGTAAGTTTTCCTTACCTGATATGGTGCGTAAAACGAACAGAAAATAGCCCTATTGTTCAACAAAAACTTCGGTTCTGGTGATCTGGATAACAAATAACTTTTGAGATCTCTTTTCATGTAAATCAATCTCAGTTTGTACTCCATCGATTGACCACTCAGAAACTTCCACTTCTACATTCGCATGGTGTATCAATGTCTATCAAACGTCTCACTGGCAAGAATGCACCTCAAATCTTTACTACACTGCCTATATGAGCTGCATAAACCCACACCCCGTAGAGGGGATAAATAGCCACTCTTCAGAAGATAGCAGCAGTCTGACAGCGATGAAGATTTTTGAGATCCAGATTATAATATGGCAGATGGTAACTGAGGTGATAAGGGCAATACTTCCCTATCCAGAACGACATCAACGATCTTAAACCAAGATACATTGGTCTTACTCAAGTCTAAAATGCTGAGCTTCTTACATCCACGCTCAAGCAATTAGCTGGATGAATGCCCTCCGCAAGTTAAACATACGAAAAAAAAATCAAGAAACATTTCTTTTATTCTCTGCTAGATGGGCTAAAGCTGTAACAATGTGACAGTTCTATTTGAGGCTATATGTATTACCTGTAGCCAGAGACAGTTCATCCCGGTGCTGAAGTCTTGCCTCTAGCTTAACGAGAGCCCGTCACTTCCTGCGGTTCACTCTGCGCACCTGAAAGGCGACTTGAGGGTATTCACTACACTCAGTGTCAAAATGTTTTTTGACTGTCTTGAAGTATCCTCACTATGGATGGGAAGCGCAGTCAAATGAAATTTCAAGAGCAGTACCAATTCCAGAGGGGGGAGGGCTTCGCGGAAGTTACACGAATTTACTTTGTTTCCTTTGCATCTGGGACAGCCGGGACAACAAGAAGCGGGACTACTCCGTATTAAAAAAAAAAAAGCTTGGCTACAAAGTTCTCTGTGGGGAAGAAGCAAGAAGTCAAGTGAGATGTGCTGGTGATAGATCCACAATAGCTAGCTATGGCTCTGCTGCACAATAGACAGTTTCGGCTATGCCACAATTTTTATGTTTACCCAATGTCAACTTCTCGGTTCCTTAGTTTCCCCATGTCTCTAGTGTACACACCCTATTAAAAATATTGGTAACATTTTACTTGGGACAAAAAGTTTTTCTGAAATACAATTGATCAAAACCAGCCTTTTATCTTTTATAAAAATAGACCAAGTTTTATGATATAATTATTTTTTTCCAAGAAAATGTTTATCGAATTTCTAAATAAATGTACTTATCTTGGGAAAAAAAAACAATTACGAAAAATAATATACATATCTCATCACGTTTTATTTATCTCTAATTTGTATTTACTCTGACTATTTTTTTCTTTTTAATTCCATTGCATTGAAACAGTTCTATAGCCAGTAAGCTTACAAATAAATTCTTATAAGATTCACATGTAAAGTGTGAACCTGTATCATGGTCTAGAAGACCCTTTAATGTGATCTCAAGGTAATTAACTTCGGTACCAAGTACAGGATGCACACGTCTTGAGTTGTCTCCATCCTCATACACAGTGCCATACATGGGGGGGGGGGTTGGGGGGCACTTCACGCTAAGGCTGAATAAAGGATACCTGCAACTGAAACATGATCATACAGATGACCTGCTACAAGTCTCTTATATGAAGCAAAAGATCAAAACCTATATCAATGCCCTAATTAGGAATATTCTAAGCTGGAGCAATTTTCTTTACATAAACCCCTTGGTGTGTAATTCAGAATCGATAAGTCCTGAATGTACTCTATGTGTTTTCTTTTTTAAAACACAAATTCTCTCTCCTCTCTCTTTCTTTCTCCCTGTCTCTGTCTATCTCTATCTCTTTCCTTCACACACGCACAATCTTTCTCTCTCTATTTATTAATTCATCCATTAATATCTATCTATTTATCTATCATATGTAAATATAACTATTTATTTCTATATCTATATATGTACCCAACTATCAAACTATCCATGTATCTATCTAACTATCCATCTGTCCATTGTAGATCTATGTATTTATCTATTATATATCTTACTAATCAATCTATCTATATACCTATCTTTACATCCCCATATCTACCTTTATATATGTCTATCTGTAAATTACACTCCATAAACACTATCATTAAATTGATTGGTAGCTAGAATGGCACAAAATTCTGTAATTTTCTAGAATGTATCAATGATAAAGATTTAGTTAACTTACCCTCTTTGCCCTCCCCTCCCCAACTCTGCCTGTACTTTGAGTTTGTCTTTTCATCTGCAATTTTTAGGCAATTGAATTATTATTTCATGACAAGCTGCCAAATAAAAACATAGTTTGTTTTTTTTAATCCATTATGTGACATTAATGTCTCTAAGATACCTAATTTTTCGACACATTTCACTCAAAATTCAAATGATAGACAAATGGACTAAAAATATGACTTCGCTTAGAAGAATGTAAAACTGCTAACTTTTTATTTTATTTTAAAAGTATCTAATATATGTAAACAAAAATAATTTTCTAATGCGCTAAATTAAATGACCCAAGATCAGTGATACAAAGAACCAATCAGTAGTAATAAGCAAACTAGTGCGAATAGTATGAATACATATTTTTTAAAGAAAAAACGAGTTTTGGCTTGTTTTTTTTTAAAAAGATAACATAAAACAATGAGAACAAAACCGCTGGATTACATACTTTAGACTTTAATCAGTATACATCAGTTGTCTAGAAATTCAAAGTGTTTTTTTTCTTACCGCTAAACATTAACGAGGTAATAAATCTTTTATATTGTTTTTCTTTTCATCAATTTATATTGGATTATCAAATTGATCATTTGCTCTTCTCTTTAAGACTAGTTATTTACAAAGGGTAGCTGTACTTTCTGAATAAGGTAAATTAGAAATTGCATAAATCTGTATGCATTAAATGTATTTACTAAATATTTTTATTTATTATCTTACTTTTACGAATCATAAAAAATATAAAAAGGAATAAGTAATATTTAAAAATAAATAATAATTATAAGAAAAAAAAGATTTAAAAATACTTGGGTTGGAATTCAGATACAAAAGTATCGGATAATCAACGTGGCAAATTATCAGCTTTCAATAATCGGGTTAATAGAAATATTTATATATATATATATATATATATATATATATATATATATATATATATCATTCGTGGACAAAAAAACAACTCATTTACGTGTAAGGGGCAAAAGGCCGAGTGTAGATAGAGGAAATCTCGACGGTGTATATGAGAGTCCCAGGTTCGATCCTCTATGAGAACCAAAGGTATTTTTTACAGGTTCTGATACAAGTTGGTTAAAAGCCATCCAAGTCCGTCCAACTTTAACTGGGTTTCGGGCTTAAGGTTGGGAAATAAAGGAGATTATTGTAGCTTTGTGCAAATCACACAAACCCTTTATCTGCCCTAACAAAAACTAGGATTTTAACGGTTGAGTAGATAATAATAATGTCTCTTTAACATTGTATCAATTATTGCATTCAATATAAAACAAAAAGTTAAAAATATTATTTACGCTTAATTTATTATACAGCCTACGTTTTTAAAGAAATAAATAACAAGTATCAATGATAAAACTAGTCATATACTTTAGAGATGGATGTCATAGACAATAAAACATCATCACTCGATGTCAAAGAAAATATACCAATCTCGCTCAATGTCATAGACAAAAAGTCAACCTCAATCGATACTACAGAGGAACAACTAACGTCATTCGATACCACAGGCGAAAAACTAACGTCTTTTCGATACCGCAGACAATAAATCAACCTCGTTCGATTCTACAGGACAAAAAATCAACGTTGTTCGATACCACAGACAAAAAGTCAACCTCACTTGATGATGTTACAGATATTATGGATATGCCTGCACGTCACATGAATCGCCATCAGAAAGTCTTAAACAAAGGTAAACGAAAAACACTTTATATAGGCCTAATTACTTCAAATACATGAAAACATTTATTTTTTTCAGTAATATTTCAACATGACCCCCCTCCCCCAACATAAAATATTAAAAGAGCTAAATTGTAAACAATCCCTTTTTGAACGTTTCTATACATTAAGTACTGTTGATGTTGTTTTTTGTCTTTTTGATTTTTTAGTTGGCAATACTTTGCCGAAGTATTATAGTAACCATGAAGGAATTTACTGTTGACTTTTAGCTGATACAGTCATTTAACCTTTATTGTTTGCGAATTTTCTGTTTACTTGATCGTAATAATTGTTTAATTTGTTGTAATTTTGGTTTTCATTTAATCAAATCTTAACATTTCATTATGGATACATTCTTTTGCAAATCATCTTTAAAACAATCAACCTAAAGTTCATATTTTAAACGAATAAATTGACTATATTCTACAGCCCCTTATGGGTGAGAATACTTATCTGCCTAGTAAGGGCCATCATATACACATTGGTGTCGCTATTTGGTTGGAAAGTATCCTGCAACACTGAAGGCGATCAAATAAATGAGTAAATATTGTCATATACGTGTTGCTATGAATATTGTATCAATAGAAGTGATGAGTTCCATGATTTGAAATTTCAAAGAAATACTCATTCGTTTCTAAAGGTCAGACAACAAATGTGATATATATATATATATGTGTGTGTGTGTGTGTGTTTGTGTGTGCGTGTGTGTTTGTGTACAAATACACATATTGGAATATATGGAAGCTTATAGCAATGGAGCTTATGGGAATATGTGGGAGCTTATGGGAATATTAGGAGCTTATGGGAATATGTTGGAGCTTATCGGAATATGTTGGAGCTTATGGGAATATGTTGGAGCTTATGGGAATATATGGGAGCTTATGGGAATATATTGGAGCTTATTGGAATATTAGGAGCTTATGGGAATATGTGGGAGCTTATGGGAATATGTGGGAGCTTGTGGGAATATTAGGAGCTTATGGGAATATGTGGGAGCTTATGGGAATATGTAGGAGTTTAGGGGAATATGTGGGAGCTCATGGGAATATGTAGGAGCTTATGGAAATATTTGGGAGCTTATGGGAATATTAGGAACTTATGGGAATATGTGGGAGCTCATGGGAATATGTAGGAGCTTATGGAAATATTTGGGAGCTTAAGGGAATATTATGAACTTATGGGAATATGTGGGAGCTTATGGGAATATGTTGGAGCTAATGGGAATATGTTGGAGCTTATGGGAACATGTGGGAGCTTATGGGAATATGTGGGAACTTATGTGAATAAATGGGAGCTTATGGGAATATGTTGGAGCTTATGGGAAAATGTTGGAGCTTATGGGAATATTTGAGAGCTTATGGGAATATGCTGGAGCTTATGGGAATATGTGAGAGCTTATGGGAATATGTGGGAGCTTATGGGAATATGTGGGAGCTTATGGGAATATTAGGAGCTTATGGGAATATTTGGGAGCTTATGGGAATATTAGGAACTTATGGGAATATGTGGGAGCTTATGGGAATATGTGGGAGTTTATGGGAATATGTGGGAGATCATGGGAATATGTAGGAGCTTATGGAAATATTTGGGAGCTTATGGGAATATTATGAACTTATGGGAATATGTGGGAGCTTATGGGAATATGTTGGAGCTAATGGGAATATGTTGGAGCTTATGGGAACATGTTGGACCTTATGGGAATATGTGGGAGCTTATGTGAATAAGTGGGAGCTTATGGGAATATGTTGGAGCTTATGGGAATATGTTGGAGCTTATGGGAATATGTGGGAGCTTATGTGAATATGTTGGAGCTTATAGGAATATGTGGGAGCTTATGGGAATATGTGGGAGCTTATGGGAATATTAGAAGCTTATGTGAATAAATGGGAGCTTATGGGAATATGTTGGAGCTTATGGGAATATGTTGGAGCTTATGGGAATATTTGAGAGCTTATGGGAATATGCTGGAGCTTATGGGAATATGTGAGAGCTTATGGGAATATGTGGGAGCTTATGGGAATATGTGGGAGCTTATGGGAATATTAGGAGCTTATGGGAATATTTGGGAGCTTATGGGAATATGTGGGAGTTTATGGGAATATGTGGGAGCTCATGGGAATATGTAGGAGCTTATGGAAATATTTGGGAGCTTATGGGAATATTAGGAACTTATGGGAATATGTGGGAGCTTATGGGAATATGTGGGAGTTTATGGGAATATGTGGGAGCTCATGGGAATATGTAGAAGCTTATGGAAATATTTGGGAGCTTATGGGAATATTATGAACTTATGGGAATATGTGGGAGCTTATGGGAATATGTTGGAGCTTATGGGAATATGTTGGAGCTTATGGGAACATGTTGGAGCTTATGGGAATATGTGGGAGCTTATGTGAATAAGTGGGAGCTTATGGGAATATGTTGGAGCTTATGGGAATATGTTGGAGCTTATGGGAATAAGTGGGAGCTTATGTGAATATGTTGGAGCTTATCGGAATATGTGGGAGCTTATGGGAATATGTGGGAGCTTATGGGAATATGTAGGAGCTTATGGAAATATTTGGGAGCTTATGGGAATATTAGGAACTTATGGGAATATGTGGGAGCTTATGGGAATATGTTGGAGCTTATGGGAATATGTTAGAGCTTATGGGAATATGTGGGAGCTTATGGGAATATGTGGGAGCTTATGTGAATAACTGGGAGCTTATGGAAAAATTGAGGCTTGTGTGAATATCTGGGAGCTTTTGGGAATATGTGGGAGAAAGAGATATCAAATCATGCAATACTTATACATATATAATTCAACAAACAATATTTTTGGTACCTCTTCCATTCAAACAATAGTTTTGTACTTATTCCATTTATAATTCATATTTCTATCACTAGTTAATACCAGAGAAATAGAGTATATTCTAATGTGAAGCTATCTTTTAGCACCCACTATAAATTTTGTTACAGATCATGTGAAATAAATTTTGGCTACATAAATCAATTTCAATAAAAAAAATGTTATGAATAAAAATACCTAAATTGTATGTGTAAATCTAGTTGCAATGTATATACATAATTCGCGTTTTTTCTTAAGCTTATTGTCATCAAAGGTCAATAACTTGACATTGTTTTCTTCTAACAAATAGATCTATAGCAAGTCAAATCGTAAAGGTAAGACTCCAATTCATTGGTTTGTTTAAAAAAAAAATTCCGATTTATTTATTATGATTGTCCTCTTTTTTCATAATTAAGTTTTATTTGCCAATAACAGGATATAAAAGGCATATCTACTAAATTATATTTTTTATCAAAATAATACATTTGAAAATAACAAAAAATGTAAAAAAAAAGATTTTTCATAAGTAATTATAATTAAATAATGATATAATAGAACATAATTATATCGGTCAAGCAAAGACACGTAAAACTTTCTATCCACAGATTCAACAATTTTGCGCTGTCAGTACAGAAACTAACAAACAAGATGGTTCTCTTAAAAATAATCAAAAAATCAAACTAGAAAGGTAATTTAGACCAATAGGTCTTATCCTTAAGTCAAATGTAAATCTAATTTTTTAAAACATTTCTTGATCGATTTCCTTAATATTTTTTCAGACAAACCTTTTTTTCTGATTCTTTTGTCAAATAGATCATTATTCTGTACATCCGAATTTTCAAATTAATTTAAGCACTAAATGTCGAAGAATCTGAAAAAATTTAGCAAAGACTATATGTGACATCTCTTGAGTTAACTGTGAGCTGTGATTGAGCATGTTACGTAGAAAAAATTATTAACAAATAAACATAGTCTTAAACAAGTCACTAATTCCAGATCTAGTTAGGATCGTTACTTAAATGACTTACTAACAGCAGCACAACCCTAGTATAGCAGCATTATACTGTTCTAGGAAATGGATTTCACCACCAAGGAAAATTTTCAGGTCTTGGCTCAAGTTCCAGATATATCTCCCGTGGTGCCTCCATGGCCATTGCACTATCGGCTATGGTGGGAATGAATGAAGGGCATCATAAAAACCGTCCCATCAGTGGTTTATAGGATCTAAGAGATTTCATCGCATCCTTACAGGGACCTCACACACTGCTGGCGTAAACCAGTGTTTCCCAAACGTTCGATATCTGTGTGCCTCATTCTTATTTTCGCAATACTAAGTACTCCTAGTAAGAGATTCATCTTTAGTTTTTTACGGACATGGTTTCCTCATCATTTCATTGTTTTCGCTTTAGCCATATGTTTACCTAATGTTCTCAGCCAAATACAGCGCGTACCCAAGGCAAACTCTTTGAATACCCCGGTCGGGGTATGCGTGCATGCAACACTTTGAAAAGCACTGGTGTAGAATATAAAGATACGTTTTCAATATAAATACAACCTACAAACATATTTCTAATGGCAAATGGAATGAACTAGCGCCTCAGTCGAAGAGAAGTTAAAGTTATGTAGTTCAGTGTCGTTATACGCCTAATTAGCAGAGCCAGTTTTAGGTTTTATCGAGCCAGTGAGTTTTTTACAGATGCATGAGAGTTGTGTGGAAAGGTATCTTTCTAAGTCATAGAAATATATTAATAACTTATGTACATTATTAAAACATATAAGGTTTTTTGTACAGTGATTATTACAATGAACCCTTTATTATACATCATACAAATATTGTTTATTGAACATTCAACAGTCCCTTTTATATCAAGCTCCATGTTTGTTTAATCAACATAATCTTCATCATCATGTTATTACTGGTTGATAAAGTATGGTGCTGGTCTGAAAGGTGGGAGAGGTACCTATACTTTTTAAACAATTTTCTTACCTGAGATGTATACACGTTTTGTCACGTACTCTCTGACCTAAAACAGCTGTTTCTAGCTTGACATACTTAACATATAAGCAATTTTCTGACATACTTAACATATAAGCAATTTTCTGACATACTTAACATATAAGCAATTTTCTGACATACTTAACAAATAAGCAATTTTCTGACATACTTACAGCATTTATGTTTATCTTAATTTCTTCTTTGTTAGTTATACAACATTTATTGAACTAATGCATTTTTTTTTCAAAGCGCAACTGATGAGAACAGTAAATAAAAAATTATCAGGTACGAAATAATGTCACAGACTAATGTAAGAGTTAAAGTTTATCGCTTTTTAAGCCTTTGAAAATAAGAATTAATGTTTACGTAATTTTGTAAATAACAGTTTTTTTTTTAGCGAAATGATAAATGATTTTTCAATATCAAACACCACCACCATTAACACCAACCATCACCTGTCCAAGCAAAGTCACTTGGTCATCGTTTGGTCATTATGTCAGTGGGGAACGTAGCAGTAGCGGTTTGGTAACTAAGGGGCTAGTGAAATTAGATTGATAGGAGAAAAGTTGAGTTTGAATGTGTCGGTGGTGAGACTAATACCTGTTTGAATGTATCTGTGGTGAGACTAACACCAGTTTGAATGTATCTGTGGTGAGACTAACACCAGTTTGAATGTATCCTTTGTGAGAGTAACACCTGTTTGAATGTATCTGTGGTGAGACTAATACCTGTTTGAATGTATCGTTTGTGAGAGTAACACCTGTTTGAATGTATCCGTTGTGAGACTAGCACCAATTTTTTCCTTGCAAAACAGAAAACGAAAAAGTACGATCACAGTACATGAATTTCTATAAATTTTATGCTTTTTATTATATAATTGTTTTATTCAGAATAGGTATTCTCGGTTGGATCTTGTCATCGTGTGCTATTCAGTATACTTCAAATAAGATATAATGATTAATTAAAAAAAAAGCGAACTTAATTAAATTAATTATGAGAGAGTTATGAATTCATAAGCATAGGAATTTTTTTTCAAAAAATTACAAACATTATCTAAAAATTTTTTAATCATATATACAAGACCGTGTCATAACATGGCTTTACATGAAAACACCCGGACCAAAATTTCTTACCAGAAAAGAAAAATGTGTTCTTTGTTGCAATGAAGTGACATTTTATAAACATAATATATATATTATAGTGTATAACAAAAATGAATAGCTTAATAATTTAAAATATAAATGAACTGTTGATAGCTGTAGATTTTGATTTTTAGTGAGTTTTTTTTTTGTATTTTAATGCAACGGTTTGGAAAGGTGGGGTGGGGGGGGGTCTCTTTATATTTCACTTACCTTCAGAAATAAATTACGCTCGTTTATTTATAAAAAGGAAGTATATAGTGTATTTCATTTTGAATAAGGAATATTGCAGTTTGGGTAAATATATATATAATGGTGAAAGGGTGGGGGGGGGGCTCTGAAAAACCACTAAAAAGAAAAAAAAGTATAAGCAATAGTAAACGAAATTAATCGCAACAATTTAGTCTACTATCAACAATATTTTTAATGAGAAAAATGCATTATACACTAAATAAATTGAATAAAAACTTAATGCAAATGAAATGAAATACAAATGGTATAAAATATTATATAGTTATGGATTTATTTCAATAAGAATATCCATTTGAAGACAAAATGCATTTTTGGCATAGTCCAATAAAAGTATTACGATAATAGATAATTAAATGTCTTTGAAATTATTAAAACTACAAATTCTGTACAAACTTTCATTAACAATATCGTACATTCTTTTAACGTTAAAACATTTTTTTTTAATTCATGAAATAAAATTGTGTAGCAAATATGTATACGTGATTATTGTAATATTTATCTGTTAGACGACTTATAGCTGACAAGTGTTGAATAGTTGAGACATCTTGGGCTACCTGATGTCGTGTTATATGAATCTCAGAATATGGTCAGCTGAGACGATTTCTGGTCTCATATGTAAACATACAATTTTAAAATGGATTCCTTTTTTAAAAAAAAAACGTTCTTACCATATTTCAATGTTCTCTGAAGAGGTATAGGAAAATTTGGAAGACTATTTCATTTTGATGAACAGCTGTTTAAAATGCAGACGTTTTTTTTTAAATACTATTTATCTAGATTTACTTAACATTTTACATACTATAGATGTTCTACAGAAACAAAATTTAAATATTAATGGTTTTATCAGCTTAAGAAAGGAAACATGTTTGTGAACCATTGATTTAGTGCAGGTCAGAACTCTTAGAATAACACCCAAATGTAAACTTCTAATATGGTACATTATTATTTCTTTTGAAAATCTCTTATATTATGCAAATACTTGATAATGAACGTCAATTTCTCATTTCATATAACTTGAATGTTTATCAAAGTGTTTCAGACGTAGTTAGATGTTTATAAAATCTGACATTTGCATTTCTGTTTTAAAATATTCTGGCTCTTTTCTTTTAATATGTTATAAGTATAATGAAACCTTAGAATTTCTTTGTTCAAATCTGTGTCGATGTGTTCTATCAGTTTGTGAAGCTGTACATCGGCCGTTGTGATTTTTTTCATCTTTGTTTCAGGTTCAAACTCTTTCATCAATTTCTCTTTCAATATTTGTATATCAGCTCCTTCTGTTTTTAATTTTTCAACCTTACGCTCCTTGACCTGTGGATTTAGTTTTATTTCATTTAATTCGACATCACTCGATTCGGTTTTCTCAGTGAAAACATCGAGATAGCTCTTTGAACGACTGTCATTACAACTGTCTTTATTTTGTTCAAAAAGGTTTTTCATGAAAGAAACATTAGTTTTTCCTTGCTTTTCACTAATTTCATCTTTAGCTTTTGTGTATTGGCCAAGAATGCCAGCAAGCTGTTTCGATTCTAAATGGAGTTTTTTTTCATTCTCCGCCATCGATTTTAATACGCTCTCAATATTCTCCCGATGAGATCTAATACAATTTTTCACTTTGGAAAGGAAATTTATAAAGTCTGATTCAATAGGTGATACAAGTGAAGCATTGGGAAATCGTTTGGCTATGGTCTCAATATCATCTAACAAAATATTCAACATGACGTCTCGCTTGTACAGGTCATTTGTTTTAACGGCTGATTCCATTCCTTGCAGTACTAAGAACATCTCCTCTAAGTCAGTATTAATTATTTTAGTTTTTGTCTCACTCAAGAAGCGAGCCCGGTTCCTATGAGCAAGTTTAAAGTATTTATCTGTATATCTATTACCGCAGGTCTTTAGACTGTTTACATATTTGATAAGTTTGGACATTTGTTTCTGTTTTATTATTTCATCCTGTGTCATGTTATCAAACAGAATGACCCGATCATTGCACTCATTGATCAAATCTTTAAATTCACCTGTCTGCTCCAGTCTCCATGTCTTAAAACGTTTACCTTTTGATTTTATTTCATTAAAGAAATTATCCCCACCAGTGATAATCAAAATGCAATAACTTTTCAAAAAACTTTCGCCGAAAATGTGTTTTAACATCCTGACGGAATCCAATTCTTCTTTCGTAAACCTCCCGCCAAACTTGTACACGAGCAAGAAAGCGTGGTAACCATCAGGGTTTAATATGATCGCGTCCTCCATTTGCGATATTATGATTTTAGATGCCTCGACGGGGTCTGTGATATCAGCAGTGTCTGCCACACCGGGTGTGTCCATGACTTTTAAAATGTAGTCTTTGTACCGGCAGACGTCAAAGTTGACGGTCTTTGTCGCAGACTGTTGACTAGCCGAAGAGACGAAAACACTGCGTCCCAGAATTGTGTTTCCGGTGGCACTTTTACCATGGCCAGTTTTCCCAACGAGAATTAAATCTATGTGTTTAATTTTCATTTTCTGGGAGGAAATGAAACAATACTTTGTCAATGTATGAATAAATCGTAATTTATAAATAATCCAAAATGTAATAAAAAAAAGTATATATTTGGTCAATCAATCTTAAGGAAAATCTTATAAGATCTTTATAAAGTATAGAAAAAAAAGAATTACATTCATAATGGTCACACTTTTAAATCTATATTTATCTGGAATCAGAAATATGCAATATATAATTATTATTTCATTTGTAAATATCCGATTATTTCAAAATTTCTAAACTACTTAACATACAAATGAAATGAAAGGCAAAAATTGTTTCTTTAAAAAATGATAATTATTTAATACTTGATGTACCCCGGAAAAAACCTTTGCATAGAGTTATATCCCCTTAGTAGGCTAGGTTATTTTGGTTTCGGTGCAGGTCCGGTATTTTCATGACTGCATTTTAAATTGGAATACTGTTGTATTAATTCTTTACTTTCGATTTAACGCAGAATCCACACCGCTATTATTTATATAGATGATTATTACGATGAGTAGTTAATGAAAACTAAAATACAGCATTCAAAAGTAACGCGATGTATCAAGACATGTTTCAATTTTTAAGAAATAATAATACTCGGATTATATTACACTTATTAAACTAATAAAACACTAGTTAAAGGGTGAATTAAGGGTCACTATTGTTTGAAGGAAAATTATTTTGGGCTAGTCAATAAAAAGTTTGGCATTATTTCAATATATTCATCTATACATTTTTAATAACAAATATTGGCTCGTGTAATAAGAAATGTTTAAAACAGATTCAACATATGTTTGAAAACTAATCATAACCGTGTGGAAACCAATTATTAAAGGGACACCCATTGGAGTCACTGCAGGGGAAGGGGCGGTAATATGCATTCTTGTAAAAGGTACCAAATCTTGGAGGGGTGGGAGTGAGTTAACGTTGGTTTGAAAAGTATATATAAATATGCTTAGCTGTAAAGAAGATGGGCTCTTAATGATGCGGGAAGGAAATAGAAGGGGCCACCAGATGTCAGAGGCGTAGCGAGGGGTGGGCAAAGGGTGCATCATGCCCCAGGCACTACTCACAAAAGGGCGCCAAATGGAATTAATTACATATAATGTTCCATGGTTTTCAAATGTTGGGGGCTCTAAAAGTTATTAAAAAGGTGTTGTGGCCAGGGTGCAAGTTAAGCTCGCTACGGCACTGCCAGATGTAAAAGTTTGTACTAGACCCCCCCCCCTAAATTTCCTAGTTAAGGCCTTCATTCCTTAGATCTAAATTTCATTAAAAGATACACATACAAAAAAAAAACTAAAAATGCACAAGTGGCATGCGGGTACATAACGTAACATTTGTGAGACTCCTCGGCCAACGCTCCTGTGTTGATAGGTCGAGAACGTGATTTACATCAGTTTTACTTTTATGTGGCAGTGAGTGGAATATTTCTACTGAATATTTTTATTTTATAGTTCCAATTTAATAAATAATAAGGTTACAACAAAATTAGCTGAATAATATTGGAAGGAAATTTTACTTACATCCAATTTTACTTCACTTGTTGCTGAATCGCTGTCTGTCAGAGATTGAGCCATGCTGGAAGCTGCCATCTAAATTTTAATAGCAATGGTAAATTTTTTGTATAAATTAAGTTTAAAATGTGGCATTTTTGTTTTGTTTTTAAAGCTCCTGTAAGTTTGAGATGTTTGACTCTTATGCCATATACTTTACTTATTGGAACACTTCCCTTCACCTAACCATAGCCGATAGTGCAATCGCCAAAGTTAGTGTATTTCCTCTCCCCAATACATAGCTTATAGTGCAATAGCCATAGTTAGTATTTTTCCTCTCTCCCATACATAGCTGATAGTGCAATAGCCATAGTTAGTGTCTTTCCTCTGTCCCATACATAGCTGATAGTGCAATAGCCATAGTTAGTGTATTTCCTCTCTCCCATACATAGCTGATAGTGCAATGGGCGTGGCAGCAACATTGATATAGACATAAATATGTGACAGGAAATGGTAGAGATTAAACCAGCATGCACTTGATGTGGTGATTGAGTACATAGGCTTACTACATAGTGGTAGACAGGTATGGAACCCAAAGGGACCATCGGAGCAGATGAAGAGTAGAATACATTTGTTTCTATGACCTCTATTAGTATTATTGCCAAAAAGTTAGTCCTATTTACACGAGTAATCATTAAAATAGAATATTAACAAGGAAAAATATTTAAAGAAGAAGGCTTAATAGGTGAAAGACTATCACATAGTACTTTATTACTTCCCTTATGCAAGTGATTTAAAAATAAATAGTTGAATAAAAATAAATGAGGTAAAATCTATAATTTTCTTTTGTTTGTATATAAATTAGATGGTTCAAAGCAGAATGATAAAAGTTTTAAAGTAAAAGATTGATGTTGTAAGCTTTAGAGCTCCCCGGGCTCCAGCTTGAGGGAAACCAAAAAAAAAATATCTCATGTCAAATTGCAGCGGCACCCCCAAAGAGGCCAAGCCCACCGGGCCTCTAAATCCATAGGTTCTGCACTGCAGGGTTGGCAATATTTTTGGGTCATTGTACTATGCTACAATGTGTATAACAGTAAGTAAACCACCTGCTAAACATGTAGCGTTTTGCTTAACTTACACTCACTCACTCACTCACTCACGTCTCTTATTTTTTTAAATACGCCATGTTGAACATCAGAAGCTTAACAAAAATAACCACCGACTATTAAACGTTGAATCTAACATCCAACTATAGCCTACATAATTTGTGCACACAAGACATTATCTTTGATAAATCTTTATGCATTAATAATATTTTATGTTTTATGATGTTTAACATGACGTATTTAAAAAAAAACAGAGAGACGTGAGTGAGTGAGTGTAAGTTAAACAAAACGCTACATGTTGAGCAGGTGGTTTACTTACTGTTATACACATTGTTGCATAGCACACCATATCGAACCTAGAATAAACTAAAATAATAATGCCAACCCGGCAGTGCCGAATCTATGGATTTTGGGGCCCTGTGGGCCTGGCCTCTTCAGAGGCCTCTGAATTTTGACATTCGACACCGTGACATGAAAAATGAAATTAATATTTAACTTAAAAAAATTTTTTGGCAACCCTAAAGCTGGGGCCCGGAAAGATATTCCCCATAGCAATCTGGCTGTTCACCAGGTGCAGGCGTTTGGGATACTGACCTCCATTGATGAGGCCCAACAAAATCAAACTCTTGTTGTTGCAGAATAACATGACGATGACGAAACATACGTTGTAGCAGTAACGAAATGTTTTGCGTTTGACAGAGCTAGGATGAATGTACACTGAGCTGACCAGATTAAAGTCAATGGCCAGGTTCATCTCTGTCCTGCCTCGTTCTCCTCTGCCCCGATGCACTCTGCTGGTCTCCTCGTTCCTCTCTACCTTTCGTCTCTGCTCCCCAGGTGGCTCATATCGGTTCACCAGTGTCTCAGGTGGCTCTTCATAGGTCACCAGCTCCTCAGGTGGCTCATCACATGTCACCAGCGTCTCAGGTGGCTCATCGCAGGTCACCAACGTCTCAGGTTGTTCTTCACAATTCACCAATGTCCCAGGTTGTTCTTCACAATTCACCAACGTCCCAGGAGGCTCATCACTGGTCAACAACGTCTCAGGTGGCTCATCACATGTCACCAACGTCTCGGGTGGCTCATCATAGGTCACCAACGTCTCAGGTGGTTCATCACCGGTCACCAACGTCTCAAGTGGCTCATCACAGGTCACCAACGTCTCAGGTGGCTCATCACATGTCACCAACGTCTCAGGTGGCTCATCGCAGGTCACCAACGTCTCAGGTGGCTCATCACATGTCACCAACGTCCTAGGTGGCTCATCACTGGTCACCAAAGTCTCAGGTGGCTCATCACATGTCACCAACGTCTCAGGTGGCTCATCACAGGTCACCAAATCTTTTTTGTTATCGAAGCGCGGCAGATTGTGCACGAAATTAAGACCTGTAGGGGTCTTGCCGTTGCAGTGCCAAACGTTGGCACTAGCATCAGCTCCACTGTTGTGGATTTCCATGCATTCGTGGCTTTTGTTTTGTTGTGGTTTATTGTTCTTGACGTTGTTTTTATCAGACTCTGTTAAGTTGTCTGGATATTCAAGGTAACCAGGGCTGCGGTTGCTCCAAGCTTTCAGACATTCTGCAGACCGATCATTCTCACAGGGGCTCAGATCGCTGGGTGGCTCTTCTTGGATTAGTTCCTTCTCGTGCACTACGTTTTGGATGACCACATCATCAGGTATCACGTCGTGGATGACCACATCCTCAGGTGCCACTACATGGATGACCACATCCTCAGGTATCACTTCATGGATGACCACATCCTCAGGTACCACTTCCTGGATGACCACATCCTCAGGTACCACTTCATGGATGACCACATCCTCAGGTACCACTTCATGGATGACCACATCCTCAGGTACCATTTCCTGGATGACCACATCATCAGGTACCACTTCTTGGATGACCACATCCTCAGATAAAACTGGCCGCATGTCTAAGTCTGCTTCAATGATTAACTTTGTCTGTCTCTGAGTCATGTTTTCTTTTGTTGTCGTTTCATTTACTACTTTCACTTTTGTTAATTCAATCTTTGCTTTCTCGGTTCTAGTGTTGGGATCTTCCTTCAGATCTCCTATTTCGTCTCTTAATGTTAAATGAGATTCTCTCACTTAATTTCTTAACTGCCCGATTTCCGTGGTAAAAACGTGGCTCTCCGGGTCCATTCCTTCATCAATAAGAGCTTCATTAAGTCTATTAAACAGTTGTTTGTTGCCGTCAGTTGGAAGGTCCCTTTCTTCTAATTCTTCCCTTAACTCTTTAACTAAAAGTTTGTTTTATTTCTTACCGAACATTTTTAGAAAAGAAATCCCGACTTCTGACACCAATGTTACAACTCTTTAAATTCTGTTTATAAAATCAAAACAACACACAGGCGTGGATTCCAAGAGTATTTACTAATATCTATAAAAACAACAACAACGGCAACATGGCCACTCTCATGCCGGCTTCTTACGTCACTGTCTCTCTACTCCGTCATCGCGTTCACTCTGTAGACTGTACGGTGCGCACCGAGAGGGTCGTAACAATATTATGAAGTTATGTTGGCATGATAATTGTATGAACTCTCCATCCTGGTCTGAGAGACACACTATGACCTACGGTTGATAGATCATAAGAGGTTGTCTCGTCAAGAATTAAAAACATCTTGTGGTACTGTGGTCAATGAGGACTATCCGAGAACGCAGTATTCACAACTGTTGGTGGTGACGGATGTGGTCGGCACACAACACCCTTCTACTCTGTTCCACTCAAGCACACCTGCGCAGCCTGCCATTTTGAGCTGAGGGTACAGGCACATTACACACTCCCCTCTTTCCGAGTGGCAGGAAAAACCCATCGCCTTTCCGTTCTGGCCGATCAGCAGTACACAGACCCTGCTGGTCTGGCCAGTTTGGGCAAGGAAAAAACCCATATTTCTGCCTTCCCGGCAAACGATAGCGGTCACACTCACCCCGCCGCTCTGTAGGCATGGCAGACGTGCATCAGCGCCGCCAACAGTGCTGGTGTGGTAGGCACACTACACCCTACCACGCTGGCAATGGCGGCGTAATAAAAAAATATTTTGGCATTATTTAGTGTTACCTCTCCTAAGATCGCTTAATGTCCCCCTTGGTAATAAATGAGGCGGTCGAAAACAGTATTACAATGTGTTTGCCATTTTGCTTTGACAATCTTACCAGCCGTATGTTAGTGTAGGGTGTTTGGTCACCTCTGCACTATACACATGGCTGGTCCAATGTCATTACTGGCAGCCAAGTAGGAGGGAGACATCTTACTCGGCCGGCCAGTTGGTATCCGGATCATGCATGTTAAGAAGAAAACAATAAATGATTCTGCCATCTTTGAATTGTTTATGCAGCCATCTTGGATGACAGACACGATCTCGATGACAGACACGGGATGGCCGGCAGAGCGAAAAAAGATTTTTTGTATTATAGATGATAGTTTATTGTCAACTAGTAGGTATTAGAAACCATTGTGACAGAACTGAATATAACTAATTACACGTTTGTCACCTTTTAAAGTGGCATATACTACATAAATACAAGCATATTCATTAACAGAATAAGTCGTAAAATGTATTTCATATGAAGATAAAAATCATTTATCAACTTACAATTATCAGAGTTCAGTCCATGTAATTGTACCGAATAAAGTAAACAACAAGGAACAACAACGGCTTATAAAATATTTCTCGTGATAGCATAAGATTTACGGTTGTAAAAAAACTGACTGGTCCACATGTAGATTTATTGACCCAAGGGTGGAGTACTGTAATAAAAATGTGTATCATATGTAATGTATGAATATAGAAGTATGTAATTTATAAATAAAACAAAGAAATCAAGAATATTTTAATAAATTAACATTAACCATTTAATATATATATATATAATTTGTTTTTCAAACAATGCAAAAAAAAATATTTTTTGTTTTATTTTCTATTTTTGTTTAGATAACATTCAAGTTATCTGTTGGATACATTCATCATACTTAAAAACGTAGGCTGCTTTGCTCTGGTAAAGAAACACAATCACAGTCATAAACCACTAGGACATCCCCGAGATAGACGTGGTAATATTTTAGTTTTTTTTTAAACACAAATTAAATAATTTTTATTCAAATTTCTTTATCATTATTAAAACTGTGACTATCAACGTGCAATATGCAGTGGGAGAGAGAGAGAGAGAGAGGGAGAGGGAGGGAGAGGGAGGGAGAGAGAGGGAGAGAGAGAGAGCGAGAGAGACGAATGAAGAGAGAGATAAAGATGCATGATTATATTACACATATACACACTGACAAATAATTCCAGCTATAGATAGATAAATATAAATAGAGAGGTAGACGGGTGGATAGAAAGGCAGGGGTTCTCACACTGCTTGCGCGCGCAGACTTGATGTCCAAAGTCAGGGATCACCTAGAGGCCACAACCATCACGTGAGTCAAAGACAATATGACAGGTGTATCATCAGTGTACGGAGTTGTCACCCGTATTTTGATTGTCGCTAGTCAACTGTTCCAGCTGTATGCGCGCGCAGAATGCATGTCCAACGGCCATCGACCCTTTACAGGTCACACCAAAATCACGTTTTCGGCAAGGAGAGTATCACCAGAGTAAAAAACTATCACCCCCCCCCCCTCTGTTGTTTATCCCTAGCTGACCGTCCCAGCTCCAGCTTCTCTGGTCAGTTGATCAATTATCTCTGGTCACCATGGCTGCACTTTGAGACGGAAAACGCGCCCACGTAATTCAATATTCAGTGACCAGCAGGTAGGGATTTATTCCCCTTTCTCTTGCTTGCCCCTAGTCAGCCGTCACAGCTTCGTCTTGATCTCTGCCATCAATGGTCATGTGGTCAGTGGATCAATTGTCCCGGACATTCTCTGACCGTCACACCATGGGTAGACCCTCGGACCGAGAATGTAGACATGTCATATGCGATGTTCCCTGTGCATTTCAACCTTCGTCGACCAACTTTTTCGGCCAGAGAGGAAGGGACAAACCGTAAGAAAGATGTTGATAATTTCATTACAATCATATCACAAACTGTAACAACATCACATAATCAAGAATCAAGATGATATAATGTATTTTTCATCAAAGAGAAAAACATCCTACATAACGTTATCTTTTTAAATACCTTGATATATAAATGTCCTGTGTAAATAGGGACAATATATTGTAAATACCCTCGTAGTAAAACCATAAATGTCAGCTTGTATTTTTCTTCAGGCATCACGTAGACAAAACAAGAAAACTATGCGAACGTTCAATTCTTAAATATAAGAAAATAAAAAAAAAATAAAAATGTATAGTTCAGTGAAATTAATTTATTTTTATTTAAAATGTATATATATATATATATACCACACAATCCTTAATAACTGTAGAAATGTGTGACGTCTTTAGAGTACATTATAACTTAGCATTGGGTAGTGTATTTGTTTGTTTAGTTTTTTTTAGTAATACAATTCAGCGATACAAATAGTGTACTACTTTGTTTTAACCATAACTTATGGAACCATATTTTATTTACTTACTCCCCTTTCCGATATTTTAATATGTCCGATACATCACAACCGTTTTATGAAATATTCTTAAGTATAATAATAATAATCTCTGTCACCCGTTTTAACTGTATAACTCATCTGTACACAGCTGATACAATTTTATTAAAATTTATACACATTTTATATTTAAGACATTTAAGAAAAATGTTTTTATTATTAACTATACATAGTAGTAAAGCAGAATCTGAAAAAAAGTGTACATTTATTTATTTAGGCAAGAACTATATTAACACCTTATATCTATGACAAGTGTACACATACTTTTCTCAAGTCAGTAACGTCTGTGTGTAATGTCTCTGTGGGGATGAGAGTCTCCTATAAACCATTTCTGGAGCGGGTTGTTTTATTGTTTGGTGCCCATCTTTCATCCCGACCAAAGACGCAAGTGCAATGGCCATTGTATCAAAACGGGAGATATAGCGGGAACTTTAACCCGGACCTGAAAAATACATTGGAGATCGAACCAGGGACCCTTAGGTCGACAGTATAGCGTTTTGCCACACGGCAGCCCGTAGCTGACACTCCCACAGGCCCTTAGCTTGCGGAGTGGCCCAGGGGGCCGCCCTCCCCACTTCTTTTTGTCTGGTCCCCCACTGCTTATTTGCTCTACTTAGTAAAATGTTTTACCTGCCCCCCCCCCGCTATTGTCTGCCCCCTGCTGTAGAATTTTACGCTACGGGGCTGTATTCCAATCTCATTTCCTGTGACAAAAAAAAATCATAAAGTAGAACAGACATTCGGCGAGGTCAATGTCGTCCATATGGTGGTAGGCCGACCCCAATCTGCTCCGCCGCTGACCATAGTGAGATTGTTTCCTATAATTACCATTTTACATTGATCACGGTCAAATGATGAATTAGTCTGTACAAATCCCTCACTGCGATTTATTAAAATTGACCCCTGTGTACATATAATGTAAAGTATAAGTAAAATACAACGTTGTTTATATTCCGTACTTGTTGATTACATTACATTACATTACACTACATTGCATAAAATTAAATTACATTACATTTAGTTACATTACATTGCATTACAGATTTAAACTGATTCATATAACACTTATAAAGACTCTCATGATGTTACCCTAAGGAAATGGTGCAGTATCAGACACAATTATGGAACTTACTAGCGAACGGAGATCAAAATTTGTATTTTGTTGTGGAAACTCAGGGAGTTATAAATGGTGAAGATAACAGTCAAGTAGCATTAAGTTAAATTGCCGTAAATTTCCTTGCCAGGAAGGGACTATACATTTAGCAGTGTTCAACCTATACATCAACATCCGGTTAAACTTCTTGGTCCCAGATAATCGTGACAAGGATCCAATTATAATAGCTTTCTAATGTGAAAACTGTTTCATTATTCCCAAAGTACCGATGGAAGGAGGGTCGAACGCTTGATTGTCGACCTCAGAGTCCCGGGTTCAATCCTCGGTGAGAACAAAAAGATATAGTCTCGGTCCAAACGCAAGTTTGTTCCCATTCCCCCAAGTTAACAAAGATTGAATGGCTGCTTTGTTTTGATTCGGCGAGTAAATGCAGATGACCGTTGTGCTAGCCATACAATTTATTAATATGTTATGGCATTGCTACAGAAACGGATGAATTCTACACTTTATCAGCCCTGATTACACTTCAGAGCTATGTGAAGTTGACTTTTTTTTATTTTACAATTGATGAAAATATATGTTTTTTTTTTAATATAAATGTATTCATTACAATACAAACAATAAAAAGGATAAAATGCTTAAGATGTACTTAAACTGATTCTATTATAAGATCACTTTATAGTTATCTCATACAATAAATATAAAACAATCATCCAACCATTATATGCTAGTATTTTGTAAACATATTATACAAAAAAAAAACAACATCTAGAGTTTTACTCTTATTAATCTTTAGCAGTAGCAATACAGTAAAGGAATCATTACTAATGTGTTAATTAATATGTTATTGCGATACGAGAAAAAAGTGTGTGACGCTAGACCATCGCGAACTAAAAATTACACAGTATTAAGAAAGTAAGCATTTACCTTAACATTTTGATATATTTCTTGGTAATCTAACCTAAAAGGCCCTTTATTATTTTTTTTTTAAATTGTTATGTGAACATGGCAATTAACTTAGTAAGTTATCTTTGCATACAAATAATTTTTAGGTCAGTAATAATTAAGTCTTAAAAATATTTTTAGAGCATTTTCGAAAAAAAAATGCTCTATTGTCCCCGTTTTGTCTGTCCGTCCGTCCGTCCGTCATCACCCTAGATCTCAACAACCATAAGTCCTAGACCCATGATGTATATATCATTTTGTAGGTCTTGGCCTGCCAAGAAATGACTTTTTTTTCATTTCGCGATCTGACCTCTCAGGGCCGTAAAAGGGGCCTTAGTACCGTTTTTACTATATAAGCTATATTAATAAGGGAGCTCTATATCTCAGCAACTATAAGTCCTAGACCCATGATGTATATATCATTTTGTAGGTCTTGGCCTGCCATGTGTACATCAAAAGTTCCTTTCGCGATAGGACCTCTGAGGGCCGGGCTTCAGGGCTCCTAAGGGGCTTATATATTATATATACACCTTGTACGTTCAATAGCCCGTTCATTTGGTGCGAAATACTGCAGCCTGTAGTTTCATCAAGGTTTATTAAGAAACTCATCAAATGAAATAGTAAGCTTGTGTTCTGAGTTTAATTGAAAGTATCAGAGCTATGCAAAAAATTGACGGAGTTTTCGGACGATTAAATGACTATAATTTCGAATGTTTTCAATTATGAGTCCTATTTCAGTGACCACAAACCACTTGTAGTTAGATTTAAGAGAAAATAATTTTTTTTCAAATATAAAGAAACGTCTTTATAATTTTTTTAGAGCATTTTCGAAAAAAAATGCTCTATTGTCCCCGTTTGTCTGTCCGTCCGTCATCACCCTAGATCTCAACAACCACAAGTCCTAGACCCATGATGTATATATCATTTTGTAGGTCTTGGCCTGCCAAGAAATGACTTTTTTCCATTTCGCGATCTGACTTATGAGGGCCGTAAAAGGGGCCTTAGTACCGTTTTTTACTATATAAGCTATATTAATAAAGGAGCGCTATATCCCAGCAACTATAAGTCCTAGACCCATGATGTATATATCATTTTGTAGGTGTTGGCCTGCCATGTGTACATCAAAAGTTCATTTCGCGACAGGACCTCTGAGGGCCGGGCTTCAGGGCTCCTAAGGGACTTATATATTATATATACACCTTGTACGTTCAATAGCCCGTTCATTTGGTGCGAAATACTGCAGCACGTAGTTTCACCAAGATTTATTAAGAAACTCATCAAATGAAATAGTAAGCTTGTGTTCTGAGTTTAATTGAAAGTATCAGAGCTATGCAACAATTGACGGAGTTTTCGGACGATTAAATGAATTTAATTTCGAATGTTTTCAATTATGAGTCCTATTTCAGTAACCACAAACCACTTGTAGTTAGATTTAAGAGACAATAATTTTTTTTTCAAATATAAAGAAACGTCTTTATAATTTTTTTTTACAGATATATGCATTACACAATTGAATTTATAAACATTTCCAAAATTTCCAAATATTTACTGAAAGCTAACAAACGTACTGATACATAACACGAAAATGCGCTAACACGTCCTGTGTCCAGAATGGAACAGGCTTAATTGCTTGTTTACAGATATATGCATTACACAATTGAATTTATAAACATTTCCAAAATTTACAAATATTTACTGAAAGATAGCATACGTACTGATGCATAACATGAAAATGCGCTAACACGTCCTGTGTCCAGAATGGAACAGGCTTAATTGCTTGTTTTTTTATTTCCCCATTTCTTTCTTTCTTTCTTTTGTATTGGGTAAATAACTACCTCGAAAAAAAATGTGTACAGATAGAAAAGGTATAAAAAATAAGTACACAATGGAGAAAAAGAAATAGTTGAAACAATATTGATTTAAATGATTCAGATAAATAAATATATACAAATATCTTATATTGGTAATAGTTTTATAATATCTTCATTTAATATGTTTAGTTTAATTATTATTGACAAGTCAATGAAGAATATTTTTTTCTCATTCTCAATTTCACTTAAAATTATCAAGACTCCATTAAACCTTAACTGCTATTTCCGATAGAAATATCGATTGTTTTATTTTAAGTCATTTTTTAATATTTAATTGAGTTTATGATTAATTAAAAAGAATATAAGAAACGAGGAAATTGATTTTTTTTATAAATTATTATAAAAAATGTAGTTTTTATTTCTGAAGTAGGTGTCAAGATTAACGCATCTTCTTTTTAGTGGCATCTGTAATAAATTAATTGTGCTATTCGTCTTTTTGTATTGCTTATTTGTATGACACATATGTGTTGATTATGTAGTTTTTTCTTTTAACTTACAGTGCACAGATTGTTTAATCTCTTACCGAATGTACCTGTCTTTTCGTCAAGTTCTTTTCGAAGCCTTTCATTTTCTTCTTTTTCTTTTTCATAAATAATTTTTGCTTCGTCTTTCTCTTGAATAAGTTTCTCTTCTTTATTCTTCAAACCTTCTATTTCCGTTGTATGCTTATCAACTAACTTTTTTTGCTCAGTCAAAAGTTCATCTGTCACATTTTTTAATTCCTCTTGAGCTTTTTCATTGTGTCTCTTTAGTTCTTCCTGTTGTTCATTTCTCATTCTTTTCAACTCATCCTGATGAGCTTGCCTTTCTTTAGTTTCACGTTCCATTAAACCTTTCATCGAAGATTGTAAGACATCAATTTGTTTTTCAACTTGAATTTTGACTTCAGCTTTTGATACCTGGCATTCTTTTTCTAGTTCCTCCATTTTGCGTTGATATGAGTTCCTCTCACTCTCAACGCTGTCTAACATACGTTTCAAGTCGGCTTGTTTTCTCTCTTCTTGTTCTAGCCACTTTTTCTCCATTTCTTGTTTTTCCTTTTCCTGGCGCTGTGCATCTTTGGCTCTTTTTTCTTCATATGATTCAATTATACTATTCATTCTTTCATTATGTAGCTTCAATAGGCTAGTCCTTTCTTCCTTTAAATCTGCTTCTTTTTGTCTGAATGCAATAATTACTTGAAAACGATTAGCAATCATTTTAGATGAAGACTCAATCACCTCAAGTGCTTGGCTCAGTGCACCTGTATTATTATCTTCTGAAAGCACCTTACTTTTTATTTCAGACACTCTGTTTTGTAAACATTTCAGTTTTTCTATACACTCCTCTGAAGTGTCCTTATTCAGGTTTTCCAATTCACTGGATATAATACTGCATTCTTTTTTAGTTTCCTGTAATATTCTTGGTAATTTAGCCTCAACTAATAAATACTCTCTATTCTTTACCGCTCTCTGAAAATAATCATGATTATAACGCATTCCGCGGCTCTGTAAATTGTTGATGGTCTTTAGCAATTTTTTCATCTGTTTATCACGTTTTTCATTGTTAACATTATCAAACAGAACTACCTTGTTTCCACATTCCTCCATCAACTCTTTCAAAATACCAGTCTGTTGTGAGCACCATTGTTTAAATGATTTATTTCTTTCATTTTCAGTACTGAAATTGTCGCCATGAGTCATCAGAACAATACTGAACTGACTTATAATTTCTACTCCAAAAATAGATTTCAATGTTTTAATGACACATTTATCTTCTTTAGTAAATCTGCCTCCATATTTAACCACTAATAAAAATGCATGGTAACCGTCTGGGTGTTTGATGACGACATCTCCCATTGTTTCAATCAGATAACTGGTGGCCTTTTCAACGTCATCCATGTTGCCCGTATCTTCTAAGCCGGGACAGTCTACCACTTTTATTGTGCGGTTGTCGTACTGTACAGAGCCGTGCTGTACACACTGAGTTACCGAATTAGAGCTGTCTACATATGCAAAAATAGGCTTCTGAAGTATTGTATTTCCAGTTCGACTTTTTCCATTTCCGGTTTTCCCTATCAACAGTACGTCGATATCCTGCAAAACACAAATCGTTAACAAGTCAAATTAGAATTGCCTTTGTAGGTTTTTTTTTTAATAGTACTTATTATTAATGTGGGGCGGGTGGCCGAGTGGTGTAGATACTCCACTGTCGACCTGAGAGTCCTGGGTTCGATCCTCGGTGAGAAGCAAGTGTAATTTTACCAGGCGAAATGTGTTTCAAAGTCGTCCCACAAGTCCACCCAGCTTTAAATGGGTACCTGACTTTAAGTTTGGGAAGTAAAGGCGGCTGGACCGTTGTGCTAACCACACAACCACACAACCCCTTCATATGCCGAGGTTATAGAAACAGATTCTACACTTCATCTACCCCGATGGCCCTTTAGGGTTAAGGGAACTTTACTTTACTTATTATTAATGGCTATGTCGTGGAGCTATCGAGTTTTAAATTATCGTACTAGTGGTAAAAATAACCATGTAAAAGTAGCCCAGTATTCATTCCTATGTTGTTTTATTATTCTTTTAAAATATTTTTCTCATTGAAGGATTTATGAAAATGCATTTTATTCAAAGCTTATATCCATATATGTACAAAACAAACATTGGGCGGTTGATTCATCCCCATAGAATTACGTTATATAACATTCTTTTGTACATTATTTTTATAAATCCGGTCATTTGGTGTAATTTTTCACATTATTATAAATATGTTATTATTATAAGAATTTATTTTGATTAAGATGCAGGTATTTCATGCAACTCGTTGTTTTATTTACTTTGTTGTTTTTTTTTATTTGATTTTATTTACAATCAACATAGTTTTAAAACCAGAATACACAATCATAAAAGTAGAAAGCACTTACTTTGTTGCAGCCATTAAATGAAAATGACCCCTGTAATGAAATTAAATTCGCATTTATTCATCATTATTTTATATTTATTTGTATGATGTAAGCATTAGTTCTTTTTGTGCATGTCATGTTTTGGACACTATACTTGAATGAAAGTGACTGACAGAGAGAGAAAGAGAGAGAGAGAGAAAGAATTAGAGAGAAAGAGAGAGAGAGAGAGAGAGAGAGAGAGAGAGAGAGAGATAGAAAGTAGCTATTTTGTCTGTGCCAGCTGTAATTCGTAATTGTTAACAACTGAAAAGCAAAGCAAGGTTTTTCTAAGCATTACCCTCTCAACTTTTTATTTCTTTGTACTACAGTTAACATCAAAAGCTTACCACTAACTTCTTTACTTTGTTTTCTAACTTCTTTTTCATGCTGATGCCTACAAAACGAAACAATAAACGTTATAAGTTTGTTTTCGTACTAATACATTTTTTTGTTCTTTTTTTTACATTTTTTTTTATCTTACCCTTTCCATCCATTTCTTGAATACTATTGACCAAAGCATCTGTGGCGTTGTCATTCTCCAACTGGTATGACTAATTTAAAAAAAAAAAAAGAGATAGATAAAATCTAGTAACAGTAAAGTTCAGTTAGCTCTTAATGACCATCGGAGCAGATGAAGTGTAGAATTCATGTGTTTCTATAACCTCGGCTTAAAAAGCATACCAGACAAATTTAGTATGTTACTTAAGTAGAAATAAAAGAAATAAAATATTTAATATCATATGTATATATATATATATATATATATATATATATATATACACACACAAAGTGTATAAATTAGTTAAATATTCAGATATAATTGAAATATAAATTTAATAAAAAGATATAAAGAACTAACCCTATAAATGAAAATAGCAAAAAAAAATAAAAATAAAGAAATAAAAATAAAAAAAATAAAAAAGTATTACATCAACTGGCAATTTTGTTTATGTGAAATCAAAAACTAAACTAAAGTTAAGTAGGCTCAAAAGTTGTAGTTATAAAATTTTACATGCTCAAAGTGATGTGTTTTTGAATTGTTTATTAACACAGCCATGTTATAAGTAAATAATATTGCTTACAGTTTTACTTCTAGTGTCTATTTCAGGATCACCGATGGGAATTGCACCAATATGTTCTTCAGTACTAGAAAAGTAAAGGCAAGATAACATTATACCAATACGACATGTGGACTCATGAAATTACAAGTGGTTAATCAAAAAAAAAAACTTTCATTGACAAAATACAATTCAATTATTCTAAACCAGACAAAAATGGTTTACCAATTTATTATATCATATGAAAGTCTAAATAAATTGTAAGTAAATAATTATAATTAATGGCGATAATTATTTTGGTTGAACGAAAAATGTAACAAACAGTTTCTTTATGACTTGTTCATGTCCGTTGGAGCTTAAAAAAAAGATGATTATTTAAACATTATTTTTCTTTTTTTTTTAGTTTGAAAACATGCGTTATACTGATCACAGACGCTTTCTGAACGGCACCAACAGCAGCGGTCGAGATCAAGGCAATCGTGCCACCACTAGTGCATCTGCTTTCAAGCGGTTTAAGTGGCTTTGGAGACGATTTTAGAGACTCTAAATAAGCCTATGCTGATGCTTCTGTAAGCAGTACGGACGATCGAACAAGAGCCACGTTTTTTGGGTTCACATCAGTTGCCCACAAACCTGATCACGCATAACCGGTTGGTTCACTCTGTGCTTATGAGGCAGAGAGGGCAGCTATTGTTGAGGCAGTGGCACACATTGGTAGGCGGCTTCACGATGGTACTTTGCCTCTACAATTATTGGTATCCTGACTGATGCGCTCTCAGTTCTCCAAGCTATAATGCGGGCGGGGTAATGGGTCGAGTGGCTGGAAGCCTTGGTGGAGGCCATACAAGATCTTATGTCCTGGCATTGTGTATTAGTGACAATTCATTAGTGGATTTCCCAGTCATATGGACGTGGGTCGGGATTGACGCGCCTACTTCTTTGCAAAGTCGATTCATGCTCAAGCGCAGCCCGTCTGTGAAGAAAAGAGACTACTTGATGCAGCGTGTGTCAAGATCAGGCTCTTTGAGCAAACTCGGTGTTTCTCGAGTTCGGACATTGGGGTGACGGACAGAAATGTGCGCCGTCCAAAAATGACCCATGGTGTAAGCTCAGAAGAATCTAGAAGACATTTATTGCCCATTGTAGTTCTGGACATTGTCATATAGGTGGCAGTTCGCAGATGTCGAAGGACACAGTGAGTTTGATGTCACGAGCTCTAAGAGACTAAGTCTAAGTCTGCAGTTATCACTGAGAGTTAAAAGAGAGAGAGTGTGAGTGAGAGAGACAGAGAGAGAGAGAGAGGGGGGGTCGTATAAACAAATTAATAATTACATAATAGGCTTAATTATGGCTATAACTCTTGATCTACATCAGCAATTAAATTCAAAAATATCTTTTGAAATTCCTTTATAGTATTACCTAGAAATTGCTTCAAATGTGGTAATTTTTTTTTCCGTTGATTTCTTTCTCTGTAGTTGTTCTATATGTTTCAAAGGATAAGCCAGTGATAGAACAAACAAAAAAAAATTTCGTTTTAAGATGCTGTATACATTTTTTTAATTCTAATTATAATATATATATAAATACTCTTATATTATATCTATAAAAAAAATTTAAGAGAAATTAGAATTACATACCCACAACTTATAGTGTCATTTTCTACTTTGATCAGTTCGCCTGGTCTAAAAAAAAGTAATAAAACATTATAATAAGTAATATTTTATAAAAACTTGATTGAATCCGAAAAATGGACGAAAAATGTCGTAACATATGTTATGAAACAAAAATAGATAAATAATATAGTTTTATAACTCGTTCTGTCACACGTAGAGAAGACACACAGTGGCCCAAAGAGATTTCTACTGCTCTTCATTGTTCCCGTTTTTTTTTCTTTTAATCTAACGTGCTTGACGTTCAGGTTTCAATTCTTCTTGAAATAGCCGATCACAGCAAAATATGCAGGTCGAAGTTGGTGAATGGGGAAAAAACATAGCATAATAAATCCACATTTCAAGTAGGACTCACTGTATTTGTCTTTTAAAAGTTTTGTGTTTCTCTGATTTTGAGGGCTCTCTTTCCGTCTATTCCTTTTCTTTTTCCCCAAAGAAAACTTTATAATAACTTCTGTTTTATACTCATTTTTGCTAATTTGCTGGCTAAATTTGAGCGCTCAGGTGACAAGGTAAATAAAACACAGCTACACTCATTAAATGTGGACGAAAATAAAAGGGCAAAGCAAATACGTACACCAAGCAATGTAAAACATGAAAAAGTACCGCAACCTGGGAGCGGGGGATGGTTGATGGCCACTGCTCTACAACTTCTCTATCTGCCCTGTGTGTGTGTCTTACACGTCCGAACTCCCTTTTTCAAACCCCTCTCCCTCATAACACCATGGTCACTTTTATAGACAGACCATGCCAGCTTAAAGCGTGGGTAGGTTCCCTGAAAAACTATATGTGATGTTTATTGTCCGGTTGTTCGAAGTGTTGGTTTCAGATGAAATAATTTTATCACTCGTATCAATGCATGCTTGATCTTACAGGCCAAAGGCATACAAACATACCAATGGGGAATAGTACAATGATAAATCAAGAAGTAGAAAACACGGCTAGGACAATGACCTTATAGTTTGTAAACTTATTTTTCACATCAAGCCTAGTATTTTTTTTTTACTACAGATATCATAAAAGCTAACAGTTTGCTCAATATAAAACCCCTTTTAAATAGATTATAAAAAGAATAATTTGTTGTCAAATATAATTTCGCACATTGAACATGTTTTTTTTTTAAACTTAAAGGGTATTAATATTCAAAATATCATCCACAACACTTGTCATCGCTACTAGATGTTTTATTAGGCATTGAGCATATTTTACATAACCACAATCTCGCCCCCATGTATGTATTACTTACCCGCCATTAACACTGGTAGCACTCACAGAGTTACTTGTGAAGTTTAAAGTACTAGAGACACTGAATCTCATCATGCTAGCCAATAAAAAAAAAACTTACTTTTAACATTATGAAATAATAAACTGCCTCTCGTGTATACAAATCATTGGAATTCTCATAATAATGTGTTATATTTTTTCTAAACAAAAGTAATACGTTAAGAATATACAAGAGTTGACTAATCAATGAATAAAAGACAGCCGCGCAGGACAGGGAACTATGATGAAAAATGTTTGTTGATTGGTGTATCTGTTCTCCCCAACGACCACATTGGTTAATATATAATGGTGATTAAAAGGAATATTAGTATTATGTTATTCAATTACCTTTTGAGATCTTGGTCTGTATGTATGTCATTATCAATTATTACAAAATCTTCCTCAAATGTGTCATTCTCTTTGCCCTGTATGATGGTTTAAAAAAAATGTTAAAAATCGGGTACTTATATATCAGTATAAAGTAATTATACTTTTACTAGGCGCCCCACAAAAATAGCCGCCGTTTATATAGATTAGTGGACCGCTCAGTGAAAACTTTCCGAAAGCCTCCTATGTTAAAAACAAATTTTTAAATGAAATATAGCGGATAACTTTTGAATGGGGTCCCTAAATTCGCTGTGCTGAAAGTCGAGAACCGGGGAGAAGACCCAATTGAAATCGGCCCTATCTAACAGTATCTGTTAAATTCCTGTAAGGTTGGAATCTTTGTCACTTAGATCCTACAAACCCTCTGCCCTAAACCTTTTTTCCGTGACTGTACCCCAAAGAGTGCGGAAGTATTTCCTCTGGTTACCCCCTCCTTTGTATGTTTTTCAAATTCTTGGTTGTATTGAACGTACCCTTGCGTAAGCTTTCCTGTTACCCACGGGGTACACGTACAACCGGTTGTGATCCGCGGCTACAAGCCACTAGAGAAACGTTGTTTTTTAGTTGTGTCATTATTTCATTCTTACGAATGACGGGAGAACATTGACCATGGAGGCATCACGAGATGCATATTTAAATAAAGAACTTCCTATCGCATAAAAAAAATCACGTGGTTGTCACTAGATAACTAGCACTGTAGCACTGGATAACAGTAAAACTAATTATATCTATTTTACCACCCCAATGGACACAGATTACCTTATTCTTACTGCCATATTAAATTCTTGTTTTGTGTATGAAAATACTTTAATTTTTTTTATCAAATTAAGGTCGAGATTTAAATGTCACATTATTTGACGCATTAATAGAACTAGAAGTTGATGTGGAGCCAGAATCGTCAACTTCCTAACACTACGAGACAAACAAAATTGTATGTATATAAAGAAAACATTTGAAACAATATGATCCAGTTCGGGAGAGGCTTAACGGAGCGGTATATGCAAAAATGGGAATTTGAGCCAAGACTACCGGAGATCGAACCAGGTACTTTCAGGTCGACAGTCGAGCGCTTTAAAAAGCACGACCATCCGTCCCCTCAATGACGATAGCTTTATACATTTTAGTAACATTGCTATTGACATCCGAGGAGAACAAGCGCGGAAGCAACCGTTTTCAAAAGATGTATAAATAATTCTTTATGGGACAATATTGAAAATGGACTTTGTGGTAGACTGCTTATAGACGGGGTCTTGGAATAATTAATCCAAACTGAATTATGGGAAAGAAAAAAATACTAACACTGAATGAGACGGTTTCTTTTGGTACCCTCAATTCGTCAAGAGCTAAGAAGGCACCACGGGAGATAAGCATTGAGATTTTCGCCATGACTTAAAATATCTACTGGTCTTCATCGGAGATCGAATCAGGGACCATTTTCATTTGCCTTTTCAATCCTAGTGCTAATTAAGCTTAAATACCGTTTTTTTTTAGAAAAGTAGTTCTTAATAGACGTATGTTAAAAAAGAAGAGATTGCAGATTACAATTTGCAATAAAAGCTAGGTAAGACTTTTTCAATAAAGACAAAGTTCTAAAGTAATTTATCATTAAATATTTTTTAATATAATTAATTACATTGACGTCACTTTTTTCTGTTACACCAGTGCCACTTTTAGAATCATGTTTTAATCTGGCGAGCTCATATCTGTTTGTGTGAAGTCCCTGTTAGAATAACATAAAATTGCTTAATCCTATAATAAGACGGTTTTTTTATAGTGCCCTGCTTTCTTCCCCATAAAATATCCATGGAGGCCCCATGGGGGATAAATTGAGGGGACCTGAAATATCTAATGGTCTTCATATGATATCGAACCCTGTGACCATCAAGTCGACAGTCGGGGACTTTACCGCACGGCCATCCGTCCCTACTCATAATTGAAACATATATATTTCTTTTCAATTAAATCCTAAAAAAAAATCAAATGCAAAAAAATAAACATTCTGGCCTTATGTATTTATATGCAGGATAAAATTAGTATGGCTTTTATTTTCCTTTAAAGATGAGATGTAAAAAATGTAGCATTGTCATAAAATGTGGTTCACAAGTTTACACTGTCCTTCATCAGATAAGATAAAGCTTACAAGTGAATTGTTAAACATAATACTTCTTACAACTTAAGTACAAGTTTATTTCAAACATAATATTTCTTTCTTAATATGTAGGCCTACGATGTATATTCGATAAAAGAATGCTTCTTAAATTAAATTTAGAATTATGACACTGCTTCCTATAAAACAATACTTTATTTACGCCACTGATACATATAAACAAAAAGAAACAGACGTTTGAGAAAGAAATATGACTTATCAATAACGAATGTGTACATGTACATAGATGCTTTCTGGTTTTTCTAGGGTTGCAAATAGATCATGCAACCTCTGACAAAATATGAAAGCGAAACTCTTTCTCGCTCAATTTCAACCCAAGTCTGCATTCAGAATAAATTAATTTGAATACCGTTAGGGGCCATCGATTTTGACTGGGGCCTTGGTTGCCCCACCCCAATCCATCTTTATAGGGGAGCTGGTTCCACTTTCGATCTCACTCAATACATTTAAATTCTTATCCTCTCGTACCCATCTGATTTCACTATCACCTTGGTTACCGAACTGCTACGGAACTTTTCCCCAGTGGCCGTTCTAGTGACCAAACGAATACCAAGTGACTTAATTTTGCTTGGAAGTTGAGGGTGGGTGCTGAGGAGTGGTGTGTTTGATGTTTGAAAAAATGATTTATCATTTCGCTAGCAAACTGTTATTTACAAAATTATGTAACAATTAAATCGTATTTTCAAAGGCTTAAATAGTAATAAACTTTAATTATTAATTTATTCTGTAACAATATATTCTTACATGATTATTATTTTTTTTATTCTTCTGTGATCAAAATTATCGTTTTATTTACTTGAGCTTTAAAAATAAGCAACAACATTTAAACATTATTTGAACGAGTTTTCTTTTTAATAAAATGGAATAAAATAAGATAGACATAGATATTTTACGTTTGTCGAAAACATTGTTAATATGCAGCGGCGTAGCGTGGGTATCGGCCGCCCAGGACGGAAGACGATTTTGCCGCCCTCTCATTTAGGTATTTCAATTTAATCTATACATTTTTTGCCGCCCCCCCCCCTAAAAAGTAATAAAAAGTGCCGCCCGGTGCGGACCGCACCCACCGCCCCCCCCCTAGGTACGCCACTGTTAATATGTAACGGATTGTCAGGCTAGAAACAGGTGTAATAGGTCTGGCAGTAAGTGGCACTTAAAACACTTATAATCTCTTGTAAGCAAATGGTTTTAAAAGAATAGGTACCTCTCCGATCTTTCACGCCAACGATACTCTCTATCGAACAGTAACACCAGAATGTTGAATATTAGGTTGATTAAATAAACATGAAGCTTGACACACAAAGGACTGTTGAATGTTAAATAAACACATTATGTAAGAGAAAAAAGAAGTTATCTATTACACCCAATGAACGAAAATAGCTGCTGGTTGTTTCATTTATAAATATGTATGTTTGCATTTCTATTAAAGTGATATATATATATATATATATATATATATATATATATATATATATATATATATATATATATATATATATTATCGACACAGGTGAATAATAGTACAAAGCGACATACCGGTAACAAGTTCTGTTATACAATACAGCGGATATATAAATGTTTCACTAGGAAAATTAGACTACTAAAATATTTAGAAGAAGTTTACTGTATTGAAATATCACTAAGTGTTGAAACAATAGCTAAATGTTGTTTTATTTTATTTCAATATTGAGCAGTGGTGTCAACCGGTGCGGTCAATTCAGGACGTCACCCCCTCCCCCCAAAATCAAGACCTCCACCATACTGCTCCATATGGTGCCCCCTGTTCTACTGCTCTGCATGCTGGCACCCTATGCTACTGCTTTGCATGCTGGCACCCTATGCTACTGCTCAGCGTGATGACACCTTGTGCTAAAGATATACATGGTGGCACCCTGTGCTAATACTCTGCATAGTGACAGCCTGTGTTTCTGCTCTGTATGATGGCCCCCTGTGCTACTGCTCTGCATGGTTGCATCCTATGCTACTGCTCTTCATGCTGGTACCCTGTGCTACTGTTCTATATGGTGCCCCGTGTGCTACTGCTCTGCATGATGGCACCTTGTGCTAATGATCTACATGATGGCACATTGTGCTGATGATCTGCATGGTGGCACCCTGTGCTACTGCTCTGCATGGTGGCACCCTATGCTACTATTCTGCCTGGTGGCACCCTATGCTACTGCTCTGCATGGTGGTACCCTGAGCTACTGCTCTGAATGGTTGCACCCTATGCTACTGCTCTGCATGGTAGTACCATATGCTAATGCTCATGTTTTTAACTGTGATGGGTTATAAAATTAATAATACTGAGTTTTTTCGACTAGAAAATTTACGACTGTTCATTTTGGTGTTACCCCTAAAATGGTATTACCCGGTCCGACCCGTCACTCGTGCACCCCCTTCTCTTTCTTGACGACACAGATATAATGTACAAATTACATAATACAAAAGTAATATGAAAGCATCTGATGACAGATTTATTTCTCATATAAAGACAAATTATAGCACCCTTGTTGTTTAAACTTTTTTATCAATTATAAAGATATTAAGATTAAAAAAATAATGAGCTTTTGCTCAGACCTACACATATCTCTAAAATGTACTGCTTAATAATACGAAAACAATCTATGACCTGCTATGCTGTTGACGCCAAGATGATTACGGCACTGACCTTTGTTACTTTATATTTGTTTGCTTCAACTCACTGAGATGCGAATAATTTTACTTGATGAGTAAATAATAAGTTGCTTTGGTTTTTAATATATATTGAAATCGTATCTCTATTGTCTACGCTAAGGGTGGGCAAATATTTTGAGTCGGGGACACATTGGTTGTTTCTAGGGGGATAGCGCTAACATTTTTTTAATCCACGGAAAAAAAACATTTTTAATGTCTGGATTAATATAATTCTGTTCAGTGGTTTCTTTATTAAACTATAACTCTTTATGACTTAAGATGATTTTTTTTTAAATAATTATTGTTATAATAAATTATATAATGATGTAAATATTTACTATTGTTTGTAGAAATGTAAAAAGTATGAATATTGCAAGATTTTATACATCTCTTCACCCTCCTTACTTGCACTCAATCTGTCTTTCTATACACACATATACATATATATATATATATATGTATATATATATATACAAGGCCGTAGCCAGAATTTTTTTTTGGGGGGGGGGGGGGCTATGCGGTTTTGGGGGGGGTGGTGTGCGGAGAGTTTTATATAAGAATATAAGAAAAAATTGGAGCACAATGATAAAGAAGTATATTTTATAATAAAGATTGATTTTTATATAATTAATTTGGGGGGAGGGGCTACAGCCCCCTAGCCCCCCCCCCCGGCTACGGCCTTGTATATATATATATATATATATATATATATATATATATATATGTATATATATTGTTGTACGCTGTAAAAAGGAATTCCGGTAGACCAGCGTAGTCTACAAAGAACATATACCGCTCCGTTAAGCCTTTGTGCCGCAAGACCAGAAGTTGTGAAGATAAACTCGACAGTGAAGAAAGATGTCGATTGTATTTGTTGATTGTAAATAAATTATTATTTGCTGTATTTTTTTAGCACATGCCTGTGTTGTTTTGTTTTCCTAACATCGTTTAACAATATTCGGGAGAAGTATAGTTTATATATGTGTTTGTCTATCGAGAGAGAGTGAATGATTTATATCCATATATATATATATAATTATATATACTTCACCAGAATAGTGACTTTAATATTTAATTGATGGTTTCTATTAGGCAGATAAGTATTTTAACACATAACAATATTTATGTGTAGAAAAGGTTCAAAAAGTCACAGTTAAGAATTTAGATCTTTGGATGTATAGGGGAATCTGATTTAAATAACACTGAAATGCAAAAAAAAAATACATATGTTCCTTTATTTGAAGTAGTTATCTTAAATGTTTTTGTTAACCTTTGCTTAAAACTGTCTGATTGTGTTTCACGTGACGTGTTGACATCCAGAGTTGTTGGTTTATTGTCTGTGACCTCCATCTTTTGGACCTATGAATAGTTTTATTATTCACTTATATTTTTCCTTAAAAAAATCATAAATAATATTTAAAATCTATATTTCGCTATTTTAGCGGTATATATATATATATATATATATATATATATATATATATATATATATATATACATATATATATATATATATATATATATACAATGTTAAAAAGACATCACAATTATCTACTCAACCGTAAAAAAGTTATAGTTTCCTTAGCCCTAAAAAGTTCCATCATGGTACATGAAGTGTGGAATTAACTGGCTTCTAAAATAATTGCACATAGTCAGGTACCCTTTTAAAGCTGTGTAAACCTCCAGGGACTTTTAAGCAACTTTTTATCAGAAATTGGAAAAATTCCCTCACGCTGGATCGAACCAAACACTCTTAAGCAGACAGTCGAGAACTCTATATCGCTCGGCCACCATCCCTCAATCGTGTTCATGTTTCTGTTTCACGAATTATATAATTTTAACGTCATTCAGAACTATCTCATCAACTATTTGGACTCTACAGCTCGCTAGCAAGGTGAGCACATATTTTATTTCATACTAGCTGTAACCTGCAAAATCTTTGCATAGAGTTATATCCCCTTAGGCTTGATCGGTAGGCTAGGTGATTTTTTGGTTTCGGGCAGATCCGAATTTTCCATGATTGTATGTTATAATGGACTATTGTTGTATTAATTCTTTACTTTCGTTTTAACGCAGAGCCCTAATCGCTTTTATATATATCATTTTTTCTATTAAAAAATTACTTACCGGTATTCTGTTTACAAAATTTAATATACTTATTTAAAAAAAAAAAAAAACCTGTTTATATAATCAAGTATGAAAAAATAAAGTAATGGATGCTTGTAATGCTGTATGCTTGATATACTTTATATTTTACCTTACTAAGCTTTACTTTGTAAATAATCAGTTTTAAGATGATAGCTAATCATTCGATCACATTATAACTGTATCTAATAAAAAACAATACAAAAGATTACATACCTCAAAAATGTCCTTTAAATGTAAGAAAAAAAATATCTTAGAACTATCAGACAACTGACAGTTACTGATTAAAGTGAAGTGGTTAAGACTGATACTATAAAGTATGTTAGCAGACGTATTTATACTCTTCTGTGTTGTATTATCTTTTTCCAAAAAAAAAAAAATCCTTTTTTTTTCTTGGGAAATTTTTATCCATTATATTTCAATAGTTGGCTAATTGCTAATGGGTGTTTCATTTTATAACTGACCATGGTCTTTACATAGATTATATGCTGTTACTATTTTTAAAAAAAATGTCGTTTTCAATAGTCAAACAATGTCACATGTTCATAAATAAAAATAAACTGTTTTAAAGTGTGTAAACTAACCCTAGCAGCAATCATTGTCACATAATGAATAACACACTACATTTCTATTAGGCAGCTTGTAATGAAATAATAATTTAAATTGTTTGAATAATGTAAAAAAAAAACTGAAAGTACGGGAAGAGTTGCGGAGTGGTGGTAAAGAGGGGAGATGTAAGTTAACTAAATCTTTATCATTGATTTTTTTAGAAAAATACAGAAATTTGTGCGGTTCTAAAAAGCAGTCTATTTAATTAATATGTTTATATAATTTAATTTAAAGGTAGACATATAAAGATATAGATTTATGTATAGATAGATATACAAATAGATAGATTAGAAATATACATATATAGTATATAATTATTTAGCTGGATCAATAGATGGCTGGATGGATAGATAAATAGATAGATAGATAGATAGATAGATAGATAGATACAGAGAGAGTACGATATTTAGATAGAAAGACATATAGAGAAATAGATAGATAGATAGATAGATATATACAGAGATGCATACAGATAGACATACAGATAGACAGACAGATAGACAGACATATAAATAGATAGATATATAGATAGATAGATAGATTTCAAGACAACACTTTTTCTATATGTAAAATTGAACAAAAGCAGACTTTTGTTTTTTATGGACGCATTGTTCATTATTAAACTTTTATTTTGAATATTTTTGAGAAATTTAGTTATTATTACGAGAAAATCTACTATTGACAACGCTACTTGTTCCCCCCCCCCCCCGCAGGATTCGGTTACATTTACTCCAACTTAATACAGTAAATGCCATTGACGATAAAAGTGTCTGAGGCCCGAACAGATTGCATACATAGACCCAGTATCATACTTCACGGGTTTGTCGAATAGTGCGTATTGGTTATTTTATTAACAATATTGGCTGGCTGGTTTCAAAATGAGAACATGAACTTTTAAAATGTCAATTAATTCATTACAAAAAATAATGTTGACAGGTGTAATGAAACGGTATAGCCAGCATGCTATCACGTAAAAAAGTAATATTAAGCGATCAACTGATAACTCATTATATTTTTTGGGGTTTTCTTTATGAAATATCTAATGTGTAGAAGAAAAAGGCATTATTGACATGGTGAAGATTTGACTAAGGCCTTCATAGTCACAGATACAATCTAACTGGATACGTGCGTGGGCTACATATGTCCCTGTAAGCTGATAACACTATATAGCACATTTTTTTTTTCTTTTGTTCCTGGGTACAAAGTCAAAGTTTGTTTTCCTCGCCTATTCTGCCTAAAACAAACAGAAAATAGCAATGGTTCAACAAAAACTTTTGTTCTGTGACCAGGATAATGAAGTTATGAGATCGGTTTTCAAAGAAATTCTTCGCATTCAAGAAAATGGTGAAGTTTGCTATTCAATTCACCACTCAACAACTTCTATTTCTACAGACGCATGGTGGATCCTACCAAACGTCGCACTGGCGAGAATGCGCCTCAAATCGTTTATCCAGACATTCCTCCTTCCATTGCCCTAGTGTTACACTAACCCGATCTACCTGTTTCCACTCCCCCAAAGAGGTTTCAGCAATCTTTAGGAGACAGCATCCAATTAGACAGCGATGAAGATATTTGAGATCCAGATTATAATATGACAGATGTAATTGAGGTGATGTCATAGTGTAGTTGCGTGTGAGTGTGTTTTTGGAGCGAGGTGAGCGAGAGGTCAAGAGTCTGGTCATGTCTGCTATCCGGATATTGTATTTGTAGAAAGTATGATCGTCTAGCTAGTTCGAATGTATATTTATGTAGAAAGTTCGAGTGATGAAGTGTGCAAGCTATATAAGAGGCAGTTTGTGAGATACAGGGAATCGCAGACAATCAGAGTCATTCAGGAGAATTGAGTTTCATTTGTAGAGAGAAGTTCATTCATTTGAGTTAGGGAGATTATATGATATAGTGATCATTCAGTTTACTTTGGATTTACTGTTTTACTGTTTTATATTTATTGTGATGTGAATAAATTAATAATGAACCATGGAACATGAATTTAGTGTCTTATATCGTGACGTATTGGTTGTGGACATGTAAGAGAAGTGTGTCTCACATGGCAAAAAGATAATAGCACACATCAGTAAGGACAGCCATCTGGAGCAAATATATCTCGACGCTTCTTAAAGACAATACACCACTGTAAGAATGTTACAGGTGATAAGGCCATACTTCCCTATCCAGAACGACATCAGCGATCTTACCGGATACATTGGTCTTACCAAGTCTAATGCTGAGCTTCTGACATCCAGGCTCAAGCAATGGTATTAGTTGGATGAATGCGTGCAAGTTAAAGATACGAAAAAATAAAGTCAAGAAACATTTTCTATATTTATTACCTGTAGCCAGAGAGAATGGCTTCTAGTCATAGACAGTTAAACCCGGGGTCTGAGCCTTTCCGCCACTTAACGAAAGCCCGTCTCTTCCTGTGACTCACTCTGTGCACCTCAAAGAGAACTTCACCAGTGTCAAAATGTTGTTGACTCCATTGACGTATCCTCACTATGCATGGGCGGTGAAAGGAAAATTCAAAGTGGTGTAATTCATGAAATGGGGGGGGGGGGGAGGCTTCAAGGCAGTTGCATGAAATTTACTTTGCATCTGAGACAGCCGTGATAACAAGGCGGACTATCATTGAAAAAAAAAACTGACCACGAAGTTTCTGTGGGGAAGAGCAAAGTCAAGTGAGATGAGCTGATAGATCCACAATATCCAGCTATGACTCTCCCACAACAGCTAGCTACGACTCTGCCACAACAGCTAGCTACGACTCTGTCACAACAGCTAGCTACGACTCTGCAACAAAAGCTAGATATGGCTCTGCCACAACAATTAGCTACGACTATGCCACAACAGCTAGCTAAGACTCTGCCAAAATAGCTAGCTACGACTCTGCCACAATTTTTATGTTTACCCATTGTCCGTTGCTCGTTTCCTAGATTCCCGTGTCTCTAGCGGCAGCATTTGCTTACAAGTATCATGTACATTTATTGTTATACATTACACACCCTATTGAAAATACTGGTCACATGTTACTTGACAAAACATTTTATAAAGACAATTGATCTCGAACAACTTTTTATCTTAGATTAAAAATAGCCCAAGTTCTATGATATAATTATTTTTTTCCAAGAAAACGTTAATCGAATTTCTAAAAAAAAAAAGTGCTTATCTTGGAAAAAATAAACAATTAAGAAAAATGAGATAATATCTCATCACGTTTTATTTATCTCTAATTATATTTACTCTGACCATTTTCATCTTTTTAATTCAATTGCATTAAAGATTTGTATAGCTTAAAAGCAAATTTTTATACGATTCACGTGTATAGTGTTAGCCGTATCATAGCCGTGAGCGTCCTTTAGTATGATCTCAAGGTAATTAACTTCGGTACCAATTACAGGATGAACAGGTCATGAGTTGTCTCCATCCTTATACACAGTGCCGTGCGTGCGGGGGGAGGGGGAAGGGGGCACTTCACGCTAAGGCTGAATGAAGGATACATGCAACTGCATCATACAGATGACCTGCTACAAGTCCAGTATATGAAGGTGTAACGTCAGAATCTCGCCAAATATGTGGCGTCAGTGTTTATATGTTGAGGGCAGGCTCGCCAGTGGGTTTTAATATGCTCACCAAATATGTTATATATATATATATATATTTATCAACGGCAACACATGGTATATTACCACAAAGATCAAAACTTTAATAGCTTCTAACACATAGATGAATATGTATAATATAAGTCCTTTGTCTAATGTCTTTATTTAAACAACATCATTTACTTAGCGACTACACTACAAGTCTACAACTATTTCTTAGAAATGTCAACACCGAACTAACTCTTATGACTGTCAGCCCCTCACTAACTGAACTACTGCCATTCACTTCTTTTATAAGGTCGGGGATAGGGCGGGGTGGGGGGTGAATACGTTCGTGCAACGTTTGTGGGAAGACGTCAATGAAACGATTGGGGGGGGGAGGTGAAGACGTCGACGAAACGATTCAATATGGCGGCTGGAACCTTGACCCGGTGGTGAACTGAGTGAGGGCAAATTGTACAAGTCAAAAGATAAAAGTCTATATCGAAGCCCTATACTATAAGCTTGACTATCTTCATTACATAAACCCTTGATGTGTAATTCAGATTCGATTAGTCCTGAATGTGTTCTATGTGTGTCCTTTAAAACACATATTCTCTTCCTCTCTCTTTTTCTCTCTTTCTCTCTCTTCCACTCACATACGTACAAGCTTTCTCTCTCTATTTATTCATTCATCCATTGACATCTATCTATTCATCTAATATATGTAAATATAACTATTTATTTCTATATCTCTATATCTATGCAACTCTCAAACTATCTATCTAACTATCCATCCATGCATTAATCCATCTATCTATTCACCTACTATATATCTTACTAATCAATATATTTGTATACCTATCTTTACATCTTTACATCTCCATATCTACCTCTATATATTATGTCTATCTGTAAATTTTATTCCATAAGCACTATCATTAAATTGATTGCTTGATCCCCTCCCCAACTTCTCCCTGTACTTTAAATGTGTATTTTTATATACAATATTCAGGCAATTAAATTATCATTTCATAACAAGCTGCCAAATAGATAGTTTTTTTTTAATCCATTATGTGACATTGATGGCTCTAAGATATTTCTTTTTTTTCGACACATTTCACTCAAAATTCAAATGATAGACAAATGAACTTAAAATATGACTTCGCTTAGAAGAATGTAAACTGCTAATTTTTTTTTTTATTTTAAAAGTATCTAATATATGTAAACAAAAATAATTTCTAATGCGCTAAATTAAATGACCCAAGATCAGTGATACAATGAACCAATCAGTAGTAATCAGCAAACCAGTGCAAATAGTATGAATACATATTTTTTAAGAAAAAACGAGTTTTGGCTTCTTGTTTTTTTTAAAAGATAACATAAAGCAATGAGAACAAAACCGCTGGATGACATACTTTAGACTTTAATCAGTATAGGCCTACATCAGTTGTCTAAAAACTCAAAGTGTTTTTTTCTTACCGCTAAACATTAACGAGGTAATAAATCTTTTATACTGTTTTTTTTATATTTATTTATTTAGATTATCAAATGGATCAATAGCTCTTCTCTTTAAGACTATTTATTTACAAAGTGTAGCTGTACTTTCTGAATAAGGTAAATTAGAAATTGCATAAATCTGTATGCATTACATGTATTTACTAAATATTTTTATTTTATTATCGTACTTTACTAATCATAAAAAAATATAAAAAGGAATAAGTAATATTTAAAAAATAAATCATAATTATAAGAAAAAAAATATTTTAAAAATACTTGGGTTGGACTTCAGATACAAAAGTATCGGATAATCATCGTGGCAAATTATCAGCTTTTAATAATCGGCTTAATAGAAATATTGTTATATATATATATATATATATATATATATATATATATATATTAGGGTGGGTCAAAAAATTTTTTTTGGAGTTGGGAATTTGAAACATATTCAAAAAGTTGCCTATGGTCCTACTGATTGTAAAAATGTAAAATTTTTAAAAATCAGATAATGTCTTCCACTCCCAACTTTTAGTTCAAGGGGGTACGGGGCGCAAAAATGCACTATGTCTAAAAAAAAAAATTTTTTTTTTTTTTAGATACCAAAACATGTCAATAATAACTACGAATTAATAATATTGCAGAAAAAAATTTTTTTAGATCAATTAAAATTTATTTTCAGAATGCTACTCATTCAGAAACTTCAATAATTTAAAAACTTAAAAGTCATTTTTCTCTGAAAAAGTATTTTTGGCCTTTTTACTTCACTATGGCAAGAAAATCTCAAAAACCACCTGTCAGATTTTGATAAAACTTCTAAGTTATATTAAGAAGAGGTGTGTTTATAGAACGTCAGAGACTTTTAAAGAAATTTCATTTTCTTTTTTTTTTTTGTTTATTTTCAAAATTAGCATTTTTCGCTTATTTTCACCATACAAAATTTTAAAAATTCATAAAACATTTATTTGTTACATTATCAAAAAAGTACTTTGACATTCCCTAAAGTAAGCTTTTCTGATTATAAAAATGTACATTGTATATGAAACAGTCTATAAAAATTTCAGAAATTATTGCCACAAAAAGGTCATAAATTTCAAGATGGCGGCATGCATCAATATGTTAATGTTTTTTTTAACAAAATTATTTTAAAATCTACTATATCATTACTAAGATATTAACATTTCTTAAACTTTAATAATAAAAAAGATTTTGCTTTGACCCGGGTACCCCCCCCCCCAATGTATGATATTTTACAACATTTAGAATGTTTGGTATAAGTAATATGAAATTGTACAAATCTATAAATGCAAAATATACAATGTACATGTGAATAATACTGTTTATAGATTGTCACAGGAAACTTTCTTTGCTTTCAATTTTCGGAAGAACATCCCTTGATTTCTTTGTTTGCAAAACCATCCCATGTCGAGAGCTATGTCCATACAGTTTGAAATGTCCGTACACTTTCAAACTAACAGCAGTAACTTTTTTAATTGCTCTTTCAACAGCTTGAGAGTGACAGGGAATTTGATCCAGTATGATTGGGTTGTTGCGTTTAAGTTTATCATCACAAATAATTTCCAGCAGAAGAGGGGATGTCACTGCACAAAGATCCCAGTTAATCATCTGATCATATGATTTAGCTGCAATATTCAGGATTATGTCATTTTTGGTGAAAAATTCTAACTCTGCATGGAGTTGGTTTATGTCGTGCAGTTATGATTTTATTTACTGCATACCTTCCAATTTCTTCATCATTGTCCTAATTGCAGCCAATAGAATGTTTTATGAATGTGCAAAGTAGCAGTTATTTTCCAATACAGGCAATATAATAGATTGATCAGCAGTATCAAGGTTCTGAAGCAGTTGTATCATATAGAAAAAGTTTCTAGCCCCACTTTGACAAGATGGATCGCAAAAATCCTGTTCGCTTTTGTTAACCATCTTTGCCCTCATCAGTATGTTCCTTGGCTGCCCTAACTCTCCAAAGTTTTCTATGTAGACTCATCTTTGCTGGATCCAGAGCTGTAGATGGTGTTAATATGTTTAAGTCCTTCAACACAGCTTTAACGATAAGACATGTATCCCTATTGCTTAGTTTACATCGATCCACTGCTACATATTTATATCTGTTTTGTTATTTGGAATATTCCTCATCGCTGGAGAAGTCTGCATCAAGTAGTTCATCATCTTCAGCATCCTGATCTGGAATATCATTATCTTTCTCATCATTGACGTTATCATTTGTGGTTCCTATCTGATCGCCACCCTGCATCAATGAATGTTTTCTTTTCTGTCGATTTTGTAATATTTTTGTTGTTTGCTTGTCAACATTGTCTATGAAAATATTTCTTGCCATCTGTTGATCCACCCAAAATGCCCACTCAAGCACAGGAATTATTACTGATTGTGGACATTTACAGTCTCCTCTATCCCTAACACCTGCATCAAAACATTTACATGGACAAATGTCAAATAACTTTTTGAAGGAATTGTACCCCTCTTGAAAAGTAACCGATGATCGCTTTATATCTGAATATTTCTCAAATTCATGACCTTTGGCTATAAGTCTTTTTATTCGAACAATTATACTGGTAATGTCATTTGTAGGGATACTAGCCTGGTCATATAATTGTTTAACTTCATGCGCTAATACGTGCGCTCATGAATGAAGGCTATGATTATATTGTTCCAATTTAAGCATCCACATATAGCCTTGAAAACTTCTTCACTGGTTGGAAGTTTAGGCAATTCAGCTGCTAACCCAAACACAGAATGTACAGTTGCACTTCTTGTAGCAGAACTCATATTCATAGAAGAACGAAATAAAATAATTGAAAAATTAATCAAAAATGAAATAAAACAACTATGCGTGATCCGATAATGAATCCATGGTACACCAGTTATATTGAGAAAAAAGTGGATGCAATGCTTATCCCAGTTGTCTGAACTAATTAGTTATTCATAAAAAAGGTTATAAAGATAAAACACAAATTTTATATGCATATCATTTCTTTTTTGAATAACCTAGGTCACAAATTTAACATGTTCAGTCACAAAAAACTCACAGTAAATATAGTTAAAATTTCGAACAAAAGTTGGGAGTAGTAAAACTATGTAGTTTTCAAATATTTGTATATATTCCATGTACTACCATGATGTAACAACTTTTTAATAATGTTTCAATAAAAAAAAAATTTTTTTGACCCACCCTAATATATATTTATATATCATTCGTGGACAAAAAAACAACTCATTTACGTGTGAGGGACAAAAGGCCGAGTGTAGATAGAGGAAATTTCGACTGTGTATATGAGTGTCCCAGGTTCGATCCTCTGTGAGAACCAAAGGAATTTTTCCAGGTTCTGATACAAGTTGGTTAAAAGCCATCCAAGTCCGTTCAACTTTAACTGGGTTTCGGGCTTAAGGTTGGGAAATAAAGGAGTTTATAGTAGCTTTGTGCTAATCACACAAACCCTTTATCTGCCTAACAAAAAACTAAGATTTTTACGGTTGAGTAGATAATAATAATGTCTCTTTAACATTGAGTCAATTATAGCATTCAATATAAAACAAAAAGTTTAAAATATTATTTACGCTTAATTTATTATACAGCCTACGTTTTAAAGAAAGAAATCACAAGTATCAATGATAAGACTAGTCATATACTTTAAAGATGGATGTCATAGACAATAAAACATCATCACTCTATGTCAAAGAAAATATACCAATCTCGCTCAATGTCATAGACAAAAAGTCAACCTCAATCGATACCACAAAGGAACAACTAACGTCATTCGATACCACAGGCGAAAAACTAACGTCGTTCGATACCGCAGACAATAAATCAACCTCGTTCGATACTACAGACGAAAAATCAACGTCGTTCGATACCACAGACAATAAGTCAACCTCACTTGATGTTACAGATAGTAAACCAACATCACTGGATGCCCGCACGTCACATGAATCACTATCAGAAAGTCTTAAACAAAGGTAGACGAAAAACACTTTATAAAGGCCTAATTACTTAAAATACAGGAAAACATTTTTTTTTCAGTAATATTTCAACATGACCCCCCCTCCCCCCGCAACATAAAATATTAAAAGATCTAAATTGTAAACAATCCCTTTTTGAACGTTTCTATACATTAAGTACTGTTGATGTTGTTTTTGATGTTTTAGTTGGCAATACTTTGCCGAAGTATTATAGTAACCATGAAGGAATTAACTATTGACTTTTAGCTGAAATAGTCATTTAACCTTTATTGTTTGCGAATTTTCTGTTTACTTAATCGTAATAATTGTTTACTTTGTTGTAATTTTTGGTTGTCATTGAATCAAATCTTAACATTTTATTAAGGATACATTCTTTTGCAAATCATCTTTAAAACAATCAACCTAAAGCTCATATTTTAAACGAATAAATTGACTATATTCTACAGCCCCTTATGGGTGAGAATACTTATCTGCCTAGTACGGGCCATCATATACACGTTGGTGTCACTATTTGGATGGAAAGTATCCTGCAACACTGAAGGCGATCAAAAAAAGAGTAAATATTGTCACATACGTGTTTCTATAAATATTGTAGCAATAGTAGTGATGAGTCCAATGATTTGAAATTTCAAAGAAATACTCATTCGTTTCTAGACTAAAGGTCAGACAACAAATATGATATATATATATATATATATATATATATATATATATATATATATATATATATGTGATTGTGTGTGTTTGTGTGGAATATATGGAAGCTTATGGCAATGCAGCTTATGGGAATATGTGGGAGCTTATGGGAATATGTGGGAGCTCATGGGAATATGTAGGAGCTTATGGAAATATGTGTGAGCTTATGGGAATATTAGGAGCTTATGGGAATATGTGGGAGCTTATGGGAATATGTTGGAGCTTATGGGAATATGTGGGAGCTTATGGGAATATGTGGGAGCTCATGGGAATACGTAGGAGCTTATGGAAATATGTGGGAGCTTATGGGAATATTAGGAGCTTATGGGAGTATGTGGGAGCTTATGGGAATATGTTGGAGCTTATGGGAATATGTTGGAGCTTATGGGAATAGTAGGAGCTTATGGGAATATGTGGGAGCTTATGGAAATATGTGGGAGCTTATGGGAATATTGAGTGCTTATGTGAATATGTGGGAGCTTATGTGAATATGTGGGAGCTCATGGGAATATGTAGGAGCTTATGGAAATATGTGGGAGCTTATGGGAATATTAGGAGCTTTTGGGAGTATGTTGGAGCTTATGGGAATATGTGGGAGCTTATGGGAATATGCGGGAGCTCATGGGAATACGTAGGAGCTTATGGAAATATGTGGGAGCTTATGGGAATATTAGGAGCTTATGGGAGTATGTGGGAGCTTATGGGAATATGTTGGAGCTTATGGGAATATGTTGGAGCTTATGGGAATAGTAGGAGCTTATGGGAATATGTGGGAGCTTATGGAAATATGTGGGAGCTTATGGGAATATTGAGTGCTTATGTGAATATGTGGGAGCTTATGGGAATATGTGGGAGCTCATGGGAATATGTAGGAGCTTATGAAAATATGTGGGAGTTTATGGGAATATGTGGGAGAAAGAGATATCAAATCATGCAATACTTATACATATATAATTTAACAAACAAACAATATTTTTGGTACCTCTTCCATTCAAACAATAGTTTTGTACGTATTTTATTTATAATTCATATTTCTATCACTAGATAATACCAGAGAAATAGAGTATATTCTAATGTGAAGCTATCTTATAGCACTCACTATAAATTTTGTTACAGATCATGTGAAATAAAAATTGGCTACATAAATCAATTTCAATAATAAATGTTATGAATAAAAATAACTAAACTGTATGTGTAAATCAAGTTGCATTGTATAAACAGAATTCGCGTTTTTTATTAAGCTTATTGTCATCAAAGGTCATTAACTTGGCATTGTTTTATTCTAACAAATAGCTCTACAGCAAGAGAAATCGTAAAGGTAAGACTCCAATTCATTTGTTTGTTTAAAAAAAAATCCGTTTTATTTATTCTGATTGTCATCTTTTTTCATAATTAAGTTTTACTTAACAATAATAGGATATAAAAGACCTGTCTACTAAATTGTATTTTTATCAAAATTATGCATTTGAAAATAACAATAACTGTAAAAAACAAAATTGTCATATGTAATTATAATATAATAATGATATAATTGAACATAATTATATCGGTCAAGCAAAGACACGTACAACTTTCTATCCACAGATTCAACAATTTAGCGCTGTCAGTACAGAAACTAACAAACAAGATGGTTCTCTTAAAAATAATCAAAAAATCGTACTAGAAAGGTAATTTAGACCAATAGGTCTTGACCTTAAGTCAAATGTAAATCTAATTTTTTAAAATATTTCTTGATCGATTTCCTTAATATTTTTTCGGATAAACCTTTTTTCTGATTCTTTTGTCAAATAGATCATTATTCTGTACATCCGAATTTTCAAATTAATTTAAGCACTAAATGTCGAAGAATCTCAAAAATTTTAGCAAAGACTATATGTGACAACTCTTGAGTTAACTGTGAGACGTGATTGAGCATGTTACGTAAAAACAAATTAAAAACAAATAAATATAGTCTTAAACAAGTCACTAATTCCAGATCTAGTTAGGATCGTTACTTAAATGACTAACAGCAGCACAAACCTAGTATAGCAGCATTATACTGTTCTAGGAAATGGATTTCACCACCAATGAAAAATTTTCAGGTCTTTGCTCAAGTTCCCGATATATCTCCCGTGGTGCCTCCATGGCCATTGCACTATCGGCTATGGTGGGAATGAAAGAAGGGCACCATAAAAACCGTCCCATCAGTGGTTTATAGGATCTAAGAGATTTTATCGCATCCTTACAGGAACCTCACACACTGCTGGCGTAAACCAGTGTTTCCCAAACGTTCGATATCTGTGTGCCCCATTCTTATTTTCCCAATACTAAGTACTCCTAGTAAGAGATTCATCTTTAGTTTTTTACGGACATGGTTTCCTCATCATTTTATTGTTTTCGCTTTAGCCATATGTTTACCCAATGTTCTCAGCCAAATACAGCGCGTACCCAAGGCAAACTCTTTGAATCCCCCGGTCGGGGTATGCGTGCATGCAACACTTTGAGAAGCACTGGTGTAGAATATAAAGATACATTTTCAATATTAATACAACCTAGAAACATATTTCTAATTGCTAATGGAATGAACTAGCGCCTCAGTCGAAGAGAAGTTAAAGTTATGTAGTTCAGTGTTGTTATACGCCTCATTAGCAGAGACAGTTTTAGGTTTTATCGAGCCATTGAGTTTTTTACAGATGCATGACGGTTGTGTGGAAAGGTATCTATCTAGGTCATATTTAGTTCTAATAGAAATATATTAATAACTTATGTACATTATTAAAACAATTAAGGTTTTTTTGTGCAATGATTATTACAATGAACCCTTTATTATACATCATACAAATAGTGTTTATTGAACATTCAACAGTCCCTTTTATGTCAAGCTGCATGTTTGTTTAATCAACATAATCTTCATCATCCTGTTATTACTGGTTGATAAAGTATGGCGCTGGTCTGAAAGGTGGGAGAGGTACCTATACTTTTTAAACCATTTTCTTACCTGAGATGTATACACGTTTTAATTGCCACATACTCTCTGACGTAAAACAGCTGTTTCTAGCTTGACATACTTAACATATAAGCAATTTTCTGACATACATAAAACATTTATGTTTATCTTTATAAATTTTTTTTTAGTCAAACAACACTTATTGAACTAATGTATGTTTTTTTTAAAGCATAATTGATGAAATCGATAATCATAGAGAACAGTAAATAAAAAATTATCAGGTAAGAAATAATGTCACAGACTACTGTAAGATTTAAAGTTGATTGCTTTTTAAGCCTTTGAAAATAAGAGTTTTTATTTACATAATTTTGTAAATAACATTTTTTTTAGCGAAATGATAAATGATTTTTCAACATCAAACACCTCCACCCCTTTACACCAACCATCACCTGTCCAAGCAAAAATTTGAATTTGAATGTATCCGTGGTGGTGTGGTGAGACTAACACTTGTTGGAATGTGTTAGTAGTGGAGTGATGAGACTAACACCTGTTTGAATGTATCCGTGGTGGAGTGGTGAGACTAACACCTGTTAGAATGTGTTAGTGGTGGAGTGGTGAGACTAACACCTGTTTGAATGTGTTAGTGGTGGAGTGGTGAGACTAACACCTGTTTGAATGTGTTAGTGGTGGAGTGGTGAGACTAACACCTGTTTGAATGTGTTAGTGGTGGAGTGGTGAGACTAACACCTGTTTGAATGTGTTAGTGGTGGAGTGGTGAGACTAACACCTGTTTGAATGTGTTAGTGGTGGAGTGTTAGTGAGACTAACACCTGTTTGAATGTGTTAGTGGTGGAGTGGTGAGACTAACACCTGTTTGAATGTGTTAGTGGTGGAGTGGTGAGACTAACACCTGTTTGAATGTGTTAGTGGTGGAGTGGTGAGACTAACACCTGTTTGAATGTGTTAGTGGTGGAGTGGTGAGACTAACACCTGTTTGAATGTGTTAGTGGTGGAGTGGTGAGACTAACACTTGTTTGAATGTGTTAGTGGTGGTGTGGTGAGACTAACACCTGTTTGAATGTGTTAGTGGTGGAGTGGTGAGACTAACACCTGTTTGAATGTGTTAGTGGTGGAGTGGTGAGACTAACACCTGTTTGAATGTGTTAGTGGTGGAGTGGTGAGACTAACACCTGTTTGAATGTGTTAGTGGTGGAGTGGTGAGACTAACACTTGTTTGAATGTGTTAGTGGTGGTGTGGTGAGACTAACACCTGTTTGAATGTGTTAGTGGTGGAGTGGTGAGACTAACACCTGTTTGAATGTGTTAGTGGTGGAGTGGTGAGACTAACACCTGTTTGAATGTGTTAGTGGTGGAGTGGTGAGACTAACACCTGTTTGAATGTGTTAGTGGTGGAGTGGTGAGACTAACACTTGTTTGAATGTGTTAGTGGTGGTGTGGTGAGACTAACACCTGTTTGAATGTGTTAGTGGTGGAGTGGTGAGACTAACACCTGTTTGAATGTGTTAGTGGTGGTGTGGTGAGACTAACACCTGTTTGAATGTGTTAGTGGTGGAGTGGTGAGAGACTAACACTTGTTTGAATGTGTTAGTGGTGGAGTGGTGAGACTAACACCTGTTTGAATGTGTTAGTGGTGGAGTGGTGAGACTAACACCTGTTTGAATGTGTTAGTGGTGGAGTGGTGAGACTAACACCTGTTTGAATGTGTTAGTGGTGGAGTGGTGAGACTAACACCTGTTTGAATGTGTTAGTGGTGGAGTGGTGAGACTAACACTTGTTTGAATGTGTTAGTGGTGGTGTGGTGAGACTAACACCTGTTTGAATGTGTTAGTGGTGGAGTGGTGAGACTAACACCTGTTTGAATGTGTTAGTGGTGGAGTGGTGAGACTAACACCTGTTTGAATGTGTTAGTGGTGGAGTGGTGAGACTAACACCTGTTTGAATGTGTTAGTGGTGGAGTGGTGAGACTAACACTTGTTTGAATGTGTTAGTGGTGGTGTGGTGAGACTAACACCTGTTTGAATGTGTTAGTGGTGGAGTGGTGAGACTAACACTTGTTTGAATGTGTTAGTGGTGGTGTGGTGAGACTAACACCTGTTTGAATGTGTTAGTGGTGGAGTGGTGAGACTAACACTTGTTTGAATGTGTTAGTGGTGGAGTGGTGAGACTAACACCTGTTTGAATGTGTTAGTGGTGGAGTGGTGAGACTAACACCTGTTTGAATGTGTTAGTGGTGGAGTGGTGAGACTAACACTTGTTTGAATGTGTTAGTGGTGGTGTGGTGAGACTAACACCTGTTTGAATGTGTTAGTGGTGGAGTGGTGAGACTAACACTTGTTTGAATGTGTTAGTGGTGGTGTGGTGAGACTAACACCTGTTTGAATGTGTTAGTGGTGGAGTGGTGAGACTAAGACCTGTTTGAATGTGTTAGTGGTGGAGTGGTGAGACTAACACCTGTTTGAATGTGTTAGTGGTGGAGTGGTGAGACTAACACTTGTTTGAATGTGTTAGTGGTGGTGTGGTGAGACTAACACCTGTTTGAATGTGTTAGTGGTGGAGTGGTGAGACTAACACTTGTTTGAATGTGTTAGTGGTGGAGTGGTGAGACTAACACCTGTTTGAATGTGTTAGTGGTGGAGTGGTGAGACTAACACCTGTTTGAATGTGTTAGTGGTGGAGTGGTGAGACTAACACTTGTTTGAATGTGTTAGTGGTGGTGTGGTGAGACTAACACCTGTTTGAATGTGTTAGTGGTGGAGTGGTGAGACTAACACTTGTTTGAATGTGTTAGTGGTGGAGTGGTGAGACTAACACTTGTTTGAATGTGTTAGTGGTGGTGTGGTGAGACTAACACCTGTTTGAATGTGTTAGTGGTGGAGTGGTGAGACTAACACTTGTTTGAATGTGTTAGTGGTGGAGGGTGAGACTAACACCTGTTTGAATGTGTTAGTGGTGGAGTGGTGAGACTAACACCTGTTTGAATGTGTTAGTGGTGGAGTGGTGAGACTAACACTTGTTTGAATGTGTTAGTGGTGGTGTGGTGAGACTAACACCTGTTTGAATGTGTTAGTGGTGGAGTGGTGAGACTAACACTTGTTTGAATGTGTTAGTGGTGGTGTGGGTGAGACTAACACCTGTTTGAATGTGTTAGTGGTGGAGTGGTGAGACTAAGACCTGTTTGAATGTGTTAGTGGTGGAGTGGTGAGACTAACACCTGTTTGAATGTGTTAGTGGTGGAGTGGTGAGACTAACACTTGTTTGAATGTGTTAGTGGTGGTGTGGTGAGACTAACACCTGTTTGAATGTGTTAGTGGTGGAGTGGTGAGACTAACACTTGTTTGAATGTGTTAGTGGTGGAGTGGTGAGACTAACACCTGTTTGAATGTGTTAGTGGTGGAGTGGTGAGACTAACACCTGTTTGAATGTGTTAGTGGTGGAGTGGTGAGACTAACACTTGTTTGAATGTGTTAGTGGTGGTGTGGTGAGACTAACACCTGTTTGAATGTGTTAGTGGTGGAGTGGTGAGACTAACACTTGTTTGAATGTGTTAGTGGTGGTGTGGTGAGACTAACACCTGTTTGAATGTGTTAGTGGTGGAGTGGTGAGACTAAGACCTCCCCCCACCCTCACATGTTGTCAGAGTTTGTCAGGTGCAGCAGAATCTATCTATCAATACTTGATAAGTCGTACATATGTTCAATAATCTGTTCCTTTTTTTTTGTTTTTATGTACATTGGCGTAAAAATTGATGGTCGTGGTAGTGGGGGGGGTGGGGGGGGCGACAGTTTGCCCGGGCTGAGTATAAATTGCCACCAGGATTGGAATGGTGGGGGTGGAGGGGGGGTTGGGTATTATCACCAATGACGTTACTGACAGAGTAAATGTAAAAATGTCTTTCATATTATCGAGGTTTCGTCAAGCGCACTAAACAATGTAGACAACAGCTACATCAAGACTTAACTGCTAGTGAAAGATCTCTCATCATTCATGTTAAGTACTACAGTAACAAATTTAATGATTTTAAAAAATGATACTTATAGCTTTAAACTGCTTTCACATTTTCCATATATTAATCGATAACAGCTAGTACATCATAAATCGTATCTATTTATTTTTCTTTATCTTTATTGTTTAGAAGAGCCAGTTTTAGTTCTAGATTTTTTTTTTATTTTTATATATTCCCTTCTTCATTTAATAATTTTTGAAAGTGTTTTTTGTCAAACTATTTATAAAAAAAGCTAATTGATGCATGTATACATGTGAAATCATTCAATGGAGTGGAAACTGTAAGTCATGATGTTTTAAAAATAATAACAATGTAACTCTCTTATAACAGTGTAGCTATTTACGTTTACTGTGTATACTGTATAAAAGAAAAATCCGAAATTCATTAACAGTTTTTAGAGCATTTTCAAAAAAAAATGCTCTATTGTCCCCGTTTTGTCTGTCTATCACCCTAGATCTCAACAACCACAAGTCCTAGACCCATGATGTATATATCATTTTGTAGGTCTTGGCCTGCCAAGAAATGACTTTTTTCCATTTCGCGATCTGACCTATGAGCGCCGTAAAAGGGGGCTTAGTACCGTTTTTTACTATATAAGCTATATTAATAAAGGAGCGCTATATCACAGCAACTATAAGTCCTAGACCCATGATGTATATATCATTTTGTAGGTCTTGGCCTGCCATGTGTACATCAAAAGTTCATTTCGCGATAGGACCTCTAAGGGCCGGGCTTCAGGGCTAATAAGGGGCTTATATATTATATATACACCTTGTACGTTCAATAACCCATTCATTTGGTGCGAAATACTGCAGCACGTAGTTTCACCAAGATTTATTAAGAAACTCATCAAATGAAATAGTAAGCTTGTGTTCTGAGTTTAATTGAAAGTATCAGAGCTATGCAACAATTGACGGAGTTTTCGGACGATTAAATGACTATAATTTCGAATGTTTTCAATTATGAGTCCTATTTCAGTAACCACAAACCACTTGTAGTTAGATTTAAAAGACAATAATTTTTTTTCAAATATAAAGCAACGTCTTTATAATTTATTTTGTTTACAGATATATGCATTACACAATTGAATTTATAAACATTTCCAAAATTTACAAATATTTACTGAAAGCTAACAAACGTACTGATACATAACACGAAAATGCGTTAACACGTCCTGTGTCCAGAATGGAACAGGCTAAATGGCTTGTTTTTAATTAGTAGGTATGTATGTACGTGTGAGTGTAAAAAAACATTATGTTTGAATTATAAAATCAACTTAAAATAATGGTTGTATATAAACAGAGAGAGAGAGAGAGAGAGAGAGAGAGAAACAGAGAGGAAGAGAGAGAGATAGAGAGAGAGAGGGGGGTAGAACGAGAGAGATATAGAGAGGGGGAGAGAGAAATATAGGGAGAGAGAGAAAGAGAGAGAGAGGGGGGGTTGAGCGAGAGAGGTAGAGAGAGGGGGAGAGAGAGAAATATAGATAGAGAGAGAAAGAGAGAGAGAGAGAGAGGGGGTAGAGAGAGAGGGGGGGAGAGAGAGAAATATAGATAGAGAGAGAGAGAGAGAAAGAGAGAGGGATGGGCAGATTATTATTTACTATTACTAATAATGAACACCCTACCATCATTTGTTTTCTATTTGTATGAACAATAATGAGCAAAAACAGTTTTAGTTCATGTTGTACACACAAAATCGATGTTATCCCTGGGCGGAACATAAATGCTTCCTGGGTCGCGGTCACTGAAATAGGCAAGGACGTGGGAAAGTCTTGGGTGCTATACTAATACCACTGGCTTCGCAAAGTTCCTCCACCGCAACCAAAACAAATATATTTTATATCATTACTAGTATCCTACAGAACGATTGGTGAAGATAATCGACTGTCCAGGTTTTACACGTTAAAATCCCACAAGTCCACCCAGATTCAAATTGATATTAGTTAGGAATGCTAAGAATGCTTGGTTTTGTGCTAACCACACTGTCTGTTCTAATGCCGAATTGACAGAAACAGATGAAATCCAAACTGCATCTAACCAGATGACCTTTTATTTGTTTACTGTTATCTCTTTTCTAAGTACAAATGAACAATTTAAAAGGCCAGTAAAACCTAATTGCCATTTTCTTTATTTTATTTAGTCGACAGGGTGTGCTGATAGCTGAGTCCACTGTTCATTATTATGAAAGCATCTTCCGGTGACGTACCTTCTATAGCAGCATGGATTTTTTGACTGCAGTGTCTACGGCAGCAAGATAATTCATCAATCAGGCAAATACAAATAAATATGATTCAATAGAAGCAGGATTAAACTCAACCGTTAATTGTATTCAATAGAAGCAGGATTAAACTCAACCGTTAATTGTATTCAATAGAAGCAGGATTAAACTCAACCGTTAATTGTATTCAATAGAAGCAGGATTAAACTCAACCGTTAATTGTATTCAATAGAAGCAGGATTAAACTCAGCCGTTAATTGTATTCAATAGAAGCAGGATTAAACTCATCCGTTACTTGTATTCGGTCACCATAGATACAAAAGTCATACTTCGATACCCGTCAATGATCTGTGATAAAACCTAATACATTTTTTTTGTGTTCAATATAAATCAGTGTAAATGGAATTTACTTGCTGTGGTCTCACCGAGATAAAATTCATAAACTATCTTGTCAACCCTATCTTGTCAACCCTATCTTGTCAACCCTATCTTGTCAACCCTATCTTGCTTGTCCTTTGCTAGCCGCTCCATCTCCCTCTGAAATGTATCTTTCATTTTGTATTTATTTACCATCTGAGAGAGATGCATCTTAGCTAACGTTCGCATCATAAATAACTAAATAGAAATGGAAGTATCTGTGTAAAAAGGAACGTTGTAATGCAACTGTTGACATTGTAAACCAATAAATACCAACTTACATTTTGTCTTCACACATTGAGATAAATAAAAGTCACCTCACTTTGTATACACGACCTACGAGAATACTTATGTAGGCGTAAAATAAAACTGTACAAACGTTGTATATATCATTTAAATATCATTTAATATCATTTAATATTATGGTGAGTATAATGTTTGAAACAAAAATTGAGATTATTCTAAAATAAAAACTATTTTTTTTATTGACAATAGTACAAATAAAACAATCTATTCTTACTCTTAATTATCTAATTACAAATACAATATCAGAAAATAAATACAAAAAATAGAAAGATATTGCTGAAATAACCACCAGTTTGCACTTTATTGACTGCTCTATACATCTGATCCAGCACTCTTAATAAAAAATAAAAAATTAACTCCCTTGGCTTATTATAAAACAAGACCTATTTATAATTTTTTTTGTGCATTAGCATGTAAAATGCTAATATCAAAATAGCATCGTTTTTTTAATTTGATTTTTATCTGCCGTAGGTTGTCATTTGCATGCACTGTCATTGTGATATAAATGATATTTTGTGTAAATAAAAATTACAATTTATCAATTTTTGTATTAAATCTGTTCAATCTGTACGAAGCCTGGAATTTTTTGTTTTTTCTATCCACACTTGTGTTGCCAAGAAATGTATTACGTCCAATATAGCTTTTTATCTGCAAAGAATTAAAGAGAGAAAGAAAATTATGTAAATCATTTAATGAAATGTAGGTGTTTCAATCTATAACTTAGTTGTATTATAAACGCATAATTTTGTCTTTCTTGAGATATTTAAATATATATATATATATATATATATATATATATATATATATATATATATATATTAGGGTGAGTCATAATGTTTTTTTCAGTTGCATATCTGAGACATGTGTAGAAAGATGCCCCATAGCATCCAGATGAAGGGTTAAAAAACAATTTTCCAAACAAAATATGTCTACCACCTGCAACTTTAAAGTTTATAATCCCATAGTAATAAGAAAAACACAACACAATGTAAAATTATGCAATAGTTCTCACTTCACAAGAAACTGGATTTTGATACAACAGAAGGTAACTGATACCTGGATCGTTTACACTGCAACACCATTCCATGACGTGTGCAATAACCCTAGAAGTGATAGGTGATACGTCACTCACAACTCGTTCGGAGTGGTGGTGGAGTCACCGTTGTTGTATCCCAAGAAATCATATCCATGTATGACGATGCAGATTGATTCAAATCGATCAACTGTTTATCAAAAAGTCGAATGCTACTCTGGGAATGTATTCGTGTATGAATTATCTTCCCATGTGCGATTTTTCTAACATATTGATTTTCATCAAAAATACCGGCAAGGAGGATGTACTCAGGATGGGCGAAGTAAGCATTGTTCTGTAAAACTGGCTTCACGATTGACCAATCATCATGACCCAGTTCAAAACATAGTTTCATAAGATGAAAAAATTCTGAGCACCATCGTAACATTCTGAATGAAGCTTTATATAAAACCATGAAGGTGCATAAACGTTTACAATGAATCTGACAATTCTGTATAAAGACGATGTACAATTGGATGAAGACATATATAATCGTAGGATTCGGTTAGCCGTTGTTAACCATCTTGCATGGTTAAGATTTCATGGCAAACAATTTTGAAGAAATTATTTGTTTTCAGTTCCAATGATTCCGTTCTGAACTGCTAAGCAACTTCGTAGTAGAAAACTTTGATCAGTACTAAGATCTTTCTTCACGTCATCGGCAATGTCAACAATTTTTCATTGGACTGTTTTGAAATTCGTGAGAGGTAAATCTTTGGGATCAAAGTCTAAGGAACTCATGATTTTATCGGTTGACGTACTTGGACTGTTGTGCGTCCGCCGTCAACCACAGAAATGTATTTCCGTAGAGGAAGTTCATTTGTATGCAATAAACAAATGAGCCACTGCAGTGGCTGCAGTCGTTCTACCTCTGGAATAACTCCATTCGTCTTACCAGTGTTGATGACTGTACCATCACAAACTATTGCTGACAAGGTTTCCATGGATTCGGTATGTGTGATAAATGACAGAAATTATTTGGCAATATCATTTGATTTGCTACTGTCCGGCACAACATGATCTACGTACTATCTACCAGGATAGGAGATTACGACATATTGTTGTTCTTTAATAGATCTCCTGTTACATCCTGAACCTGTCCTAGCCACTGTTACATCCTGCTTGCCATCAAATCACATACATTTAAATTGTCTTACATCATCCGAATGTCTGTTTATTTCTTTCTGTCTCCAAACTTTTCTCTGCATGCGAAGTTTTGCTGGATCTACGCATGATTCTGCAGTCAAAAGATTTAGATCTTTCAACATAGAGTTGACAATTAGGCAGGCATCTCTGTTACTAACTTTACACCTGTCCAGAGATCTACACAATTCAGGATATTGTTAAGTAATTCGTACTGCTTTCATTTCCTCGTCACTGCTTGTCATCATATCATCATTATCAACACTACGTACAACGTCATCACTATCATTATCATCGTAGTCATCGTGCATTTCGCTTACATCAGAAGAAGCACAACAACACAAATTTAATTCATTATCCTTCTCCATATCGTTCATGGTCTCTGTGCTTTTCTGTCTCTTACTTCTGTCAACTTTCTTCTGCAACTTCATTGTCATTTCTTTGTCAATTTTCCCTATATAGGCCTACATTTTCCGTGTTGTTTTTTGATCTGCCCGAAAATTCCATTCTAGCCCTGGTATTTTCATTGGCAAAAGACAAGTACATGCCGATCTTTCTCGTGCACCAGAATCAAAACACTTGCAACAACATATATCAAATACACTTTGCAAACTTTGAAAGGTTTCTTCAAAAGTTGTTGACGATTTTTTTGAGGTAGAGTATTTATTGAGTTCCTTTATTTTAGCAACAAGCCTCTAAACACGCTTCACTACACTATTGATTTCAATAGTAGGTATACCAGCAATATCGTAGATCTCCTTCACTTCTTTGCCAATTAATGAAGATCTTCCACGCACCGAGGGACATTCTCCGAATCTCAGCAGATAATAATACGCACGAAAAACGTCAGCAGAAGTGGGCAACTGACTTTTAGACATTGGCTGTGGTTTACCAAATATCGAGTGTTCAGTTAAACTCATTGTGGTCATGTTCAATGTTCAAATATATGTTGCTGTTCAAATACAATTCACTGTTGTTGAATACTAGAGATCAGAAACACATAAAAAATGCAAAGTTTAAAAATCAGTAGGTCACAATTTAAAGCATAAATTATAAGGAAATATACAAAATAGGCAGTTTTACTACACAGTCACAAACTGTTAACAACTTCATCTGAAGTTCATTATATCCTGTTAGAAGGCTATTCATTTTCATAGTAAGAAAAGTCTTTAATTTATTATTTTTTTTGTTTAATCCTAACCAGATTATTGTTAGAAACGTTGTCAAACAGAGCAACCATTTTGTCACATTCATTATATAGTTCTTCAAAAGTACCATCCTGCTCTAGACACCAAGTTTTCATTTTTTTTTCATGTTTTCCGGCTGTTCATGCGAAATAAATCTCCCCTTATTACGATTAATATTCAGTAATGTTTGATAAGGTCATCACCAAATATTGTCTTAAGAATTCGAATACACTCTCGTTCTTCCAGCGTTAAGCAATTCCCATACCTGATGACTATGAGGAAAGCATGATAAACATCTGGGTTAAAGAGTACAGCGTCTTTCATTGTATCCATGACAACCTTTTTTTTGCTTTCTTAACGTTATCAATGTAATATGTGTCCCCAATTCCAGGTCAGTCGAAGACTTTGATTCGCCTGTTTTCAAATTCCACGACATCATAGACAACCTGATGAGTGACTGATTCACAAGAATCTTGACTGATGAATTTTGATTGACCAAGAGAATTGTTTCCTGTCGCTCTTTTGCCATTTTCCGCTTTTCTTAGCAGCAGAATATCTAATTTCTTTATGAAGAGAGGCTATATATAGAAACAAAAGAAAACATCAACATATTTTTAAGTCAATAAAGCATATTTCTTTTACATGATGTCTTCAACCGACTTAAGAATTTCGAGTTCCCTTATCCCATAGGAGCAAATGAAGAAATTAGAATTCATCTGTTTCTTTAACCTCAGCATATGAAGGAATTGTGTGATTAGCACAATTCCAAGCAGCCTTTACTTCCCCAACTTTAGTGAGGTACCCATTTAAAGCTGGGTGGACTTGGGGAACGACTTTGGAACAAATTTTACCTCAAAAAATTACCATGGTTCTCTATATTTTCTTCATAAAATCCCATAAAATAAAATCTGAGCCTCAGCATAAGTAAAAATAATCTAAACCAAACAAGATGATTTCAATACAAAGAATACCACTGCATGATCTTGTAACATTGTAAAAATATAAAAACAAATAAAAGCACTGGATTTTGAAAGCAATCAATTACTCTTGGCGTAATTATTTAAAGTTTGTGCACAGATTTAAATTCGGAATTGTTTGATGTCGTTCTTATTTAGAGATATCTGTTTAAATTAAAATGTGTGTATTTAAAGTTATAGTATAAGGGGTCTCTTGTCCTTCCATGGCTAAAGTTTTTTACTGACCGATGTTGAAATCTAAATACTGAAAAAGTAAAAAAAAAAAGTATGATATAACATGACGAAAATAAATATTACTTTACAGGGAAACATCAATTTACGTTAACAGAAGTTTTTAATGATCTATTTTTACAACGAATTTATATACTATTTAATTTTACTGAAATGTTAACGGGTCTGCTTGCAATTTAAGTATATATGCCAACATTCTACTCTTTTTTACACGAGTAATCATTGAAAGATAATATTGACAAGGAAGAATATTCAAAATAGGGGGCTTAATGCATGAAAGACTACGAAATAGTACTTTATTATTTCCCTTATTTACGTGATTTAAAAATAAATACTAGATTAAAAATAAATGAAGTAAAAATCTATCACTATCTTAGATTTTTTATACAAATTAAACGGTTCATCGCAGAATGATAAAACTTTTAAAGTCTAAGATTGATGTTGATAGTTTAAGATATAAATTATCTGAAAAAAACTATCAATACAGTAAATATTATCAGATTGGCATAATTCCTTACAGGTATTATTAGTATAATAAAGCCGTCTTCATTGTTAACTAATTTTTGGGAATAAATGTTGACAGACTTTTAAGTCATTAGCATTTTTTTTTAGAATTGGTAGTATTGTCAACTAGTAGGAATTAGAAATTATATTGAAAGAACTGCAAATAATTAATCAAACGTTTGTCAACTTTTAAAGTTGCATGAAGAAACTATTTATTACAATGAACGATTAATAGATGTAGTCGCATAATGTATTTTAAATGAAGATAAAAATCATTTATCAACTTACAACGTTCAGAGTTCCATCCATGTAATTGTACCTAATGAGGTAAACAACAAGGAACGTGATCGGATTATAAAACTATTTCTCGTGATAGCTTTAGATTTACGGATGCAATAAATCTGACATCGGTCCACTGTTTACCTCATATAAATATTGTTGAAAATATAGAACATATTCATTGGGAGAGAGAGAGAGAGAGAGAGAGAGAGAGAGAAGAAGAAGAAGATGCATAATTATATTACATATAGATGCACTGACAAATGATTCTTGCTATAGATAGATAGTTATAAAGAGAGAGGTAGAGGGATGGATAGAGAGAAGGACAGGTTCTAACGCTGCTTGCGCGCGTAGAATTGATGTCCAATGGTCAGCGATCTTCTAGAGGCCACAACCACCGCGTGGGTCAAAGACCTTGAGGCAGGTGTATCATCAGGGTACGGAGTTGTCACCCTTATCTTGATTGTCTCTAATCAACCGTCCCAGCTCCCTATTGATCTCTGATTGATTATTTGGTGGTAATGGCTAGGTCTCCAATCGAGAATGTATACATATGCGATGTAAACACGCTGTATGCGCGCGCAGAATTCATGTTCAAAGTCCATCGACCCCTTTACTTGTCACACCAAAATCACGTGACCGGCAAGCAGAGTATCACCAGGGTCCAAAATTAGCACCGCCTCTTTTGCGTATTCCTAGCTGGCTGTCCCTACTCCAACTTCTTTGGTCAGTTGACCAATTTTCTCTGGTCACCATGGTTGGACCTTGAGAAGGAAAATGCGCCAACATAATTCATGTCCAATATTCAGTAACCAGCAGGCAGAGTTATCTTCAGGTTACGGAGTTATGCCCCTAGTCAGCCGTAACAGCTTCGTCTTGATCTCTGCCATTAATGGGCATGTGGTCAGTGGATCAATTGTCCCGGACATTATCTGACCGTTAAACCATGGGTTGACCCTCAGACCGAAAATGTAGACATGTTAAATGCGATGTTCAACCTTCGTCTACCACCTTCTTTAACCCCATTTCCCTAAGCTGATGACAAAACAACTGGAAAAGGGGAAGTGGAAAGGAAACTGTAACAACATCACATAATTAAGAAGATATAATGTGTCTTTCATTTGTATATATTCTTTAACTAAAAGAAATGCATCTTGCATAACGTTCGAAATGTAAATACATCGAACTAGAAGTATTTGCGTAAAGTGACACAATATACTGTGACTGTCAACATTGTAAAACCATAAATACCAGACATTATATTTTTATCAGTTTGCATAAATGACCTACGAATGCACACGTACGTATAAAGTAAAACTGTACACATGTTGGATAGATAATTTAAATGTAAGAATTCTAAAAATTCAAATCTTAAATTCATTGAAATTCACTTATTTTAGGAGATAAATGGTAAAATGAATTGATCTTTCTTTTGAATTTATATGTATTTTTTATATGATTTTTTAACATAGTGAGAATAGTGATTAACACAAAAAATGAGGTTAATTAAAAGTAAAAACCAAAAAGACCGAATAAGTAAAAGCTACTTTAATTTCAAGAGTACCATGACATATAAAAAGTCTATTTCATGCTGTATTATCTTATAACAAATACACCACCAAAAAATAAATAAATAACTTTGTACATAGCGGTAAATATTGGTACATAGTAGTAACACATAGTGGTACATAGATGTACATATTGGTGGTACATAGTGGTACATAGTGTTGGTACATAGCTTTGGTACATAAGGGTAGTACATAGATGTATATAGTGGTAGTACATATTGACACATAGTGGTAGTGCATGTTGGTACTTAGATATGCATAGTGGTAGTAAATAGTGATACACTCTTTTTTTTTTTAATTATTTATTTAATTACATGAGGATAAGTGTTTACATAGTAAGTAATCTCTGCATAAAAAGTTTTAAGGTAATCTATAATTTAGTGTGAAACAATTTGTTATTGAGTTAACCATCATGACTATGTAGGATTTGGTAAATGACAATGTTGAAGAAATTTTGTAAAATTGAAAAAAAAAAAAGTTCAATGGATACAAAGAAAAAGCTCAAATAATATTGATTTCAATGATTAAGATTAATCGTTCATCTTTGTAACAGTTGTAATATCTTTATGAGTTATTTTTAGTATAATTTTTGATATGATAATAAAAAATGTTTTTTTAACTTTTCAAATACTCTTTTATTATCAAGACATAGTTAAATTTTCTTTGCTATTTCAAATATTGATTTTTAAGCCACTTTTTAAAAGTTATTTTTGATAAAATAAGAAAACTATTAAAAAACTCGAAAATTATATTTTTTCGCGAATTTATGAATGGATCTAAGAAATATTATTTTAACACATGCTGGAGGTGTCAAGAATTATGCGGCTGTGTTATTGTCAGTTTAAATAAATTATTTGTTATTCTGATCTTTTGGTATTACTTATTCGTCAAACAACCTTTTGTTGACTATGCAGTTGTTTTCAATTGATTGTGCAACCTTTGTCTTTCTTTTTCTCAAGTTCTTTCTTAATCGCTTCAGCACGTTCCTTTTGAATTTCCTGATCTTCATTTCTCATTCTTATGAACTTATCCTCAAGATCTTTCTTGTCTTTAGCTGCGCGCTCATTTGAATCCTTCATAAATGATAGTAAAGCGGCCATTTGATTTTCAAATTGACTTTTGTCATCAGCTTTTGCTTCTCGGTGATTTTTTTCTAGTTCCTCCATTTTGCGTTGATTGGCTATCCTCTCACGCTCAGCGTTTTCTAACATACGTTTCATTTCTGATTCTTTTCTCTCCTCTTGCTTATGGAACTTTTTCACCATTTTTTCGTTTTCTTTTTCCAGACGCATCGCGTATTCGGCACTTTCTTTTTTTTCTCTTCGTTCATTTTTGTATTTTTTTATTTCTTCATCCCTCTCATGTATTAGTTTTTCTTCTGTCATCCTTCGCTCTTTATTTTCTGCTGCTAGCCTATCCATTTCTTTTTTAATTGCTTCCTTCTCTTTATTTATTTCTTTTAGTTTATCTTCCATATCTGTGTTTTGCTTTGCAAACTGATCGTTTACATTTTTTAAATCTTTATTAAATTTATCCTCCATCCTTTTCATTTCCTCTTCAGCAAGTTTCTTTTGTTTATCCTGATCTTCATTTCTCATTCTTATGAAATTATCCTCAAGATCTTTCTTGTCTTTAGCTGCGCGCTCGTTTGAATCATTCATCGATGATTGTAAAGCGGCAATATGATTTTCAAATTGACTTTTGTCATCAGCTTTCGCTTCTCGGTGTTTTTTTTCTTGTTCCTCCAAACTGCGTTGATAGGCTATTCTATCACGCTCATAGTTTTCTGACATACGTTTTATTTCTGCTTCTTTTCTCTCTTCTTGCCCTTGCCACTTTTTTTCCATTTTTTCGTTTTCCTTTTCCTGACGCATTGCGTATTCGGCTCTTTCTTCTTCATTAGATTTTTTTAGACTATTCATTTCCTCAGCATGACACTTCAATTGGTTAGTCATTACTTCTTTTAAATCTTTCTCTTTTTGTCTGATTTCAATAGCTACTTTCAAACGATTATCAATCATGCTATAGAAAGAATCAATCATCTTAAGTGCTTGGCTTAGTGCACCAGTTTCATTGTCTTCAGATAGTACCTTAATTCTATATTCCAATATTCTGTTTAGAAAACATTTTAATATTTCAATACTCTCATCTAAATATTCGTTTAGTTTATCCAATTCACTTGATATAATACTGCACTCTTCATTGGTTTCTTGCAATATTCTTGGTAATTTAGCCTCAACTAATAAATATTCTCTATTTTTTAACGCTCTTTCAAAATATTCATGATCATAACGCATTCCACGACTTTGTAAATTGTCTATGGTCTTCAGCAATGTTTTCATCTGTGAATCCAGTCTTTCCTTATCTTGTGTCTTGTTATCAAATAATACAACTCTGTTTCCACATTCCTCCATCAACTCTTTCAAAACACCAGTCTGTTCTGAGCACCATTGTTTAAAGGTTTTGTGTTTTTCATTTTCAGTATAAAAATTATCGCCATGAGTCATCAGTAGAATACTAAACCGACTTATAATTTCTTCTCCGAAAATAGATTTCAATGTTTTAAAGACACATTTATCTTCTTTAGTAATTCTGACTCCGTATCTAACCAATAACAAAAATGCATGGTAACCGTCTGGGTGTTTGATGACGACATCTCCCATTGTTTCAATCAGATAACTGGTGGCCTTTTCAACGTCATCCATGTTGTTTGTATCTTCTATGCCGGGACAGTCAACCACTTTTATTGTGCGGTTGTTGTACTTCACAAAACCATGCTGTACATATTGAGTTACCGAACTAGCGCTGTCAGTAGATTCAAAAACATCTCCACGGAGTATGGTATTTCCAGTTCGACTTTTGCCATTTCCAGTTTTCCCTATCAAAAGTAAATCAATATCCTGCAAAACATTACAAATATTATTTAATTTGAATTGAAAGGCAAATATTTGAAATACAAAATGTCATAGACCATTTGTACAGTGCTTATACGAATTTAAGCTTGAAAAATGTATTTCTACTCTAGTTCTAGAGATATAGTGGTTTGATAGAAAATTGTGATATTGTAAACAGGAAAGCATAAAAGCAATTAAATACACTAAAATACTTTTAGTCATTCACATCTGGAGTGCAATAATCATATTTCATACTGTCTTGTTATCCATATTGTTGGATAGCTAATGAAGTTATCTAAGTTTTTTAAAATGCAGTTGTTGTATTTTTATGTTATTGTTAAATTCGTAGCTCAGTTTATAATACATTCAAATATGAAGAAATATTACAACAATAATTACAGTTATCAAAAGAAAACAAATTATAGGGTTAAAAAATTTGCTTATTTTTTTTTTTAATTGAGCAATGAAATAATAATACAGTGTTTGCTTATTTTCACTTTGTAGTTTGCATACGTATGCAAGAATTATGTATGCAAATGTAATCACAAATAAACTCTTTCTTGATGCATATAATATCTTATTTAAAACAATTATTGATATATGATGTAGAAAATGTCACGTGTTAGAAATTTTACTAAGTGGTTTAGAAAAGAAAATTAAAGTGAAACAAATATGTATTTAAATTTTAATTTTTGTTTTCTTACGTTTTAAACCTACACCGGCAAAGTAAAGGCAGTTCAAGCATTGATTATTATAACAGCTTGTGTGAATATCTCGACACGTACTTTATCAAAAAAGAACAATTAGCCTATTTGTGGTGTGTTGACTTCATGACAACACAGTATACACCATGACGTCCTACATGAACTGTGAGTTTAATAAACATTTTTTATAGAACGTTAGAGTAATATTATTAAAAAACCAACTGATTTTTTATTATATTGTACTTTAAAAAAAATCAAAAGCTAAAACCAAACTCTGTAACAGTTAATGTAAAAATACAAAATTCAGTCCATACGTTCATTGGGTTTTTAGAGGAAATTACATCCCGGAAAGAAAAATAGTTATGATAAATATACTAATATTTCTTTTAATTTTTTGTATGTATTATTCAAATATTTAGAGCATTATAAAAAGTAAAGTAAAGTTCCTTTAGCAGTATAGGGTCATCGGGGCAGATGAAGTGTAGAGTTCATCTGTTTCTATAACCTCGGCATATGAAGGGGTTGTGTGGTTAGCACAACACTTAGCCGCCTGGAATTCCCGCACTTAAGTCAGGTACGTATTTAAAGCTGGGTGGACTCGTTGGACGGCATTAGGAAAAAAATACCATGGTTCTCACCGAGTATCGAACCCAGGTTTCTTAGGTTGACAGTCGAGTATCAACACCACTTGCCCATCCGTTCTTCAATTATTAAAGCTTTTTTTCAAACATAATATATATAAATATATATATATATATATTAGGGTGCCACTCAAAATGAAAATTCTTTGTTTTTATCCTGCCACCCCCAACATGTGTTAGTAATGTTATAAGAATAAAATTGGCAAAATGTGAATGTTTTCTTATAATATTTATTGGTAGCTCAACAGAGTCAAAGTTTTGCAATAATCAGTATTTTGCGACATTACAATACGGTAATCGGTAACAAAAAAATCAAAAGTTATTTGAAGACACATATGGCTGTAAAAGAGAACAAACAACTGGTTTGTACATAGCACCAGAATAGTAACTTTCAGAACCTTCAGCTAATTAACATAAAGAGTTAATTCAACATAGTTCAGACTGAAAGATCACTATTCACTAATTACATGTCTTCAAGTCCAAGTAATGATATTCTAGCTGCGGCTGGGACAGTTATGATGGACTTGTTAGCATTAGGAAAGTCAGACGGTGTTTCGCTACTACTGGTAATAAAAACTGTTTCTGTTCCTCTAGATTGGTTATTACTCCATTGAATGCTTGACTCAGGGCCATTCCACGCTCGACTGCATCATTGACGACTTACAACTCGCAACTTTCTTCTGGCCAACAATATAGTTGTTATAAATGGCCCATGTGTCTAGATTCGTGGTCAGGAAACCTTGTGGTTTGTTCAAAGCTGTGAAAAGGTTTCTGGTGTGTTGTAATGTTGGACATAAAGCTATTCTATTATCTTGTTAAGTGCTGCAACCAAGACTACTTCATTTCAGATGAAAGATCATTGTAAAAAAAGCAAAACCTACCAGAATTTCACTCTAATACCACAAGTGTCCAGAGAATGATTTTATTGCTGCTTTGGCAACGGTGTCATTTGTTTACTTGTAGTTCTCCAATTGTTGAAGTAGCTGCAAATCTCTACGGGGAGCAGATGTAGCACATGGTAATGTAAACCACGAATTCAGGTAGACCTTAAGTATGAAGTTTTGAAGTGTCCCAGTGATGACAATTAACGTGCAGTAGGTTGGAACTAAGAACGCAAAATGAAAATCTTAAGCCCGTAAATCCGTTTTGCCATCCCCCGTGCCCGGTGATAAGCTCCAGGAGCCCAAATCTTTTCATCTGCACCACAATCTGCATCTAGAAAAAGAAGTGACAGTTACATAAGCTCACGATAATCATCTCTGGGCTGAAACACTGTTAGCTGATGCTGAATGAAGTGAATGAGTTCACCCCTAACTGGATTGAGAACCACTGCAATTAATTTACATCCATTCAACTTGAACATTGATGTGTCAATTGAGCCCCAATATTTACTAAATCTCTGGAATAACTGGATATTTGGTCCACTAGATGGACCCATCAGTGAATAAAACACCTTTGCCACAATGAGTTCCATTGTATGGCGCATGCACGCTAAGCTGATCAAAACTCTGCCACGTTTCTTCTCCAGAATAATCCATTCTTGAATAAGATTAAACACGACAGTTGCCTCGGCCTCTCCAGTTCCATTCGGCATTTTTGGTACTCCCAGCAACTTCATTGTTCCATCACCGGAAACCTAAACAGCAAGACGATCAATTAACTCTTTGGATGTTAATGTTTTGTTTCCAGTACTTATATGAAACTGTGGTTTTAAGCCCCACAGCTAGCAAGAGCGCCATCGAATGACCTACAATTTCTGAAGGATTTAGAAAAATATAACTCCGTTAATTCAGTTATTGAAAAAGCAGCAAAAGAAGCTTTCAGTCGACATTTATGGTATCTAAGTGAAATTACAGTGGGCCATGCTGTTTTAGATGAAAATATTGATCTCCAGCAAAAGGTTCAGATGCTTAAAAATAAAAAAAAAAAAACCCGGATCTATAAATCGAGCTCAGCGTCTTGATTCAAATGGATTCTATGCAGACCAGACCATCAGCTTCTTTGTTACAAACAACACAAAGGCAATTTTCCCCATTCTTGTTTGCCACATTCATTCCTGGTGATGTCCCCTTAAACATGGAGCAGCAACAATGAATACAAACATAAACAAAAGGTTGTAACCAATCTGAAAGTTATTAATGACACAACCGAAAGAGGAGTGAAACTGATTCAGGATTTCAATGACGTTTTATGCAGAAAAGAAGACCAGAAGTAATTCTTAATTCAGGTGGTGCAAGAATACCAACGATTATATCCAGATGCAAAGAAAACCACAGTGGTTACTGGACTAGCAAAAAGCAATCAGTGAATATGACGTCCATAAATAGTAAACACTTCGCTTTGTTGCATTCTATTATTTTATTTGTTTTGAGGCTGCTATTTCATGTTTAACACTAAACAATTAACATAAACCATTAAATTACTATTTTGTACCAGATCAATGTTTTCATTGCCTTTGTCCAACCCCTAAATATTTCACGATTGTATTCATTTTTTCAGAAAACCCTTATTTCTGGCAGAACACATTGCAGGCCTTAATTTTAGAAAAATCGAAAAAATAACATTTTAAACCACCCTAATATATATGTGTATATATATATATACACATCATTATGTGTATTATGTGAAATTGTTTAATTTCTAGTGAACATATATCACAAAGAGGCACATATCTTAAGGTAAGTATTAGTTTGGGTTTAGGATTTGTGGAATTAGAGAGGCCTACGGCATGGATTAATTTAGGCAGTCGAAAGAGCTTGCCTTAAATAGTATAATATGAACGACGATGCTATCTACATAACTTAGGAGGATTATCACTAAAGATACTTTATTTTGGTCAAAAAAACTCATTAAGAAAAAATATTTTATCAGTGAATGGTACTACTTACATGTGAACTCCTATGGTGTATTTCATTGTCTCTGGTTGAATTATCTCCATTATATTCTTCAGTACTTTTTAAGCATACATGCAATATAAAAAGGTATTTATTATGACGTTTACAAAATAATGTAAAATAATAAAACAACAAAACAATTTATATTACACATATATTGTTAAGGGTTTAAATTTAATGTATGTATGGAAGCTTATTTCCACTTAAATATATGCTATGATACAATTAATTCATTCAATAAAATGTAAAAACCATCATCAATGTAAACATAGGGAGAATTTTTTTTATTCTTCTATCTATGAATAAATTGATAGTGTCTAACTTATTAATAGCGCATGATTTATATGAAATGTAGTATACAGTGTGCATGTATTAGTGTATATACATAAAACTTGCTATATCGTGACCCTCATTCCTCAGTCACTACCACAGGAGGAGATAAATTTAGTAAGAATAAATTTATGGAAGCAAAATAACTGTGCTATAACCACTGAAGGAACAAAAAGTATCGTCGTAATTAATAAAGTACTTGTAATAATTTAGATGATGATCTATGTAAACTCCTAGATGAAAGAGTCATTGGCGGCTTTTTTTTTTCATAACAATGTTTGTGGCATTATTGAGCAAATATTGTGAACGGATTATTTGAACTTGCATGAGGAACATGTTTTTTGTTAAGACAGATTTAGAAAAAAAAAAAGATAAACATAAAAAAAAATGGCTTTGAAAAGTGGTAAATTTATTAGATTTTTTTCTCTGATTTAAATGGTCAGAACTTATCGTTGCAAGGCAAAGAAATCTCTTGTTTCACGTTCAAATTAAAATGAAATGAAATATTGATATCTTCAACAGTGTATAACAAGGAATGCCGGTGAAGTTGTTGGTATTGAAATGTATGTCAAGGTATTTAGAGAATTTATTAGAAGACATACCCAACTATTTTCCTGATTTATACCAAAATATATAATAGATGAAAAAACCCGCTGAACATTGATACAAAATCCATTACAGTATACCCACTCTAGCACTAACATAATGCAATCAACTTTAATCACTCACACAAAAAAGAAACAAATGCGTAATATGCTGCCTAATGTTGCACAGACTTGCGACAAATATGGAATTTCAAACAGAGCAGGTGCCACAATAGCAACAGCAAGCTTAGTAGATGTTGGCTTTGCTACTGAAGTGCATATTTGCCACGGGTCCGAATAACAATCAGACTTTATTGGGACGGGGTCCGAATAAAAATCGGAGTTTATTGGTACTCGGGTCCGAATAGTCACTTCGAATTTATAAATAATAAATATAAATACTGAAGTCTTTAAAATATTTTAAATAATGTATCATTTTACTATTTGCTAATTTGATCATTGAAATAACTTTTTATTACTAATGAAAATGGCGACTAGTGAAACCCCGGTCGAAAATAATGATATGATTCTGGATGCACTGAAATGGTTTGTTTTTAGTAAAACCGACATGCGTATATTTTTCAAGTTCCTGACTATGGGGCAGCCCCGTAGTGTGAAAATTCTACCGCAGGGGTCAGGTATTCTACAGCAGGGGCTAGGTAATAGCGGGGAGGGGCAGGTAATACATTTTAATAAGTAGAACAAATAAGCAGAATGGGCCAGACAAAACGCAGGGGGCCCCGCCCCCCCCCGCACGCTACGGGCCTGCTATGGGGAGGAACGCGACAAAATTTGCATAACTTTTTATCAGCGGCATGTTTGGGTGGCGCAAATAAAAAAAAATTTGTCTCATGTGATACTATCTTAATAGGGAGCCGGAGCCGTGTCGTAGCCGGAGCTGTCAAATTTGTGGGAGCCGGAGCCGGAAAAAAATTTGGCGGCTCCGCAAGCCTGGTCAAAAGTACGAATGAGTTTTTTTGTCCTAATCACAATCAGCACAGACACGTTATTGGTAATTGGTTGCATGATTCAGCAAGCAATACAGGTTCCATAGGTGGCGTGATACTGCTTATAGAAGAAATATTAAATAAGCCTGTTTAATTGCTAGTATGTCAGTTGGGAATGAACTGCCACTTCGGCATTTAATCAAACACCTAGATGGTCCAACAATAGGTCTGCGCAGATTTTTTTTGTTTCTATTGGAATTGCAATTCAGAGTTGTGAAACTCTCCCACCTGTTGCTTTCAAAAGGATATATGCTGACTCCCCAGAAATCGCGTGCGATGATTTAAGCACCAATGAAGCTTATCTTCTGGAAATCTGTAAACTGTTATTAGAAACAACTGTTTCAATGATCCTGCTCGGCTCAATCCTGGCAAATTGCCTCATGCACGCCGGTTGACAAAGGCGAACAGTATACTCCGTTTGTATATTGCAACGATGTCTCAATCATTTGAGCTACAAGAACTTTACAACTTATATTGTGAGTGTTTATGGTCCTGTTTGGTTTGACATTAAAATAAAACCGTCGTGCAAAGATGGTGACAGGCACTTGTGGAAGACCATCTTCCTGTCACGTTATTTTTCTCCTGCCTTAATGAAAATCGACGATCCTGACTTATTATAAATTGTTAGATTGTTAATTCGTAAACTTAGTTTAGTTCAGCAGTTCATATTTGCACATTAACATTACGAATATCACTATTGAGATGTTGATTTCATTCAAAATTGTTATAATGCTTTAAAGTGTGTATCCTTTAAAATTTGAAGGCCTTTAGGGCACTGGTAAACGTTACACTACATAACAGATATTTTAGGCCATAACTATTTAGACCATTTAGCAACCATATTCAGCTATTAGAATAAAAAATGAAAAAATTATTTTTTCACTCCACCCTAATGTATATGTGTATATATATATATATATATATATATATATATATATATATATATATATGTGTGTGTGTGTGTGTGTGTGTGTGTGTGTGTGTGTGTGTTATTTATTTCAGTAAAAATAATGTTCCACACAAAATGTTAAAATCTTTAAAATTTTAGAGAATGGTTTGATTAATTAGCATGTTACTAGTTTTTGAAAAAAAAAAGTCAAACACTGTCATTAACATCTTATCTCACTTAAGTTCCGAATAGTGACATGTGAAAGTCCTTATAATAATAACAAATGAGATTTAATATATGATAAGTACACATGAGAAACCACGAGACAAAAATAATATAAGCATCATATTAACATTAAATTAATGGCTAAACGTATCTATTAAAACCATCTTTATGCGGCCTGCACAGCAATCGTACTAACTGTCTCGTGTGCGTGTGTGACTTTTATGTTCAACCCCCCCCCCCTCCCCATTCCATAACCAAATCATTTTCCATTTTATAGAGAGACATTCCAACTTATAACGTTGGCAGTTCCCCTCTCCCCCAACGTAAGTTGAAGTTTAGTGCGTGTGTGTTTGAACTGAAGGTGCGAATGACACAACTTAGTCACTGGTATTATGCATGACCTTACAAAAACACAGGTCACAAGCACACTAACATACCAAAGGGGAATAATACAATGATAAATCAAGGGGTAACAGCTAGGGATATGACAATTACCTTGTATTCAAAATTTCTGTAGCTAGTGATGGTTTGGGAACTTCTTCCTTCACATCAATCCTAGCAGATACAGATAACGTAAATATAAGTTGTACAAAATGAGAAATGTCTTCGACATTATGGTATTTATAAAGATTAAAAACTTTGATTTGTATGTACTAGAAATAAATGTAATTAATGTAAATATATTTGCAAATGACACAATACAAAAAATAAATGTGCTAAATGCCCAGCACTTTCAGTCTCATTTGTGACATTTATCAGTTCACCTTGTCTAAAAAGGAGTATAAAAGATTTTAAATAAAAAAAAATAAAAATAATTATAAGTCAAAAATATACCGTAGACATTATCTTCGTTTGTTTAAAATTAAGAGTTTGGCGATACATTTTGTAGTAGTATGTTAACCAATTTTATTTATTCCTTCTTAAAAATCCAAAAACTGTTTTACATTTTCACAATGTTCTACAACATAAAAACTATTTCAGCGTTTTTATTGAAATAAAAGAAGAGTCGGTTAAATATGATCTTTAGGTGTCACACTGCAGATAAGTCGGTTAGGACAGTGATTGGTCTATAAAATGTCTAAAAGTATACATGTTGGGCTGTAAATCATAATGCTAGATATGTAGGCATATATTTAGTACTAAGATTTATATATATATATATATATATTAGGGTGTCCCAAAAAAATGAAGTTTTGAAATGTTGATGTCTCACCCCACATAATATGTCTGTATGGTAACAGTAGTTAACCTGCACAATTTCAGATCATTTGGACAATGTTTAGAGGTCCCCCAGATTTCGTGTAAAATCATTCGCGGTCAAATCTAATACAGCGTTAATGTTGCATTAAAATCGAAACTGATATATTAAGTAACAAATTGATGCTTAGTATTGTTTATAATATTAAATGAAGCAAAATATATAAATCTTGAATGGTTTATATTTTTAAATTTGAAATTTAAGTAAAAAATTATGAAAAACAAAGTTCTATTCATTTTGTCAAGTTAATTCTTGAATTAATATCAATCTGCTTGAAAAATAATAGTAATAAGCAATGCAAATAAGCATTCCTGCTATTTATTTTGTACTTTGTACTGTAGGGTAGACAAAAATTTAAAAATGTTCTTCAAATTTAAATTTTAGCCAGCTGTTCACGATTACAAAATTTTTCCGATGTTTTTCAACCACTTGGAGCAAAAATTGTCTTTGTTCTTCATTCTTGGTGATACTGTCATTGAAATTTTGTATCAATGCTACACTTCGCTCTGCAGAGTCATTGATACAAGCCAGATTCTTTACAAAATCTGCAGCAACTTTAAAAGATGGAGTGTCTGACCAGGCTTCAACAGGAACATCTAGAAAACTGGCATCAATGTTGGATGTTTAAAAAAATGTGGTAGAAGCACACAAATCAACAACACTTTTTGATAGTGTTTTTATGAGATGCGGTCCACGTTCTGATTGCATTGTCCGAACAAGGCCAGTTTTTTCTTTGTCCAACAAAAGGGTTCAAAATAACGCAAGCGTCGACAGTTCTGGACTCAAGTACCACGAGTGACGCACCATCATTTTCAATCCAGTCGATCGAAGAACAGCATCATCATATTCGTATAAACGCTTTATCAACAAGATATCATTCACAGGTGCATCTGCGGTGAGCCTGCATGAAAACCATGATTGAAGATAAACACATATGGTAATCCGATTAAAGCGCTGATTACCTTGTAATTCTCGAGCTGTTAACTGAAAGATGGTTTCATTGCCTGCAAACAATAGATCGATTTTCAATGCATAGATTGCTTTCGCCGTCCACCTTGCTCTATGTAGGGCACCAGGTCTGCGAATGCTGACATCAACCTCCAACCCAAACATTTGTGCAGCAAGCAGTATAAATTTCAAATAAGCATCACATGAATGACTGACCTCAAGTTGACATTTGATAAATTCTTTAATCGAATCAGACACGATTATCAAAGGGGCGGATCTGGCTTCGGGTGTGTGGTTTAATTCTAGCCATTTTTCTCGAAACCTCTTAAAAAACAATATCTCTGGTCCAGTGGATGGTCCAAGACAAACATTGAATGCGTCGGAAAGGAGTACTTCCAACAAGTGATGACGGCATGCCATCCATAATAGATTACGTTCCAGGGCTACTTCTAACAGAGTGCAAGCTCCATTGAGTCTTCCAGTATTGGAAGACGTAGTGTCGAAGCACATGCCGATGACCATAGATTCGAACTTCCATGATTTGATATGTTCATATACTGCATCAGCAGCTACCCATCCTGACCCGGATGCTAACTTGGGAACACCAAGAAGCTTTGTAGTGCCATTGACAAGTGACGAGATCAGGACAGGTGATCGATCGCTGTTGTTGGTAACACGTCCGGTAACATCGGGCAATAGCTTACCATCCCAATGTACAATTTATTTTGAGGGAATATAGTCTTCTTTTTTACATGCTGCAGCTTGTTGACGACAAAGCTTGCGATGACGATGCATTGTGCTCTTGGAAAATACTGTGTTAGATGTCGGAACACCAGCTTCGTTGAATGCGGATGCAAGTATCATTGTTGATTTTCTAATGCTGGTGTTCGTTCTGTCCAGCACTGCAGCAACTTTTGGTGATATGATGCCTGACAATTTAGCATGCTTGGTTTAAAAAATTTAAATCTTCAAAAAATATGCACATTGGTTAAATTTTGCACATTAGGTATTTTATATGTTTTCTAGCATTTATTACATTTTCTAATTAAGAATCACACAATTTCAACTCGAGTTAATGGTAGCAATGAGATAAATATAAGTATATTTAAACTTCATTTTATTCAACTATGGCATGCAAAAACTGCAAATTATTTGAGCCATGATTCGTCTGGATTTTTATGTTGGCCTAATACTGGAATTTTAAAAGCTCTTGGGGGACCTCTAAATGTTGTTCAAATGAGCTACAACTTCACCAATTCACTCATTGTACCCAAGAGACACATTTCAGCGGGTGAGACACCAAAGATTTAAAAAAAAAAATTTTTCGAGCATTTTTGGGACACCCTAATATATATATATATATATTAGGGTGGCCCAAAAAAACTTTTGTCAAATTTTGACGGAGCATTTTGCTTTATGTGTTTCCTTTGACTTTAAAACGGCACAGAAAAAGTGCCATGAATATATGACTTTATTTAGTACTGCCTAATTGACACTGAAATTTTAAATCATTTTTAATGAATTTTGAATGTGAGTATGTATATATAACGCCCACAGAAAATGTTAGAATGTTCTGGAAAGTTTTTACAAAAATCTATGAAATTCTAGAAGGTTCTATGAAATCTCTAGAAGGTTTTAAAAGCTTCTAGAAAAACTTTTAAAACTTGAGAAGTTTCCAGGAAATTCTAGAAAACTCTAGAAGTTTTGATTTTCATACAAATAACCAGCTTTACCAGAGTATTTCAATTTAGTTATAAAAATCAAGTGTTATAAGATCAAATGTTTTCGGCTATATAAATATCATTCATTTAGTTATGAAAACTATGTCGAAAAGTGTTGTTCATTTAACTGGCATAGAAGTGAATACAACTCCTGTTTATTGAGCTAGGTACTTCCCGTAATTGAGCCTACTGGCCAATGGTATGTTTACAAACACACCCGTTTAGCAGTCAATTGGTACTATTTTTCCATGAACTATTTCTTTGCTTGTATACTGTCTAGTTGACATCCCAAAGTTTATTGAGCTAGGTACTTTCCATAATTTAGACTACTGACCAATGTTATGTTTACAAACACAGCCGTCTGGCAGTTAGTTGGTGCAATTTTTTTCATGACCTATTTCTTTGCTTGTATACTGTCCAGTGGACATGCCAATGTTTATTAAGCTAGGTACTTCCCCTAATTGAGCCTACTGGCCAATGGTATGTTTTCAAACAGCCGTCTTCAATAAGACATTTGGGGGTAGTACAACTGGACCGGATATGCTGCTATTCAAGCGCTTAAAGGCCTTTTGGCCAAAAATAAGACAGGCAGAATTTAGTATATGCCACAATGTTCGACTGGAGCAAAATCTCAAGCCATTAAAAGAAGTCATCACAAATGAACAACAACTCAAGATATTTGCCACGGGTAGATTACAAGGAACTTCTGACTCTGAATCTTATATTCCTGGGAGGAATCCCCCCCTTGGGATGCGTTCCAGGAGCTTATCACCATCCTCCGTCATCAGTTCAAGCTGACAAAGCTTGAAGACAGATCAATTGCAGAATTATGTATCTTTGCATCGTCGGTTTACATGAAAGCTTGGATTCAGTGTCTTATTCTAGCAGACGCCCCTCTAAATTATCTGGATTTCATCAAGCTTTTTATTGATTATAAGAAAGTTTCTCCCTTCATTTCTCAGACTGCATTGAAAACGATTGGCCGACATCTCTGGTACCTTAGTGCAGAACTCATTCCTGTGGTTCTCTTTTCTCAACTTATTTCAGTGGATGAGAAAAAAAGCCTTGCTGCTTGCTTGAGGAAATTCATGGAGAAATCTTCTGATGATCAGAAAGAAGAAAGGTGCATCCGCAGGACAAATGATCCTTCAGCACTTCAAAATTTGACTTTAAAGGATTTTTGTGACCTCGTTATCGCTGCTCTTCTTTAATGATCTTATGCTTCCAACATATTTTCTCATGACTGATGCTTCCACCTGGCAACAAGCTCCATCCTTTCAGAAGGCAACATCAGTGGTCTCCTTCTGGAAAGTTGTCAAAGACTGTGCCGAGCGGGGAATTATACTAACTTCATCATTCAACTCATCTCTCACCAAATCAGAGGATGAAAAGCAGCACTTGCTCCAAAGTGTTGAGCAGCATCACACAGTTTCCAGACGCAAACAAAAATCAAATATGCTGAATAGATTGCAACTTGCAGACCTTCAGGTCTCAGAAAGCACAGACAAAAGAACTTTTAAAGTGTATTTTTGAATGGCGTAAATAGAACTACTCAGCAATACAGTCAGGTTAATGTGTCATATAACTACTGTGTAATATAACTGTTCTTTGTATCTAAAAAACAGCAGTTTAAACCTTTCAAAATTGTCATTTAATGCAACTGCCAAATAAAATAAAACACTAGATAACAAGTTCACTGAGGCAGTATTTATTGGAGCCCAAAAGGTGTTAAATTGTGTATATACATGTTTTAAATCACAGTGAACCAGAAAACTAAAATGCTCATGATAAAAAATCAACTTTATTTTTACCACTATGAAGTGATATATATATATATCAAATTATGTATCATTTATAACAATTAGCAGGCTAGTTTGAAATTTGTTATTTAACTTTATTTTTTGGAAAGAGGGATATTATTTTATACTTTTTTTTTGAGTTTCTATTTTAGATAAAGGGGGGGGGGAGGATTTAAGTAATTTTACTAGCGGAAGGGTTCGCCAAAAGTTTGACAGTTGCTGACAAGGTTGGGGGTTGCTAACATTTGTTGACGTAATTAATGGACGATTTCTTTGCATCCATTTATATATTAGGCCTACTTACTCGCTAGTATCCCTTGTATAGGTACTTGTGAAGTCTAAATTACTAGAAACACTGAATTCCATCGGACTAGCAAAAGACATAATTTAACTATTACCATAATGAAATGATAAACTACCTTATAATAGCAGGGCTTGATTTACCGCCGCGGATGCCGGGGATATCCCCGACACTGAGAAATGTCATCCCCGGCTCTACTATATATATATATATATATATATAATGATTGCTACTAAAGTGGAGAGTATTTTTTTTTTACCTTTTGGGCGATTGTGCTAGGTATCTTTTAACACTAGAACGACGGACTATTTGAACTACCTTTAACGACTGAAGCGGTCATTTTGACTGCGGTAAGCAAATAAGAAATTATGGCATTTAATAATTATTTCTATCATTTTTAACAAAGAAAGAAACAAGATCTATATAATTATATACATTATTTCTAAAAAAAATATACGTTAGTTAGGGTTGGGCAAACTACGGCCCGCGGGCCGCATGCGGCTCTTAAGAGTATATTATGCGGCCCGAACGCGATTTCTATGTCAATGTTAATTCTCTTTGTTTAGATTTTTCGCTATATTTTTTACATTTAATTCGAATCTAGGGATATTAAATCAGTTTTAAAGCTCCAGAATATAAAAGCTGCTTGATCTATAAGCAGATTATGACCTGAAGGAGAAGTTCAAGTCAGTTCTGATGTTTTCAGGATGTTTGCCAGCAGCGGCATTTTCACATCTAAAATACTTTGTCACTATTTGGGTCCATATACATTTGTGAGCAAGGGTTTTCTTGTATGAAAATAACAAGTCTAAGAAAAGATTAATGTTGACTGACTGCAAATTAAAATGTAATTAAGCAAATAACAACAGTAAACTGGTTCCACAGTTCAAGAACATTATCCCAAAATTGTGAACAGTTACATATTTCTCATCTAACTTATAAAGCAGCTAAGCTTGTCCTAGGACGCGGTTGGCGGCGGCGGGCGGTGTGTGGGGAATCCGTTCTATAAATAAACGACCTCAAGAAATAAATAAAACAACAGTAGAATATATAGACAGGCCATCTTCGTGATGCTGATCTTGTGTACAGGCGACTCATTGGGTCCAGAACGTCTTGTCCACAGTTACAAAAATTATAATATTGCACAGTTTCTGGAAGTTTTTGTTTTTGTTCCACCAATTTCAATATGTTTGTGCAAGGTAATCAATATGCAGATATACTGTTTTGGCTTCCAACGGTAAATTGTTAGATTTTTTGTTTTACCATTGACGAGTACTTTTGAAGAAAAACGTTCTGAAGCTGTGTCTGTACAAATTCACTGGCAATTCTCTTTGATTCTGCCTTAGCGTACCAACGATGGATGTGCTTTTGGCAACAAAATGACGTCAATCGAAAGCGTCACAAGATATTAATCGGTATGACGGTCATTTTGACCGCTGCAGTAGTTCTAGGTATAAGTTGTTTTTTTTTCTATTATTATAAAACCAACAATAAAAAGCTTCTACAATTTTAACAATGTCACAAAGAGATGTAAAGTCATACAATTTCAATAGTCTAGGGGCTAGCCGTTTAGAAATAATTAATCCGCAAAGTAGCGCTGCGGTCAAAATGACTGTTGCCGTCGTTCAAGTGGTGCGTAGATGTGAACATTTTGGGAAACACTGTAAATAGATGTTAATAAAAAGCAAAAATTTAAACGGAGTATTGTAATCCTAAATCACAATAGAAAAATACATACCGAAAAGTGTTTGTCTCATTCTTAATATTGTCCTCTGAATCTGGTCTGTAAATATGCATAGGTTAATTGTTTTTTTTTTAAATACATGTCAATTAAAATGTATGCGACATTGGTCTACTCGAACTTAATTTGTTTCAATTTGCAGCTCTTTTTAACTTTTAGAGATACTTTGTGGACAGATACCTTAAATTCAGATTGCCAGTAGCTAATGATACATTTACAGCATCTTCTTTCACATCATGGCTGGGATATAAAAAAAAAATACTATTCGACTAGCTAGGAAAAAAATCTTTAACTTGTGGTTTATATAAAAAATAAATATTGTAATATAGCTTTTTTTTTAAAATACACAGGTATTATGTTTAGTGGAATATTTCTAAGCTGTTATTTTACCCATACCTTAATAGCATATTGTCTTTAGTCAGAGATGACATGTCAGCGTTTATTTCATCGTCTAATCCTGGGGTCGGCAACCTTTTGAGACGAAGAGCCACAAGTTATAATTTACAATTTTCTTAGTTTTTATAGAGCCACTAAAATTGGTGTTTCAATATTATGGTATTTGATTAGAATTAGGTATATGAAATAATATAATTATTATTATTCCCGCATGGAACTGGAAGGCATCGAAAGAGCCGCAACTTGACAACGAAAGAGCCGCATGCTGCTCCCCCTGGTCAAGCCTGATAAAGCATTCAAAATTTAATAAGTTTCTGAATAACTCGATCCACCAATGTATGTATCATATATAATAATACTCATTTCCAGTGTGCGTTAAATCGAAAGTAAAGAATGAATACAAAAGTATTCCAGTTTAAAATACAACCATGAAAAAAATCGGATCTGCCCGAAACCAAAAAATAACCTAGCCTACCGATATAACTCTATGCAAAGGTTTTGCAGGGTACAGCTAGTATATATATATATATATATATATATATATATATATATATATATATATATATTCGTGTGTGTGTGTGTGTGTCTATGTGCGCCATGGGTTGAGAGTGTACAGCAGATTATGACACCAACAATTGCAAAAGAGTAGACTTAGCGTGATGGGTGAAGTACACCAGGATGAAGAGGATGGGATATTCTGTTGAGAGAAATAACTTGAAATGTGGGCAGTGTTATAACTCTCTCCCTGCCCTCGGTGATGTGCTGTGTATAGGGAATTCCTGTAGAAAAGCGCACTGTATAATCTACGTATTGAAAGTATAGAATTTGTGACATAAGGGCAGCAGTTATGATGTGAAAAACATTTGCGCTTGTATTAGTTGATTGTAAATAGATTATTTAATTGTGTGTGTTTTTTTTTTAAACTCACGCCCGTGCTGTTGTGATTTTCTTTATAGATTTCAATTCTCTCTTTCTCTCTCTCTCTCTCTCTCTCTCTCTCTCACTCTCCTTCAATCCCTACCTCTATTTCTATCTCTCTCTCTGTATATATATATATATATATACATACATATATATATATATATATATATATATATATGTTAAAAAATAAAAACAAATCTGAGAATACATTTTTGAATAAAAAATCTCCATTTGCGATTTAAATTGGGGACAAGCCACTAAGCTTTCTATAAATAAACTAAAATTTAAACATACAGAAAATTCCCATATATTCTTAAACAAGCGCTTAAAGCTGCATCGAAAGTTGTGTGGCGACTTTATCTTTAATAACTTCCTCTATGGTTGGTCTTAAGTTTTTAAAATAACAAGAACACAGCGATAGAAAGTAAAAGTCTTCATAATCTTATAAAATAAAAAAAAGCGATTTTGGTTCTGCGTTAAATCGAAAGTAAAGAATTAATACAACAGTATTCCAGTTTAAAATACAATCATGAAAAAATTGGATCTGCCAAAAACTAAAAATAACCCAACCTATCGATCAAGCTTAAGGGGAGTTAACTCTATACAAAGGTTTTGCAGGGTAGAGCTAGTTATAATTAATTTAGATACTTATTTTGTTTGAAGGAAAATGTAACAAACCTAGCTTTTTCAACAGTTTCTGTAGTGGCTTGTTCATGTCCATCAGGGCTTTAAGAAAAAAGATTATTATTTGAAATTATTTTCATTTTTTACTTTAAAAAAAAATTTATAGCATGCATTATACTTGACTGGCTGTTTTATTTTTACTCAAGGACTCAGTGCCGTTTTTAGTTTGTTGGTCCCCATAGTCAAATTATTATTATTCATTGTGGACTTTATTACTAAATTTTACACTTAAACTTATACCTTAATGGCACTTTTGTAATATGCGACATCTGAATGCTGTGTAGGCATCGGGCTCAGCTACCAGAGTATTCATTCACCTAACTTGGTCACCCGTAATGCCTGCATGACCCTAAATATTGGCTTTGATGGCGATGGCAGAATGACACTGCAAAATTCGTCGCATTAGCTTTTTAGTCTCCATGAGAGCTCATCCTTACACATACACTTCCATTTGTACATTGATTTTCAAGGGTTTTTTCTTCCAAAAATACTTTATAATAGCCCTTTCCCTTGTTTTATATGACAAGCAGAAAAAAAAAATCATGTTAACAGATAATTGTTGTATCTTCAGCTCACGTGATATAATAATTAATTGCCCATTCCAATATAAACAATCTTGCAATTGCTTGACAAATGAACGATTAGAGATCACATTTTCTTGAATAAAAAAAAAATCTTTAGAGGCCTGAATTTTGTTTTGACTCTTGATATACATCAACAATTAAATTCATGTATATCTTTTGAAATTCATTTTTAATATTACCTTGTTATTGCTTCAAATGTGGTAGTTTTTTTTCCGTTGATTTCTTCCTCTGAAGTTGGTCTATATGTTTTTAAAGAATGAGCAAGTTATAGAACAAATACAAGTCCATTTTTTTAAGTTGTTGTAAACGCTTATTTTGATAACTTATATTATCATTTTATTATATACAAATACACTTATTGTACAGGTTAAAAATAGATACGCTTTATAACAAATATAAGTGGAATTATAACTACATACCCACAGATCGTAGTATCATTTTGTAGTTGGTCCTGTTCGCATTGTCTAAAATAGTATAAAATATATTAACATTACCAGTTGAAAACGTAATGAATACAATAAACTGGTCTAAGTGCGTCTTTACATTACTTATGAGACTAAAATAGATGAAGTATCTATATTTCTAGATGCGCGCCAATGCTTTTATTTCATGTATATTGCTATCATCTTTTCTTAACGAAAACCATCGAAATATCCCCAGTTTATTGTGTGTGTATGTATATATATACATGTGTGTGTGTGTGTGTGTGTGTGTGTGTTATTTATTTCAGTAAAAATATGGTTCCACACTAAATGTTAAAATCTTTAAAATTTTAGAGAATGGTTTGATTAATTAGCATGTTACTAGTTTTTGAAAAAAAAATCTACAAACACTGACATTAACATCGTATCTCACTTAAGTTCTAAATAATGACATGAGAAAGTCCTTATAATAATAACCAATGAGATTTAATATGTGATATGTACCCATGAGAATCCACAAGACAAAAACTAATATAAACATCGTATTAACATGGCATCAATGGATAAACTTATATCTTAAAACCAACTTTATAAGTCCTGCACGACAATCGTACTAACTGTCCCGTGTGCGTGTGTGAATATTATGTTCAACCCCCCCCCTTCCCATTCCATAATCAAATCATTTTCCATTTTAAAGAGAGACATTCCAGCTTATAACGTTGGCAGTTCCCCTCTCCCCCAACTTAAGTTGAAGGTTAGTACGTGTGTATGTTTGAACTGAAGGTGCGAATGACACAATTAGTCACTCGTATCATGTTTGACCTTACAAAAACACAGGTCACAAGCAAAAAAACATACCAAAGGGGAATAATACAATAATAAATCAAGGGGTGTGGTATTACATAGGGATATGACAATTTACCTTGTATTCAAAATTTCAGTAGCTAGTGATGGTATGGGAACGTCTTCCTTCACATCAATCCTAGCAGATACAGATAACGTAAATATAAGTTGTACAAAATGAGAAATGTTTGCGACATTATGTTATTAATAAAGACTAAAAACTTTGATTTGTATGTACTAGAATTAAATGTGCTTAAATTAAATATATTAGTAAATTCAGCGGTATAAAATATAGATTTGCTACATGCCCAGCACTCTCAGTCTCAGATGTGACATTTATCGATTCGTCTTGTCTAAAAAGAGTAAAAAAATATTTCAAATACAAAAAATTATAATAATTATAAGTCAAAAATACTGTAGACATTATCTTCGTTTGTTTAAAATTAAGAGTTTGGCAATACATTCCGTGGTTTTAAATCTGTAATCTTTTGTCATATATTTCACAATGTTCTACAAAAAAACAACTATTTGCATTATCTCATTTGTAAATGAAAAGGTGTTTTTATTGAAATAAAGGAAGAATCGGTTAAAGATAATCTTTAGGTGTCACACTGCAGATGAGTAGGTTATGACAGTGATTGGCCTATAAAATGTTTATAAGTACACATATCGGGATGTAAATCATAGTGCTAGATATGTAGTCCTACATTAAGAATTAAGTGCTGGTTACACACTGGAGTTTGATATTGTTTACAAAACTTTTTGTAAAATAAAAGAGAAATTAACTGTTTAATCGAATTTTAACCAATTAGTAGCATGTCCATTACGATTAAATAAAAAAAAAGTATAATCAGTTGTACATGTAACATTAAAATGTCACACTTACACTATAGATGGACACCATGAGTAGTTGTCGTGAGTTCTGTGTGCATTGAATTAACTGCAGTTTATGTTCTATTTCAAGATATTTCAGAGTATGCGGGAAGTAAATTTATACTACATCTGGAGCAGTCAATTTAGTGACTTTTTACTTAATTTCTCATTTATGTGTTGGCTTAAGCTAATCCAGCTTTAAATGGGTACATGACTTTAGTTGGGGGAAGTAAAGGCGGATGGGCGTTGTGCTAACCACACAACCCCTTCATATACCGATGTTATATAAACAGATGTATTCCACACTTCATCTGCCCCGATGGCCCGGGAAATTTGCTTATGCTGGGATATTGGTCATGATTGCTGTGAATGATTGGCTAAGTCAGAAAGTCAGAGCAAGTAAGAACATATCAAAAAGCAATACATCTATGATTCTAGAAGTGTTTAAAATACTTGAATGAAATCATGGCAAGGGCTACAGACGATGATAAAAGATGGATGTTCAAGACCTATTATTAGACAAGACAACAAATTCATGAAAAAAGTGATCATACTAAGTAAACATGAAATGTGTTGTTAGAAAATATATTGCTCATGCTTTCAAACTTTACAAAAACTTTGTTTAGGATAAGATAAACCAAAAAAATTACTCATGCGCGGCAAAAATAGCTAAGTATGGCTCTGCGGATGGTGTGTGCACAACCGGAAAGTCAAATGATTCACTAAAGGGTCAAATACTGTTATATAGTATGTGTGGCCTGGAGTTGTGTTCCAGTTGTATATATATATATATATATATATATATATATATATATATATATAGAGAGAGAGAGAGAGAGAGAGAGAGAGATCAAATTATATTTCATTTATAACAATTAGAAGGCTAGTTTGAAATTTGTTATTTAACTTTATTTTTGGGAGGGAGGGATATTATATTTATTGAGTTTCTTTTTTTTAGTGGGGGGTGGGGGTTGGGGGTAAAATTTACGTAATTTTACTAGCGGAAGGGTTCGCCAAAAGTTTGACAGTTGTTGACAAGGTTGGGAAGGGGGTTGCTAACATTTGTTGACGTAATTAATGGACGATTTCTTTGCATCCATTTATATATTACTTACTCGCTATTATCCCTTGTTGAGGTACTTGTGAAGTCTACATTACCAGAAACACTGAATTCCATCGGGCTAGCAAAAGACATAATTTAACTATTACCATAATGAAATGATAAACTGCCTTATAATAGTGTGCTATATTGTTCTGTTTTAATCTAATCCATTGATTTAAAATAATACGTTGACAATATGAAAGAGTTGACATGTCACAAATGTATAAAATTTAGACATCAAAGCAGGATAGACGACTATAGAGAAATATAGGAATATGTCTGTTGATGTGCCCATTCTTTTCACCAACGATCATATTGGTTAAGGGTTAGGATGATGATGAATACATTGCCAGATTGATTAATTAAAAACGAATGTCAGTATAATTTTATTCAATCACTTTTCAAGGACTCTGTCTGTATGTGTGCCTTCAGCAAGAATTACAAAATCTTCATCATTTATGTCATTCACTTCGCCCTGTTTAAAAAATAAACAACTGTTAAATATCGGGTGTTTGTCTATCAACATAAAGTAACTGTACAGTGGCGTCGTCAAGCATGAGCCCTGCCAGACTTTTACAAGTCACCACACAGCAAGATCCGTCTTAATAGCTATATGGGCTACCCGGAGAAAACATTCCGCTAGTCTCCTACGATTAAAAAAAAATTAGCAAATTAAACATACTAGCTGCACCCTGCAAAACCTTTGCATAAGAGTTATATCCCCCTTAGGTTTGATCGGTAGGCTAGATTATTTTTAGGTTTCACACAGATCCAAATTGTTCATGATTTGTATTACTATTGTTTACGTTTGACGATTTTAAACCGGTATACTGTTGTATTAATTCTTTACTTTCGATTTAACACAGAACCCACACCGCTATTATCTATATAGACTGCATCACATAGAATGGGTCCCTAGACGTTGATGTGATGCCAGAATGGTCAACTTCCCAACAACACGAGGAAGTAAATTGAATGCGTGTATAAATGAAAAATTTCAAAGACAGTAAGAAGTAGGGTCCGGGGTGAGAAATGGGGGCTTAAAAGGTGCCAACATGGGCGATAGCTATTACATTTTATAAGTAGAGGCATCCCATCAACATTTTGAGGATTGTGTAACAGAGTTTGTGATGGACTGGTTATAGATGTGATGTGGTCTTGTAAGAATTAGTCCTAAAGAAATATCGGGAAAATAAATGTCTTAGATTTAATTACATTTGCCATTGTTAATTAAGTTTAGCTGTGATTTTTGATAAATAGTTGGGATTGGTGAAAGGAAGAGGGAATTACCGTTTTCGCCGGGTGGCAATATAAAAGGGAGGTAAAACATTGTTTAAATAGATAATTTTCTAAAGTAATTTACTAGTAAATTATGTTTTAAATATAACAAATTACATTGACTTCAGTTTTTGCTGTTATACCACTGCTACATTTAAATTCATCTGACGAGCTCATTTCTGTGTGTGTGTGATGTCCCTGTCCTGTAAGGATGAGATGAAATCTTTTAGGTTATATAAACCTCTAATGGGATCGTGTTTTATGGTGCTCCTATTTCATTTCCGCCCTATCCGATAGTGCAATGGCAATGGAAGCACTTCGGAAGATATATAATGTGACTTTAAACATAACCAAAAATAGCTACTAGTCTTCATTGGAGATCAAATCAGGTCGACAGTTGAGCTATTTACCATCCGTCCCCAATCATAACCGTAACAAATTATTTTTTTTCTAATTGCAGCTTAAACAAGACCAAATCTTAAAATCAAATACATTTTTTCAAATAAAGTTAAAACATAGAGAACATTAATTAGCTGAAGATAATTAATCTACATGAAGAGCTTACCCGAGTTGCAAATCAAAGAATCTCTAATGATAAAAAAAAAAATGGTTTACTTTATTTATACACAGTATGATTAATGAATAGTTATAATTTCTTAGAAAATGTGATAAAACTATTAATAGCATAATCAAATGATGTGTCATAAGATTAGACATGTCCTTTATCATTTTCTAGATAAACCATGGGGGTGTATTGAAAAAACATAAAACATCCTACAAGTTAATTAAGTTTATTAGAAACAGAAAAATTCTTACTTTAAAATGTAGTGTAGTGTATTCGAAAAAAGGAATACTTCTTACATTATATTTAGAAAGACGACACATTCCAGTAAAAAAATAATTAGTTCAAGTAAGAAAACGTGACTACAAATAATGAACAACAAATATAGTTCAGAGCACATGAATTACAGCAAAATTATTAAAAGCTATATCCTAACCCTAGTTTCGAATATTAAAAGTATTGATAGTTTCATTACCTAAACCGATGAGTATTTAAGAATCGATATATGCCGAATATTTTATGTAATATCCACCTCCCTCTCTCTCTCTCTCTCTCTCTCTCTATATATATATATATATATATATATATATATATATATATATATATATATATATATATATATATAAACCTATCAATCTATCCATTAATCCATCTATCCATCTATCTATCCATCCACTTTCTATCTATATTCCTATGTAATATATCTATCTATATATCTATATATCTATGTATCTCCAGCATATCTATCTCCTGTCTATCTTTAAATTACATTACATAATCACTACAATTAAATCGCAGTAATTTCTGTATTTTTTTCTATAATCTATCAATGATAAAGATTTAGTTAGCTGACATCTCCCCTATTTACCCCCCACCTCTCCCCGTAATTTAAGTTTGTCTTTTTTATCTACCACAGTGATCCCTAACCCTACCACAGTGGTCCTCAACCCTACCACGGTGGTCCTTATCCATACCACAGTGGGTCCTTAACCCTACCAGAGTGGTCCCTAACTCTACCACAGTGGTCCCTAACCCCCCTGGGCCCGCCCAAGAAACGTTTAATTATTTCCTTGGTGTTTATTTCCTTCGTGGCATTGCAATTCAAAACAATCTTAAGGTATAAATAATGAAAATTATCAAACGTTGACCGGTCCGCGGCGAGAAAAAAGGTCGGGGACCACTGATTCACTGCATATGATTCATTATATTCAATTATAATTTCATGACACACTGCTAAATATAAACAATATCTGTTTTTTAATGCATTATGTGACTTTGATGTCTGAAGGATAATATTTTTTAACACATTTCCCATGAGTCTCAAACCTCTCCTATTTTTTTTTATTTTTTATGTAAGACACCTGAACTTCAAATATGACTTTGTTTAGGAAAATGTAAAACATTTTTTTTTAATTTGAAAGTATTTTTAATCTATATATTTTCTCCTCCGAAAACTCTAATCACATGGATCGATATCAATGATCGATTGAACCAGTCAGTATCAGTCAGTATAGATATGAATTTTTAAAGAAAAAAACTTTTTTTTTTTGGGAAAAATGAAATGATAATACCTAGCAGATTAGAATAAATTAGCGGGCTAATATACTTTAGACTATTAAGTACTCGTCAGTGGTCTAAAAGCTCGAAGTAATTTGTTTCTTACCTTTAAACATTAACGCGGTAATTAATCTGTTATATTGTTTTTATAAAGTAGTATTAGATTATTATGAAATCATGAGATATTTTCTTTAAAACTTCTTATGTACAATGTGTAGCTGTACCTTTTGAATAAGGTAAATTATATTCAACAGTATGCTTTGCATGTATTTACTAAACATTTAATACCCTACTTGTCTTATTATATTTCATTTACCAAGGGAATATAAGTAATATTTTATTTTTTAAAATAGCAATTATAAATTGTATGAAGTCTTTGGAGTTAGGATAAAAAAAAAGTATGGGGTAATGAACCTAGCAAACTATCAACTTACAATAATTGGGTTAATTAATAGAAATGATGTCAAAAATATATCAATCGTGGGAAAAAAAATCAGTTTCGTTTAAGGGACGGATGGGCGAGAGGAGATAGAGGAAATACTGTGTACCTGAGAGTCCCGGGTCCAATCCTGGGTGAGAACGAAGAGAAATTTTTTTCTGATAAAAGTTTGTTAAAAGCCATTCAAGTCCACCCAGCTTTAAATGGGTATCGGGCTTAAGTTGGGGAGACAAAGGGGTTTAGTATAGCGTAAGCTAACCCTAATCCTAAACCATTAATGTGACGTAGTTAGAAAAACAGGTCTATTGTGCACATGACCTGCCCTAATAGCCTCTTTAGGGTTAAGAAAAACTTTAAAGCTGCTTAAGGTTAAGTAGATAATAATGATACCTTTGTGACATTGTATCAAGTATTGCATAAATAGCTAAAGACGATGTTAAAAATATTATTCGTGCCTTATTCATTATGCAACAAATGTTTTAAAGAAATAAAAATCTTAAGTGACAAATATAAAACTATTTATAGACTCAAAAGATGGAAGTTACAGACAATAAACCAACCACGGTTGATATCAATGACAATAATCCAGCCTCGTTCGATGTCACAGACAATAATCCAGCCTCGCTCGATGTCACAGACAATAATCCAGTCTCGCTCGATGTCACAGACAATAATCCAGCCTCGCTCGATGTCACAGACAATAATCCAGCCTCGCTCGATGTCACAGACAATAATCCAGCCTGGCTCGATGTCACAGACAATAAACCAGCCTCGCTCGATGGTTTAGACAATAAACCAACCTCCCAGAATGTCAGCAGGTCACGTCAATCACAATTAGAAAGTTTCAAATATAGGTAGACAAAACTTTTAATATAATTATTTAAATAAAGGGACATAATATGTTTGCTTATCAATGGTATTTCACTAGGATCCCTGCAAAAATAAATTATTAACAGAACACATTATATACATGCAATATTGTTTTGTCCGTGTTTTATTTGGCACTTTGCGACGAATTTACTTAATCAAAAAGCACAATTTATTATTAAGTTTTAGCTGACAGAGCCATTTTACATTTATTATTCACGAATTTTCTGTTGAATTGGTCGTTATTTTTTGTTTTCAGTGAATTAAATCTTAACATTTTATTATTGAACATTTCTTTTGCAGAGCTTCTTTAAATAATTTAATTTAAAGCTCATAAATTTAAAAACAAAATTGACTCTATTCTACAGTCCATTATGGGTGAGAATACTTATCGGACTAGCGGAGACCATCATATACGCATTAGCGTCTCTATTCAGATGGGATCTCCCCTGGAAGATAAAAAAATAGAGTAAATATTTCCATATTCCTTTATCTATAAAAATTGTATTAGTAGTAGTGATAAGATGAGTGCCATGTTTTGAAATTTCGCTGAAACGCTGATGGATGGATGGATGTATGGATGGATGGATAGATCGATGGATGGTTGGATGTATGGATAGATGTATGGATAGATTGATGGATGGATGGATGGATGGATAGATTGATGGATGGATGGATGTATGGATAGATGGATGGATAGATTGATGGATGGATGGATTGATGGGTGGGTGGATTGGTGTATAGATAGATGGATGGATGGATGGATTGATGAATAGATAGATGAACGGATTGGCGGATATTTGGATATATAGATAGATAGATAGATAGATAGATAGATAGATAACAGGAGAGGGGGAGGGAGAGATATTAAATCATGCAATATTTCTACATCTCTAGTTCTACAAACAAATAATATTTTTTAGTACCGATTACATTTATGATTTATAATTCTATCACTAGTTAATATCAAAGAAATATGTACTTTTCAAAATTAAGATATTGTATAGCACACATAATATATTTTGTTACAGATTATGTGAAATAAAAATTGGCTAAATAAATTAAATTAACACACAGATTCAATATAAAACTTCATTAATAAATAAAACTAAATTATATGTGTAACTCTAGCTGTGTTTTATATATAGAATGAGTGTTTTACTTTTTAAAGTGTAAGCTCATTGTCATCAAAGGTCATCAACATGACGTCATTCTATTCTAATAAATATTCTACAGCAAAATATAGTTTTTTTGTAAATATTCCATTTTATTCATTCTATTAGTCCTCTTTTTCATAATAAAGTATTGCTGGCCAATAACAGGATGTAAAAGGCATATCCACTAAATTAAATTTTTTGTCAAATACTATACTTCACAAATAATAGATGCAAAAATAACAATAATTGTAACAAAAAAAACAAGAACTAAAATTTGTCGTAATTAAATATAATATAATAATTATCTCATTGAACAGAATTATATCGGCCAGGCAAAGACACGTACTGCTTTCTATCCACAGATTCAACCATTTAGCGCTGCCAATACGTAATATAAACAAACAAGATGCTTATCTAAAGAAGAAACAAAACATCAAATCAGAAAGGTAATTTATACCAAACAGTCATGTCCTAAAATCAATTCTAAATCAAATTTATTTTAAAAAATCTTGATCGATTGTCAAATATTTTTTCAGACAAACCTTTTCTGTGATTCTTTTGTCAAACCTGAATTGTCAAATTAATTTCATCACTAGATGTATGGGAATTTCAAAGTCAAGGCAACTCTTCATTTTATTGTGAACCGTGTTTCAAATTGCTATATAGCAAAATCAATAACAAAAATACTTTGAGTCTTACACAAGTCACTAATTCCAGATCTAGTTAGAAATGTTACTCAAATGGCTAACTAAGAGCAGCACAAATCTAGTATAGCACCGTTATACTGCTCTAGGAAATGGATTTGACCACTGTAAGCGTAGACGAGTGTTTTCCAAATTGTCAAGATCTGTGAACCCCATTTTTATTTTTGTAATGCTAAGTACTCCTAGTAACAAATTCATGTATAGTTTTTACAGCCATGGTTGCCCCATTATTTTATTGTTTTCGCTTTAGCCATAAGTTTACCTAGTGTTTTCACCCCAACGCAGCGTGTACCCCAGTCAAACTCTTTGAATTCAACCCCCCCCCCCCCGGGGTACGCGTTCAACAGTTTGGAAAACACTGGTGTAAATGATAAAGATATATTTTCAATATAAATAAAATTTAGAAACCTGTGTATTTTTTCTAATGAAATGAAGTCGAACTTCAGTCGAAAAGAAGTCGAAGTAATATAGTACAGTGTCGTTAAACGCCTCATTAGCAGAGCCGGTTTTAGGTTTTTGGGAGCCTTAGGCAGTGAGTTTTAGAGATGTATGGGGGTTGTGTGGAAAGATAACTTTATAGGTCATATTTAGTTCTAATAGAAATATATTTATAAATTATGTACAGTATTAAAACCATTCAAGTTTTTTTGTACAGTGATTATTACATAGAACTCTTTATTATACATTAGCCTATACAAATATTGTTTATTGAACATTCAACAGTTCCTTTTATGTCAAGCTCCATGTTTGTTTTATCAACATAATCCTCATCATCCTGTTATTACTGGTTGATAAAGTATGGCGCTGGCCTGAAAGGTACCTATACTTTTTAAACCATTTTCTTACCTGAGATGTATACACGTTTAAATTACAACATACTGTCTGACGTAATACAGCTGTTTCTAACTTGACATATTTAACATATAATAATTTTCTGACTTACTTAAGACATGTATGTTTATCTTACTCTACTCAATTTTAGTTAAACAACACTTATTGAACTAATATATTTTTTTTTCAAAGCATAACTGATGAAATCGATAATCATAGAGAACAGTAAATAAAAATATTATCAGATAAGAAATAATGTCACAGACTAATTTAAGAGTTTAAGTTTATTGTTTTTTTAAGTCTTTAAAAATAAGAGTTTTTATTTACATAATTTTGTAAATAACATTTTGTTTAGCGAAATGATAAATGATTTTTCAACATCAAACACCACCACCATTAACACCAACCATCACCTGTCCAAGTAAAGTAAAGTTAATTGGTCATCGTTTGGTCATTAGGTCAGTGGGGAACGTACCAGTAGCGGTTTGGAAACTCAGGGGCTAGTGAAATTGGCTGGATAGGAGAAAAGTTGAGTTTGAATGTATCCGTGGAGACTAACACCTGCTAAAGGCGCCCGACAATTGGCTTCACGTCGATACCAAATTTAGTTTCAAACTTCTATGGTTACATGGCGAGAAGCCCTCCCTCCCCCCCCCCCCACCTTACATGTTGTCATAGTTTGTAGAATCCATTGCTTGCGACCCTGTTAAAACCAAAAGAAGCGAATGAATCAACTCGTGAAAACACAATTTTTGATAAGTCGTACATTTGTTCAAAATTATGTTTCTTTTTTTTCTGTATATCATGATGGTCGTGGTTGGGTGAAGGGGGGGGGGGTTGGGTGACAGTTTGTCCGGGCTGAGTATACATTACCTTCAGAAATGGAATGGGGGTGGGGGTGGGCATTGTCCGGGCTGAGTATACATTACCTTCAGAAATGGAATGATTGGGGGGGGGGTATTATCACCAATGACGTTACTGACAGAGTAAATGTAAATTGTCTTTCATATTATCGAGGTTTAATAAAGCACACTAAACAATTTAGACAACAGCTACAGCAAAACTTAACTGCTGGTGAAATATCTCTCATCATTCATGTTAAGTAATACAGTGATAAGGTTAATGATTTTAAAAATGATACTTCTAGCTTTTTACATTGATTTCACATTTTCCGTATATTAATAACTAGTAACTAGTACATCACAAATCGTAGCTGTTTATATCTCCTTTTCAGGGCTCGATTTACCGCCGGGGAGATCCCCGGAACTGAGAACTGTAATCCCCGGCTCTTCTTTAAACAACATATCCCTGCCGGGGATGAAATCATAGATATTTATCCCCGGCTCTGCAGAATTTTCGTTTTCATTCCTGGCACTGTTTTTTTTTCTTAAATCGAGCACTGCTCTTTATCTTTATTGTCTGGAAGATCACGTTTTATTTAAAGTTTTTTATTTTATATTTCCTTCTTCATTTAGTAATTATTTTTCAAGTGTTTTTTTTTGTGTGTGTCAAACTAATTAAGAAAAAAAAACTACTTGATGTATTTATAGATGTGAAATCATTCAGTGGAGTGGAACATGTAAGTCGAGATAATAAAAATGTAACTCTCTTATAATAGTGTAGTTATTTATGTTTACTATGTATTCCGTATGAATAGAAACTTTTGCGAAATTCATTAAAACAATATTCTTATGTACGTATATACGTGTGAATATAAAAAAAACAATATGTTTGAATTATAAAATCAACTTAAAATATGGGTGTGTGTAAACACACAGAGAGAGAGAGAGAGAGAGAGAGAGAGAGAGAGAGAGAGAGAGAGAGAGAGAGAGTGAGAGAGAGGGCAGATTACTATTTACTATTACTAATAATGAACACCCTACCATCATTTTGTTTTCTCTGTGTATAAACAATAATGAGCAAAAACAGTTTTAGTTCATGTTGTACACACACAAATTCGGTTTTATCGGAGGGCGCAACATATATGATTCCTGGGTCGCGGAAAGTCTTGGGTGCTAAACTATTACCAATAGGTCAGCACAGCTCCTTCACCCCAACCAATAAAAAAAAAGCCTTTTAATTCTATATAATTACTAGTACTGTACATACCGAGTGGTGTAGATATTTGCCTCTCCAGGTTTTCCGGGTAAAAACCCTAAAAGTGTACTCAGCTTCATATGGGTACCAGACTTTAGTTGCGAAAACAAAGACTGCTGGGCGTTGGGCTTACCACTCGGTCTCTTCTAATGCCGAGGTTACAGAAACAGCTGAATCTGCACTGCGTCTAACCAGATGACCCTTTAGAACTAAGAAAACTTTTACTTGTTTACTGTTATCTCTTTTCTTTGTACAAATGAACAATTTAAAAGGCCAATAAAACTTAAAAGCCATTTTCTTTCTTTTATTTTTTTTTTTGTAAACAGGGTGTACTGAATGTTAAGTCCACTGTTCATTATTAAGAAAGCATCTTCTAGTGGTTTCAGTAAGAGGACGTACGTACCATAGCAGCAGCATGGATTATTTCACTCGAGTGTCTACGGCAGCAAGAAGATTCTTTAATCAAAGACAAATACATCTGATTCAATATAAGCATAACCGGTAATCGTATTAGGCCACCATAAATTCAAAAAAGACATAATTCGATCCTAGCCCATGGTATGTGATTAAACTTTTTCGGCCACCATAGATACAAAAAGACATCGAGATGAAATTCATGAACTATCTTGTCATCCCTAATTTGTCATCCCTATCTTGTCATCCCTATCTTGTTACCCGTATCTTGTCACCCGTATCTTGTCACCCGTATCTTGTCACCCGTATCTTGTCATCCTTATCTTGATTGTCGTTAGCTAGTCGTCCCATCTCCCTCTGAATAGTGTCTTTTATTTGTATCTATTTACCATCTAAGAGAATTGCATGTCAGATAACGTTCGCATCATAAATAAATAGAAATGGATTATAATGCAACTGTCGACATTGTAAAAAACATAGAGATAAATAAAAGTCACCTCTGTTTGTATACACGACCTACGAGCATATTTATGCAGGTATGAAATAAAACTGTACAAACGTTGGATAAATCACTTAAATAAAGAAAAAAATGTTCAAATTAAAATATGAAATTCAGTAAAATCCGCTTTTTTATTACAGAAAAAAAGGTCAAACGATTTTATCTGTTTTTCACTTGAAATGTATTTTTTTTGTAAATTATGATGAGAATAATGTTTGACACAAAAGTGAGATTAATTTAAAATAAAAACTATCTTTTATATAAAAGAGTACAAATACAACACTCTATTCTCATTCTTAGTTATTTAATCACAAATACAATATCAGAAAATAAATAATAGATAGAAAGATATGGCTGAATTAACCACCATTTTGCACTTTGTTGACAGCATTATTCAGCTGATCCAGCTCTCTAAATAAAGAATTAACCACCTTGGTTTTTATAAAACATCACTTGGTATTTAGCGAACAACACCCACTAACATTTTTTTTGTTGTAAATTAGCATACAAAATGCTAAGATCAAAATAACATTGAGTTTACTACTTGAATTTTATCTGCATTGTCATTGTGATATGCATGATATTTTGTGTAAATAACAAATATAATTTATCAATTTTTGTATTAAATCTGTTCAATCTGTACGAAGCCTGGAATATTTGCTTTTTTTCCAACCATGCTTGTGTTGCCTAGAAATGTCTTACGACCAATATAGCTTTTTATCTGCAAAGCATTAAAGAGCAAAATAAAATTATGTAAATGATATAATCATTTGATAAAATGTAGTTGTTTCAATCTGTAACTCAGTTTTATTGTAAACGTATAATTTTGTTTTTCTTGAGACATAAAAATAAAATATATAATCAATAGCTGAGGATGATATCCTCCTCAAGTTTTCATTTAAATTATATGCAAAAAATTCTTTAAGTCTGTATCAAAATGTCTTAAAATAATTATGTGAACATAGAGAGCTGCACGGGAGTCAAAATCACACCCAGTCCCACCCACTCCCGCGTTTTCAAAACCAGTCCCACCCGCTCCCAAAATAAATTCCCCTCAGTCCCACCCGCTCCCGCGAAAATTTTTCCCAACCCCACCCGCTCCCATCAAAAAATATTCTATTTTTTTCGAATTTTTACTTTTAAAAAAAAAAAATGTTTTTTTCAATTTTTCCTTTTTCGAAAAAAAATTGTGTTCAGAACAAGATTAAATAAATTCTTCAGTATTTACACAAAGTAACTAATATATAATAATAAAGAAAGTAACTATTGATGCATATGGTTTTATACCTTTTCGCTTCTCTTTTGGCCAGTTATTGGCCCTAGGGGCTGTAACAATAAGAATACTGTATGAGTATAAGAGATGGTGTTATGCAGATTTAAAAAGTAAGTAGGTTAGTACATATTCGTTTAGCATTATTTTTATCAGAAAAAAAAAGAACTGTTTTAAAACCTTCACCCTCTTTCAGTTTCTCATTTTCTCGCCTCAGGCTTTCCAGCTCTGCATTTGACCGCTCTGAAATATTGATGGAAAATAACGAGTTTTTACATATGTTGTACATATCATACGAAGAAATAAATTCGTGTATCTCTTTGTTGAAAACTATGAATATGGCTAAGAATATTTTGTCATTCATCTCTGTTTTGTTTGTTTTTAAATTTGATGTGCTTCACACATTCTTATCTTGCTTAAAGAAACATGAGCATATTTAAATAAAAAGAGCAAAATATATATACACAGTATGATTTTGCAATGTGGCGACTACATCAACAGTTTTCTTCCATATGTATTCTAATCATTGTTATATTAAAGAGCAAAATGTCACATGTAATTATATTGTTCAGTATATTAGCGTTATAGAAATATACTCAAGTTTTATTAAATCTACTACAAATACAGTTTTACCTAGTTGGTCTTGGAGAATATTTACTTCCTCAGTTTTCTTCTCTAATTTGTCGTGAACTTGAACTTGAATTAACAAAAGAGAAAGAATAAATTAAAATAGTTTGAAATATAAATAAAGGGCTAAACTGTTCTCGTAAGATTAGAAAAGTAAATTATACTTAATCATACATGAACCTAAGAATGAAAAAATTTAAATCACATTGCAAATTTATTTTTGATAAAGGTACGAAATAGGTGTGATACCTAATTCATCTTTGAGACTCTGTATTTGTGTTTTGTGGTCGTCTACCTCCTGAATTGACTGAGCTGTTAAACAAAACATTACTTTTAATATTTAACATGAATTAACAGTACGGTATGCATTATATCAGATACATAGACATACACATTTCTTTGGGATGTATTTGTGTCTATTACCGTTTTTTAACTAAACCTGTGCAATCTTTTAAGCGACACTTAATATAGTTATAAGTATAATATATTTCAGACTAACCAACTGAAATGACTAACCAATGATGGAAATATGTGATGGATAACTAAAATATGCAGCACCATGATTAAACTATTATCCATTCCACATATATATTTAATTTCTCATACATTTTATCAGCCTTCTTTCAATAAATAATCAGTTAAATTTCTGTAAAAATGCGATCTTAGATGTTATTAACCACTAATGTGGACGGTTTTGCAATGCCCTTCTTTTATCCCCACCATAGCCGGATAATGTAATGACCATGGAGGCACCAGGAGACATAGTGGGGATTATAACCATAACCTGAAATATCCATTGGTCCTAGCTAAGATCGAACCACTGACCCTCAGGTCGACAGTCTAGCACTTTACCACACGACCATCCGTCCACCCTTCAATAACTAATAAAAATAATATTTTCTATTGTTTGAAAAATTCACACTCATTTTCTAAACCATTGCTTTTTTTTTTTAACTTAACCGTAAAGGAGGCCGGATAATCTCTACCCGGATAGTAAAGAGTCCACTGTATAATAAATTGAATTCATAAATAAATATATTTACCCGTCCTTTTCAAATGCTCTAGCACAAAGCTGTAGTTATTTTCCAGAGAACGTAGGAAATGATTAAAAGCAAATTCTGGACCGGCATTGAGTAAAATAGTCAGCAATATTTCGTTTCTTTCTAATCGATTTGACTCTTTACGTATAGTTTCTTTGTGATCGACTGTTAACACACCGCACTCAAATAGGTAGTCCACAAGGTCCAAAGCTTCTAACTGTTCCTTCAAGAAACGATAATTACTTTGTATACATGAATGATCTTCTGGTTTCAATCTTCCTCTGGACATGATTTATTTAATTTATTGTGAATGAATGTATTAGTAACACGAATCAACCATAAATAAACAAAAAAGTACACACAATTTCGGATATTCCCAACATATCGTTCGTATCGATATAAATAATGCATTGACTAAATACACAGCATTATGGTTCCTACACTACAGAATATCTGTGACCTACAATTTAGGATCAATATTCTACTTAGATATGTAAAAGGTAGCCTTAACTAAATCGCATCTGTACATGTATTTAAAACAAAATTGAGTTGATTCTATTGTTTCTTATTAAAGCTGATTCAGAGTTCGATTCTAAATCTCAGAGGCACCAAAAACTAATACCTTAAGTGAAAGAAATATATATCAATGTTTCACAAGGTAAATTAAATTTCAAGAAAGGATCGATAATACCTGTTCTTTCACCCCTCCTCTTTTTTATACTTGAAACAGACTAGATCTGGCATAGGTAAAAAAAAACTCCAAAAAGTGTAGCCTGATCTGCTGGTTTTCCCTTAACTTTCTGTGGTTTAGTTGGTTTAATGGTCAGATGTTACCTAACAACACGTTTAGTTGGTTTAATGGTCAGATGTTGGTTGAATGGTCAGATGTTACCTAACAACACATTTAGTTGGTTTAATGGTCAGATGTTACCTAACAACACATTAGTTGGTTTAATGGTCAGATGTTACCTAACAACACATTTAGTTGGTTTAATGGTCAGATGTTACCTAACAACACATTTAGTTGGTTTAATGGTCAGATGTTACCTAACAACACGTTTAGTTGGTTTAATGGTCAGATGTTACCTAACAACACATTTAATTGGTTTAATGGTCAGATGTTACCTAACAACACATTTTTAAAAGACAATTAATCGACACCAACTATTTACCTTCGATAAAAAAAATAGTGCATTTTAATGACATAATTATTTTTTCCATGAAATTTTATCGAATTGTTATATACTTGTCTTTAAAAAAAATTATATACAATTACAATGAATAAAAATAAGATATGCATCCGATCATGTTTTCTTTATCTCTAAGTTATATTTACTTTGGCTGCTTTTATTCCTTTTCAACCACGACTGTCCCCGTCCACATCATTGTGAAAATCAGCCTGACAAAAGACTTGTTCCGGGCTAGCATCAACGACCACGCTAAGAGCTTGGGCAGACTTATTATCCTGCTTAACATTGAGATTGACATCGTAACACCTAAAGACGGTCGCATTAATATCTGCATTATCTGGGTTTTTAACATCTCTGAGACAGATAGATCACTGGAGTAGATCAGAAAGGCAAGAGAGGCGCATGCAGCTGTTGATGACACCGCAAAGTGTTTAGGTATAAACTCCGACAAGTGAAATAGCTACCACTAAATAGTCCACTAAATAGTCCACTAAATAGTCCACTAAATGGTCCGAAAAATGTAATAATTAACTGAGAGATGTACGACTGTTGACACACCTGTCTTGCTAGAGATAAATATTGTATTGTGTTAAGCTAAATTTGTTTATTACTGACATTCAAACACAATAAACATGTTATTATTAAATCTACGCGTATGTTGATTATAGAATTAATAAAAATACTTCCTCACACTACGAAATCGTTTTTAAAACTAAGCTTGACTTACAGCGAGGTCTGTCTGCCGTAATCTGTAATAAGTCGTATCAATATAATAAATAAAAGATAGAAGGCATAGCACACGGAATGGAGATGTCATAGACACAACTGGTTAGCCAACATGAACAATTGGATTGGGTGAGATGTATCACCTGAACTTGAAATCGTATGACACAGAGAGAGAGAGAAAGTAAAGAATTGACCTGTTCATTGAAATGTCAATAAAGTGTTCCATATGACTAAAATTGTTATGTGGCAAAAGATGAAAAATAACAACGAGAAGTAAGAACAAATATGGAACAAATATAGTTATATAGAAATTTGATTTATGCGAAGATAAAACACACAAAAAATGTGTTGAGCGCCAAGCTTAAATCACTAACTACAGAGTAATTTACAGTGTCTGAAGATGACGTCATCATGTGAAATTACTTTGACCTAAATGTGCATTTTTCGATTTATTTTGGGATGGGATTACATTCAGCGACAAACAATTGGCTGAGAACTAGGAGTGTACCCGCCTGTGACACTAGAAATGTTAGATTTAAATAAGTTTTTTTTTTTTTTTAAATTATGATTGGGAAGGGGAGATAGTTAATGAACTAGTATGACTATCCATATGAATGCCTGTACAACCGATATTTAGTAACAGCATCATATCATAGTGTCAATAAAGAAGGAAAATTCACTTCGTTATTACTATTACTTAAAAAAAGATAACTCTTTATGTCCTTAACTTTTTTGTCGATCAGTTTAACTCCCTTCTCATTAGGCTTCGTATTTTTTTTAAATAATGTGTTGTTGTTTTTTTATCCCCCGCGTTAGAGAACGATTTCTTTTTTTAAACACTATAAAATAAACTCATTGATTTAATCAATTTAACACTGTATGTTGTGTTTAACGATTCAATTAAAATTTAAGAATGTGTCATATTGTGGTCATATTGTGGTCATCCTGTGCTAGTGTGATAATCTCAAGATCACTACTAGTAAAACTGAGATAGAGACGTGGACAGGTTAATAGTGTATATTAATTCAATGCTGCTTCATAGTGAACTAGGGGGACAATTGGTCGTGTGTTAAAGCACTCGACCGTCGACCTGATGGTCACTGGTTCAATCTTCTGATCAATAGATATTTCAGGTCATGGCTTAAGTCTCCCTTAGTGCCTCCATGGCCATCGCACTATCGGCTATAGTAAGTAAAGTGAGTAAAGTTCCCTTAACCCTAACGGGCCATCGAGGCAGATGAAGTGTAGAATTCATGTTTCTATAACCTCGGCATTTAAAGGGATTGTGTGGTCAGCACAACGCCCAGCCGCCTTTACTCCCCCAACTTAAAGTCAGGTACCCATTTAAAGCTGGATGGACTTGGGGACTTTCACCAGAACCTGAACAAATCCCAAGGTTCTCACTGAGATTCGATCCCGGGACCCCCTCCGGTCGACAATCGAGCGCTCTACACCGCACGACCACCCGTACCCTAACTATTGGCTATGGTGAGGATAAAAGAAGGGCACAGTAAAACCGTCATGATCTAAGAGATTTCATCTCATCCTATCATGGACTTCACAATTACCTTGAGATCCCAATTACCTTTGTTCTCAATAGATGGGTCAGTACAAAAGCTGTCAGGATATGTATAGAAAATGATCGAGAGGATTTATATTATCTTTGTAGTGACTTCATGTAACTCGATATAAGTTATAAATATATAAAATATATCACTTACTAGGACGAGACGAATATAGCAGTAAGAACTGCTTCAGTCACTCACATATCTACTTCCGTATATTCAAATAATATATAAGGTTTGCCTGATACTGTTAAATATAAAACCGGAAGGAATATTTCATTTGCTCTCGTAAAAGAAAAGAAGTTTATATATGTTGAAATTTTTAATACTTAGCTGTAGATTACACTAGAATATAACATGAAAAATAAAGAAGTAGAAAGGTTTGACTTCCAAATAATTATGGCCTCGTTTTGAGTTTAGCACCTGACCTGAAGTTATAAAACGTTTTGATAAAATTTATAAAAAGTAAATTAAAAAAAACAATAAATAAATAACCAGATTTTCATAGATAAAAACAGACGAAAATAAAAACATATTAGGAGATCGTAGACATCTTAACGCAGTAAATCATGTCGATATTGTGAGCCATCATATATAACGGACAATGATTTCAAAATTTATCGGCATAATTCGAGCTTTAAATATATCAGAATTTATTTATTTAGAAGACTCATAAAGTGAGATTTATCATTACGTCACATGACTTATTAAGCCATCTGTTTCATACGACTACTGTGTGTATATACACACTGTTCATCTAGTGGCTTCAAGTATTTTATGTTTTCGTTGGTAAATGTACAGTTGAAGAGGAAAACTAGATAACAGCTAAAAATAAAAAATAAAATATGTTTTCTTGGTGGGTTCTATTTGTTTTTGTAATCGGCTTCTGTAAAACAGGTAAAATAAAAAAAAAAATTAAATCATTTAATCAGTTGTCAACTCGCGTGAGTTGATAAACGTTTGTGTGTGTGTGTGTGTGTGTGTGTGTGTTGTTGTTGTCGTTTGAATAAGATAAAATAGACAAATAATATAAATTACATTTTTAACAATACACTCTTATGACGTGTACTAAATGTTACATTGAAACGCAGATATATATATATATATATATATATATATATATATATATAGAGAGAGAGAGAGAGAGAGAGAGAGAGAGAGAGAAAGAGAGATTAGTATACATTGTCATTATAAGAATTTATGAAGCCTACTGGTTTACTTTCATTTCATTATAAGTATTCATTTACTGATTTTACTTTTACTTATTAAATGGATTTATATACTGATTTATAAAGATTTATTTACTGGTTTACTTTCATTTCATTATAAATATTCATGTACTGGTTTACTTTCATTTCATTATAAATATTCATTTACTGGTTTACTTTCATTTCATTATAAATATTCATTTACTGGTTTACTTTCATTTCATTATAAATATTCATTTACTGGTTTACTTTCATTTCATTATAAATATTCATTTACTGGTTCACTTTTATTATCATTATTTAATCATTCATTTTTGTAATATTCTGTCGGTGCCTAGTTCCAGCCCAGGACTCCTGTCTCAGAGCCTTGACATCCACCATATCTTCAGTGAACCAAACTCTGCAGACCTACACCGCCAACAGGGACAAAATGGAAGCCATGCACCCCGCCCACCGCTTGGGCCACTTTCACGCACCTGACGTCATGATCAGCCATTTCAAGACCCACTCAGTCTACAAAGGAAACCTCTACCTCCTGTCCAGGTACACGGCACCGGCCTTCTACGGAAGCGTCGTCTGCAGCGTGTACGGGGGTTACCTGGCCGAGCCCAATGACCAGCTCGAGTGGGAAAATCTTCGCCTCATGGCGTTAAAAAACAAAGTCCAGCACGTCTATATCGGAATCACGGACAAGGCGGAAGAGGGAAAGTGGGTTTACAGTTACAGCGACACGCCGGCTTGGTTGAAGTTCCACAAGTCTGAGAACGATGGCGGGAGTGGCGAGAACTGCGCCAGTATGTCTGTGTTTTACGATTACTACGTGGTAGACGTGGAGTGTAAGCGTAGCATGCAGTTTTTCTGTGAGATACACGATTATGAAAATTCTAAGAAATTTCAACTTTACTGAACAGAATAATGTTCGTGTTGTAGTTTAATGAGATGATTAAGCGAACGATCCTCTACAAATCTATTGGGAAAAAAGGCAGAAAAAAAGAGAATTCGACAATCTCTTGTCTTGATATACCTAATGTTTTTAATTAGAAGACGATTGCATGTTTTTTTTTTAATACCATACTCCCCCCTTACCTTCCTCTACTGTCCAAAAAAGTTAGTTTACTATAAAAATTTGATTAGCATTACACTTTAGTTAAAGAGAAATTAAAATTATGCAAAAGATTATTTACTCTTTCTTTCTATATCGGTACAATGTTATATTTATTGCCTTGGTAAAAATACAAATTGTGATGGCTAGAAAGTCCAAAAATACAACTCTGAAATACACTCGAGAATACGCAATATCTCTTCTATAAATCATGGCGAACTAGTTGCTGGACGTGTTGTGCCAAAACAACGTCTGAGGTTGACAAGGGCGTCATTTGCAAATGGAGGGGGCAGAAGGAAGGGGGGGGAGGTGTATTGTGACAAGCTGGCATGCGAATTCCTATAAAATCACCAAAACACTTGGTGAAATTTATCTAAAACACGCCGGATTGTTTAATTTAGTTCTATTTAAAACTTGTATGGTTTACTTTATTTGTATTAATGTAACATAAAACTTTGAAAACGAAAATGTAAAAACGCCCCAAAGCGCCCTCAAAATTGGACATTGTCGGTCATGTTATAATTTGGAACTATTAAAAGTATATTGACGGGGTTTTTACATTGGTTGATTGATTATAGCGACTATGTACTGAAATCACAAAAACTTTAGAGTGGAATGCAGGCTGTGTATTTTCTTTCTTTAAATCTAATTTTTTTTTGTGCACAACACATATCTTTACAACATAAAACGTTCATGATATACTATATTCCAATACTCTCTAATGCCGTCTATCTATCATGACATAACATATTCCAATACTCTCTAATGCCGTCCATCTATCATGACATAACATATTCCAATACTCTCTAATGCCATCTATCTATCATGACATAACATATTCCAATACTCTCTAATGCCGTCTATCTATCATAACATAACATATTCAAATGCTGTATAATGCCGCCTATCTATCACGACATAACATATTCCAATACTCTCTAATGCCGTCTATCTATCATGACACAACATATTCCAATACTCTCTAGTGCCGTCTATCTATCATGACACAACATATTCCAATACTCTCTAGCAGTGTTGATTCAGTTAACTGTAACTGTAACTGAAATGGCTCTAATAACTGAAAAAAGTGATTTCAGTTAACTACTAACTGAAACTGTAATTGAAAAAACATTTTAACTGTAACTGTAATACTAATAGGAAAAAAATAATAGTAATAATAATACTAACTGAAAAATGCGCTATAAAATAAAATTCTAGAAATGCGCTACAATATTACATGTATTAGGGAGCGACCGATAATCGGATCGGTATCGGACCGATATTAGCACTATCGGTAAATATAGGATCGGCCGATTTTTGTAGGGAGCGACCGATAGTCAGACCGATATTGGCACTATGGGTTAACTATCGGACCGGCCGTTTTTTGGCTGCCGATACATTGTTTTTTTTTTTCACAACAGAGTTGCATAAAAACAAGCAATTAAGTCTGTTCCATTCTGGACACAGGACGTGTTAGCGCATTTTCATGTTATGTATCAGTACGTATGCTATCTTTCAGTAAATATTTGTAAATTTTGGAAATGTTTATAAATTCAATTGTGTAATGCATATATCTGTAAAAAAAAAAATTTTAAAGACGTTTCTTTATATTTGAGAAAAAAAAATATCTTCTCTTAAATCTAATTACAAGTGGTTTGTGGTTACTGAAATAGGACTCATAATTGAAAACATTCGAAATTATAGTCATTTAATCGTCCGAAAACTCCGTCAATTGTTGCATAGCTCTGATACTTTCAATTAAACTCAGAACACAAGCTTACTATTTCATTTGATGAGTTTCTTAATAAATCTTGGTGAAACTACGTGCTGCAGTATTTCGCACCAAATGAACGGGTTATTGAACGTACAAGGTGTATATATAATATATAAGCCCCTTAGGAGCCCTGAAGCCCGGCCCTCAGAGGTCCTATCGCGAAATGAACTTTTGATGTACACATGGCAGGCCAAGACCTACAAAATGATATATACATCATGGGTCTAGGACTTATAGTTGCTGAGATATAGCGCTCCTTTATTAATATAGCTTATATAGTAAAAAACGGTACTAAGGCCCCTTTTACGGCCCTGAGAGGTCAGATCGCGAAATGAAAAAAAGTCATTTCTTGGCAGGCCAAGACCTACAAAATGATATATACATCATGGGTCTAGGACTTATGGTTGTTGAGATCTAGGGTGATGACGGACAGACAAAACGGGGACAATAGAGCATTTTTTTTTTAGAAAATGCTCTAAAAAAATCAGTAAATAACCCAATTCTATAACCAGATCAGACAAGATTTAAAAAAAAAAGGAAAAAAAAACCCATACACAGAAATTGTCACGTCTACATGAATTTGCATCAGCGATATGACCTTGAAACAATAGGATTGGCATTTCTTAATTCTACTGTATGACCTTGAATGATACAATTTGTGAACATATGTGTGTATTTTTTTTTGGGATGGGAAGTTGGGGGGGGGGGGGAGGGTTATTACGGTAGTGGAGAGTAAACAAGACTTACGTGTGGGCGAAGTGTTACAAAATATGACAAGGAAAGGGGGGAACAAGAGTTGACATACGTCATATGATTGCGTACTTTTATGAAAGTGAGCAAAATATTTTATTAGATAACCCAACACTGTTGTTTTGTAAAAATATTTGGTTCATATACCGGTATTTTTCATATGTTTTGATGCATACGTCTTTACTACTGATAACTGATATAGTAACTGAAGAAATTACTAACTGTAATAGTAACTGTAAAAACAATTTAATAATTACTCTAACTGTAATAGTAACTGAAAAATATTTGAAAGGCTAACTGTAACTCTTACTGTAACTGAAAAATGGTAACTGAATCAACACTGCTCTCTAGTGCCGTCTATATATTTCTACTGCTGTCTTTCACTAATAAAATTATGCTCTGAGTAACTGCTAGAATATTCGTCGAGTACAGTAGACTTCTTTAAACTCCTACGTCCACTCTCTAATTATGTCTCAACCTAACTTCCGTCTCCATGCTCTCTGAACTCGCTGTTCCTCAAACTGTCCCATAATGGTTGTTTGGCTTGAGTACCCTTTATAATGTTAGCCGCATCATTTAGGTTCAGCAACGTTGTATTTCTTACAAGGAATCTATAATGACCTCATTCTTTATAGATTCAGAGTCTGTAATTGACCTCCCCTCCCCTCCCCCCAAACAATTAACAAAAGTTAATACATTTTAATTCCCCTATCTGGGTTACTAGAAACTGTAACCTTCTGACCTTATTGTAATCAAGAAAGTTACAACCCTGAACTTATTTGGCTCTTGCTTTTCTAGATAAACAATAAAAGTTCTCTTCTTAGCCCTAAAGGGCCATCGGGGCAGATGAAGTGTAGAATTCATCTGTTTCTATAACCTCGGCATATGAATGGATTGTGTGGTTAGCACAACGCCCAGCCGCCTTTTACTTCCCCAACTCAAAGTCAGGTACCCATTTAAAGCTGGGTGAACTTGTGGGACGACATTGCAAAAAAAATTCACCAGGAAAAAATTCCATGGGCCTCACCGAGGATCGAACCCATGACTCTTATGTCGACAGTCGAATATCTACAAAACTCGGGCAGCTGTCCTGATGCAGGAGCAAATTTGTGAGCGACCCCGTTTTTTTTTTTTTACAACGATAATAAGCGAAATATGAGCCACATTCCTAGCTGGAAGAGACTTGGGGGCCATTGATTGGTTGAGTGACGCAGGGGAAACGCGTTCTGGGCAGAGGTCAACTATCCGGTCAAGATAAAAGGGTTTTGTTGATCAATGACTAAATTTTAAGAGTTTTTTTTTTTTTCAATTAAATACATTTTACATCAATATAAAGAAAATTAAATGCAGGTTAATTTAATACTAAATTTATTATGTTTTAAAAATATTAAAAAAAACAACAATAGTTTTAATAATTTAAGATGAAATAATAATTTTTTTTTTTTACAAATTTTAGAATTTCAAAGTCATTATTAGTGTCCAGTAGAAACAAATCCATAACAAATAAAAGAACTTAATATGATTACATTTCTAAAGACATTTGTAAAATACATTATAGTATATTTTATCGGTCAATAAAATGCTAATGTAACAATCACTTGAATTTTGTGCAGAAAAAAATATAAATATATTTCCATCTTTAATTACTTGGCATATTCTACAGATGAGTTTAACATAGCGCAGAGATGATGATATCACTAATTCAAAAGACATTTCTAATTAATTTTTCACATGAAATCATAACCAGTGACAATGAGTGGCATGATAACCTATTTATCCTGCAATGCACAAGAACGATCATCTAATTATTTATATAGCACATAAGAACTTAAAAGATAGAAAAAGTTTTGGAATCTTTTGAAACTTTCTGGAAATAGAAAATCACACCGTTTAGAAAATGCAACCAACTAGTTAAGATTTTATACTAAATTTGCCAAGATATATTGGATAATCATATTGCAGCGCTAATAAATATGTCTGGGCATTTTAAGGGTATAACGAGGAAAATAATAGTAAATAAATAAAAGCACGTCTTATAAATTCATTCAATAACTCTTGCCTGCTGAAGTGTGACAACCATCAACGAGCTCTTTAATTCCATCTCTACAGTACAACTATTTCATACATTTTTAAAAAATAAACTTAACACTATATAATCGTATTTTTTTTTATATTTCTATATTGTATTTTTGAAAATATATAACTGAAGATTAGTCACGAAAAGAGACGCTAGAAGAAAAACTTGTAATACTGAAAAAAAGATTCAAGGTAGAATTCTAAATTTTCTAGGTTAAAACTTTCAAAATCAGCAATCTCTAGTATGCTTAGCATCAGCTGGATGATTTCTATCCATTTAGGATAGAAGCAGATGTGTTAAGTAAATCTGATAATGTAGATTAGATTTTTTAAAAAAAAAACATTGTTTCCCATGTATGTTATATGTCAGAGAATTGCATTGCTATACAAATTATACATATTTGACTAATACGAAATATAATGGAAATACAAATAAGACATTTTATTCAACAAGAGAATCGTTTGCGTGAATTATTTCATGCTATGTCTCGTTTTATACCTTTATATATTTATATCTATCTTAATGTCAGATTTATAAAGCACTATTTTTGAACGGTTCGCTGTGATGGTTTTTTGAATTTATGTTGTTATCAAGAAATGACTGAATGTTTTTATAATGGGCGTCTATTGAATCTTGCTTGATTTCTATTTTGTCTAGCTTTTCATTGATGCCAGGAATCAGTTTTTGCAAACTGGAGATTTTTTCCTCGTGTTCTTTACTCTTCTCAGTCGCAGCACTTACACCATTTTGAATTTCTTTCAACTCATCACCATGGAAACAGTCGAAATATTTCTGGGTAGTTTTCAAAAGCTCCACAAACTGTTCTAAATAAACATCTTGTAAGACAGGTTCAGTTATCACTGACCACCTAATCGTAACAGATCTATCTTGAGATATACGGCCAGAATATTTGATTTGGTCCAGTTTGACCGATATCCAGTCATTAGGATGGGAGACAAATCCTTGTCTAGGCTTGTTAAATAAACAAGTTGCTTCCCCTAGCTTATAAATCTTCTCCTTATTGGAATAGTCATTTTCATCCAAAAGCTCCACCCTCCAGGTTGCTCTAACTGGCCAGGGTAGTGGACCTCGGTCATTTTCAGATATTTCCAAATAAATGAACAACATTCCATCTCCGTAGAATTTCATTCTCCCAACACAAGTGTAGACGTCACTTAAAACAGGTTTGGGTGTGACCTCTTCATAAAACCTGTCAAACTTTTGTTCTATGTCGGCAATACGTAAAGTATACTCTTTACAGTTCGGTGGGTTTACCTTCAATTTTTCAATTTCATTTAAAACTGAATTCAGTGATGATTTGAATGCTAGTGAAGAGCTAGCCATTTTGTTGTTAAGAATTTTACCTGCAACAGAAAATTGAGATTCAATCGATATTTTTAGTGTTGCTGTTTAATTTCTTTTTAAACATAGTACATTGGCAATCAAAGAATCTTTGTTAATCGATTTAAAATATAAATATGTTGTATCTTAAATTAAAAAAAAAACATTAATTAAAAAAGCTACAAAAAATCTACATTTTCTGTGTTATTTTAGAAATATTAAACACAATAACAAAAACATGTTTCAAATCAGATGCAAAAAAAGCTGAAAAATAATTTTCGAATACTTTCACTAAACAGAGAAATATTTAAAATGTCATAAAAGTGACATATTCACAAAATGAAATGGCTAAAATAAATACAACGAAAAGATAATAACACACCGGACGTTCGAAACAAGTTCGTATTCTAAGTTATTCTAATATTTTGGTTTATCAGTTGTTCGTCCTTTGGATTTCGAAAAGTATGACACATATTACGTGTGTATTATAAACAAATATATATTATAAATACTTATTCATAAAAAGCATGAAACGAAAAAAAAAACAAGTTTATTGTCTAATACAAAAGTCAATATTATGAAACTCAATATGAAATCTTTGATTAGAATTATAACGTAACAATGCGGTTACATTATGTTTACTTATACACTTTCACTAATTAATAGTCTAATAGAATAGTTTTATTATTATTATTATTATTATTTACTACTATTTAAATTTAAAAACCTTGTTCCCACTTTTACTAACAGTTAAGTGGGTCATGGACTCGTTAGGTTCGAGCAAGTCGTGCCTGACATTGCTCACACACACAAAAATCTACACATGAGAACGTGACTCATCCTCACTATTTACAAGAAAATGATAATAGTAAGTATTAAATAGAAAAAAAAATAATGTTTTAAATAGTATTTTGTGGAATGTTGAGCATGGATTGAAATATATTTTGTTAAGTAGTTCGATTTAGTGAAATAGTATGTGTTCTCTTCTACTTAATATCAGTTAATAAGTCTTTATTTTTAAGCTTCGTGTTATTAGCCTAAACTTTTACTTTGTAAACATCTTTACACTAAACAAGTCAGTGTTGTGTATATATATATATATATATATATATATATATATATATATATATATATATATATATATATATTAAGACAAACAATTTTCACTAACCTAATGTGCTTACCAGGAAATATGTCAAATAAGAGAACAGGAATGCAAAAATAATAGACCAAAGTACTTGTATTAACTGGCCTGGTTGTATTAGATTTTAAGTGAAAGATATTCTGGATTCATCAGAAATAAACTATTAATTCCTTGCGTTTAATATGTATGCGTTTGTAAAAAAAGAGAGAAAAAGTCATATTTATAAAATAAAAAATATTTTTAGGATCACTTGATCAATCGATTTTATATATAGCGTTATAATCAAAGAAAATATATAATGATAAATCGTTTCAAAATTGAATTTATTTGATGTATTTTTGAAACACACAATATTATTAACTTTAACAAATTTTACTAAGTTTAGAAAGGGGAAATGGTCGTGCGATAAAGCGCTCGAGGGTCAGTGGTTCGATCTTAAGTGAGGACCAAGGAAATTATTCAGGTCTTGGCAGAGGTCCCCGATATGTCTCCCGTGGTGCCGCCATGGCCATTGCTCTCCATTGCTCATCGGCTGTGGTGGAGAGGAAAGAAGGGCACCGTAAAAACCGTCCCATTAGTGGTTTATAGGATCTTAGAGATTTCATCTCATCCTTAGAGGGACTTCACACACACACCATGTTTATCAAACCATTTTCATAGCGATAAAAAATGAATTTTGTTATAAAAAACAAGTTGGTTAGGAGCCCCTCCCCCCCTAATATAGAGGATCAATATATAACAATGGACCATATATAAATGATTACTATTTTTGAAATGATTGTAGAAGGAGGGAATTTTTACGAGTGATGGTATTTTGTTTGTTCAGATTGCTGGCACAAACGTAAATATTAAGCTCTTTAGAAAAAAAATAGAGGCAGTGGTAAATTAAATGACGCGTGTACATTTGAGTTTTACCGGGCATCTCACAATTAGGGGCTTTGTACTCCACCATTAAATCCGACTCTGCACTAGTGCCCATAATACTTTATGATGGCTTTGTAAATGTTGTATACAGTAAAATATAATAGTCATTTAATTTACATTATATTACAATTAGTTTTCAAAGATGTAACCTGGATGTTCATTTCATAAAAAAAATTTTTAAAGAAATGATATTATAACAGATAACTTTGCCAGTGCTGTTACTAGAGATTGTTTTGTTTTTTTACGTAGCAATCAAAATCTGGCCAGCTGGGATTTATGTAAAATATGTTTTAGCCATTTTGAGAAACAACAAAAATATAAGCGTAGTCGATGTTTACGTATTTCAATATATGTGTAATAAATGTATGGTGTTGTTTCATATATGTAATGGAATACGGTAATTTCATTATGACAGATATACCTTAAAATAATTAAGACTGAATCAAAGGCCTATTTACATATATTTAACAAACGTATTTTACAATCATGTGTTAAGCTGTTTAATTAACTAATAGAACGTTTACTATGACCTATGTTATAAAGTACAAGTAAATATTTAGCTAGCTTACTGTCAAATTTCGTTTTAGACATTCTAAATTTTTTACAATAGACAGGTGTGTTAAAATAATAAATTTACATCAGCTTTATGTTTCATTATTATATAAGACGTAAATTACAGTAAACATCCGAAAATGCATGATTATTGCTTACCTTTTTTTTTGGAAACTATATATTATAAAGAAACCAATAGCATTTCTATAAACCATGCTTGTATAATGAAATTAGGTTTTATCTAAAAAAAATGTACTTGTCTTTTCCCAACATCTACTCTTAAATTTCTCGAGATTATTTTATTTAAGCGCATATTATTCGGATTATATATTTCTTCAAATAGTTACAAAAATGACATAAAATATAGTACAAATAATGTGTTTTATAAGATGTAGTTTTGTAAATGTCGATCGTCTATTTACAGGAAATAGAGCAACACATTATAGAGGAAGATTCCAAATTGTACAATAACATACAATGATGAAAGTAATACAAAGTCTTACCAAAAAAAAAAAAACAATAAAATTTTGATAAATGTACATGATGGAAAATGCATATAAAATTCATTCAGCAATACTTATAACATTTTGCTCAAAATGACCACACTGTTTATACAATGTGTAACTATGCATGTGACCTGCTGATAAACTCAAAAAACTAATTGCAACTGTGTGTAAAAATCGTAAAATTAGAAGATGAATTCCAAGTCCAAGGAAGACTTTGCTTCAATCATAAAGAATACACTTCTGTGTAAAAGAAGATCACCGCTGGAGTTTTATTACAAACTAGAACAAATTGATGATCCCCAACACACTAATCCTAAATACACTGCACTTTATACTGTTGCTGATGCCAAATCTTGTTCTTTCAAAGGATACCTTACTATTAGTGATACTGATAATTTTATGGCAGGCCTAAATATGACAGTCCGAGACAAAGATAACGATCACTTTGTTGTTCTTTGGAACTTTTCTATTTATGATGCAGTCCAAGACGCTTTCATTTGTCTGGGGAGGTCAAAGTTTGATGCTGGTGATGAACAAGACAACTCAGACCAAATATCAATTTCTTTAGAGAATCTAAGCAGATTTTCAAAGGACAATACTTTACTATTAAAATGGACTGTTGATATAATAAATATCAAAGAAAATGGCGATGATGGTGGACAAAATGAGAGAAGAGACTATGAGGAAAATGTCGACTTTGATTTGTCATTAGAGTCAATGATTGATTTTGTATCACGTCAAACCTATAAATTCGAAGAATCAAATATTATGGACTCATTGAACATTATAAAAAAAGATATTGATAGCTGCAGAAAACAACAAGAATCTAACGAAGACAAATTACAATCAATGGAGGCGCAAGTTCAGCAAGTAGATGTGAGGCTGACTCATCTATTGGACAGAATATTATCAACACAGCCGCTCATTATTGAACCTACTGATTCACAATTACGTTCTGGGCCATCCATAGACACAGAGATTGGAGACGTTCTTTTGCATACAAACAGCGATCCAGACTTGTGTCACGTCGATAGGAAGAGCCAGGTATGAGTTGTCAAAATGTTTAAAAACCGATAAAAATTGTTACTTATTAAGTATCTATATATTCAAGTCCAATATTTCAGTCTCATCCCAGGCCAGGTCTACCAATGCTTTGGTTTTCCTCATAGGCTCTTGATGGTTTACGGTCATCCATTGGTAATTGGGTTTGTCAATTTTTTTTTTAAATTATCTTAGATATGACACTTTTTACCGTAAGTAAATAGTCTTTAGGTGTTCACATTTAGATATACTATAGTATTTTTTTTATTAGCCTAACTTTGCTGCTTGAAAAATATACCATTGGCAATCCACATCACAAAAATAAAAATTTAAACCGCCATTTTAGCTGTATCTTCTATATGACATTTTAAGATGACTTTTTAAATAGCGTGCACATTCTGTATAATACATACTCTGCAGCTAGCCCTAGGTTCGTGTACTCTTTAAGCCTCTTCTGCTTATCAGAGTGTGAGCACATGTATGTATAGTATGAGTGTGTTCGTAGAAACATATATATAGGCTACAAGTTGAATTATCCAACACCCCCCCCCCAACATCATGGTTTAAGTTTATTTTGGGTTTCCATCAATATTGCATCGTAACTTTCGACCTGTTCACCTGTGAAGCGCTCGCCTGTCGACCAAATAGCCCTTACGTTCAAGCTTTTAATAGATTTGTCTAGGCTCGGGCAAAAGTTTCAGGTCCACCCAGCTTTAGATGGCTTTAGTTTTGGAATTAAATGTAGTTGGGCGTTGCGTGCTAACCACACAATCCCTTTATATGATGAATTATACACTTCATCCGCAAAGGAATTTACTTCACCAATAATAAAAAAAATGGCGTGCCTCTTAATGTCATACTTTTTGAGATGACAAAATTAAAAAAAAAAAATATTCCGGAGTTATTATGGCATACAATTACTTGAGTCTTTCAATCCCATCGGAGAAGGGCAGCTAACAACTGTTTGTCAAAGTCCTCAATCCTGTAATATCCATTCCAGCTAATTCTAAGAAAAATCGACTGGGTGCAATATGTTTTTAAATTAATTTATAGATTGAAAAATAAAAATAATAAAAATAGCTTATGATGGAGATGGGTCCTCGTTTGTTGTTTTTTTTAAGTAATCATAGATTCAATAAATATATGTATATAATCTAGAGACCTTTTTAATTTTATTAAATACTGAATTCATTTCTAAATGCATAATATCTCTCATTCAAGATGTCTGTACCAATTAATAAAATAAGATGTACTGTACTTAAAATGAAGCTATGATATTTAAGATAGATAAAAATGTTATTTCGAAAAAAAAATAATAAGGTTAGAATACAATAGAAAATTAATAACCATCATTTGGGCTAATATACCATTTTTAACAAATTAAATGTAAAAGCCCCTATAGCATTTATTGATATATTGTTTAAGTTTTTTTTCAAAAAAAGCTAGATGAAATTATTACCTTGCTTTGAAATGAAAAATTATGTGTATATAAGAATTACATTTATCGGACAACTCCGACATCAACTAATTTTGTTTTTTTTTTAATGTTTAGCTACAGAGATCAAGATCTGAACCAGAGCTTTACAGAAGGTAAGTTACTTAACTGTGGTACTTTTTGTTTAGCAGGTAAATGAGGATATAAGACATACAGAAAAATCAATAAACTGTTTCATTTTCATTTAACACATGTTTATTTTCACAGTACAAAAATTAAAGTTCCCTTAGCCCAAAAGGGCCATATGGGCAGATGAAGTGTAGAATTCATCTGTTTCCATAAAGTCAGAACATAAAGGGATTGAGTGATTAGCACAACGTCCAGCCGCCTTTACTTCAGCAACTTAAGTCAGGTACCCATTTTGAAAGTTGGGTGAACTAGTGGGACGACTTTGTAACAAACTACACCTGGAAAAATTTCCATGCTCCTCACCGAGGATCGAACCTAGGACTCTCAGGTCGACAGTCAAGTATCTACACTACTCGGCCACCAGTCCCACAATTAATGACCATAGTAAATTAATGCAATATCTAATACATAATCATCTAGCCTAGGCGGTAGACCGACCGTATGTGTGATCCCGGCTAAAAATAGTCTGGGGAATTAATAACAGACAAAATTGTCGTCTCATTCAAGGGGAGTTAACTCGCAAGCTCGACTAAAAATAGTCTGGGGAATTCCAAAATTGGAAATCTAAACTTAACAAGATTTTATTATTACATGTATGTCGCATGAAGCAAGCAGCCAGCGTCAGCAGGCTTTTTAAACTAGTTTTCTTATATTTCTGTTGCTCTAGTTCCATACACATATTACTACTGATTGGGTTTTAATCATATTACAAAGACTAAGGCCGTAAGTTATAATGACCCATATACCGTCAGCGACACTGCACATTGATGAAAATATGTTACATGGTTATGTGTAGATCCCTAACTATTGTGCAATGGTCATTTATTTTGTGCAGGTAACGTATGGGACCCTCTCCAATTCGGTTAATCTGTAAGCTAATGCGATATATATTAGAAGCCAAATAGTCTACCTGATAGGTAGATATCAAAATAGAATGAACATTAGTTTCGGAAATATCTTTTTTACGTTAATCCTTCATACTCTAGCCATGATGAGCCATTGTGTTTTTGGAGATACATTTTTCACACTATTTGTTTCGCTGGTCATGCTATGCCTGACCAGTAAGGCAGTAACATAAACCTTTGATATGCTCCGTTGGTCATGTGATGACTGACCAGTGACATCTTTGCATGGTATGATATATTTGGTAAGTTTACTTGTGAAAGTTAATAGATGAGGGACATACGGTCGGAGTATAGGAGGGAAAGCAGCCATCAAGTAGTTGTAGTAGTCGAGAGTGAGTCGGAGAGGATCTCACTTCAGGATTTCTTCTGGACATCTCTGTATATAAAGTTGTACAATAAACTTGTAAAAGAACCACAGGACGCAGTTGTGTTTTACTAAAAAGAGAAAGGGAACGTGTAAATATATATATATATATATATATATATATATATATATATATATAACTTGTGCGTAAAACTTTGAAAACAGGTGTGAAATCTATAAAATAAGTACACAAAAAACCACGCCGAGTAATTTACTGCAATTTTGTGTCAAAATTTCAAGGCGATTTTGGTAAATATTTTTTGAGTGATGTCATCACATTCACACATTTAATTCTAGAGATTTGGGTTTGGATAGTTGATTCAATGGAAGTAACTCATTTGGTGTATTTTAGCAGAGCATATGTCTTAAGGAATTTTGAAACTGAAGCTAAAAATCTTCTAATATTGCTTCGTAGGTACAAATCGAGATTGTTATTGTCATCCAACATTTATTTTCTATTTATTTCCTTTGTAAAACATCGTCACGTTAAATAGTAATCTGGAGCTTGTAACACTTGAGAATCAAACCATAATTGTAGCTTTTGTGAACAATTTATTTATTGCTTAGTTCTTTTATGACGCTCTTTTTGATTATTTTTTATCAAGTTTATTTTTTTTTTGTAATCAAGTTGGTGTATACAACCTACTTAATCAACGGTGGCAATGATTAGAATGGTGGGCGGGGAGACATAGATTTCCTGGGAATGACGCACATTACAGCTAGTATATAGATAAAGATCTCTCTGGCTGCCATAAGAGCTGAAAAGGTTGTGCACCTCCTTTTCAAGGATAATATTCAATTAACACTTTAAAATGATGTTTATTTTGTACAGGTCATTACAAGTTTCTTGTGAACAGATGATAAACAACTGTGATCTAAAATTATCACATTCTTATACATCACCTTTAAGTATTCAACTTGACAGGCTTTTAAAAGTTACCCCAGCATATATTAATCTACCTTTTGTTGAAGAAACTGCTTTGTTCGATTGGTACGTCATTATATTTACAGTTATAAGTATGTACATATTTCACATATAATGATGAATTTTAGCACAATCAATTTTTTTTCTTTTTAATTAATGAAGGAATTAAATTATTTGCTTCTCATAAGTTTTCATAAGTTTTAGTCGTTAGATAAAACAAAAGATATCTTTTATGATGGCTAACCATGTTCTTTTCATTAAGTCAAATCATTAAAAAACATAAATTGAATGGGAAAAAGTTTTAAAATTATAAAAAGTATAAAGAAACATTAAAAAACAAATTGAAAAATTAAATCACTATAAATTTCTTTGTGTCTGTTCAACTCAGTCTAGAATTATTCTAATTAGGATATCTAATATTGTTTTTAGGGATTTTCCTTTTATTGAAAGATTCCGAAATGTCGATGACAAGAGATCAAATCCTAGTCATACTGAGAAGACTGATACGTAAGTAGTATAATATATAAAGCTTCGGAGTTGTTCTGTTTTACCTTATGGTAAGTCTATATATGACGTAGATCTATAAATCTATCTATTTTTGTTTTTCCACTGAAGTGTGTATGCAATTATTCTATAGTTGCTGTTGTTTTTTTGTTTTTTTTAAGGGATTGTCAACCTATTTTTTTTATGTTATTTTCTTTAAAAGACAAGTGCATTTATTATATGTTTCTGTGTGCGTTACTATGTTCGTAACTCCCTCCCCAAAAAAAAAAAGTAAGAATTATTTCTTGCTAATGAAAATTCTACATTAATCTTATAATGAAATGTGATAACTGTTCGGCGATTGAGCGTGTCTAGGGGAGGCTACTATAAGCTTTTAGGACCGTCTAAATGGGTTGTAATCGAACAAATATCAAGAGCCCCTACGGGTAAAGTAATATGTGTGTTAACAGCTCAGCCTCAATGAAAATAAATAAGGACCTGTCAATGGATTAGCAACCGGTACATAACAAGAAGACACGCGGCATATAAAAAAGCATTCAGGCCGTTGAAAGTAGTGCAACCTGAGCACATGCCCTAATATTACATTTATCGTTTATTAACATATATTATAGGTCACAAATTTCACTACAACTTTGTGCATAGGTACAGGGCCTCTGTATTTTAGGGATTAGAAACAATTTACAATTCATTGATCACCTTTTACCCATCGATTATTACAGTTTACTTGAAATACATTTTAAATTTAATTGTTTTTCTCAATACTAAAAATCATTCAGATAAAATAATGAAACTTTGCCTCTGTTTGCTATTGTGTCTGAACTGTATAAATCCACTGCCTAGTTTATTACATTAAGCACTGTCGAAATGTAACAATAGTTGATTAATTGGCTGTACATAAATATAGACATATATTTCAAGAAAAAGCTTAAAATAGATGACATAATTCACAAAAAATACACTTATCATTAGGCGAAATTTACCCGGCATCGCATACAGCCTGATCGAGTTAATTGTTACAGCCAATCAATTAAAATAAACGATTGTCTCTAAATCACACTAACAAAAAATGCATCATGGGAGAGATAGAAAATGATGGAAGATTATTTCACTCTCAATAAGAAAAATTGCTTAGAGCTTGGGAAAAAAGAGTTGTAGAGAAACACGCAATTGTTGCATCGCCGTGTTCCGTTGCATGTATTAAGGGGGAAAAAATCCATATTATTTTATAACTAGCTGTACAGCCTGTATACCCTTGCAAAACATTTGCATAGAGTTATATCCCCTTATGATTGATGATGGCTTGGTTTTTTTTTTTGGTTTCGGGCAGATCCGATTTTTTCATGATTTGTATTTTAAACTGGAATACTGTTGTATTAATTCTTTACTTTCGATTTAACGCAGAACCCAAATTGCTATTATTTTATTAGATGCTGGATGAGAGAGGGGAGAGAAATTATTTCTCTGCTTCACAACTCATACATATATAAGTTTTTTTTTTATTTTGTTTTTTTTTTTTTTAAATTTAGAAATGTACATAAAACATTATACAGAGTATTAAAAAATTGGAGAAAGTAAAAGAATGAAAAGAATCTTAGTCAATTTAAAAAAAAAATATTACAAAAAGTTTTTAAGCGTTCACAAGGAATAAAATAAATGAATCTATTAAAAGAATTTTCCCCCTTTATTTTTCAGTTCCAATTACGAAATTATCCTTTTCATCGGATTTGATTTTGACCTAATGAGGAATTTCATTTCTGCATTATTTGGCAATAATAGATATCTTATTCGTGCAAAATGGTCTAAAACTACTCTAGAGCACCTGAGGATGCAATTGTATGTTATCTACTTACATCATCCTATAGAATTGAGATTTAGATTAACAAGAATGCTGTCAGAAGATAAAGATTTACAGTCACAGGGATTTCATGCCTGCATAGTTATAGGGAATAAGCAGACTCATGACATTGCTCCTTATTGTAATGAAACGTTTTTAAGAAAGTATTGCATTTTTATCTATGATTATAGTGATGAGTCTTTCTTGTATTCTGAAGAGTGTCAATTATCTCCAAAGAGAAAATCACTAGAATATAAAGAACATTTTATGTATAGTGATTATTTGTATGGAGGCCCGAGACATTTGAGAATTCTCTTGACTATCGAATCGATGCGTGGCGGTGAAACTTTTAAAATTTCACAATTGTTATGCAAACCAGCTTATGATCTTCGTATTAAAGTAGAACAAAAATTACTGAATAAGAGAAAGAAAGTAGAAAGAGAGAAATCTTTTGACTATATCCAGACCATTGCAAGTAAAGGGGAGAGAATCAAGCCACTTACAGATTATTTGATTTCTCTTCTAGAGAAGTATAATCACTTCGAGAGACATGATGCAATTCCGATCGGTGATATTAGAAAAGTAATAGATGAGGACATCACCTTCCTCAAGGAAGCTAGTGAAGATGCAAAGTCTTCACCTTCGCAAACTTTCGCGACCTACGGTGATTGGCTTATGCAAAACCCTCTGCTAAAATGACGATCAATGTATACAGTGTTTTGTACCTAGAAATAGTTATGTTTTGTTTACATACTGGTAAAAAAATATTATTTTTTTAATTATAATTCAATGTTAAAAAATATATTTAGTTGGTGATATCTCAGGCAGGGTTATCACTGTTGACGCCGTCAGTTAAAATCATATTATTTTATCTAACAAAAAATTACAGTGTATTTAGTTGCTGGTGTTTTTTTTTTCGTTTTTTTTTATATTTCAATTGCACTTTTAATTAAATCAGGGGAGTGTACTTACGCCGAGGTCTTAAATCCGATTCACTCTGGCGTTATTTAGTGTGCTCTGGTCCCAATGAGGTCTGCGGTATATGTCATGTGTAAAAGTTATTCAACTGATTTATCCTAACTCATTTAATTATTCACCTTTAACGTAACTTATTACATAAACTTCGTAGATAAGCATTCTGTTGTAAAACAGTGGTTAGTCTGTATACTGGCTAAGGCAAATTGATATTTTTTTATTGTAAGATTCATATTGGGTTAAAATTTTAAATAAAGAAGAGAGTAATTTAAATCGTTCAGTATAAGACCGGATCGGCGATTTGGAAATAAAGGTATAATATTTTGCAAAATCAAGATCTGATTATTAGGGGTGCGCAGGCCCTTGGCCGGGTCAAAGTAAGCAGGGAGGCACCACTACCCAGCAAGGGGGCACCTTTACTTTTTTTTATTGTTTCCTCTTTTTCTTCTTTTTTAAGCGGGGGGGGGGGGGTGGCACTCCAAACTTAGCCGGGGTGGGGGGTGGGGTTAAGGCCCCCCAGTGCCCACCCCCTTGGCTACGGGGCTGGGGGTGCGTCTGCTTTGCCTGGGCCACCTATACAATTTCCATATGCCTAATACTCCCTTAGAATTTTCGACAATTCTATTCTCCAGCTTTTGAATGAGCTGTTATTGGCAATTAGACAAACATTAACGCTTCATTTGTTTTATCATTCATCTGGGTATATCAGAAGAAAAGCTGCGGATGTAAATGTTATATTGGCTGGATTGTAGTCCTAATGAGACCCGTTAAATTGATAGGTTAATAGTCAACCTTCCTGTCCCACTTGACAAAGGTTGTACCTACTGAACAAATGTTTTGTTTTAATCGGGGACCTATGGGTAATTTCACTTAGGAATCTGAAATATCTTAGTCTCTGCCTATGACCTCTAAAACGGCTCTGATGGAGTTGTGAAATTCTTTTGTTTCAATGTGTCATATGTAGCTAATAAAACTATGAAATATTTTTTTTTTTGTTCCATTGGTTTTATATGCAATGTTTTAAAGAAAATTATATATAATTTGATATTAACACTTTTAACGCTTTTTTTTTTCTTTTTGCCATTATCTTTATTTTCTTACCAAAAGTTTCACATTTAGATTTTACGAATTCAGAGGCGCCGCAAAGAGTTTGCCATACAAACATATGTCATAGGGCCCCCTGCGTTGTGGGAGGGTATCGGATATAGTTGCTGCTTTTTCTTGACAGCAATATCATTGGGATAGGGCAGGGGAGGGGAGGGGGGTGAATCAAATGAGCCGAAGTTAGCAGATATAGTTAGCAGTCCAAAATTGGTTAATGGCAGCCCTCAGGATATACATAATAATAAATGATACTTTTTTTAATACGTATGTAATACTGTATATTACAGATGCATGGAAAATGATTTTTTTTTCAAAATTAATATTAAAAGTCTTCTTATTTGCTGATTATTCTGATTGTTCGTGTTATCTATTTTCAGTACTTGCATTTTTACATTAATTATCTTCAAATAAAATCACTAAATATATAAACATTATACAAGTTTTGAAATAAAGTAAATAAAGTCAGTTAACTTAAGATAAATAAGATTTGACTTTTTTTAGAAAAAAAAATACTTTGATCTGTTATTTATACATTAATTAAGCAATATCAAAGTTAAACAATAATTCCTCTTATCATTCAGAGTGAAATTTTATTATGATATACATTTTGTCTCATTTCTTAGGTGTCTTCAATCTTATCTACTCTACAAATGCAAAAACATTAAAAGACGAATCCCTTAAATTTATTATCAGAATATTTACAATTTCAATTAAATAAAGCCATTTTCTTTCCGATTAGTAACGAATCTTCGGTTCTGTTTCGTAGCTACATTCAGAATGAAAAAAATAAAATAATTAAACGCAAACAATATCAGAATCCAACACCCAACATCTTTACATCATTTTATCAAACTAAAAATTCAAGGTCTGCTCTAATTATATTGCCTACCACCAACCTTCCCTATTTAACGGACTTACGGTTTGAAAACCGTTAATTATCACACTTGACTTGCTCAGTCGATCATCTCACTTGGTTATATGTATATGCTTTAATATAAACATTATTACATTTTACTGGCTTCCTGAACTTGTTTTTACTTTATGTTCTGGATTTCGTAGGCCCTTGAAAAGTCCGTAGGCCCTATGCACAGTGCTGACTATGCCTAGTTGAAAAGGGGCCCTGGATATAATTTATAAGCTCGCAATTATCAAAATAGTGTCTTGTCAACATGCATATTAATATATTCGCATGCTCTTAGCCTTCTATCTATATAAGAACTTTTATTAAAACTAAGTTACAACCAAACAAGTTAAATAGACATGTAAAAACCCACCACCAAACCCACCAGCTAAATTTACAAGTGACAGTAAGGTTATTCTGTTTTACCTCTTGTTTACTAAAGAAATCAATATTGCCTAAATCAAAAGTGATACTGAGTTAATCTCGGCGTTGATATACACGGCTAGAAAATCTATAACATTAGCATAACTTAAAGAGATTCAAACTTGCATCCAACAAGCTTATAAAACACAATGCATTAGTTATCAAATATGGATATTGTTGTAACTTTTATAAAATGACAGACAAGAAACGTGGGTTTAATAATAAAACTAATACTAGGCCTATTTATTACTACAAAATCCAATGAACATCTAAATAACAACTAAACTACACTAATAAATCCAATAAGAAATATCTAAATGTGAGTCGAACGTGTTACGTCTTTAAGGTAACGAACTCGCTAAGCTAACATGTCCAACTGTAAACGTTCTCTCTGGCCACTAACTTTATAACAAACACACTACAGTCCCCCCCGCCCCCCTCTTTTTCAAACAATGTCACGTGCCTCTACGTCTCTGACTGAATGGTCCTTATTATTAATGAGGGCGTCATCAGTTGAGGAGCGGAGGGGTAATACACCTGTTTCCCCCACCATCTCACTTTACAGACATGTCCCTCCCTTTCTGTCGAGGTGATAAATGGCGCAGAGTTGTGGCTCTATGGAGAGTCACAACGATATCATGAAACAAATAAAAGAATTTTTTTAACAATTGTCTTCAAAATGTATAATTCTATCTACTTATCTTGGGGGCATTGATGGCGTGTGGGAAAACGCCCCAATTATCGGCCTGAGGATTCCAGGTTTGATCGTCAAGTCAGAGACCAAGAGACTTGTTCAAGTACCTCCTCCCTCCCCCCTCCTCACCCCTTCCATGTTGCTGCCATGATGTCATCTATTCTTCATTGAAAATATTTCATTAATATGACATCATATCTAAGACCAGGCCCGTAGCCAGGTCAAAGTAAACAGGGAGGCACCAATACCCAGCAAGGGGGCACCTTTAGTTTTTCTTTATTTTTTATCATGCTAAAAACTTGGAAAAGGAAAATATTTGGGAAATTATACCGGTCAGTAAAGAACATTAAGAAAGTAGAACCTATTTAGACCTGAACGAACTATAACTATTCAAAGAACCAAATATAACTGCTGAAATCAAAATGAATAGATTGAAGTGGTTATGTCACATAGAAAGAATGGAAAACAACAGAGGTCTAAAAGCAATATATATAAGGCAACACCCAATGAGAAAAGACCTGAGGGCAGATCAAGAAGCAGATGGTGAGGAAAAGTGGAGAAAGACCTTAAAGCAATAGGAGTGAGAGAGTGGAGGAAGAAGACCATGCATCGGGAAATGTGGAGAAGAGTAGTATGGCAGGCCAGGGCCCTAAATGGGCTGTAGTGTCAAATGAAGAAGAAGTGGACGGCATGTCATCACGTGAGCCTAAAATGAATCATTGACAACTGTTTAGACACTTTCGAGGTGCCCATACAACATTATCACCTTATATGATGAAGATATTTTGGTCTGATGTTTATTTTGATCCAGCATATTGGGTAACAATAATACAATTGTAACAAAGTCAGAGAAAAAAAAATGTAGTGGGGTGGGGGAGGTATCTTCTGCTATACCATTAGAGGAAAATTGATGAGGGGGGAGGGGAGGGTGCTTTGTTCTTTTCTATAGTAGATTATGAAGAGGTAGATGTACTTTTTATCATCCTGTTGCATATAAGCAGTGTCAAAGGAATGGTTCAATAACCATGGAGGAGATAGTGTGAAACGAGATATTTCTTAGGACTTGAACATGAATTAGGTTTTACAAGCATGCATCAATACCTCTGCACAAGGACAAGGTGTTAAAATATTTATAAAATTCATTTTTACATATACCGCAAATGCTGTTAGCTTAATTAATTATGCAAATATATAGAACCTAGTTTTTCTTTATGTCCTTTATAAAGCATTTTTTTTTTTTAAGAATGATGATCGCAACACACACACCTCATCCCTGCCGCTTCATGGCCACAGGAGAAACTAGAGCAACCCACAAGTGATTTATGCAATGAAAGGGAATCCTTAGATAACATCACGATCTTGACAATAAGAAGTAGATGCACTTGTCTTTATTTTTCAAGAAATGAATATGTATACATGGTTCAATTCCTGGTAATACCAAAAATATTCGCAGCTGACTTGGAATTAAGATGGGTGCCACCACGATAAGATGGGCGCCACCAAGTCTATAGCCTCACAGAAATGATATATTTAAGCTTAAGATATGCATGTTAATGTGTCAATTCATTTCCATAAAGTACTAAAGAAGTACTAATCCAGCACTAATAACACTGGCAATTTAATTTTAAAAAAAAGATATAATAATTCATATTTGCTAAAGATTTATTTAATGAAATTTGATTCAAATACCATTTATAATTCACCTTTTTTATTACATAAAAACATTAACATCTGAATATCACAAATTAATTAGCTTTCTAAAAAATCAAAGCATTTAAAAAAGGTGATTTATTTTAACATAAATTATTTTAATGACCCTGTGCAATCACAATAATAAAACATGAGAATTTTCCCACAGAAATACTACCATGGAATCTCACACCACTAAAGCATTTTTAAAATGCTAAGCATGAAATAAACTGATTTGATTTGAACCATCATCCCCAAACTAGTCTCAATACTGAAATAATATCCTGTTAAATTTGAGGAAAATGGATCTGACTAATAATTAAAATTAATTTATGCCTGATTCATTCATGATAGAAAACATAAATCTCATATTAGCAATATTTAACTCTGGTATGGAGCAACACATACACAGTGTACATAAAAACTACAACGTATACACAGCTATTTCATAAATAACACTTGTAGGAAAACAAGTTACAGAATAGATTTTTAAAAAAAAAACATCATTCACATTTATAAAAAAAAAAAAAAAAACATGTGAATATTAAGCTGCCATTTGTTTTATATGGTGAACTAAATAGAGAAACAAAAAAAAAATTTACTCAAAAGACATTATACTTTCAAGTCAATTTATGCTCTTCAAGGAGGTTACACAGTTTTTTAAAAGTGGGTCTATTGTCTGGCAATGTTTCCCAGCATTGAAACATCAGATCAAAAAACTTCTCTGGGACATCTATTGGTCCATATCTGCCATGTTTTGGTTTGTTCATCCTTTGTCCTTGTTGAATCGTTTGTACTACCTCATCCCCTATTAAATCTGATAAAATGAAAAATAATGTGACTAAATGAAGCATGTTTTCAGAGCTTTTTATTATTAAGAAGTAATTTAAGAGTACTATATTTCACAATGTTATAAGTAAAAGACTTAATGTGCTGTTAGAGGTTTCATAGGGGTCAGGGCAACTTGAAGCTCTGGAAGTACTTGGTTATTTTTTAATGTTATAATTTTTTATAAGATATAACACTTTCCATATTGATATAAGGTTTTGAAAATCCACATTTTAAAATGGGAAAAAGTACTAAGCAATTACTATAGGAAATAAAATAGAACTTAAAAATTCCATATCACAGACAATGTAAAGTTTCATGTTAGTGTAATTTAACAATACAAGCAGTATGAGCCCTTTCCCGACCCCCCTCTCCTATCACAGATAATCTTTTTTCCTTAGCTCTTCTTTTTTTTTTCAGACACACTTTACAGTTCTTTTTCAAATTATTTTATTTCATAATTATGTTATACTGAAAGTAACAATCATATATTTATTATCAAACTGTGAACAAATAAAATTCAATACTAAATCCTTACCAGGATAAGGTTCACAGCCATAGGTGATGACTTCATACATCACAACACCAAATGACCACACATCAGATTTGAAGGTATACTTTCTTTCAGAAACTGCCTCAAGTGATGTCCATTTTTTAGGGAAAGGGAAATCTAAACAAAAAAAAAAAAACAATGGTTAGATACAATACTTGTGGGAGATGGTTGGCTGTGAGGTAAAGCTTTAGACTACCAACCTGAGGGTCTCTGGTTCAATCTCCGGGAAGGACCAATTGATTTTCAGGTACTGGTTAAAGTTCCCGCTATATCCCCTGTGGTGCCTCCATGGTCATTGCACTAATGGTGAGGATTAAAGAAGGGCACTGTGGGACGGATGGCCGAGTGGTGTAGATACTCGACTGTCGACCTGAGAGTCCTGGGTACGATCCTCGGTGAGGCCCATGGAATTTTTCCAGGTGAAATTTGATGCAAAGTCGTCCCACAAGTCCACCCAGCTTTAAATGGGTACCTGACTTAAGTTGGGGAAGTAAAGGCGGCTGGGCGTTGTGCTAACCACACAATCCCTTCATATGCCGAGGTTATAGAAACAGATGAATTCTACACTTCATCTGCCCCGATGGTCCGTTAGGCCTAAGGGAACTTTACTTTACTGTAAAAACCAGCCCATTAGTGATTTATAGGATCAAAGAGATCTCATCTAATATATTTACAGGGATTTCACACACATAAAATAATTAAAATGTAGAATTTTTGTTCCAATAAATAGCTTTACAAGCCACTACCAAATTTTAACAAATTTCAAAGTGTAATCTTACTTTCTTTTTCCAGGTAAAATTTTTCTTCAGGTTTTAGAGTGCAAGCAAGGCCAAAGTCTGTAATTTTCATGCTCAAGTCATCAGCAACTAAAATATTTTCTGCTCTCAGATCTCTGTGAATGATGTGCTTCATTTCTATATAGTCCATGCCCTCAGCAATCTGAAGAAAAAAAAAAAATAAGATTATGTTACACCAGGATGGAGAAAAAAGATAGTTCTAAACAGAAATGTATCATTCAATTTAAAATGACGCAAACAAAAAAATTATTCCATTGTGAGCTAAAAGATTTACTAAAAAAAACATTATCGGCTTTAAGGAGCTTGATAAAGTTATCTAACTAATAGCAAAATAAGTGGCCCTGAACTATGTGACCTTAGCGTAAGTCGTAAATAAAAAATCACTCACAAATAAAAAACAAATTGGGCTTCTAATAAAAATTAATACAAATAAAATATGCAGATATGATTAACATGTAAACAGTCATTAAGAATAAAAGTTATTTAATCACAAAAATGGTTTTGGAAAAGGGTTTTATCAAGCATGGGCACACTAAGGGTCACTGGCCATGTACCATATGTTAGGCTGTTCGATTCGGCCTGCGCTCTGCTCCCTCCACATGTTCCCTCTTTGATGCTTACAATAATAATTTGTATTACTTCAATTAAAATCTCCATCTGTTCTTCATCCAACCATTCTGTCAAATTTAAGAATCCAATGTGGATCATAGATCAAAAAGTGTACTGACTACGGTCAATATTGATAGGGTCCATCTAGTATCTTAGTTGCTAGTTTCTTATTGAAAGTTGTATACAATTTTGCAATGAGTTCTAGTTGTTATTAACATATTAATATAAAATTTAAATACAAGTGGCAAAGATTTTATAATTATCTAGAATAATTTTTCCACTTTGAAAATCCAAGATCCCTTTCAGTTTCCCATCACTATTGTTATTAAATGAAGCCACATAGAACTGGTTATATTTCAACCGCATTTTTTATGAGTTTTTTTTGTCAAGCTTTGTAGAACTGGGGTGAGGGGGGAAGGGAAGATTGTGCTATTTTGAGAGGAAAGAAGAAATATTCCAGATACCCACAAATAGGCTAAACATTCATTTACGTGTACATGACAAGGTTTGTCCTATTCTGTCTACAATAGAAGCAAATGTGGTTTCAAATGTACGAAGACTAAATACACTGTAAATGTGCAAATTCTAACCTCTTTTGTTTAGCAGCATATAGATTTTATAAAAAATATATTTCTGGACCCCCTACCTCCATATTAAAGAATGTCCCCCTATCTGAGTTTTGAGAGATTTAATCCAGACAATTGATGTATCATCAAGCAATGATACAACTCTCTTCCCCATATTTTATTTGGGGCTCTATTCAACTTGAAGAAGAACAAAAAATAAAATATGAAAAAAAAAAAATCATGAAAATCAGCTTTAGTTAAAGCCATTTTTTACCCTCCTGAGGTGCAAGAGGCTAGGAACTGTGGATTGCAGGCAGATGGAATTACGATGTATTTTAAATTTAATTTTCATAAAAAAAAAATAGCACCTGTGAAGTCATTCTAATAAGATCCCCTATTTGCAACTGTTCTCCTCTCTCTGATTGTAGAAGCTTTATCACATTTTCTTTGGCTAAGAACTCTAAAACAATGTAGATGGGATCTTTGGTGACAGTAACTAGCTAAAAAATGTAAGAAATTAAGCAAAAGAAAATCACAATGGAAATTATGTTTAATGCTAGTGAAATTTAGTTACAATAATGAAAGATATATATATGTAAATGATTATATCATAATCTGTTTAAGGCTTAGCAATCTGCAAATTATTTTCAACACAAAGATTTTATTTAAAAACCTTCTGAACCCAAAGAGACTGACATTTTTAACACTCTTTTAAATTATATAAAGTTGATACACATGTACATTTTTTTTTTATTTTTATGAGATAACTAAATTGATTCCCTTGGCACTTTAATTCATTCAAATAAGAATTATTTTGTGAACTTAATGATATTCAAATGTTCATAAATATATTTTAAATGAAAAAAAAATATAGATTATGTTGTGTTCTTCTTACAAAACAAATATCCAATTCCATAATTTGCAATGGGTAAATACAACAAAAATTCCACCATCATGGAAAGCAAAGTGCTGCTTATTTTATAGGTAATAGCTTAAACATTTTTTTTCTGAATTCATCACTTTTAAAAAAGAATACTGGAAAAATAGCAACATTAACATTACTTTAACAATTCTATGATGATTCAAGCTTTGAAGAATTTTTGCTTCATTCAAAAAGTTTTCCATAAATCCACTAGAATTCATTACTTTCACAGCAACTTCAGTTTTTTCAAGCATGCCTACACAATGGTAAGTACAAAATGAATACATCCATTAATTAATACATGTATCCACATCTGTCATAAAACTGAGTGGCACACTTTCATATTTAAATGATGAATGCAAAAATCATTTTTTATTTAAAAAAAAATTTCATTTATCATTTAATTTATTACTTGTTAGGCTCTAAGGCCTTATTTATTTGTTACTTGGTAAGTTCTGAGGCCTTATTTATATTAGAAAGAAAGCTTAAGAAGTATTTTAGTTTCATTGATGCTCATAAAATGAAAAAGAAAAATACCATTGTCTAACAGAAATTAACAAAATTTGCAGCTCACCTTTCCAGACAGTAGAAAACATGCCTGTAGCAAGTGTTTTATTTAATTCAATATGATCTTTTTTAAGAACATTTCCATAATTAGTCCTAAGACAGGGTTGAGTTAAATAACAGTCTTTACCAAGGCAATTCTCTGTTGATGAAAATAAACAATCTTATGGTATACTTTATCATTTTACACAATGTCATCAAAATAAATAAAAATCAACAATATTATATGACACATAATAAATATGCAGATTTTAAAAAGTAATTTCTTACAGACACAAACGTATATTTTAAATGTACCTTTGTAATAATTGATAAGGTCTATTAAACTTTTAAAAAAGACATCTTCAGTAAAATATCCAGAGTTTTCAGTTCTCAAAATTATATAATGGTTTACTTGTGGCACTCCATTAGTTTGATTTTTATCACGAACTGATAATGCATAATTGTCACTACCTGAAAATATGATCAAGAAATAATGATAAATATAAAAGGCAATAATGAAATCTTTGATGTCACTTCATTTATTTTCAAACATTGAAAATCACATATCATTAAGAAAAATCAACTTTACAACAATGTTTTCAACAAACTACCATAAACAATAATAAGAGACACTGTGGTAGTGTGGTGGAGAGCATGACTGATCTACTAAAAGGTTTAGAGTTCTACATCCAGGACTTATCTCAAGCCTATTAACTGCATACAGCTTACAAGATTGCCAAATATTTGTTGAGGAAAGTAAAGACCGCAGGGTTACGTACCAAGCATCACAATCCCATACAAAAGCCATGGCTACATAATCAGATAAACTCTACTTCATCTGAACCCAAAAGTCTGTATGGGCTTTTTAAGGAAAACTTAGTAAGTAGCAAGTAAAGTTCCCTTAACCCTAACGGGTCATCAGGGCAGATGGAGTGTAGAATTCATCTGTTTCTATAACCTCGGCATATGAAGGGGTTGTGTGGTTAGCACAACGCCCAGCCGCCTTCACTTAAAGTCAGGTACCCATTTAAAGCTGGGTGGACTTGGGGACTATCACCAGGACCTGAAAAAATCCCAAGGTTCTTACTGAGATTCGAACCCGGGATCCTCCGGTCGGCAGTCGTGCGCTCTACACCGCACGACCACCCGGGTGGCCGAGTGGTGTAGATACTCGACTGTCGACATGAGAGTCCTGGGTTCGATCCTCGGTGAGAACCATGTGGAATTTTCCAGGTGAAATGTGTTTCAAAGTCGTCCCACAAGTCCACCCAACTTTAAATGGGTACCTGAATTTAAGTTGGGGAAGTAAAGGCGGCTGGGTGTTGTGCTAACCACACAATCCCTTCATATGCCGAGGTTATAGAAACAGATGAATTCTACACTTCATCTGCCCTGATGGCCCGTTAGGGTTAAGGGAACTTTGCTTTAAGGAAAACTTAGCTTGTATAACAAACTTGCGACCAATCATATCCCAACTTCAGTGGCATAGTTTGTATCGTTTGTTTTATTTTTATTAGACCCATTTATGTCATATACAAATTAACACAATAAAATATCAGTAATTTTTAGTTAAATCAAAGATATTAATGTTTACTGTTTTTAGGCTGATGTTAATATATTATACACTATTAATAGCTGATAACGTTACTATGTTAACTTCAACCAAAACTTAACTACTATTGAAAGTGACCTAAATTAATGCACTGGAATAAAAAATGAAACATTTTTAAAATTAGACAATGTTTGAAATTAAATTCAAACAATTCAAATAATATATTCTGCGTTAAGGTTTTGTAAAGTGCAGTAAATGAGGTAAAATTAATGGGCAACAGAATAATACCATTAGGTGGTGCACAGTTAATACATTGGTGTGCATTGCCATTAAAACGGATGAAGAAAATAATAATAAAAAAAAATTTTTTATAACTTACTAGCTGGTCGAACTAAAAACATTCCTTGAGAGCTATCCTGGGAACACAGAAGCTGTTCTGATATTTTACGATCTACAGCAAACCACCAACTGTTTAGAAAATTTTATTGGTACATATTTGACACTAAGATTTTTAAAAGAAGGAAAAATATTATTTTAATATAAGTATACCTACAAACATTATCTAATTCTCCTCAAAAAAAAAAAATTAAAACCACATACTCAAGGGATTTAAAGGCCAAGTCACCATTAATAACACAGTCAATAGGGATGCAGCCTTTCTTGTTTGTCTTACAGTGTATAGCTGTGTACGTATTACTAGAAGACTGCCTGAAATTAAAATGTATATAGACTGTGTACCATCAAGTATAAATATTAATGTAAAAGTAAATATCTAGGGGACCAATGCATAGAAATAATAAAAAAAAATGTTCTAACATGTGGCATTGAAAAATGGGAAAGATTAAATAAAATTACATTCAGACACCTATTTTATGAAGTAGGGAACAAAACATATTACACATTGCATAAAATATTCAAAAACAGGCAGATCTCCAGAAAAGTTAAAAACACCTCATACAAGACAATGATCCGACCAGCTGTAAAATATGGTATTAAAACATGTACTATCAGCAAAAAAGCAGAAAATATGCTTCTTATTTGGGGAAAGAAAAATATTTAGGAAAATATACAGGCCAGTAAAGGACAATATCAAGTGGAGAAGTAGAACAAATTCAGAATTATGCAAGTTATTTGAAGAACCAAATATAACAGCTCCTACAGTGGGTAGGAGCATAGAAAGAATGGCAAACAACGGAGGTCCAAAGACAATATACATGTATAAGTAGGCTTGCCATACATCCCGGTTTGGCCGGGACAGTCCCGGATATATTGGGTTGTCCCGGTGTCCCACCCGGTTGTTGAAATTGTCCCAGTTTAGATTCAGGGCACAGTTTCTTGGAAATAATTGAGCAAAATTATTAGATCAGAGAATGATTAATCTGCTCTTGTGTGATCAGTAACATTTTGGTAAGTAACACACAGGGTTGTTAAATTGTATCGTCAATAACGATACCAATACTTCATGAAAATAGTATCGCCAATACCAATACAAATACTCAAGTAAAAATGTATTGCCAAAATCGATACCGATACAATACCGATACTTTTGAGAACAAAGTATTTTTATTTAAAATATAATGAGTGCAAGTTTTTCAAAAAAAAAGTGAAAACAATTAAATACAATGTCAAAGCACAAATTTAATGCTAATCACTTTAGTACTTGACGGATGGCCAAGTGGTGTAGATACTCGACTGTCGACTTCAGAGTCATGGGTTCGATCCTCAGTGAGAACAATGGGAATTTTTCCACATGTTCGCCCAGTTTTAAATAGGTACCCGACTTTAAGCTGGGGAAGTAAAGGCGGCTGGGCGTTGTGCTAACTACACAATCCCTTCATATGTCGAAGTTATAGAAACAGATGAATCCCCTATGGCCCGTCAGGGCTAAGGGAACTTTTCTTTACTATTTCACCATTTGGCAGCTCATCAGAAGACCATCATTTCAAAACAATCCTTGCTTAGCCTAGAACGTAATGGCATAAAAAGACGCGCACCTAATGAAAACAGGCGCTCAACACAGCACTAGCCGATCAACTCATCAATATAGTTTCTTAATGCTTGGGTAGGGTGCTAATGACAGCATTTCTGATGAGCTATCTTCAAGATATCTGTCTACTTCAGCAGAACTTTTACTATTAAGCCTGTTTTGCCGCCGTGCAGTAAAACTGTACAGCTGACTGTATTGAAGCTGCACCACCCTGTCGAGTAAGTGGAGTGGAAACTGCACTCAGTGCACTGCAAGAACGCTTTAAGTTTTGTTCAACTTCACCTTTGTGTTCCAAGTTGTCTTGGTGTTAATAGTGGTAGGGTTGATGGTTATCATTACAAGCAGTGATTGAATTTATGAAGATTACTTTTAAAACAATCTATTAAAATCGCTATTGTTATTCTACAATTAGCTAATAGTGGCAACAGAAAAGTATTGGTATCGAGTATCCAAAATTTTTCGTTTAAAATGTATTGGCGATACACAAATCAATACTTGATACAAAAAGGATCGGCAATACAGCAACCAATACTGAAAAAGTATCGGCGATACTGTATTGACTGATACCGATACTTCGATACTAACAACCCTGGTAACACAGTAATACAAATTTACAGAAGTGAAAAATACGAGTGGTACAACAAGAAGAAAACTGTTTTGTTTTGTAAAAATATCATGTTTGTGTACCATTATGAATAAAATAACAAAGATTATCTATTCTGTATTTTAAGTGTTTTTTACATTACTGATTTCATACCCCCCCCCCCCCGGGAACCAACATCCCTAAACCTAAAGTAAAAAAGACAGAACTGTCCCGGTTGGTCCGTGAAAAAATATGGCAACCCTATGTATAAGGCAACACCCGATGAGAAAAGGCCTAAGGGCAGACCAAGAAGTAGATGGTAAGAGGAGGTAGAGAAAGACTTTAAAGCCTTAGGAGTGAGAGAGTGGAGGAAGAAGACCATAGATCAGGAAAAGTGGAGAAGAGTAGTATGGCAGGCCAGGGCCCTAAATTGTCTGTTAACTTAGAACAAAACATTAATCAATAAATAATAGATAAAAAAAATTAAATATCTTTGAACTAAAATAAAATACATTTATACTAAAATAAATTTATATTGTCCAAAGGATAATAATAATCATTGCATTTTTTTTTTCAAAAATAAGTTTTGGTCTTTCCTACTACTGTTCTCTGAAATGGGTCATATACAGATTTTTAAAATGTAAGTCAATATTGAGAGAGAATAACCTATCTTAAAAACAAAAATCTACCAAATCTGCACACTATCTCCTCTACTGGTAGTCCTCCATGTGCAAAGGAAAGTTCTTCGAAAAATAACATTAAGCTGTTTTAAATTATTTTTATACATGTAGGCCTACATGTAATAAAAAATTAAGATTTTTTTTGTGCACCAAAGTAATCTCAAAAAATCCTACTTCTTAGAGAAAGCTATAGTATGTCTGCAATATTCCATAAGTAAACATTCTCTCTAATATTTTATTCCTCTCCACATTGATTGGATTTTACTAAAGATTTGGCAAAGTAATATTATAATGCAGATAATTGATGGTTCATTAATATGCATTTTTTTGTAATTAGTCACATTAACAATCTGAAAAAAATAATAGATGAATCTGCTTATATAATTAATAAAGGTGCTAAATTCTCCTTTCTTTTACTGCAGTCTTCATTTGCAGGTTGGTAGAGCATAAAAACCTGTTTTTTTAAGATGGGTTGCCATAAAAAAAACTGTTGTCATAGTGGAGTAGAAAACGTAAAATTTTGAGAATCACTGTTATAGTGTAAGTAGCCAGTATCAAAATTACTTTCAATCTTTTCACACCCAGCCCTAATCATTCTGGAAGCAAGGATATAAAATAGTTATAGTTATTCCTTTTATATAGGTTGGTTTTTTGTGATTTGTTAACACTTGCACTGTGGAGTGTGTAAATAATTATGTGCTGCAGTTGAGAATTAAACCAAGCGCTGTTTTACAAAACAAATATAGGCGATCTACATAGTAAAAAATGTTTACATACCCATGTTCAAACAGATCAAAGAAATCCCCTTTTTGGAAAGAGAGCATATCTTTTTCTGATGACTCAGAATATCTCACAGCTTGTACTATAAATATAAAGTGTTTAAAATATATGTCAATATTTTATATAAATTTTAAGTGAAATAATTATTTTACATAGCCTGTTATTGATATACCATTGCCTGTAATTTTATAATTAATCATTCACTTATAAAATATATTTTTCCTAGTTCTATCAGTTTCTGATTTTGAAATTTTGTTGTTATCTTTAAAAAATGTATATAAAAAAAGCATATCTACTAAGATAACACCAAACATTCTTAAAGTTGCAAAAATGCAATAAAGTAACCATTTTATCTCACCTTTCCATATTCTCCCAATCTTACTAGTGTTTACTTTGGGTGTTGATATAAAACTTCGCCTTGGTATCACAGTATCCCTGCATTTCTTTAGAGGACATGCCACAGTTAACTTCACACAGTGAGAAATTTCTGTTTCTTTTTTTTTTTAAGCCAAAAGTATTAGGGAAAAAAGAGAGTAGTCTTTAATTTTAACAGCAATATTAATATTTAACAATACATTAACATCTTTATCTAAAATAAATCAAATTATTATTTCATTAAAGTAACTAAAATGGAAAAAAATTACCTTTGTAATAGTTAATAAGGTCGATTAGACTTTTAAAAATAATGCAGCGCTCCAAAAAGTATTCACAGTCATTTGTTTTTACTATTGTGAAGTGTTGAATTACTTTCTTTGATTCATCTACAACAGATAACTTGTAGATGCCTTTTTCTGAAGAAATAAATAAATTAAACAATAAAACTCAACATCCTGGCATGTTACAAATCCAATGAAATAATATTTAAGATATTTTTTTAAAATTTCAATTATAATTCTACAAGAATTTTTACCATTGCCAAAAGGAGTAGTTTTTAAAAGTTTTACAGTGAGCGACCCTCTAAGAAGCCAGTTCAATTTTTTGTGACCCTTACGATAAGACAGAAAATATAAAATTAATTTTACATATTTTTAATGAAGTAATTTCTTTTATTTTTGGCGATCCTCTTTAAATCAGCTTGCAGAGCAGAGGGGTGGGCGAAACCAAATATTTCAGAACCAATGGTTTAGAGAATAACATAGGAGACTGGACACACACAGGAAGTGCTTTAACAGTGCTTACCTGAGGTTTTTCTTACTAGAAACATTCCATGTGCACTAGATGACTTAAGCATGTTTTCACTTTGATTACGGTCATAAGGCAGCCACCAACTAGATTGAAAAAAAAAAATTTCAATTAGATATTTAAAGAATGGGTCAATTAAAAGTTTTTATTTTTAAATATTTGTAAGATCTATAATTTGGGCACAGCTAGCCATTGTCAGCGTTAATTATGTTATCACACAAAAAAAAGGAACATACTCTTGCTTCTTAGCTGTCTTGTCATCATTAATCACACACAGCTTTGGAATATAACCTTCTTTTTTATTTCTACAATGCCTAGCCAACCACCAGTCCTCAGATGTGTATCTGTTTGATAAAAAAATATAATACATAAAGAAAAGAACAATAACATGTTGTCATTTACTAAGTTTACTAGATCTGTAAAAAAAATTGATAGATTCTATTAGCAAAATGTAAACAATTATGCTTTACAGCAACATAAAAATTTCATTCTAAAAAATAAATGACTAAAAGCAAATGTTTTTTTTTCATATATTATATGACAAATTAGCAGAGATAGCACTCAATGAAGTTTACCAAAAAATCTAAAATTATAAGTAACAATCTTAAGCTTTACTAATTTTTTTCATAAACTAGTGCTGCAGACTTACGTTATACAGATTAAGGAATTGTATTTACTAATAACTGGTAATGCATGAATGATATAATATTCAGCTTAAAAAAATAAAAGCATAGCATTTCAACCTACTCAAGCACTTCCAAAAAATCACCGGCATTAAAGGATAGATCATCCTCATCACTAGATTCCCTATCATTCACAGCCTGAACTGTAAAAATGAAATTTGTAATTTTAGTCTATACATGTATTTACTCTTTTTTTCCAAAGAAATAGAGCATTTGATTTAAATTACTGCAATAAGAAAAGGGAAATTAAAATTTCAACTTCTTTAATTATAGTTTGAAAACCATAATACTTTCGAAAATGCATGTGTCAATCAGCGATGAGATTATGGAATTTAAACCCAGTCAATGCAAGTTATCTATGGTGTATCAATGGCAAATGCAGTCTGTGGCTAAAATTGTGATGTAGAAAGGGAACTATAAATTGTCAAACATCATTATGTCCAACAACTTTGCCTTCTCAGGTCATTGCTGAGTAATAGAATTGGGCAGCATTTAAGGACATACATTGGTATTATTTACACAGTAGGAAGAAGAGATTCAGCACTATTATCAATTAACTTCAAACAACATTTTAAAATCTTACATGTGGTCAGTATATTATCATAGTAGATCAATCATTCTGTGTACTAGCTCAGCTAAAGATATTTTAGACATGAGTGGCTCAGTGAATAGTACCAGCATTGGCATCGTGAGGGAATCCCTATTACTATTACATAGATACAATGATATCTGCACATATATAACTAACACCATACAACAGCATATGGTGACACCTTTAACTTTAGAGGTGATAGTTTTGTGGGGTTTTTTTGTATTTTCATGGCACAATTGAAAGTACCCATCATAGAATAATTTAATTAATTTCACAATGCAGCACACAGTGGAGTACTAAGATTACCAAATGCAGAGCACAACTAAATCTGTGAAATCTGAGTATTTTTTAGTATTGGTGAAAGTAACCAAGACTATCCAGATTATAAATGGGTACTTGAAATTAGCTGAAGAAAGAAGAAGTTGTGGCACACTGTGGTAGCCACACAATCCCCAATTACATGTCCAAATTAGCCCTCCTTTTTGTTTGATAGTTGAAGATGTAACAAATTAACTAGAGTCAGCCAACTTCCATTCTACAAGGAACCTCATAATTCTGTCAGATAACACCAGGGGAAAAAAAACCCAACTAAAATAATACAAGAACAGGATTTCACAAATATTCAGTTAGCCAGAAGTCTTGCTGCCATGTTTTTGAAAGCAGGCTAGCATCTGCATTAAAGAAAACGGACACATAGTTTCAATGGTCACATTTAACACTTGTATTAGAAATGTACATTACCTAAACATTTTGTGCCAGCCAAAAATTTATGTTTAGTTTTTTCATCAGTGGGTATTATTAGCTGTGCAGTCTCACTTTTTGTAACCTGATTTTGCAAACTCTGCAATTTATCTTAAACAAACAATATAGAAATATTTCTTGTTAGTATTTTTTTTTCATTGAAATGAACAAAACAAAATGTTAACACTTTGCTAAACAATGTGCTAGAGCTATCAAGTTTCAAAGTTATGCTTTACTTTTTTCAGTAGTCTTGACAAAGTCACTTTCCAAATACATTTCATTTGGGTAAAGTATTGATTGGTCTTCAACTCTGTGTTGTACCTCTTGCATAGCAGTGAATGGAGTGCTAAACTGACTTTCTTTGAAAGATATAGCTACATGTATTATAAAGTTAAATTTATTCATCATATCGCAACACCATAATTGGCGTTGAAAAAAAAAGAAATCCTATATAAGAATTATAGCTTTAAAAAAACCTTATTACCTGCATTGGAAACTGTGTTAGGTGTATTCATGGCTTTCAGAAAAACCACACAAGTAACGGCAACGGATGATTCCATTTGTGGGTGAAAGTACTGATGAAGTGAAGATATGATACCTTTCTGCTTTATCTGAGTGAAATGAAAATTGGAACAAAAAAAAAAATTCATGTTAACAGAAATGATTGATAGCAGGTACTTCTTTGACTATTATAGGCTGTGATGCTTACTTTATGTTTGTTGATATCATTTTTAGCTAAATAGGCTAGACAATTCAGTATAACGTTTGCATGCAGACCATTACTGCACCTGTTGTTTACTGATCCCAAGGCTTCTTGCAGCCATTGAGCAAGTTTTGATATTTCATCTTCTGCATGAGAACAATTGTGTTGTAACATTATTCACTATTAAAATAAGATGCTAGGTTGCTAAACATCAAAAATAACATGAGCAAGCAATATAACTACCCACATTAGAATAACTAAACTAACCATGATCCAAATCACTGAGTGGATTGTGAATAAACTGCAACACTTTGAAAACAACTTCAAGTAAAGGATCACTGGACATAGTACACTATTTTAAACAGTAAATTAACAAATTAACTCATAAACATCTCTAGGATATGGCGAAAATATAAAATTATATTTAACTAGCAAATTAGATAAAAGTATAACTATTATTAATGTATTATAAACTATTCTATTTAGAAATGATTACCCTAGCTAAGAATCGCAGCAATTCATCACCGTTATTTGATTTACTTATTATGTTGAAAAACATCACAATTAAAAATAATTTTCTCTCACTGGTTACCTAAAATTAAGAATATAAATTCTAGTTGATAATATTAACATCATCTACATTCCAAAAAAAAAAACTAAAGTTGTTTTAAAAAAACAAATAGACATAACAGTTTTTTTTATTATTTTATAAATTGACTAAGAAAATCAATAAATATTTTCTGTCTCAAGTTTGTTGTAGATCGAAAGTAAGAATCAAGAATACTGCTTTCTGTTAAAAATATTAATAGCTTCTTACCTGCGTCTCAATTCAATACATGTTTTTAAGAAAATCTACAGTGGTTATAAATATGAGACGTAAAAGTCTAAAGTATTCAAAAAAAAATTTAAGGTTTTTTTTTTTTTTTAACAACGGATATCATATTAAATTTGTCAAACAAAAACAATTGTAATAATCTCCAACTATAAATATAGCTGAGTTCATCGTAACAAATTTTGTCAATAAAAATCTTTCTAAAAGTCGACCAAAGAAAAAATATAAATAAAGTTCTCAGTTGTTATATTATTTTGTTTTTAAATTAACTACTGCCTTAATTTGTTTTTAAATTAAAAAGTAAGACAAAGTGTAAGTTCAAGAAAAATCTAGCAATTTTTAATACATATATATAAACTTCACATTCAATGATGTGATTAAAAGTGGAATAGGCTTAAGGTGCTGGCTACCAGGTTTTAATTCCCTCCCATTGATACTTTTTTTTTTACAATTTATCATTGAGGTTGTTAAAAAGAAAGAAAAAAAGATGACTAATATGTTTTTCAATTTTATTCATAACATAAAATAAATAGATCCATATAATCACATTGACCTTTTTATTATAATCTCAAAGTTGAAATAAAATAATACATTTTTTTTTCTAATGCAGAACAAAAAATGTTTTTCTTTCTTTATCTTAAAACCATTTTTAGGATCAATTTATGCTGTAGTAGTTCATAATTCTACAGTTTTGGTATTAAAGAAATTGTCAATCAGAAAAATGTGAACATTCTTAAGAACCTAGACCATGTGACCACTTTATAAAATCTACCTGATCGATAACTAAAAATGTTCTAATTTTCTTATTCTTAATAAAAAATGCCCTTACATCGCTATAGATAGTACACGTATTTGTTTGATTCAAGGCTTGCATCAAATATGAAACAGTTTCTGTTGTGGCTAAAACCTAAAAAAAAAAAAAATATTTGAAGACATAAAGGATTTAGTTCGTCCAAAGTGTTAAATTGTCAATGAAGGAATACATTTCATTTCTTTTTTTTTGTTCTCAAACCCAGTTATTCTATGTGAAAAGTAACATTAAAAAATGGTAGAAAAAAAAATATGCATGACTACCTACTTGACAAAACAATGAGCTCAGCTCTGTTAACTTCATACATATTTTCAACACAAGATGATTAACTGTAATATTGGAATTGGGCTCTTCACCTTCAATGCCAATTCTTTGGGACAGATGCAACAGGTTATCTGAGAAAAAATATTTTATAGCTATGAGTAGATAGATAGATATACATGTAGTTGATATTGTCTCATACTTGAAAGTCTGTAACAATAGGCAATATATGATTTCAAAATTAATTATTTTTCGTCTCTATTTGTAACTTTTTTTGCATTTAACAGTTAACCTGGCCTGTAACTATTTACATATTATATTTTTCGGATCTTTTAAAAAAAGTTAAATTTCCTCATCTCTCCGAATTTCCTCTTTAAAAAGTTAGGTTCCAATCCGAGTGTACATTTTATGATCAGTACGTTTATATAAGGCATCTACTTCATGGAAGGTCTTGTCATAAGAGACAATTAATTTCTTCAGTTAATCACAAAAAAATGACCTTATCAATGCTATATATTGTACAACAAGAACTGTTGTGGGGATATATTTTTTAAAGAATTGAATCGATAACATATACTTCTTCATGATTGGGCTGGCTAAATAATTGCATTTATCATACTTATTTAAGGATCTTTTGTTTTGGATTAGATGCAAAGTAAAAAAATGGAGATCATAAAATATTTCACCAGCAAGTTTAGATGATACAAGAGTCTGTTGGAACTTTCTTACTTCTGATTCATGATCGTTCAGCAGCGATAGTAGACAATGAAGAAGTTTTATAATTCTTGGACTGTTGTGTAAACCCAGAAGCCCTTTAGAAATCACTTCTATGTACCTTTCAAAACAGCTAAAATTTTCTGTGGTAAAATAGATCTCTGGCATCTTTTCCTGTCAATAAAAATGATTAACAATCAATACAATAAAGTAAAATGTATGTGTAAATCCTTTAAACTAACAAACAGAGAAGATCAGACCAAATATTTTGTAGGCAATATCTCTTTAATAGTCCACTGAACAATAATAAATGGCACCAAAAATAAATAACATTGAATAATTCTACAATCTTACCAGTTTTCTTAAATCTTGATTTTGTAATATAAAATCTTACCTCTTCAAGAATCATGTTAATGTGATCTTCAATTGAAATTTCATCTGTATTTGTTGCTATTTCTTTAACTGAGAAAAAAAAGAAACCTATTAATGACTAAACATAAATAAAGACCTAATGAGTAAATTGAAAATTATTTTAAATAGATTTTACACTCAATAGCAAAGAGGAGTTTATTCTTCTTCATTTAATGAAAAGTTAAATGTTCAGCATATCTTAAGTTATCCATTACCTTCAGTGACCGGGGATTTCCAGAGTGAACGAAGATGTAAGATAGAAGAATTAGCTAAATGGACTGGTTTAACTCTCTAGACAACATTATGCAGTGACATGAGAAATGGACGTCTGAGGATCAGTAAGGAAATAAAATAGGAAACTAATTACTTACCAGTCCAGGTATCTCTCATGAAAAGCATATTTATTAATGTTAATGGTATATTCAAACTCTTAAACCCATTTAAACCATTTAGTACTTACTCTGGATGCAAATGTCAATATTTATCTGTTATATAAAGATATATTTTGCTAATATTTAAGTGTAAATACCAGAATATATCTTGTAAATGCCTTTAAATATATATTTATGTGATATTAAATATCATAATGCATTTATGCTTTCCTGTTAAGATTATATTTTTGGCTATTAATTTTCATATTTTCACTACACAAAATATTAAAAAAAAGTGCTCTAAAATAAAAGTTTTCTTTTCAGCTAAATGTGACTAGCTGGGCTCAATCCTTTCAGATGAGAACCTTGAAATTTTTTCAGGGGGCATTTGGCACAAAGTCATCCCACATGGGTCTAAATCTCCAGCTCTTAAAATGTGGGTAAATTCTGACTCCTGTGTGGCTATAAGTGGGTAGTGTAGGGCATTGTGCTAACCACACAATCCTCCGTAAGCTTGATGTTAGAAGTAGATGAACTTTACACTTTATCTGCCAAGATGACCCGCTAGGGGAAAGTGAACTTAACTTTATATGTCAATAGCCATCCTAATTGACAGAAGAGGGGAAGGTAGAACACAATACAATTCTAAGGCCATCAAAGAAAATAGCCTCATTGCAGCCTTGTACTGCATGCAAAAGTATCACAAAAACACAAACCCCATACAGAGCAGTTAGAACAGAAACTACAGACCAATAGCCAAATCTGAACTGCCAGACTGTTTAGTCTGGCCCACCACTTGTTTTAAAGTGCAGCATAATTTAAATCAGTTAATGTCAACACTCATTTTATCTGCCTCACTGCCTGGCCCCCGACAGTCAAAATTTCCAACTCAAAAAAGCTTCCAAAGAATAAAAAATTATTTATTTAGTACAGCCTATTATACATTTTCTATGATTTTTTGTAAGTTTATATGTGAGGTATCAAATTTGTTTAAACAACGAACTCGCATTTAAACTAGATGTAATCCTTATTGTCACATAAAATCATACCCCAATTTTTTGTTTTGGAATTACCCATTTCAATTATTGCATATTTATCTGAAATTTTGTGTACAAAGATTTTAACCTATATAAAGAGCTACACAGATGTTTTCTAAAAAGAAAATGACTGATTCATTAATAAATATTATAGATCTTTTAAAAAATTAATGCATTACTATTAACTCTTAATCGACGGCAGGTTTTTGGCCATTTTTCATTACCAAACAGGTGTCCTTACATTTTGGTCTATATTATCTGTTTCTTTATAGCCCATATATGTTTTATATCATTTTTTTCTACTTGATAAGTTTTGAAATTAGTGCCGTTTATTTTTTGTGAAAATGAGACTTCCGTGATGTTTCAAAAAAATAAATGTAACAAAAAAAATTTTTTTTTTTTAAAAGGTACAACAAATCAACAAGAGCAAAATCAGTACAAAAAAAAACAAACACATTTTTTCAAGATATTTCATTAATCATATTGATTTGTAAAAGAAATATTCAGTTTTCAATCAATTTCTTCTTAAACAAATAAATGTTTGGTGACTTTTTTCAAATATGTACATATTTTCCCTCATTATTCATATAAAAGTGGTATATTTCATAATTTTTTCTTTCTCCTTAAATATTTTTTTCAGCATATAGTTAAAACATATCATTCTTTTTGAGAATAAAATGGTAGCTTAATTTAAATCTATATTTTATCATATATAATATTAAAATATTTTATTAAATTATCAATGATATTAAAACCAATAAGACTAAGTAATAACTCAGATTAGAACGCAAAGAAGAAAGATATATAATTAGTTAAATGGTTTAGCTGAGAATAAACTGCTTACTCAACTCTGATGAAAATTCAAAGTGAGGAAACAGCAAGCATTTAGAAACGATTTGATATTAAGGCAAATTTAATTAATTAATTAATTAAAGCATAATCTAAATCAAATCCGTCACAAAAGCATTCTTTTCCACTTTCTTGATGATGATTTTCTCCTGCACTTGTAAGTTGTCAGATCTTTTCTCTACAGATCTAATAACCCCAAACTGGTTTTTGAAATCACAAAATTGTTACTTGGTATCCTGAATGAATGTATACAGGGAAAAAAATTAATTTTAAATTAGATGTGATACTCAGACAAACAATTTCTATCTTTCAGAATTCATTTTCAAAAATGATCATCATCACTACGACTTGATATTTATTCTTCTCTAAAACCTCGTCATTTGAATAGCACAACCTACATTGACATATTGATGTACTATTATTGGGTCTACGGTCATGTTTTAAAAAAAGAGTGATGAATAACAAGAGGTACTCGGAGCACTTTCGGAAAGATGTACTCAAAGTCTCCAATTAGTTCTTCAGAAAAATGTAATTGTCCATAATTATTAGTCTGTGTGGAATTCTAAGATTCATCTATAGCAATATTTTCATGTGGTTGAAACCATGGTCATGCGATTTCATTTTGAATAGAAATAGTCAGTGTGTTTTACAATTTACATAATTTGTCATTAGGTTTTCACTTTCAGGATTTGTAATTTTTAAGAAACCTTGGAATAGCTTTTAACCATCTGTCAAATGATTGACATGCAATAAGCTCAGAATCCATTATAAACAGAGGTTTTTTACTCCAAAATCCGTCAACACTAGAGGTTTTAACTATTCCTTGCATACATTATCAGCCCACAAAACCTATAAAATTCTGGTGTATATACTCAAACCTAACCCTTGTAAATACTTACTTGGTGATCCATGAATGTTGGTAAATCATTGGTGGCTGGGCTTATGTAGTTGCCATTTTATCCAGTGTGAAGTAGTTTGGAAGTAACTAAGGCATAAAAGAACTTTTTTGCACTATCTCTTACCCTAACTTCTTTCGATTGAATACCTGGAACCCTTTGTAGTAGAATTGAAGGAGGTGACTTTCTCATCTTTGTTTCAATGGAAGCTGTGTCAAATAAAAATAATGTAATTAATTATAATAAAGAGGCTTTTTACTCAAAAATCTGCCAATACTAAAGGTTTTAACTATTCCTGACATCATCAGCCCACAAAAAAGCTATAAAATTCTTCTGGTGTAATACCAAACCAACCCTTGTAAATACTTACTTTTGTGGTCCATGAATCTTTGCGGTAATCACAGTATACTGGCTTATGTGAGTTACTTTATCCAGTGTGAGATGTTTGAAGTAATCCATGGTATGGGAAGGAACTTTTTTGCACTAACTTTTGTTCTAACTTTTTCAAGTGGAATACCTGAACCCTTTGTAGTAGAATTTCAGCTGAGGTAACTTTTCATCTTAGCCAATGAAGCTGTGTCAAATAAAAATAATGTAATTAATTATAAATTTAAGTTTTTTATTTTTTTTCATATAAAATAAATGTTTTAAATGTAATAATAAAATATATAAATAATATATATCAAACAAAACAGAAGACTATAGTACCATATATCCTGTGTGCCTCCTATCAGCTGATTTTTGTTTTAATAACTGGGGCTGAGAGCTAAACATTTTATAATAAATTGCATGAAATGGAAAAAAAAAACAAAATATTAAAAATATGTATTAAAGTTTTTTTAATTACTAATACACTTACAATATTTTTCCCTTAAAAATGTTATAACTAGCTTGATATTAGGTGATTATTTAGCATATAGACCATAACTCGCAGGACAAAAAAAAAAAAAACGAAAAAATACAGCATGTTGTGAACATTGGTATACTTACACATGAGTATTAGATGCATATCAAAATTTCATTGAACTAAACATTTTCATCATCTGAAACATCAGAACCCATGGTTAGATCCCAGACTTCATCTTCTACTTTTGAAACTAACTTGGAATCAGTCTGAAAATCTGAGTCAGAATCCATTATAATGAGTTCAGGTCGGCGCGTTTTTCCTTAGTCAGGCTTCAAAATGGCTTTATGAGGAAGTGTCGCGACGGGCTTTGTTTACGCTTTTTAACGCCCCGAGAATTTATATTTATTATAAAAATTTCTCAGAATATTTTTTTAATTTTTATGTATTTGGTCCATTTTTTTACAAAATAACAATTAAATTTTATAAAAGTAATACATAATATTATTTGTATTAAGTTAAAAAAATTACCAAAAAAGGCCCATTTCTTTGTATTCGTCGAGATAAAGCGGCCGATACCAAGCCAATCAATATATAAATTGACCACAACTTCCTAAATTCGAAGAGTATAAATTAGTATTCAAGTCCGAATCACTACAGAAATAGTCTGTAGACACTGTTGTGTTGGGCTCCAATCAAGACAAGTTCTCCAATTTAATATTTAATAAGCTAAAGAAAATATTTGTATTAATATTGTTAATAATGTCAAAGATACATTTTAATTAACGTATTCGGTTTATTTATGTGCACCTTTAATTTTAATCTTCTGAGTACATAAAACGATTGGTAAATAGAGATGCAATTTGCAATTCATCCACGTAAACAATTGGAGTTTATTGTTTACGTAAGTTACCCCTCTTTTGATTTAGAAACAAAAATGCAGTAAAATATTTCTTTCTCCCACTAATCTCTTATCGTAATAATTAATTACAATTAAAGTACCCATTGAGATGGAACTAAACCTGTTTAAGAACTTTTCCCATGTAATTTTGTGTACGTGTACCAAATGTCACGTTATTTTGTTGTCTGGATCTTGAGTTATAAGGGAACAGACAAACAGACAACTAATGCGTCTTATAAGTATAGAGATGTATCTAATACCTAATCTTCTAACCTAGGCGTTAGGCGACGTAGGCCTACGTGTGAATAACTATAAAAATAGTATGGGAATTCCGAAATTAGTAGTGCGCCGATGTGTTAAGTTGTAAAGATGGACAAAGGATTCAACTCAATTATAAGGAGTCGACTAATCACTGTATTAGTTAACTCGCTTGTTGTTTTTTTTTAGTTAAATTTGTTGTAATTTCTTTTGTATCGCAGGTAGCAGGCAGCGTCATATATGTTTATCATCTAAACATAGATACACACATACCTATTATAAACACATTAAAAACGGAAATAATGTGGCGCTAATATTGGGGCAGAGATGGGGGGCAGAGAGAATGTCAGGGGCACAGGGGGCGCCAAGAGGAGGGGGGCAGGGGGGTCGACTGCCAGGGGCCGCATCTGTAAGGGCCCGGCCGCCCCGACCATGTCATTTTCACGACTTTTTGTTTATTAAGGGGCCCGCAATTATATCTGTACCTGGGGCCCGTGTTGGCTCTCGGCTCATATTACTTGGTACCGGAATCTGCTCCTCTACAGGAGTTTAAAGAAAAGAGAATATATCTAGGCTTATAATACTAGGTACCGGAATCTGTTCCTCTGGGAGTTTAAAGAAGGGTATACATATCTAGGCTTATATTACTAGGTACCCACATCTGTTTATATTTTTAATAATGAAGTATTTTTTCACGCTCTGGCTACAACATATGAGTCATTCCAAGATTACTACCAAATAGGTGTCCAAAGTGCAAGTGGCGAAAGAAACAATTTCTTGACTAGCGAGACATTTTAATTATGTAATATATATATATATATATATATATATATATATATATATATATCCGAAGTAATATATATCCCACGGTTTAAAAAAAAAATTTCATTTCGCCAGTCAAAAATTCTTTTTTTTTTTTTGACTTTTCAATTTTCAATAAAATATTATGATCTGTACTTCACTCCCTTCTTTCTTATTCCCCCCCCCGCCACGCCTCCCTTGATGAATAAAACCATGTAATCCTGACTTTTGCACAATGCTTACCCGTTGTTATGGTTGGTCATTTCACCCCTAACTTCAGTCACCGCCCCCCAATCCAAACAGATCTTTCAGATTTAGCCGGAACAAATGAAAACACAAAAAAAAAAATGAAAAAAAAAAAAAAAAATCCGGCAGTTTTTAGAGGGCGCAGACAACGAGGGCGCCTCGGGGGGGAGAAAAAGGAGGGGGAGCGGTCCATTTCATTCCCTATTCGAAAGTGTCAAAGGTGGGGGGAGGGGGAAGGGTGATGAGGTAAAGGTTGCTGACAGATATCTTTGTGAGATAAACCTGATGGTTTAAAGGCTGATGAGGTAAAAGTAACTGAGGTAAAGCTGATGAGGTAAAAGCTGCTGAGGTAAAGCTGCTGAGGTAAAAGTAGCTGAGGTAAGCTGATGAGGTAAAAGCTGCTGAGGTAAAAGCTGCTGAGGAGCAAGCTGACAAGCAAAAAGCTGATGATGTAAAAGCTGCTGAGGTAAAAAGCTGCTGCGATAAAGTTTGCCGGGGTAAAGATTACAGAGATGGCCATACACCGGGCAACACTTTTTTTTGTTCCGTTTCCTTACTACGTGTTAAAGAGCCCATAAGGCTCTTCTTCCTGGGGCCCCCAACCTTAAGCTTGGTTTTAGTAGATGCTATTATTCTTTTTTTTTTTTTTTATTTATTCACATTGTACTCTGACAAAGACTCCCCCGGATGGAGAGATTTGCAACAGAATTGTGTCACATCTTAGCCGCATAGTGGAGATTATTATTTTTTGTTAACGCTTAACACATTGCAAAGGATCTCAACATTTTTGGAAGTATTACGGTAACTAGTTAATATAAACACATTTTTTTTTCATTAAAAATTAAGCCAATTGACGCGAGCATGCACTTGATGTATCACGCTTTTCATCATCTTTTTAAAGTGGGGAAATTCATTTTTTCTTCGCTGAACACCAATAGTGGCTTTAAAGGAGTAATTGTGCTTCGCTGAACAGCAATAGTGGCTTGAAAAGTGGTATTGCTTCGCTGAACATGGTTTGGGAAGCTGCTTTATCCGAGGTAGATTTTAAGAAGAAGCAAAAAAAAAAAAAAAGGGGGGCGTGCGGGGGGTGGGCGGAGCGATTTCATTGTTTGAACATTTGAAAGGCATTTCTAAGCAGTACCTTGTCTGTGGGCTGTACCTCTAAAATGTCAATCAAAACCCATGCACGATATAAGTAGAATGTCGGTATTTTCTACTCTCAATTTGAATGCACGCAGCAGCAAAAGTCGTTAATATGAGTACATCTTTGTTTGAACGTTGCAATGTTTTTTGTTGTTTTATTTTTGTACAAAATAATTCTCCGAAGAACAATTTTTAAATTGCGCACGTGTGTAAAAGCTTGAGCAGCAAGTTATTGGTTGGTAAACAATTGTCTTGTTTTCGGGCGGGAGAATTTGAACATGTTCTGCCGATGCCACGCCTGTTTTGTATCTTTGTCGCGTATACACGACAATGTTCATCGTTCACACCAGGCCCGTAGCGTGCGGGGTCGCCCCCCGGCGTTTGTTTGACCCCTCAGCTTATTTGTTTTACTTAGCAAAATGCATTACCTGGCCCCCTTTGCTGTAGAATGCCTGGCCCCTGCTGTAGAATGTATGGCCCCTGCTGTAGAATACCTGGCCCCTGCTGCTAAGTGCCTGGCCCTACTGTAGAATGTTCACGCTACAGGGACTCTGGTTCACACGCAATCATTTTTGTCGCACGTAACTAATACATCTATTACTACAATGTAAATGTATATATATGGCATGGTGCTACATAAGGTAACCACAGGGTTGTTATTATCAGTATCGGTATCGGCCAATCCATTATCGGCGATACTCTTTTTTTTAATATTGATTGCTGCATTGCCGATCCTTTTCGTATCAAGTACTTGATACAGTATCGCCGACACATATTAAACAAAATAATTTCGATGCACGATACCAATACTTTTCTATTGCCACTATTTGCAGAAAAAAAAGCCAGCGATTTTAATACCTTGTCATCTGCATACATTCAATACCTACAAGTAATCATAGCCATCAACCCTACCAATATTAACACCTCCACCTCCCAACCAATACAACCACGGACAGCAAGTTGAAGGAAAAATTTAAATCTTAATCTTTTGAAGTTTTTTCTTTGAGCGCCGATATTTATAAATATTTTGCTTATATTGTTTCATTCATTTTCTTTCTTACTATCAAGTATTTGTTCAATGTTTCAATGAACAATAGAAAAGTAAACTTTATTTTTTATCGATCTGTCAGTTATATATATATATATATATATATATATATATATATATATATATATAAATTGTGTACTGTAAGTGTGTATAGTTTGTATAGTGATAAATTATATACTATACTGTGTGCTTGTGTGTATGTATATTTAATTGAGTTATTAATTCATTTATATTTATTTATATTTATATATTGTTTTTATGAATTAATTAATTTTGTTTTAGCATATACTACATTTCATTTAAAAATATTTATTTGAATGGTATAAGATTTCTAAAAAACTGTATGGTGTAATTAACATTGAAAACTGTGAAATAAAACAATATGATATAGCAACACATATTACATTATTAAATAATATACTGAGCTCAACAAACAATAAAATTTTAGGTGGTTAAAAACTATGAATTGAATATAAATACGCAAAAATCAACAAATTAAAAAAAAATATCTTGCAAATAAACTTTCTTTGATGTAACCGCATGGCGCAATTTTCAAACGTTCCAAGCAAAATTTTTATCGGTCGGCTTTTTTTTTCATTTCTTTTTATCTTCTGCTGTTCTTTCTTTCATATGTCAACATTATAAATTCTTTCTTTCGTTTCATTTTTGGTTATAGTAACAGTTGTATATGTTTATCGCATTTAAAATATTGACGCGCGCACTGGTCGTTGCGCTCAGTCATAAGTCAATAGTCATGTCAGAAGAGACTATTCATATTCTTACCAATATTCTTAAATACCTGGGACCGGCTGAAAAAAAAAGCGGAAATTCACTGTGAAATACTTAAATATTTTTGCCAGCCCGTCACTCAGCATTTATTAGATGTATGGGTTATGGATTGTATATTGATTCAGTTTTACCTTTCATCAAATCAACACCGCTAGTTTTCAGAACGTTAATTAACTTATCAGGCAACAAATGATGCCTCGTTGTCGACAAACATTGAACAAAAAAAAAAAACTGGAACATAGATTTGAACTTTGTAGGCTGCGGAAGATAAGTTGGCTTCAATGAATACTGTCTGTACAACTGCCTACTGCTGAACGTACGGTACAGACGAAGAAGTTTTTATTGGTGTTACTTTTGCATTGGTTAGAACCTGAGTCACTTGAGCGAAATGGCTGTGCGTAGAATAGTTGGCCGACATACTTATAATTTAATAAACACTAGAAGCAATCAACAGAGAATTTGAAATAAATGACAATAATTCATTCACTGTAACAGACAGCGGGTCCAATTTTTAAAAAGCATAGCGATGTTTTGAAAAGATAAAATGATGAACTAAAGGACAAAACGCAGGCGTGGGGGGGGACGGTCTGCAGCAGTGGTCAATCCAAATTTTAGACCGACTGTATAGACAACTTGGATCACAAGGCAGAAGTTCTAAAACCTTAAAGCGTGTCTGCAGTGCACTGAGCACATTTCCCACTCAGTACAGATATCTGAATCAACAGATTTTTTTTTTGGCTTGTTTTACTGCACGGTGGCACAACGAGGACGAATTGCTTAATAGTAAAAGTTCTGCTGAAGTAGACAGATATTTTGAAGATAACTCATCAGAAATGCTGTCAATAGTTGCACTACCCAAACATTAAGAAACTAAACCTGCAACTGAACATTGGACTTACGGCTAGAGCTGCAGTTGAGCGACTGGTTTTCATTGGGTGGGCGTGTTTTTATGTCATTACGTTCTAGGCTAAGCAATGATTATTTTCAAATGATGGTCTTCTTACGTGCTGCCAAGTGCTGAAGTGATTAGCATTAAAATTGTGCTTTGACATTGTATTCTATTGTTTATACATTTTTTTTAAAACTTGAGAAACTTGCACTCATTATATTTGAAAATAAAAATATTTTGTTGTTTCAAAAGTATTGGTATTGTATTGGTATCGATTATGGCAATACATTTTTACTTGAGTATTTATATCGGTATTGGCGATACTATTTTCATGAAGTGTAGGTATCGGTATTGAAGATACAATTTAAGAGTATTGTTAACAACCCTGGGTAATCATCTATATAAACAATAGCGATCTCACATCTGCGTTATATCGAAAGTAGAAATCAAGAATTCAAAATAGCGTCTTCACCGCGTCGCAATAAAATCATGAAAAAAAAAATCGGATCCGAAACCAAAGATAACCAAACCTACTGATCGTTTAACCAAAGGAAAGGGAATGTAACTCCAAGCAGAGTTTAGCAGGTACAATAGTTTAAAAGAATATAATGAGTTAACTAGCATGGGGAGGAGAGTATGATAATGGGGGAGCAATAACATAGAGTTTTACGGACTGATAAGTCTGTATGACATGAACTCATAAGTCTGTATGACATCTCTGATTGTCGAAATATAAATAATGCGGGCGGATGGTCAAATAGATATAAAAGCGCTGGGTCACATCGTCCAGCGTCGTTTTAAAGTCATCCCTCAAGTCCGTAGAGCTGCTGGAAATGGGCCCTGAAGGAAATAAGTTTTGGAAGTTAAGGCGGCTGGGCGTTGTGCTAGCCCAAAACAAGCCCAACATATGCTGTGTGGCTATGAAAAACACGAATCCTACACTGGCTCTTCAGCTAAAAGAACTTTATTTTAAAATGCATTACAAAATGCAACACAACCTTCTCATTGAAATAAACCGCCAACATTAAAATTTCCTTCTGGTTCCCTTGCTAATTATTAAATTGAAGAAATATCTACGCTCCAGATTGTGTCTATACTACAACGGACGAGTGAACAATGTGGAATTGTGCTGTATTGATCGTAGTGACGTCAATAGCGTTGGCTCTGGCCGAATTTCCAGACTGTGAGGACAAAGTTGTATGGGTCCAATTGGTTTTATTAAAGGCTAAAGCGAACCATTGGTAACGTAATAAATGAATTACTTATATTGTAGTAACCAATGATTCTTTTTCAAAAAAAGAGCACCGGAACTCTTCAATATGTCTGTTGTGTCATAATCATTATGTCTGTTGTGTCATTATGTCTGTTGTGTCATTATGTCTGTTGTGTCATGATGTCTGTTGTGTCCTTATGTCTGTTGTGTCATTACGTCTGTTGTGTCATTATGTCTGTTGTGTCATTACGTCTGTTGTTTCATTATGTCTGTTGTGTCATTACGTCTGTTGTGTCGTTACGTCTGTTTTGTCATTACGTCTGTTGTTTCATTACGTCTGTTGTGCCATTACGTCTGTTGTGTCATTATGTCTGTTGTGTCATGATGTCTGTTGTGTCATTATGTCTGTTGTGTCATTACGTCTGTTGTGTCATTATGTCTGTTGTGTTGTTACGTCTGTTTTGTCATTACGTCTGTTGTTTCATTACGTCTGTTGTGCCATTACGTCTGTTGTGCCATTACGTCTGTTGTGTCATTATGTCTGTTGTGTCATTATGTCTGTTATTGTCGTTACGTCTGTTTTGTCATTATGTCTGTTGTGTCGTTACGTCTGTTTTGTCATTACGTCTGTTTTGTCATTACATTTGTTGTGTCATTACGTCTGTTGTGCCATTACGTCTGTTGTGTCATTATGTCTGTTGTGTCATTACGTCTGTTGTGGCATTATGTTTGTTATGTCATTACATCAGTTTTGTCATTATGTCGGTTGTGTCATTACGTCTGTTGTGCCATTATGTCTGATGTGTCATTATGTCTGGTGTGTCATTATGTCTGTTGTGTCGTTACGTCTGTTTTGTCATTACGTCTGTTGTGTCATTACGTCTGTTGTCCCATTACGTCTGTTGTGTCATTATGTCTTTTGTGTCATCATGTCTGTTGTGTAATTACGTCTGTTGTGTCGTACGTCAGTTGTGTCATTACGTCTGTTGTGTCGTTATGTCTGTTGTGGTATAAAGAAATATCACTGAAAATGGCGCTGCACCGGGAAAAAAAGGGTACCGGTGCGCAGAGCCGTCCTCGGGCAATTTGGCGCCCTAGGCAGTCATCTATTACGACTTCCACCTGCATGAAGTTTTTTTTTTCTAAAATTTAGCGCCCCCTAGCCATTTGGCGCCTAGGCAGCTGCCTGTCGCCTATGCCCAAGCCGGCCTTGCCGGTGCGTTCCCGCCAGAAAAAGAAAACACTGGGTATGATCACACCTACAATTATTTTTCTTTTTTTTTTGTATTTTTTCGCTCATGTTCGGTCTAACACGTTTCATGCCAGTTGGCAGTTAAAGGATCTGGACAGAACAACGTCTTGGGGGGTGGGAGGGAGGGGTGAAGAAGTAGATTACTAGAACTCCCCCCATCCACTGCGCATGATCATAGTAGCATAGCGAAACTGATTTATTGTTCAGGTATTTCTATTGTATAGGGGGACGAATCGTCCGGGGTCATACCAACTGAGGGGGACGAATCGTCGGAGTCGTACCATCTGGGGGGGGGGACGAATCGTCGGAGGTCATACCATCTGGGGGGGGAGGAATCGTCCGGAGTCATACCATCTGGGTGGAGGGACAAATCGTCCGGAGTCATACCATCTGGGGGGAGGGACAAATCATCCGGAGTCATACCATCTGGGGGAGGGACAAATCGTCCGGAGTTATACCATCTGAGGGGGACGAATCGTCTGGAGTCATACCATCTGGTGGGGACAAATCGTCCGGAGTCATACCATCTGGGGGAGGAGAAAAATCGTCTGGAGTCATACCATCTGGGGGGGACAAATCGTCTGGAGTCATACCATCTGGGGGACTGCCTAAGGGTTCAATCATTTCCATTTTATCTGACTGTAAAATATTTGTACTATTGTATGAACATACTTATTATTTATTTTTCGTTATCAATTTTATTTTCAATATTATTTCTACTAGATTACTGATTCTATTAAAATATTTGAATATAAAAGCATCATTATATATATATATATATATATATATATATATATATATATATATATATATATATATATATATATACAGAGAGAGAGATAGAAATAGAGAGAGGGAGAGAGGAAAGAGGGAGAGAGAGAGGATGGAAAGACAGAAAAGGGAGAGAGAGAAAGAGCGGCATAGAGAGAGAGAGTGAGAGAGCGATAGGGAGGAGAGAGAGGGAAGAGAGAAAGAGAGAGAGAAGAAGGGAGGGAGAAAAGAGAGAGAGAGGCAGAGAGAGAGAGAGAGAGGGATAGAGAGAGAGGGGAGAGGGAGATTGAGAGAGTGGGGGAGAGCGAGAAAAATAGAAAGAGAGAGAGAAAGAGAGAGAGAGGGATAGAGAGAGAGAGGGGGAGAGAGAGAGGAGGGTGAGAGGGGGAGAGGGAAGCGAAAAAGATAGAAAAGAGAGAGAAAGTGAGAGAGGGATAGAGAGAGAGAGAGAGAGAGAGACAGAGAGAGGGTGGGGAAGAGGAATCTAAAAGTTAATTATTATGTTTTTAATTTTGCTGGTGTACATTTAAAAAAAGAAAAATAAAATATGAAAAAAATTAGTTTAAAAAATTAAGAAAAAAATTTTTTTATTCACTCTTTTTTTTTTTTTTAAATTAGTGGTGTCATATTGTTTAAAATTGATATTTTCATTCACAATAGACATGTCAAAGGTTAACTATTGCAAATATTCAACTTTTTATATTGTTGTGTGTGTGTGCGTGTGTGTAGAAAAACAACCAAACATGTCTGTGAAATGCGATCTGCGGAGCAGTCTCTTACCACACGCATTTGAATTCTCTCGGGACCAGTTGTGCATAGCGAATTCTGTAACAGAACACCTGTGCACCTGTGCCAACGGACCAATCAGTGGACAACGATGACCACAGGCTATTTCACACAATATTAATACGGTGAGAGAATACGTTTTCATTCTATACATGTCTTTGTGTTTTTTCAGTGACCGTAAATCTGTGTTTTTATTTTGGTTTTTATTGTCAGATGCCAACAAGTTTTGTCCTGAAAAACAAAATGACTGATTTTTTTTTTTAGAAAGTCTTGTCAAACATTAATTTTTAGGAGCCGTGGTAAAAAAATTTTAGGAGGAAAACCTTTGGTCAAAATTTTTTGGGAACCGTTGGTAGAATTTTTTTGGGAGCCGTGGTAAAATGTTTGGGAGCCATAATGAAAATGTGTGGGAGCCATGGTCAAAATGATTGGGAGCCATGATTGAAATGTTTGGGAGCCCTATTCCAAATGTTTGGGGGAGCCATGGTTAAAATGTTTAGAGCCATTGTTGAAATGTTTGGGAACCATAGTCCAAATGTTTGGGAGCCATGGTCAAAATGTTTAGGAGCCATGGTCAAAATATTAGGAGCCCTATTCCAAATGTTTGGGAGCCATGGTTAAAATGTTTGGGAGCCATAGTTAAAATTTTTGGGAGCCATAGTCCAAATGTTTGAGAGACATGGTCAAAATGTTTAGGAGCCATGGTCAAAATGTTTGGGAGCCATGGTTGAAATGTTTGGGAACCATAGTCCAAATGTTTGGGAGCCATAGTCAAAATGTTTAGGAGCCATGGTAAAAATTTTGAAGCCATGGTCAAAATGTTAGGGAGCCTATTCCAAATGTTTGGGAGCCATGGTTGAAATGTTTGGGAATCATAATCCAAATGTTTAGGAGCCATGGTCGAAATTTTTAGGAGCCATGGTAAAAATTTTAGGGAGCCATATTCCAAGTGTTTGGGAGCTATGGTTGAAATGTTTGGGAACCATAGTCCAAATGTTTGGGAGCCATGATCAAATGTTTAGGAGCCATGGTCAAAATGTTAGGGAACCTATTCCAAATGTTTGGGAGCCCTATTCCAAATGTTTGGGAGCCATGGTTGAAATGTTTGGGAACCATAGTCCAAATGTTTGGGAGCCATGGTCAAAGTGTTTAGAACCATGGTAAAAATGTTTGGGAGCCATGGTCAAAATGTTAGAGAACCCTATTCCAAATGTTTGGGAGCCATGGTTGAAATGTTTGGGAATCATAATCCAGATGTTTAGGAGCCATGGTCGAAATTTTTAGGAGCCATGGTCAAAATGTTAGGGAGTCCTATTCCAAATGTTTGGGAGCCATGGTTGAAATGTTTGGGAACCATAGTCCAAATGTTTGGGAGCCATGGTCAAAATATGTTTAGGAGCCATGGTCAACATGTTAGGGGTCCTATTCCAAATGTTTGGGAACCATGGTTGAAATGTTTGGGAGCCATGGTTGAAATGTTTGGGAACCATAGTCCAAATGTTTGGGAGCCATGGTCAAAATGTTTAGGAGCCATGGTCAAAATGTTAGAGATATTCCAAATGTTTGGGAGCCATGGTTAAAAACGTTTAGAACCACAGTCAACGTTGGAGCCATTCTAAATTTACATTAAAGGCGCTCTGGATTTATGCTTCCAAAAAGAAAAAAAGAGTCAGCAGACGTGAGGTTTGCATGTCCCTCTCCCTCACCCCAAAACAGATGGTCGGTCACAGCAGCATGAAAGACCCACCAGGTTACAATACAGTGTGACCGAGTTCCACCGTGGTACATTTTAAAGTGCGTTCTCTACTTACGCAACCATTTTTTTAATGAATTTGTGTTGCCAGAAAACCGCCCTAAACTAAAAATGAAACCGCCAAAACTCATTTAAAAAAATAAACACCCAACGTAACTCAACTATGAAGCAGACCCCCCCAACATTTGGCAAGCAAATGAGATTTGAAAGTAAATGTCCACGATTTCTTCTATTATATGTTATGCGTCCATTTGATGTATTTGTAAATATATACACATTTTCCAGTAATAAAAGTAAAGAAAAACCGCCAACCCGCCATCTCTAAAAAAAAACACCAAAAAACTAGCGGGTAAACTAGCCCAATTCGGCTACGTTCTACACAATTTTTTTTTGCCTGTAAAGTTAAACGCTGATTTAATCTCTAGCAAATAAGCTATTACACATGTGAACCTGTGTGTGAATTTCCCGTGGTGTTCTGATCTGCCTGAATCCGAAAACGGCACTGGGGCTGTCTCGAAAATTAGATATCCCCAATCAAGTGCTTTTAACCCAACAGGAGTACACCAAAGTAAGTCAATACACAGAAATATACGGTCATTATTTTCAGTAATATTTATATAAATAATAATAGCGATTTGGGTTCTGCGTTAAATCAAGAAACCGAAAATTAATACAACAGTATTCCAGTTTAAATACAATCATAAAAAATCGGATCTGCCCGAAACCAAAAAAATATAACCTAGCCTCAAACATAAGTTATAACTCTATGCAAAGGTTTTCAGGGTACAACTAGTATATATATATATATATATATATATATATATATATAGTTATAGTTATAGTTATTGTTTTAGTTATACTTAGGGTGATATATTACAGAGATTTGGGGACACATTTTTATTATCTTTAGTGAAAATTATTTGTTCTTTCTTTTATCCTTATGCTAAGATTAAACTTGATTTAATTATAACAGGTTTGTACACCACCAAGGACAAAAACCGCGCGGACGAAAAACCCGCGAACTAAACCCTCAACTGATTAAACCCTCAAAATATTAACATCGAATTTATGTGGATATTATTGATGCAATATATATATATATATATATATATATATATATATATATATATATATATATATATATATATATAATCTAGACCATGTGCAAAGAAAAAAATTTGTTTTGATATAAGAGATCATGTTTGTCAACACAGTCTATCAACAGGCATGATGTTTGACATAAATAAAGAATTTGCTTTCAACCACTGTGGTTCTTTAGCTGTTAGTTTTACCGTCTGCAATAAAATATGTGTCTGGCGCGAGAGTTTAAAGTAGACTTTAGTTACAGTCCCAGTATTGACCTTGGACCGAAACTATTTATTTCGTTGATTTTTTCCTGAGTAAGATATGCCTCCTGTTGATGTTTAGTTAACAAAGGGATTGACTTTAGACTACTGTGGCTTAAGGGCTTATGCAGTTTATTGAAGTACTTTGAATAAAAAATTCACTGAAAAATACATATGTATATGTATATATATATATATATATATATATATATATATATATATATATATATTTATATCCGGGTATTATATGTTACCTTTATAATTTAAATGGCAGTCAAATTATAGATCGTCATTGTTCATCTTTCTTCATTGTTCTTCACCCGTCATTGCTCATATTTCGTCATTGTTCATCATCCGTCATTGTTCATCATCCGTTATTGTTCATCTTTCGTCATTGTTCATCAACCGTCATTGTTCATCTTTCATCATTGTTCATCTTTCATCATTATTCATAATCCGTCATTGTTCATCTTTCGTCATTGCTCATCTTTCGTCATTGTTCATAATCCGTCATTGTTCATCATCCGTCATTGCTCATCTTTCGTCATTGTTCATAATCCGTCATTGTTCATCATCCGTCCATTGTTCATCATCCGTCATTGCTCATCTTTCGTCATTGTTCCATAATCCGTCATTGTTCATCATCCTTCATTGTTCATCATCCGTCATTGCTCCATCTTTCGTCATTGTTCATAATCCGTCATTGTTCATCATCGTCATTGTTCATCATCCGTCATTGCTCATCTCTCGTTATTGTTCATCATCCGTCATTGTTCATCGTCCGTCATTGTTCATCATCCGTCATTGTTCATCTTTCATCATTGTTCATCTTTCGTCATTGTTCATCTTTCATCATTGTTCATCATCCGTCATTGTTCATCATCGTCATTGCTCATCTTTCGTCATTGTTCATAATCCGTCATTGTTCATCATCCGTCATTGTTCATCATCCGTCATTGCTCATCTCTCGTTGTGTTCATCATCCGTCATTAATTATCATCATCTGTTCATCATCCGTCGCTGTTCATCTTTTCATCATTGTTCATCTTTCATCATTGTTCATCTTTCATCATTGTTCATCTTTCATCATTGTACATCATCCGTCATTGTTCATCTTTCAGCGTGTATTCATAAATCCGTCATTGTTCATCATCGTTATTGTTCATCTTTGCGTCATTGTTCATCAACCGTCATTGTTCATCTTTCATCATTGTTCATCTTTCATCCTTATTCATAATCCGTCATTGTTCAACATCCAGCATTGCTCATCTTTCGTCATTGTTCATCATCCGTCATTGCTCATGCTCGTCATTGTTCATAATCCGTCATTGTTTGTCATCGTCATTGTTCATCATCCGTCATTGTTCATCATCCGTCATTGCTCATCTTTCGTCATTGGTCATAATCCGTCATTGTTCATCATCCGTCGTGTTCATCATCCGTCAGGCTATTCATCATCGATATTGCTCATCTTTCGTCATTGCTCATCTTTCGTCATTGTTCATAATCCGTCATTGTTCATAATCAATGTTGTTCATAATCCGTCATTGTTCATCATCGTCATTGTTCATAATCCGTCATTGTTCATCATCCGTCATTGTTCATCATCGTCATTGCTCATCTTTCGTCGTTGTTCATAATCCGATAATGTTCATCATCCGTCATTGTTCATCATCGTCATTGTTCATCATCATCATTGCTCATCTTTTTGTCATTGTTCATAATCCGTCGTGTTCATCATCCGTCATTGTTCAGCATCCGTCATTGCTCATCTTTCGTCATTGTTCATCATCCGTCATTGTTCATCATCCGTCATTGTTCAGCATCCGTCATTGCTCATCTTTAATCATTGTTCATCATCCGTCATTGTTCATCATCAGTCATTGTTCATCATCCGTCATTGCTCATCTTTCGTCATTGTTCATAATTCGTCATTGTTCATCATCCGTCATTGTTCATCATCCGTCATTGTTCATCATCCATCGTTGCTCATCTTTCGTCATTGTTTCATAATCGTCATTGTTCATCATCCGTCATTGTTCATCATCCGTCATTGCTCATCTCGTTATTGTTCATCATCCGTCATTGTTCATAATCCGTCATTGTTCATCATCCGTCATTGTTCATCTTTTCATCATTATTCATCTTTCATCATTGTTCATCTTTCATCATTGTTCATCTTTCATCATTGTTCATCATCCGTCATTGTTCATCTTTCATCATTATTCATTATCCGTCATTGTTCATCATCCATTATTGTTCATCTTTCGTCATTGTTCATCAACCGTCATTGTTCATCTTTCATCATTGTTCATCTTTCATCATTATTCATAATCCGTCATTGTTCAACATCAAATAATGCTCATCTTTCGTCATTGTTCATCATCCGTCATTGCTCATCTTTCGTCATTGTTCATAATCCGTCATTGTTCATTATCCGTCATTGTTCATCATCCGTCATTGTTCATCATCCGTCATTGCTCATCTTTCGTCATTGCTCATCTTTCGTTATTGTTCATAATCCGTCATTGTTCATAATCCGTCATTGTTCATAATCCGTCATTGTTCATAATCCGTCATTGTTCATCATCCGTCATTGTTCATCATCCGTCGTTGCTCGTCTATCGTTATTGTTCATAATCCGTCATTGTTCATCATCCGTCATTGCTCATCTTTGTCATTGTTCATAATCCGTCATTGTTCATCATCCTTCATTGTTAATCATCCGTCATTGCTCATCTTTCGTCATTAATTCATAATCCGTCATTGTTCATCATCGTCATTGTTCATCATCCGTCATTGCTCATCTCTCGTTGTTGTTCATCATCCGTCATTGTTCATCGTCCGTCATTATTCATAATCCGTCATTGTTCATCATCTGTCATTGCTCATCTTTCGTCATTGTTCATAATCCGTCAGTGTTTGTTCATAATCCGTCATTGTTCATAATCCGTCATTGTTCATCATCCGTCATTGTTCATCATCCGTCAGTGCTCAATCTCGTTATTGTTCATAATCCGTCATTGTTCATCATCCGTCATTGCTCATCTTTCGTCATTGTTCATAATCCGTCATTGTTCATCATCCTTCATTGTTCATCATCCGTCATTGCTCATCTTTCGTCATTGTTCATAATCCGTCATTGTTCATCATCCGTCATTGTTCATCATCCGTCGTTGCTCATCTCGTTATTGTTCATCATCCGTCATTGTTCATCGTCCGTCATTGTTCATCATCCCGTCATTGCTCATCTCTCGTTATTGTTCATCATCCGTCATTGTTCATCTTTCATCAATGTTCATCTTTCATCATTATTTCATCTTTCATCATTGTTCATCATCCGTCATTGTTCATCATCCGTCATTGCTCATCTTTCGTCATTGTTCATAATCCGTCATTGTTGTTCATCATCCATTGTTCATCATCCGTCATTGCTCATCTCTCGTTGTGTTCATCATCCGTCATTGTTCATCTTTCATCATTGTTCATCTTTCATCATTGTTCATCTTTCATCATTGTTCATCATCCGTCATTGTTCATCATCCGTCATTGCTCATCTTTCGTCATTTATTTCATAATCCGTCATTGTTCATCATCCGTCATTGTTCATCCGTCATTGCTCATCTCGTTATTGTTCATCATCCGTCATTGTTCATCATCCGTCATTGTTCATCATCCGTCATTGTTCGCTTTCATCATTGTTCATCTTTCATCATTGTTCATCTTTCATCATTGTTCATCTTTCATCATTGTACATCATCCGTCATTGTTCATCACTTTCAGCATTATTCATAATCCGTCATTGTTCATCATCCGTTGTGTTCAATTTCATCTTTCGTCATTGTTCATCAACCGTCATTGTTCATCTTTCATCATTGTTCATCTTTCATCATTATTCATAATCCGTCATTTGTTCAACATCCAGCATTGCTCATCTTTCGTCATTGTTCATCATCCGTCATTTGCTCATCTTTCGTCATTGTTCATAATCCGTCATTGTTCATCATCCGTCATTGTTCATCATCCGTCATTGCTCATCTTTTGATATTGTTCATAATCCGTCATTGTTCATCATCCGTCATTGTTCATCTTTCGTCATTGTTCATCATCCGTCATTGCTCATCTTTCGTCGTGTTCATAATCGTCGTGTTCATCATCCGTCATTGTTCATAATCCGTCATTGTTCATAATCCGTCATTGTTCATAATCCGTCATTGTTCATCATCCGTCATTGTTCATAATCGTCATTGTTCATCATCCGTCAATGTTCATCATCCGTCATTCTCATCTTTCGTCATTGTTCATAATTCGTCAATGTTCATCATCCGTCATTGTTCATCATCCGTCATTGTTCATCATCCGTCATTGCTCATCTTTCGTTATTGTTCATAATCCGTCATTGTTCATAATCCGTCATTGTTCATAATCCGTCATTGTTCATCTTTCATCATTGTTCATCTTTCATCATTGTTCATCTTTCATCATTGTTCATCTTTCATCATTGTATCATCATCATTGTTCATCTTTCAGCATTATTCATAATCCGTCATTGTTCATCATCCGTTATTGTTCATCTTTCGTCATTGTTCATCAACCGTCATTGTTCATCTTTCATCATTGTTCATCTTTCATCCTTATTCATAATCCGTCATTGTTCAACATCAGCATTGCTCATCTTTCGTCATTGTTCATCATCCGTCATTGCTCATCTTTCGTCATTGTTCATAATCCGTCATTGTTCATCATCCGTCATTGTTCATCATCCGTCATTGCTCATCTTTCGTCATTGATCATAATCCGTCATTCTTCATAATCCGTCATTGTTCATAATCCGTCATTGTTCATAATCCGTCATTGTTCATCATCCGTCATTGCTCATCTTTCGTCATTGTTCATAATCCGTCATTGTTCATCATCCTTCATTGTTAATCATCCGTCATTGCTCATCTTTCGTCATTGTTCATAATCCGTCATTGTTCATCATCCGTCATTGTTCATCATCCGTCATTGCTCATCTCTCTCGTTATTGTTCATCATCCGTCATGTTCATCGTCCGTCATTATTCTATATTACAAGAAGTGCCATTGACGGTAAAAGTGTCTGAGGCTCGAACCGATTACATACACACAGTGGCATACTTGATGGGTTTGTCTAATGGTGCTTATTGTTTTTTTATTAACTATATTGGCTAGCTCGTTTTAATATGAGAAAACATGAACTTTTAAAAAGGCATTTTATTCATAGACAAAAATGTTTACTGGTGTATCGAAACGGCATATCCAGCATATTATCACGTAAAAAGGAAATATAAAGCGATCAACTGATAACTCATTATTTTTAGTTTTTCTTTATGAAATATCTAATGTTTTTGAAGAAAAAGGTATTGTTGACAGGTTAAGATTTTTTCTAAGACCTAAATTATCACAGAGACAATCTAACTGGATACATGTCCATGGGATACATTTGTGCCTGTAAGCTGATAACACTATGTAGCACATTTTTTTTTGTTCCTGGGTACAAAGTGTGTTTTCCTTACCTGTTATGCATAAAACAAACAGAAAATGCTATTGTTCAACAAAAATTTTGTTTCTGTGATCTGGATAATGATATTTTGAGATCTGTTTTCTAGCAAATTCTTCGCATTCAAGAGAATAATGAGGTTTGCTATCCGATTGACCAATCAGAAACTTCTACTTCTACATTCGCATGGTGGATCCTTCCAAACGTCGCACTGGCAAGAACGCACCTCAAATCTTTACTACACTGCCCTGAGCTGCATAAACCCACACCCCGAAGAGGGATAAGCCATCTTCAGGAGATAGCAGCCAGTCAGACAGCGATGAAGATGTTTGAGATCCAGATTATAATATGACAGATGTAACTGAGGTGATAAGGCCATACTTCACTATCAAGAACGACATCAACGATCTTACCAGATACATTGGTCTTACCAAGTCTAAAATGCTGAGCTTCTGACATCCAGGCTCAAGCATTTAGTTGGATGAATGCCTGCAAGTTAAACATACGTAAGAAACCTTCATTAAACATTTTCTTTATTCTCTGCTAGATGGGCTGTGCTTCTGTAACAATGTGACAGTTCCATTTGAAGCTATATGACAGTTCATCCCGGGGCTGAAGCCTTGCCGCTACTTAACGAAAGCCCGTCTCTTCCTGCGGTTCACTCTGCGCACCTGAGAGGCGACTTGAGGTATTCACCTCAGTGTCAAAATGTTTTTTGACTGCCTTGAAGTATCCTCACTATGGATGGGCTGTCAAACGAAATTTCAAAGTTGTGTAATTCCCGAGGGGGGGGGGAGGGCTTCAAGGAAGTTACACGAATTTACTTTGTTTCCTTTGCATCTGGGACAGCCGGGATAACAAAGCGGACTATAATATTAAAAAAAAAAAACTGGCTACAAAGTTCTCTGTGGGGAAGAGCAAAGTCAAGTGAGAGTTGCTGATAGATCCACAATAGCTAGCTATGGCTCTGCCACAATAGACAGTTTCGGCTATTCCACAATTTTTATGTTTACCCAATGTCAACTTCTCGGTTCTTAGTTTCCCCATGTCTCCAGCGTACACACCCTATTAAAAATATTGGTAACATTTTACTTGACAAAACGTTTTTCTTAACTACAATTGATCAAAACCAGTTTTATGATATAATTATTTTTTTTCCAAGAAAAAGTTAATCGAATTTCTAAATAAATGTACTTATCTTGGGAAAAAAAAAACAATTAAGAAAAATAATATACATATCTCATCACGTTTTATTTATCTCTAATTTGTATTTACTCTGACTAATTTTTTTTTTTCTTTTTAATTCCATTGCATTGAAACAGTTATATAGCCAATACGCTTACAAATAAATTCTTATAAGATTCAATTGTATAGTGTGAAGCTGTATCATAGTCTAGAATACCGTTTAATATGATCTCAAGGTAATTAACTTCGGTACCATATACAGGATGAACAGGTCATGAGTTGTCTCCATCCTCATACACAGTGCCGTGCGTGGGGAAGGGGGTAGGGGCATTTCACGCTAAGGCTGAATGAAGGATACAGGCAACTGAAACCTGATCATACAGATGACCTGCTGCAAGTCCCGTATATGAAGCAAAAGATCAAAACCTATATCGAAGCCCTAATTAGGAATATTCTAAGCTGAGCTATTTTCTTTACATAAACCCTTGGTGTGTAATTCAGAATCGATAAGTCCTGAATGTACTCTGTGTGTGTCCTTTAAAACACATATTCTCTCTCTTTCTGTCTCTGTCTATCTCTATCTCTTTCCTTCACACACGCACAATCTTTCTCTCTCAATTTATTAATTCATCCATTAATATCTATCTATTTATCTATCATATGTAAATATAACTATTTATTTCTATATCTATATATGTACCCAACTATCAAACTATCCATGTATCTATCTAACTATCCATCTGTCCATTGTAGATCTATGTATTAATCTATTATATATCTTACTAATCAATCTATCTGTATACCTATCTTTACATCCCCATATCTACCTTCATATATGTCTATCTGTAAATTACATTCCATAAACACTATCATTAAATTGATTGATAGCTAGAATGGCACAAATTTCTGTAATTTTCTAGAATGTATCAATGATAGAGATTTAGTTAACTTACCCTCCCCCCTCCCCAACTCTCCCTGTACTTTGAGTTTGTCTTTTCATCTGCAATATTTAGGCAATTGAATTATTATTTCATGGCAAGCTGCCAAATAGAAACATAGTTTTTTTAATCCATTATGTGACATTGATGTCTCTAAGATACTAATTTTTCGACACATTTCACTAAAAATTCAAATGATAGACAAATGGACTAAAAATATGACTTCTCTTAGAAGAATGTAAACTGCTAACTTTTTTTTTTTAAAAGTATCTAATATATGTAAACAAAAATAATTTCTAATGCGCTAAATTAAATGACCCAAGATCAGTGACACAATGAACCAATCAGTAGTAATCAGCAGACCAATGCGAATAGTATGAATACATATTTTTTAAGAAAAAACGAGTTTTGGCTTGTTTTTTTTTTTAAAGATAATATAAAGCAATGAGAACAAAACCGCTGGATTACATACTTTAGACTTTAATCAGTATACATCAGTTGTCTAAAAATTCAAAGTGTTTTTTTTTTTTTTCTTACCGCTAAACATTAACAAGGTAATAAATCTTTTATATTGTTTTTCTTTTCATCAATTTATATTGGATTATCAAATGGATCATTTGCTCTTCTCTTTAAGACTAGTTATTTACAAAGGGTAGCTGTACTTTCTAAATAAGATAAATTAGAAATTGCATAAATCTGTATGCATTACATGTATTTACTAAATATTTTTACTTATTATCTTACTTTTCTAATCATAAAAAAAATATAAAAAGGAATAAGTAATATTTAAAAAAATAAATCATAATTATAAGAAAAAATTATTTAAAAAATACTTGGGTTGGACTTCAGATACAAAAGTATCGGATAATCAACGTGGCAAATTATCAACTTTCAATAATCGGGTTAATAGAAATATTGTTATATATATATATATATATATATATATATATATATATATATATATATATCATTCGTGGACAAAAAAACAACTCAGTTACGTGTGAGGGACAAAAGGCCGAGTGTAGATAGAGGAAATCTCGACTGTGTATATGAGTGTCCCAGGTTCGATCCTCTATGAGAACCAAAGGAATTTTTCCAGGTTCTAATACAAGTTGGTTAAAAGCCATTCAAGTCCGTCCAATTTTAAATGGTTTTCGGGCTTAAGGTTGGGAAATAAAGGAGTTTATTGTAGCTTTGTGCTAATCACACAAACCCTTTATCTGCCCTAACAAAAACTAGGATTTTTACGGTTGAGTAGATAATAATAATGTATCTTTAACATTGTATCAATTATGGCATTCAATATAAAAAAAAAAGTTAAAAATATTATTTACGCTTAATTTATTATGCAGCCTACGTTTTAAAGAAATAAATCACAAGTATCAATGATAAAACTAGTCATTTACTTTAAAGATGGATGTCATAGACAATAAAAAAACATCACTCGATGTCAAAGAAAATATACCAATCTCGCTCAATGTCATAGACAAAAAGTCAACCTCAATCGATACCACAAAGGAACAACTAACGTCATTCGATACCACAGGCGAAAAACTAAAGTCGTTCGATACTGCAGACAATAAATCAACCTCGTTCGATACTACAGACGAAAAATCAACGTCGTTCGATACCACAGACAAAAAGTCAACCTCACTTGATGATGTTACAGATATTAAACCCACATCACTGGATGCCCGCACGTCACGTGAATCACCATCAGAAAGTCTTAAACAAAGGTAAACGAAAAACACTTTATATAGGCCTAATTACTTCAAATACAGGAAAACATTTATTTCTTTCAGTAATATTTCAACATGAACCCCCCCCCCCCCCGCAACATAAAATATTAAAAGATCTAAATTGTAAACAATCCCTTTTTGAACGTTTCTATACAGTAAGTACTGTTGATGTTGTTTTTGATGTTTTAGTTGGAAATACTTTGCCGAAGTATTATAGTAGCCATGAATGAATTTACTGTTGACTTTTAGCTGGCACAGTCATTTAATCTTTATTGTTTGCGAATTTTCTGTTTACTTGATCGTAATAATTGTTTAATTTGTCGTAATTTTGGTTTTCATTGAATCAAATCTTAACATTTTATTATGGATACATTCTTTTGCAAATCCTCTTTAAACAATCAGCCTAAAGCTCATATTTTAAACGAATAAATTGACTATATTCTACAGCCCTTTATGGGTGAGAATACTTATCTGCCTAGTAAGAGCCATCATATACCCGTTGGTGTCACTATTTGGATGGAAAGTATCCTGGAACACTGAAGGCGATCAAATAAAAGAGTAAATATTGTCACATACGTGTTTCTATATATATTGTATCAAGTGATGAGTTCAATGATTTGAAATTTCAAAGAAATACTCATTTGTTTTTAGACTAAAGGTCAGACAACAAATGTGATATATATATATATATATATATATATATGTTTGTGTGTGTGTGTACAAATACACATATTGGAATATAGGGAAGCTTATGGGAATGGAGCTTATGGGAATATGTAGGAGCTTATGGGAATATGTGGGAGCTTATGGGAATATGCGGTAGCTTATGGCAATATTAGGAGCTTATGGGAATTTGTGGGAGCTTATGGGAATAAGTTGGAGCTTATGGGAATATGTGCGAGCTTATGGGATTATTTGGAGCTTATGGGAGTATGTGGGAGCTTATGGGAATATGTGGGAGCTTATGGCAATATTAGGAGCTTATGGGAATATGTTGGAGCTTATGGGAATATGTGGGAGCTCATGGAAATATGTAGGAGCTTATGGGAATATGTGGAAGCTTATGGGAATATGTGGAAGCTTATGGGAATATGTGGGAGCTTATGGGAATATTAAAAGCTTATGGGAGTATGTGGAAGCTTATGGGAATATGTTGAAGCTTATGGGAATATGTGGGAACTTATGGGAATATGTTGGAGCTTATGGGAATATGTGGGAGCTTATGGGAATATGTGGGAGCTTATGTTAATATGTTGGAGCTTATGGGAATATGTGGGAGCTTATGGGAATATGTGGGAGCTTATGGGAATATTAGGAGCTTATGGGAATATGTGGGAGCTTATATGAATATATGGGAGCTTATGGGAATATTAGGAGCTTATGGGAATGTATGGGAGCTTATGGGAATATTAAGAGCTTATGGGAATATGTGGGAGCTTATGGGAATATGTGGGAGCTTATGGGAATATGTGGGAGAAAGAGATATCAAATCATGCAATACTTATACATATATAATTCAACAAACAAACAATATTTTTAGTACCTATTCCATTCAAACAATATTTTGTCCTTATTCCATTTATAATTATATATTTCTATTACTAGTTAATACCAGAGAAATGGAGTATGTTCTAGTATGAAGTTATCGTATAGTACTCATAATAAATTTCGTTACAGATCATGTGAAATAAAAATTGGCTACATAAATTTATTTCAATAAAAAGTGCCATTAATAAATACAATTAAATTGCATGTGTAAATCTAGTTGCATTGTATAAACATAATTCGCGTTTTTTCTTAAGGTCAACAACTTGACATTGTTTTCTTCTAACAAATAGCTCTACAGCAAGAGAAATTGTAAAGGTAAGACTCCAATTCATTGGTTTCCTTTAAAACAAAATCCGTTTTATTTATTATAATTGTCCTCTTTTTTCATAATTAAGTTTTATTTGCCAATAACAGGATATAAAAGACCTATCTACTAAATTATATTTTTTATCAAAATAATACATTTGAAAATAACAATAACTGTAAAAAAAAAAAAGATTTATCGTAAGTAATAATAATATAATAATGATATATTGAACATAATTATATCGGTCAAGCAAAGACACGTACAACTTTCTATCCACAGATTCAACAATTTAGCGCTGTCAGTACAGAAACTAACAAACAAGATGGTTCTCTTAAAAATAAACAAAAAATCAAACTAGAAAGGTAATTTAGACCAATAGGTTTTATCCTTAAGTCAAATGTTAATCTAATTTTTTAAAACATTTCTTGATCGATTTCCTTAATATTTTTTCAGACAAACCTTTTTTTCTGATTCTTTTGTTAAATAGATCATTATTCTGTACATCCGAATTTTCAAATTAATTTAAGCACTAAATCTCGAAGAATCTGAAAAATTTTAGCAAAGACTATATGTGACAACTCTTGAGTTAACTGTGAGTCGTGATTAAGCATGTTATGTAGAAAAAAAAATATAAACAGATACTTAAACATAGTCTTAAACAAGTCACTTATTCCAGATCTAGATAGGATTGTTACTTAAATGACTAACAGCAGCACAACCCTAGTATAGCAGCATTATACTGTTCTAGGAAATGGATTTCACCACTAAGGAAAAATTTTCAGGTCTTAGCTCAAGTTCCCGATATATCTCCCGTGGTGCCTCCATGGCCATTGCACTATCGGCTATGGTGGGAATGAATGAAGGGCACCATTAAAACCGTCCCATCAGTGGTTTATAGGATCTAAGAGATTTTATCGCATCCTTACAGGGACCTCACACACTTCTGGCGTAAACCAGTGTTTCCCAAACGTTCGATATCTGTGTGCCCCATTCTTATTTTCACAATACTAAGTATTCCTAGTAAGAAATTCATCTTTAGTTTTTTACGGACATGGTTTCCCCATCATTTCATTTTTTTCGCTTTAGCCATATGTTTACCCAATGTTGTCAGACAAATACAGCGCGTACCCAAGGCAAACTCTTTGAATACCCCGGTCGGGGTATGCGTGCATGCAACACTTTGAGAAGCACTGGTGTAGAATATAAAGATACGTTTTCAATATAAATACAACCTAGAAACATCATATATAATAATACTCATTTCCAGTGTGCGTTAAATCGAAAGTAAAGAATGAATATAACAGTATTCCAGTTTAAAATACAACCATGAAAAAAATCGGATCTGCCCGAAACCAAAAAATAACCTAGCCTACCGATCAAGCCCAAGGGGATATAACTCTATGCAAATATTTTGCAGGTTACAGCTAGTATGAAATAAAATATGTGATCACCTTGCTAGCGAGCTGTAGAGTCCAAATAGTTAATGAGATAGTTCTGAATGACGTTAAAATTATCTAATTCGTGAAAAAGAAACATGAATACGATTGAGGGATGGTGGCCGAGCGATATAGAGGTATCGACTGTCTGCTTAAGAGTGTTTGGTTCGATCCAGCGTAAGGGAATTTTTTCCAATTTCTGATAAAAGTTGCTTAAAAGTCCCTGGAGGTTTACACAGCTTTAAAAGGATACCTGACTATGTGCAATTATTTTACAAGCCAGTGAATTATAACTTCATCTACTATGATGGAACATTTTACGGCTAATGAAGCTGTAACTTTTTTACGGTTGAGTAGATATTTGTGATGTCTTTTTAACATTGTATATATATATATATATATATATATATATATATATATATATATATATATATATATATATATATATATATATATATATATATACCGCTAAAATAGCTAAATATAGATTTTAAAATATTATTTATGATTTTTTTTTAAGGAAAAATATAAGTCAATAATAAAACTATTCACAGGTCCAAAAGATGGAGGTCACAGGCAATAAACCAACAACGCTGGATGTCAACACGTCACGTGAAACACAATCAGACAGTTTTAAGCAAAGGTTAACAAAAACATTTAAGATAACTACTTCAAATAAAGGAACATATGTATTTTTTTTTGCTTTTCAGTGTTATTTAAATCAGATTCCCCTGTACATCCAAAGATCTAAATTCTTAACTGTGACTTTTTGAACCTTTTTTACACATAAATATTGTTATGGGTTAAAATACTTATCTGCCTAATAGAAACCATCAATTAAATATTAAAGTTACTATTCTGGTGAAGTATATATAATTATATATATATATATATGGATATAAATCACTCTCTCTCTCTCTCGATAGACACACACATATATAAAATATACTTCACCCGAATATTGTTAAACGATGATTGGAAAACAAAACAACACAGGCGTGTGCTAAAAAAATACAGCAAATAATTATTTATTTACAATCAACAAATACATTCGACATCTTTCTTCCCTGTCGAGTTTATCATCACAACTTCTGCTTTTGCGTCACAACGGAGCGGTATATGTTCTTTATAGACTACGCTGGTCTACCGAAATTCCTTTTTACAGCTTACCACCGAGTGCAAGGAAAATTATAACAATATATATATATATATATATATATATATATATATATATATATATATATATATATATATATACAAGCCCGTAGCCGGGGGGGGGGCTGCAGCTCCCCCCCTCCAAATTAATTATATAAAAATCAATCTTTATTATAAAGTATACATCTTTATCATTGTGTTTCAATTTTTTCTTATATTCTTATATAAAACTCTCCGCACACCCCCCCCCCCCCCAAACCGCACAGCCCCCCCTCCCCCCCCCCCCAAAAAAAAAAAAAACAAAATTCTGGCTACAGCCTTGTATATATATATATATATATATATATATATATATATATATGTATGTATATGTGTGTATAGAAAGACCGATTGAGTGCAAGTAAGGAGGGTGAAGAGATGTATAAAATCTTGCAATATTTATACTTTTTACATTTCTACAAACAATAGTAAATATTTACATCATTATATAATTTATTATAACAATAATTATTTTTAAAAAAATCATCTTAAGTCATAAAGAGTTATAGTATAATAAAGAAATCACTGAGCAGAATTATATTAATCCAGACATTAAAAATGTTTTTTTCCGTGGATTAAAAAATTTAGCGCTATCACCCTAGAAACAACCAATGTGTCCCCGACTCAAAATATTTGCCCACCCCTGGCGTAGACAATAGAGATACGATTTCAATATAAATAAAAACCAAGCAACATATTATTTACTCATCAAGTAAAATTATTCGCATCTCAGCAAGTTGAAGCAAACAAATATAAAGTAACATAGGTCAGTGTCGTAATCACCTTGGCGTCAACAGCGGAGCAGGTCATATATTGTTTTCGTATTATTAAGCAGTACATTTTAGAGAGATATATGTAGGTCTGAGCAAAAGCTAATTACTTTTGTATTATGAAATTTGTACATTATATCTGTGTCGTCAAGAAAGAGAAGGGGGTGCACGAGTGACGGGTCGGACCGGCTGATACCATTTTAGGGTTAACACCAAAATGAACAGTTGTAAATTTTCTAGTCGAAAAAACTCGGTATTATTAATTTTATAACCCACCACAGTTAAAAACATGAGCTTTAGCATATGGTACTACCATGCAGAGCAGTAGCATAGGGTGCAACCATTCAGAGCAGTAGCTCAGGGTACCACCATGCAGAGCAGTATCTCAAGGTACCACCATACAGAGCAGTAGCACAGGGTGCCATCATGCAGATCATCAGCACAATGTGCCATCATGTAGATCTTTAGCACAAGGTGCCATCATGCAGAGCAGTAGCACACGGGGCACCATATAGAACAGTAGCACAGGGTACCAGCATGAAGAGCAGTAGCACACGGGGCACCATATAGAACAGTAGCACAGGGTACCAGCATGAAGAGCAGTAGCATAGGATGCTACCATGCAGAGCAGTAGCACAGGAGGCCACCATGCAGAGCAGTAGCACAGGGGGCATAGTACAGAGCAGAAACACAGGCTGTCATCATTCAGAGTATTAGCACAGGGTTTCATCATGCATATCTTTAGCACAAGGTGTCATCATGCTGAGCAGTACCATAGGGTGTCACCATGCAGAGCAGTAGCACACGGGGCACCATATAGAGCAGTTTTGTGATGCCAACATTCAGAGCAATGGCACAATGTGCCACCATGCAGAGCAGAAGCATAGGGTCCCAGCATGCAGAGCAGTATAACAGGGGGCACCATATGGAGCAGTATGGTGGAAGTCTTGATTTTGGGGGGAGGGGTTGACTCCTGAATTGACCGCTCCGGTTGACACCACTGCTCAATATTGAAATAAAATAAAACAACATTTAGCTATTGTTTCAACACTTAGAGATATACCAATACAGTAAACTTAATCTAAATATTTCAGTAGTCTAATTTTCCTTGTGAAACATTTATAGATCCGCTGTATTGTATAACAGAACAAGTTACCGGTATGTCGCTTTGTACTATTATTCACCTGTGTCGATTATATATATATTTATATATATATATATATATATATATATATATATATATATATATATATATATATATCACTTTAATAGAAATGCATACATACATATTTATAAATGAAACAACCAGCAACTATTTTCGTTCATTGGGTGTAATAGATAACTTCTTTTTTCTCTTTCATAATGTGTTTATTTAACATTCAACAGTCCTTTGTGTGTCAAGCTCCATGTTTATTTAATCAACCTAATATTCAACATTCTGGTATTACTGTTCGATAGAGAGTATCGTTGGCGTGAAAGATCGGAGAGGTACCTATTCTTTTAAAACCATTTGCTTACAAGAGATTATAAGTGTTTTAAGTGCCACTTACTACCAGACTATTACACCTGTTTCTAGCTTGACAATACATAACATATTAACAGTGGCGTACCTGGGGGGGGGGGCGGCGGGTGCGATCCGCACCGGCCGGCACTTTTTATTACTTTTTAGGGGGGGGGGCGGCAAAAATATATAGATTAAATTGAAATACCTAAATGAGAGGGCGGCAAAATCGTCTTCCGCCCTGGGCGGCCGATACCCACGCTACGCCGCTGCATATTAACAATGTTTTCGACAAACGTAAAATATCTATGTCTATCTTATTTTATTCCATTTTATTAAAAAGAAAACTCGTTCAAATAATATTTAAATGTTGTTCCTTTTTTTTAAAGCTCAAGTAAATAAAACAATAATTTAGATCTCAGAAGAATAAAAAAAATAATAATCATGTAAGAATATATTGTTACAGAATTAATTAATATTTAAAGTTTATTACTATTTAAGCCTTTGAAAATACGATTTAATTGTTACATAATTTTGTAAATAACAGTTTGCTAGCGAAATGATAAATCATTTTTTCAAACATCAAACACCACCACTCCTCAGCACCCACCCTCAACTTCCAAGCAAAATTAAGTCACTTGGTATTCGTTTGGTCACTAGAACGGCCACTGGGGAAAAGTTCCGTAGCAGTTCGGTAACCAAGGTGATAGTGAAATCTGATGGGTACGAGAGGATAAGAATTTAAATGTATTGAGTGAAATCGAAAGTGGAACCAGCTCCCCTATGAAGATGGATTGGGGTGGGGGCAACCAAGGCCCCAGTCAGAATCGATGGCCCTAAACGGTATTCAAATTAATTTATTCTGAATGCAGACTTGGGTTGAAATTGAGCGAGAAAGAGTTTCGCTTTCATATTTTGTCAGAGGCCGCATAATGTACTGCAACCCTAGAAAAACCAAAAAAGCATCTATGTACATGTACACATTCGTTATTGATAAGTCATATTTCTTTCTCAAAAGTCTGTTTCTTTTTGTTTATATGTATCAGTGGCGTAAATAAAGTATTGTTTTATAGGAAGCAGTGTCATAATTCTAAATTTGATTTAAGAAGCATTCTTTTATCGAATATACATCGTAGGCCTACATATTAAAAAAAGAAATATTATGTTTCAAATAAACTTGTACTTAAGTTGTAAGAAGTATTATGTTTAACAATACACTTGTAAGCTTTATCTTATCTGATGAAGGGCAGTGCTAAACTTGTGAACCACATTTTATGACAATGCTACATTTTTTTACATCTCATCTTTGAAGGAAAATAAAAGCCATACTAATTTTATCCTGCATATAAATACATAAGGCCAGAATGTTTATTTTTTTGCATTTGATTTTTTTTTTTATGATTTAATTGAAAAGAAATATTTATGTTTCAATTATGAGTAGGGACGGATGGCCTTGCGGTAAAGTCCCCGACTGTCGACTTGATGGTCACAGGGTTCGATATCAGATGAAGACCATGAAATATTTCAGGTCCCCCTCAATTTATCCCCCATGGGGCCTTCATGGATATTTTATGGGGAAGAAAGCAGGGCACCATAAAAAAAACCGTCTTATTATAGGATCTAAGCAATTTCATGTTATTCTAACAGGGACTTCACACACACAGATATGAGCTAGCTAGATGTAAAACATGATTCTAAAAGTGGCACTGGTGTAACAGAAAAAAGTGACGTCAATGTAATTAATTATATTTAAAAATATTTTATGATAAATTACTTTAGAACTTTGTCTTTATTGAAAAAGTCTTACCTAGCTTTTATTGCAAATTGTAATTTGCCTTTTCTTTTTTTTTAACATACGTCTATTAAGAACTACTTTTCTAAAAAAAAATGGTATATAAGCTTAATTAGCACTAGGATTGAATAGGCAAATGATAATGGTCCCTGATTCGATCTCCGATGAAGACCAGTAGATATTTTAAGTCATGGCGAAAATCTCAATGCGTATCTCCCGTCTCATTCAGTGTTAGTATTTTTTTCTTTCCCATAATTCAGTTTGGATTAATTATTCCAAGACCCTGTCTATAACCAGTCTACCACAAAGTCCATTTTCAATATTGTCCCATATAGAATTATTTATACATCTTTTGAAAACGGTTGCTCCCGCGCTTGTTCTCCTCGGATGTCAATAGCAATGTTACTAAAATGTATAAAGCTATCGTCATTGAGGGGACGGATGGTCGTACTTTTAAAGCGCTCGACTATCGACCTGAAAGTACCTGGTTCGATCTCCGGTAGTCTTGGCTCAAGTTCCCATTGTTGCATATACCGCTCCGTTAAGCCTCTCCCGAACTGGATCATATTGTTTCAAATGTTTCCTTTTATACATACAATTTTGTTTGTCTCGTAGTGTTAGAAAGTTGACGATTCTGGCTCCACATCAGCTTCTAGTTCTATTAATGCGTCACATAATGTGACATTTAAATCTCGACCTTTATTTGATAAAAAATTAAAGTATTTTCATACACATCTCAAGACATTTAATATGTCAGTAAGAATAAGGTAATGTGTGTACATTGGGGTGGTTAAATAGATATAATTAGTTTTACTGTTATCCAGTGCTAGTTATCTAGTGACAACCACGTGATTTTTTTTTATGACATAGGAAGTTCTTTATTTAAATATACATCTCGTGGTGCCTTCATGGTCAATGTTCTCCCGTCATTCGTAAGAATGAAATAATGACACAACTAAAAAACAACGTTTCTCTAGTGGCTTGTAGCCGCGGATCACAACCGGTTGTACGTGTACCCAGTGGGTAACAGGAAAGCTTACGCAAGGGTACGTTCAATACAACCAAGAATTTGAAAAACATACAAAGGAGGGGGTAACCAGAGGAAATACTTCCGCACTCTTTGGGGTACAGTCACGGAAAAAGGTTTAGGGCAGGGGGTTTGTAGGATCTAAGTGACAAAGATTTCATCCTTACAGGAATCTAACAGATACTGTTAGATAAGGTCGATTTCAATTGGGTCTTCTCCCCGGTTCTCGACTATCAGCACAGCGAATTTAGGGACCCCATTCAAAAGTTATCCGCTATATTTCATTAAATTTTTTTTTTTATCGTTGGAGGCTTTCGGAAAGTTTTCACTGAGCGGTCTACTAATCTATATAAACGGCGGCTCATTTTCAAGGGGCGCCTAGTAAAAGTCTGGTAGGGCGTTAGGACGCAATTATATAATTACTTTATACAGATACATAAGTACCCGATTTTTAACATTTTTTTAAAACCATTATACAGGACAAAGAGAATGACACATTTGAGGAAGATTTTGTAATAATTGATAATGACATACATACAGACCAAGATCTCAAAAGGTAATTGAATAACTTAATACTAATATTCCTTTTAATCATCATTATGTATTAACCAATGTGGTCGTTGGGGAGAAAACAGATAGACCAATCAACAAACATATTTCATCATAGTTGCCTGTCCTGCGCGGCTGTCTTTTATTCATTTATTAGTCAACTGTTGTATATTATCAACGTATTACTTTTGTTCAAAAAAATATAACACATTATTATGAGAATTTCAATGATTCGTATACACGAGAGGCAGTTTATTATTTCATAATGTTAATAGTAAGCTTTTTTTTATTCGCTAGCATGATGAGATTCAGTGTCTCTAGTACTTTAAACTTCACAAGTAACTCTGTGAGTGCTACAAGTGTTAATGGCGGGTAAGTAATACATACATGAAGGCGAGATTGTGGTTATGTAAAATATGATCAATGCTTAATAAAACATCTAGTAGCGATGACAAGTGTTGTGGATGATATTTTGAATATTAATATCCTTTAAATTAAAAAAAAAAACATGTTCAATGTGCGAAATTATATTTGACAACAAATTATTATTTTTATAATCTATTTAAAAGGGGTTTTATATTGAACTAACTGTTAGCTTTTATGCTATCTGTAGTAAAAAAAAAATTACTAGGCTTGATGTAAAAAATAAGGTTACAAACTATAAGGTCATTGTCCTAGCCGTGCTTGCTACTTCTTGATTTATCATTGTACTATTCTCCATTGGTATGTCTGTATGCCTTTGGCCTGTAAGATCAAGCATGCATTGGTACGAGTGATAAAATTATTTCATTTGAAACCAACACTTCGAACACCCGGACAATAAACTTTGTCAGGAAAACTACCCACGCTTTAAGCTGGCATGGTCTGTCTATAAAAGTGACCATGGTGTTATTACACACAGGGCAGATAGAGAAGTTGTAGAGCAGTGGCCATCAACCACCCCCCCCCCCCCCGCTCCCGGGTTGCGGTACTTTTTCATGTTTTACATTGCTTGGTGTACGTATTTGCTTTGCCCTTTTATTTTCGCCCACATTTAATGGGTGTAGCTGTGTTTTATTTACCCTGTCACCCGAGCGCTCAAATTTAGCCAGCAAATTAGCAAAAATGAGTATAAAACAGAAGTTATTATAAAGTTGTCATTGGGGAAAAAGAAAAGGAATAGACGGAAAGAGGGCCCTCAAAATCAGAGAAACACAAAACTTTTAAAAGACAAATACAGTGAGTCCTACTTGAAATGAGGATTTATTATGCTACTAGCTGTGTACCCTGCAAAACATTTGCATAGAGTTACATCCCCTTAGGCTTGATCGGCAGGCTAGGTTATTTTTTGTTTCGGGCAGATCCGATTTTTTACATGATTGTATTTTAAACTGGAATACTGTTGTATTAGTTCTTTACTTTCGATTTAACGCACACTGGAAATGAGTAATATTATATATATGTTTTTTCCCATTACACCAACTTCGACCTGCATAGTTTGCTGTGATCGGCTATTTCAAGTAGGATTGAAACCTTAACGTCAAGCACGCTAGATTGAAAGAAAAAAAAAACGGGAACAATGAAGAACAGTAGAAATTTCTTTGGGCTACTGTGTGTCTTCTCTACGTGTGACAGAACGAGTTATAAAACTATATTATTTATCTACTAGCTGTACCCTGCAAAACCTTTGCATAGAGTTATATCCCCTTATGCTTGATCGGTAGGCTAGAATATTTTTGGTTTCGGGCAGATCCGATTTTTTTTTTCATGATTGTATTTTAAACTGGAATACTGTTGTATTAATTCTTAACTTTCGATTTAACGCACACTGGAAATGAGTATTATTATATATGATTTTCGTTTCATAACATATGTTACGACATTTTTTTTGTCCATTTTTCAGATTCAATCACGCTTTTATAAAATATAAGTTATTATAATGTTTTATTACTTTTTTTTAGACCAGGCGAACTGATCAAAGTAGAAAATGACACTATAAATTGTGGGTATGTAATTCTAATTTCTCTTAAAAAATTTTTTATAGATATAATATAAGAGTATTTTTATATATTATAATTAGAATTAAAAAATGTATACAGCATCTTAAAACGACATTTTTTTTCTTTGTTCTATCACTGGCTTATCCTTTGAAAAATATAGAACAACAACAGAGAAAGAAATCAACGGAAAAAAAATTACCACATTTGAAGCAATTTCTAGGTAATACCATAAAGGAATTTCAAAAGATATTTTTGAATTTAATTATGTAATTATTAATTTGTTTATACAACCCCCCCCTCTCTCTCTCTCTCTGTCTCTCTCACCCACACTCTCTCTTTTTACTCTCAGTGATATCTGCGGACTTAGTCTCTTAGAGTTCGTCACATCAAACTCGCTGAGTCCCTCAACATCTGCGAACTGCCACCTATGTGACAATGTCCAGAACTAGAATGGGCAGTTAATGCCTTCTAGATTCTCCTGGGCTTACACGGTCATTTTTGGACGGCGGACACACCACTGTCCGAACTCGAGAAACACCGAGTTTGCTCAAAGAGCCTGATCTTGACACACGCTGCATCAAGTAGTCTCTTTTCTTCACCGACGGGCTGCGCTTGGGCATGAATCGACTTTGCAAAGAAGTAGGCGCGTCAATCCCGACCCACGTCCATATGACTGGGAAATCCACTAATGAAGTGTCACTAATACACAATGCCAGGACATAAGATCTTGGGTGGCCTCCACCAAGGCTTCCAGCCACTCGACTCATTCCCCCGCCCGCGTTATAGCTGGGAGAACTGGGAGCGCATCAGTCATGATACCAATGATTGTAGCAGGCAAAGTACCATCGTGAAGCTGCCCACCAATGTGTGCCACTGCCTCAACAATAGCTGCCCTCTCTGCCTCATAAGCACAGAGTGAACCAACCGGTTATGCGTGATAAGGTTTGTGGGCAACTGATGTGAACCCAAAAAACGTGGCTCTTGTTCGATCGTCCTTACTGCTTACAGAAGCATCAGCATAGGCTTATTTAAAGTCTCTATAATCGTCTCCAAAGCCACTTAAACCGCTTGAAAGCAGATGCACTAGTGGTGGCACGATTGCCTTGATCTCGACCGCTGCTATTGGTGCCGTTCAGAAAGCGTCTGTGATCAGTAAAACGCATGTTTTCAAACCAAAAAAAAGAAAAATAATGTTTAAATAATGATCTTTTTCTTAAGCTCCAACGGACATGAACAAGTCATAAAGAAACTGTTTGTTACATTTTTCGTTCAACCAAAATAATTATCGCCATTAATTATAATTATTTACTTACAATTTATTTAGACTTTCATATGCTATAATACATTGGTAAACCATTTTTTTGTCTGGTTTAGAATCATTGAATTGTATTTTGTCAATGAAAGTTTTTTTTTGATTAACCACTTGTAATTACATGAGTCCACATGTCGTATTGGTATAATGTTATCTTGCCTTTACTTTTCTAGTACTGAAGAACATATTGGTGCAATTCCCATCGGTGATCCTGAAATAGACACTAGAAGTAAAACTGTAAGCAATATTATTTACTTATAACATGGCTTTGTTAATAAATAATTCAAAAACACATCACTTTGAGCATGTAAAATTTTATAACTACAACTTTTGAGCCTACTTAACTTTAGTTTAGTTTTTGTTTTCACATAAACAAAATTGACAGTTGATGTAGTACTTTTTTATTTTTTTTATTTTTATTTCTTTATTTATATTTATATTTTTTTTTTGCTATTTTCATTTATAGGGTTAGTTCTTTATATCTTTTTATTAAATTTATATTTCAATTATATCTGAATATTTAACTAATTTATACACTTTGTATATATATATATATATATATATATATATATATATATATATATACATATGATATTAAATATTTTATTTCTTTTATTTCTACTTATCTAACATGCTAAATTTGTCTGGTATGCTTTTTAAGCCGAGGTTATAGAAACACATGAATTCTATACTTCATCTGCTCCGATGGTCATTAAGAGCTAACTGAACTTTACTGTTACTAGAAATTATCTATCTCTTTTTTTTAAATTAGTCATACCAGTTGGAGAATGACAACGCCACAGATGCTTTGGTCAATAGTATTCAAGAAATGGATGGAAAGGGTAAGATAAAAAAAAAAATAAAAAAAAAAAGAACAAAAAAATGTATTAGTACGAAAACAAACTTATAACGTTTATTGTTTCGTTTTGTAGGCATCAGCATGAAAAAGAAGTTAGGAAACAAAGTAAAGAAGTTAGTGGTAAGCTTTTGATGTTAACTGTAGTACAAAGAAATAAAAAGTTGAGAGGGTGATGCTTAGAAAAACCTTGCTTTGCTTTTCAGTTGTTAACGATTACGAATTATAGCTAGCACAGACAAAATAGCTACTTTCTATCTCTCTCTTTCGCTTTCTCATACTCTCTCTCTCTCTCTCTCTCTCTCTCTGTCTCTTTCTCTCTAATTCTTTCTCTCTCTCTTTCTCTCTCTGTCAGTCACTTTCATTCAAATATATTGCCCAAAACATGACATGCACAAAAAGAACCAATGCTTACATCATACAAATAAATATAAAATAATGATGAATAAATGCGAATTTAATTTCATTGCAGGGGTCATTTTCATTTAATGGCTGCAACAAAGTAAGTGCTTTTTACTTTTATGATTGTCTATTCTGGTTTTAAAACTATGTTGATTGTAAATAAAATCAAATAAAAAAAAAAAAACAAAGTAAATAAAACAAGGAGTTGCATGAAATACCTGCATCTTAATCAAAAAAAAGGTAAATAACATATTTATAATAATGTGAAAAATTACACCAAATGACCGGATTTATAAAAATAATGTACAAAAGAATGTTATATAACGTAATTCTATGGGGATGAATCAGCCGCCCAATGTTTGTTTTGTACATATATGCATTTACATAAATCCTTCAATGAGAAAAATATTTTAAAAGAATAATAAAACAACATAGGAATGAATACTGGACTACTTTTACATGGTTATTTTTACCACTAGTACGATAATTTAAAACTCGATAGCTCCACGACATAGCCATTAATAATAAGTAAAGTTCCCTTAACCCTAAAGGGCCATCGGGGCAGATGAAGTGTAGAATTCATCTGTTTCTATAACCTCGGCATATGAAGGGATTGTGTGGTTGTGTGGTTAGCACAACGGTCCAGCCGCTTTTACTTCCCAAACTTAAAGTCAGGTACCCATTTAAAGCTGGGTGGACTTGTGGGACGACTTTGAAACACATTTCGCCTGGTAAAATTACACTTGCTTCTCACCGAGGATCGAACCCAGGACTCTCAGGTCGACAGTCGAGTATCTACACCACTCGGCCACCCGCCCCACATTAATAATAAGTACTATTTAAAAAAAAAAAACTACAAAGGCAATTCTAATTTGACTTGTTAACGATTTGTGTTTTACAGGATATCAACGTACTAATGATATGGAAAAACCGGAAATGGAAAAAGTCGAACTGGAAATACAGTACTTCAGAAGCCTGTTTTTGCATATGTAGACAGCTCTAATTCGGTAACTCAGTGTGTACAGCACGGCTCTGTACAGTATGACGACCGCACTATAAAAGTGGTAGACTGTCCCGGCTTAGAAGATACGGGCAACATGGATGACGTTGAAAAGGCCACCAGTTATCTGATTGAAACAATGGGGGATGTCGTCATCAAACACCCAGACGGTTACCATGCATTTTTATTAGTTGTTAAATATGGAGGCAGATTTACTAAAGAAGATACACGTGTCATTAAAACATTGAAATCTATTTTCGGAGCAGAAATTATAAGTCAGTTTAGTATTGTTCTGATGACTCATGGCGATAATCTTTATACTGAAAATAAAACAAAAAAATCCTTTAAGCAATGGTGCTCACAACAGACTGGTATTTTGAAAGAGTTGATGGAGGAATGTGGAAACAGGGTAGTTCTATTTGATAATGTTAACAATGAAAAACGTGATAAACAGATGAAAAAATTGCTAAAGACGATCGACAATTTACAGAGCCGCGGAATGCGTTATAATCATGATTATTTTCAGAGAGCGGTAAAGAATAGAGAGTATTTATTAGTTGAGGCTAAATTACCAAGAATATTACAGGAAACTAAAAAAGAATGCAGTATTATATCCAGTGAATTGGAAAACCTGAATAAGGACACTTCAGAGGAGTGTATAGAAAAACTGAAATGTTTACAAAACAGAGTGTCTGAAATAAAAAGTAAGGTGCTTTCAGAAGATAATAATAAAGGTGCACTGAGCCAAGCACTTGAGGTGATTGAGTCTTCATCTAAAATGATTGCTAATCGTTTTCAAGTAATTATTGCATTCAGACAAAAAGAAGCAGATTTAAAGGAAGAAAGGACAAGCCTATTGAAGCTACATAATGAAAGAATGAATAGTATAATTGAATCATATAAAGAAAAAAGAGCCAAAGATGCACAGCGCCAGGAAAACGAAAAACAAGAAATGGAGAAAAAGTGGCAAGAACAAGAGGAGAGAAAACAAGCCGACTTGAAACGTATGTTAGACAGCGTTGAGAGTGAGAAGAACTCATATCAACGCAAAATGGAGGAACTAGAAAAAGAATGCCAGGTATCAAAAGCTGAAGTCAAAATTCAAGTTGAAAAACAAATTGATGTCTTACAATCTTCGATGAAAGGTTTAATGGAACGTGAAACTAAAGAAAGGCAAGCTCATCAGGATGAGTTGAAAAGAATGAGAAATGAACAACAGGAAGAACTAAAGAGACACAATGAAAAAGCTCAAGAGGAATTAAAAAATGTGACAGATGAACTTTTGACTGAGCAAAAAAAGTTAGTTGATAAGCATACAACGGAAATAGAAGGTCTGAAGAATAAAGAAGAGAAACTTATTCAAGAGAAAGACGAAGGAAAAATTATTTATGAAAAAGAAAAAGAAGAAAATGAAAGGCTTCGAAAAGAACTTGACGAAAAGACAGGTACATTCGGTAAGAGATTAAACAATCTGTGCACTGTAAGTTAAAAGAGAAAAACTACATAATCAACAGATAGGTGTCATACAAATAAGCAATACAAAGAGACGGATAGCACAATCAATTCACTACAACTGCCACTAAAAAGAAAATGTGTTAATCTTGACACCTACTTCAGAAATTAAAACTACATTTCTTACAATAATTTATTAAAAAAAAATCAATTTTCTCTTTTCTTATAATCTTTTTAATTAATCATAAACTCAATTAAATATTAAAAAATGACTTAAAATAAAACAATCGATATTTCTATCGGAAATAGCAGTTAAGGTTTAATGAAGTTTAATAATAATTTTAAGTGTAAATGAGAATTAGGAAAAAACATATTCTTCATTGACTTGTCAATAATTAATTAAACTAAACATATTAAATGAAGATATTATAAAACTATTACTAAGGTAAGATATCTGTATATATTTATTTATCTAAATCATTTAAATCAATATTGTTTCAACTATTTCTTTTTCTCCACTGTGTACTTATTTTTATACCTTTTCTATCTGTACACATTTTTTTTCGAAGTAGTTATTTACCCAATGCAAAAGAAAGAAAGAAAGAAATGGGGAACTAAAAAAATTTTTTAAGACTTAATTATTACTGACCTAAAAATTATTTGTATGCAAAGATAACTTACTAAGTTAATTGCCATATTCATATAACAATTAAAAAAAAAATTAATAACCAATAATGCCTTTTTGGTTAGATTACCAAGAAATATATCAAAATGTTAAGGTAAATGCTTACTTTCTTAATACTGTGACATTTTTAGTTCGCGATGGTCTAGCGTCACACACTTTTTTCTCGTATCGCAATAACATATTAATTAACACATTAGTAATGATTCCTTTTTTGTATTGCTACTGCTAAAGATTAAAAAGAGTAAAACTCTAGCTGTTGTTTTTTTTTTATAATATGTTTACAAAATACTGGCATATATTGGTTGGATGATTGTTTTATATTTATTGTGTTAGATAATTATAAAGTGATCTTATAATAGAATCAGTTTAATTACATCTTAAGCATTTTATCCTTTTTATATTTTGTATTGTAATAAATACATTTGCATTTAAAAATTATATATTTTCATCAATTGTAAAATTAAAAAAAGTAAACTTCACATAGCTCTGAAGTGTAATCAGGGCTGATAAAGTGTAGAATTCATCCGTTTCTGTAGCCATGCCATAACATATTAATAAATTGTATGGCTAGCACAACGGTCATCTGCCTTTTCTCGCCAAATCAAAGCAAAGCAGCCATTCAAACTGTGTTAACTTGGAGGAATGGGAACAAACTTGCGTTTGGACCTAGACTATATCTTTTTGTTCTCACCGAGGATTGAACCCGGGACCCTCAGGTCGACAATCAAGCGTTCGATCAACCTTCCATCGGTACTTTGGGAATAATGAAACAGTTTTCACATAAGAAAGCTATTATAATTGGATCCTTGTCACGATTATATGGGACCAAGAAGTTTAACCGGATGTTGATGTATAGGTTTAAAACTCCTAAATGTATAGTCCCTTCCTGGCAAGGAAATTTACGACAATTTAACTTAATGCTACTTGACTGTTATCTTCACCATTTATAACTCCCTGAGTTTCCACAATAAAATACAAATTTTGATCTCCGTTCGCTAATAAGTTCCATAATTGTGTCTGATACTGCACCATTTCCATAGGGTAACATTATGAGAGTCTTTATAAGTGTTATATGAATCAGTTTAAATCTGTAATGCGATGTAATGTAACTAAATGTAATGTAATTTAATTTTATGCAATGTAGTGTAATGTAATGTAATGTAATCAACAAGTACGAAATATAAACAACGTTGTATTTTACTTATACTTTACATTATATGTACACAGGGGTCGATTTTAATAAATCGCAGTGAGGGATTTGTACAGACTAATTCATCATTTGACCGTGATCAATGTAAAATGGTAATTATGGGAAACAATCTCACTATGGTCAGCGGCGGAGCAGATTGGGGTCGGCCTACCACCATATGGACGACATTGACCTCGCCGAATGTCTGTTCTACTTTATGATTTTTTTTTGTCACAGGAAATGAGATTGGAGTACAGCCCCGTAGCGTAAAATTCTACAGCAGGCGGCAGACAATAGCGGGGGGGGGGGGGCAGTTAAAACATTTTACTAAGTAGAGCAAATAAGCAGTGGGGGACCAGAAAAAAAAAAGAAGGGGGGGCGGCCCCCTGGGCCACTCCGCACGCTACGGGCCTGTGGGAGTGTCAGCTACGGGCTGCCGTGTGGTAAAACGCTATACTGTCGACCTAAGGGTCCCTGGTTCGATCTCCAATGTACATATCAGGTCCGGGTTAAAGTTCCCGCTATATCTCCCGTTTTGATACAATGGCCATTGCACTCGGTCGGGATGAAAGATGGGCACCAAACAATAAAACACTCCGCTCCAGAAATGGTTTATAGGAGACTCTCATCCTCACAGAGACATTACACACAGACGTTACTGACTTGAGAAAAGTATGTATACACTTGTCATAGATATAAGGTGTTAATATAGTTCTTGCCTAAATAAATAAATGTACTTTTTTTTCAGCTTCTGCTTTACTACTATGTATAGTTAATAATAAAAACATTTTTCTTAAATGTCTTAAATATAAAATGTGTATACATTTTAATAAAATTGTATCAGCTGTGTACAGATGAGTTATACACTTAAAACGGGTGACAGAGATTATTATTATTATACTTAAGAATATTTCATAAAACGGTTGTGATGTATCGGACATATTAAAATATCGGAAAGGGGAGTAAGCAAATAAAATATGGTTTTATAAGTTATGGTTAAAACAAAGTAGTACACTATTTGTATCGCTGAATTGTATTACTAAAAAAAACTAAACAAACAAATACACTACCCAATGCTAAGTTATAATGTACTCTAAAGACGTCAAACATTTCTACAGTTATGAGGACTGTGTGGTATATATATATATATATATATATATATATATATATATATATATATATATATACCTTTTAAATAAAAATAAGTTAATTTCACTGAACTATACATTTTTCATTTTTTTTTATTTTCTTATATTTAAGAATTGAACGTTCGCATAGTTTTATTGTTTTGTCTACGTGATGCCTGAAGAAAAATACAACCTGGCATTTATGGTTTTACTGCGAGGGTATTTACAATATATTGTCCCTATTTACACAGGTCATTTATATATCAAGGTATTTAAAAAGATAACGTTATGTAGGATGTTTTTCTCTTTGATGAAAAATACATTATATCATCTTGATTCTTGATTAGTGATGTTGTTACAGTTTGTGATATGATTGTAATGAAATTATCAACATCTTTCTTAAGGCTTATCCCTTCCTCTCTGGCCGAAGAAGGTTGAAATGCTCAGGGAACATCGGATATGACGTGTCTACATTCTCGGTCAGGGGGTCTACCCATGGCGTAACGGTCAGAAAATGTCCGGGACAATTGATCCACTGACCACATGACCATTGATGGCAGGGGTCGAAACGAAGCTGTGACGGCTGACTAGGGGCAAGCAAGAGAAAAGGGAATACATCCCTACCTGCTGGTCACTGAATATTAAATTACGTGGGCGCGTTTTCCGTCTCAAAGTCCAGCCATGGTGACCAGAGATAATTGATCAACTGACCAGACAAGTTGGAACTGGGACGGTCAGCTAGGGATAAACAACAGAGGGGGGATAATTTTTTAATCTTGTGATACTCTCCTTGCCTCACTGAAAAAACTAAAATATTACCACGCCTATCTCGGGGATGTCCTAGTGGTTTATGACTGTGATTGTGTTTCTTTACCAGAGCAAAGCAGCCTACGCTTATAAGTATGATGAATGTATCCAACAGATAACTTGAATGTTATCTAAACAAAAATATTTTTTTGCATTGTTTGAAAAACAAATTATATATATATATATATATATATATATATATATATATATATATATATTTTAAATGGTTAATGTTAATTTATTAAAATATTCTTGATTTCTTTGTTTTATCTATAAATTACATACTTCTATATTCATACATTGCATATGATACACATTTCTATTACAGTACTCCACCCTTGGGTCAATAAATCTACATGTGGACCAGTCAGTTTTATTACAACCGTAAATCTTATGCTATCACGAGAAATATTTTATAAGCCCTTGTTGTTCCTTGTTGTTTACTTTATTCGGTACAATTACAAGGACTGAACTCTGATAATTGTAAGTTGATAAATGATTTTTATCTTCATTTGAAATACTTTTTACGACTTATTCTGTTAATGAATATGCTTGTATTTATGTAGTATATGCCACTTTAAAAGGTGACAAGCGTGTAATTAGTTATATTCAGTTCTGTCACAATGGTTTCTAATACCTACTAGTTGACAATAAACTATCATCTATAATACAAAAAATCCTTTTTCGCTCTGCCGGCCATCCCGTGTCTGTCATCGAGATCGTGTCTGTCATCCAAGATGGCTGCATAAACAATTCAAAGATGGCAGAATCATTTATTGTTTTCTTCTTAACATGCATGATCCGGATACTAACTGGCCGGCCGAATAAGATGTCTCCCTCCTACTTGGCTGCCAGTAATGACATTGGACCAGCCATGTGTATAGTGCAGAGGTGACCAAACACCCTACACTAACATACGGCTGGTAAGATTGTCAAAGCAAAATGGCAAACACAATGTAATACTGTTTTCGACCGCCTCATTTATTACCAAGGGGGACATTAAGCGATCTTAGAAGAGGTAACACTAATTAATGCCAACATTTTTTTTATTACGCCGCCTTTGCCAGCGTGATAGGGTGTAGTGTGCCTACCACACCAGCACTGTTGGCGGCGCTGATGCATGTCTGACATCCCTACAGAGCGGCGGGGTGAGTGTGACCGCTATCGTCTACCGGGAAGGCAGAAATATGGGTTTTTTCCTTGCCCAAACTGGCCAGACCAGCAGGGTCTGTATACTGCTGATCGGCCAGAACGGAAAGGCGATGGGTTTTTCCTGCCCCTCGGAAAGAGGGGAGTGTGTAATGTGCCTGTACCCCCAGCTTAAAATGGCAGGCTGCGCAGGTGTGCTTGAGTGGAACAGAGTAAATGTGTGTTGTGTGCCGACCACATCCGTCACCACCGACAGTTGTGAATACTGTGTTCTCGGATAGTCCTCATTGACCACAGTACCGCAAGATGTTTTTAATTCTTGACGAGACAACCTCTTATGATCTATCAACCGTAGATCATAGTGTGTCTATCAGACCAGGATGGAGAGTTCATACAATTATCATGCCAACATATTTACATAATATTGTTACGACCCTCTCGGTGCGCACCGTACAGTCTACAGAGTGAACCCGATGACGCAGTAGAGACAGTGACGTAAGAAGCCGGCATGAGAGTGGCCATGTTGCCGTTGTTGTTGTTTTTATAGATATTAATAAATACTCTTGGAATCCACGCCTGTGTGTTGTTTTGATTTTATAAACAGAATTTAAAGAGTTGTAACATTGGTGTCAGAAGTCGGGATTTCTTTTCTAAAAATGTTCGGTAAGAAATTAAACAAACTTTTAGTTAGAGAGTTAAAGGAAGAATTAGAAGAAAGGGACCTTCCAACTGACGGCAACAAACTACTGTTTAATAGACTTCATGAAGCTCTTATTGATGAGGGAATGGACCCGGGGAGCCACGTTTTTACCACGGAAATCGGGCAGTTGAGAAATTAAGTGAGAGAATTTCATTTAACATTAAGAGACGAAATAGGAGATCTGAAGGAAGATCCCAACACTAGAACCGAGAAAGCAAAGATTGAATTACCAAAAGTGAAAGTAGTAAATGAAACGACAACAAAAGAAAACATGACTCAGAGACAGACAAAGTTAATCATTAAAGCAGACTTAGACATATGGCCAGTTTTATCTGAGGATGTGGTCATCCAAGAAGTGGTACCTGAGGATGTGGTCATCCATGAAGTGGTACCTGAGGATGTGGTCATCCAGGAAGTGGTACCTGAGGATATCGTCATCCATGAAGTGGTACCTGAGGATGTGGTCATCCAGGAAGTGGTACCTGAGGATGTGGTCATCCATGAAGTGGTACCTGAGGATGTGGTCATCCATGTAGTGGCACCTGAGGATGTGGTCATCCACGACGTGATACTTGATGATGTGGTCATCCAAAACGTAGCGCAAAAGAAGGAACTAATCCAAGAAGAGCCGTCCAGCGATCTGAGCCCCTGTGAGAATGATCGGTCTGCAGAATATCTGAAAGCTTGGTGAAACCGCAGCCCTGGTTACCTTGAATATCCAGACAACTTAACAGAGTCTGATAAAAACAACGTCAAGAACAATAAACCGCAACTAAACAAAAGCCACGTTACTGCTACATCGTGTGTTTCGTCATCGTCATGTTATTCTGCAACAACAAGAGTTTGATTTTGTTGGGCCTCATCAATTGAGGTCAGTATCCCGAACGCCTGCACCTGCGAGAAAACCTACCTGGTGAACAGCCAGATTGCTATGGGGACGAACACGATCCTCCCCCCCCCACCATGGGGATAATCAACCTCCACAGCCTGACAAAACACATGCTCCTAGCTAGCATCAACGGTCACGCTGAGAACAGAGCTCTGGTTCATGTGGACAGACTTTACAGATACTGTTGTGAGAACTGACCTGTCTGGGATATAAGAGGGGGGCATTGTTACGACCCTCTCGGTGCGCACCGTACAGTCTACATAGTGAACGCGATGACGCTGTAGAGACAGTGACGTAAGAAGCCGGCATGAGAGTGGCCATGTTGGCGCTGTTGTTGTTTTTATAGATATTAGTAAATACTCCTGGAATCCACGCCTGTGTGTTGTTTTGACTTTATAAACAGAATTAAAAGAGTTGTAACAATATTTTTCTTTGCCAAATCATAGTGATATGTTTTTGCATATGTATATCTCACAATATCGTAATTTATCTATGGTGTTCAATTTGTTATTAAATGAGAAGCGATCATAAAGGAAATATTTACAGAAATCTTTCAATTAATATTCTGTATTATTTTCCACAATCTAAATTTTAAACCAAACGAATTTCGTATTATGGATACCTCAATATAATGTAATATTTATGTTGTTTATGTCTATATTTCTAATGTACAAGTATTTCCCTTTATTGCTAACCAAAAAACGTCACAATATTTCTATTTTTGCATTTTTTTACTATTACGTCACATACATGAATTGAATAAGGGTTGAGTTTTAATGTTTACAATTCAAACTAACCCATTTATGATGGGGGCTTCACACAGAGGGTGTGTGGAGGGGCCCCAGTTTGAGGAGGGCCCCTAAAATATTTTTTAAACTCAATATTAAGTACATTATCTCATGTCAAAATGTAGTGTCTCCTGAAGATGCCTAAAATCCCTTGGTTCGGCATTGGCTTCACAGAACTATAATGTTGAAAGCTTTGATGTGTCTTTCTTTTTTAAGAGGTTAATGTTTTCTGCGTCTGCGGCCTTAATTAACTGGATTGATGGAATATTTTCTTTTATTGAAGGTCAGATAAAATCTACACAACGATTCTATCTTTCCGGGCCCCAGCTTTAGGGTTGTCAAAAAATTTTTTTAAGTTAAATATTAATTTCATTTTTCATGTCACGGTTCGAATGTCGAAATTCAGAGGCCTCTGAAGAGGCCAGGCCCACAGGGCCCCAAAATCCATCGGTTCGGAACTGCCGGGTTGGCAGTATTATTTAACTTTATTCTCAGTTCGATATGTTGTGCTATGCTACAATGTGTATAACAGTAAGTAAACCGCCTGCTCAACATGTAGCGTTTTGTTTAACTTACACTCACTCACGTCTCTCTGTTTTTTTTAAATACGTCATGTTAAACATCATAAAACATAAAATATTATTAATGAATAAAGATTTATCAATGATAATGTCTTGTGTGCACAAATTATGTAGGCTATAGTTGGATGTTAGATTCAACGTTTAATAGTCGGGGGTTATTTTTGTTAAGCTTCTGAGCCCATAATGAGGATTATTCTCTTTAGAATGAGATTTAAGTATTATCGCAGCATAACGGGGGCCCCAGAAAATCTTTTTTTACATTAAATATTAAGTACATTATCTCATGGCAACATGCAGGGGCCCCCGAAAAGGACAAACCCCAAAATCCCTAGGTTCGGCACTGGCTTCACAGAACAATAATGTTTAAATCTTTGATATTACCTTTTTTTTAGAGGCCTGATATTTTCTGCGTCTGCGGCCTCAACTGCATTGATAAAATATTATTATTTTAATTGAAGGTCAGATAAAAGCTACACAACGATTCTTTCTCCCCGGGCTTGAGGGAAACCAAAAAAGAATATCTCATGTCAAATTGTAGGGGTACCCCCCACAGAGGCCAAGCCCATCGGGCCCCTAAATCCCTAGGTTCTCCACTGCCGGGTCGGCAATTTTTCTTAGTTAATTGTACTATGCTACAATTTGTATAATAGTAAATGAACCACCTGTTAAACATGTAGCGTTTTGCTTAACTTACACTCACTCACGTCTCTTATTTTTTTATATACGCCATGTTGAACATCATAAAACATTAAATGAAGAACTGTTTAGAATAGAGTTCATTAAAATGTTATGAATGAATGAATATTTCTCAATGCTAAGGTGTTGTGTGCACAAATTATGTTGGCTATAGCTGAATGTTAGGTTCAGAGTTTAATCGTCTTGGGTTGTTTCTGTTAAGCTCTTGTACCCATAATGAGGATTATTTTCTTTGGTTAGAACTATATAACATATGAACTTTATTTAATGTAATATAAAGTGCCCTTATTCTCAAATGTATTTTAGCTACATAATCTGTTTATGTTCTTTGGGGCCACTTCGAGTACATAGATATGTTATTTTTTGTATATAGACTGATTAATAACGCGCTCAAATATATATCACCATTTTCGCTTAACACAAGCACTCACGTCTCTCTTTTTTTTAAATACGTCTTGTTGAATATCATAAAACATTAAATGAATAACTGTTTGGAAAGGAGTCCATTAAAATATTGTGCAGGAACTAGGATGTTCGGTGTTTAATCATCGGGGGTTGATTATGTTTACCCATAGTGAGGATTATTTTCTTTGGGAGGAACTATTTAACATATGAACTTTATTTGATGTATTATTAGGTGTCCCTATTCTCAAATGTATTTTGGCTACAATAATCTGTTCATGTCCTTGGGGCTACTGCGATTATATAGACTGATGATTAACGCGCTCAAATATGTATCACCTTTTTCAACTCCAACTGAGTGCCCACACGAAGGTCCGGGTACCGGGCCTTTGTTTACTATTATATAAAAAAAGAATGCTAATGTCTTTAAAAATCTGTCAACATTTATTCACAAAATTAGTTAACAATTAAGACAGGTATATTAAACAACTATTTTATGTACGTAATTCTGCCAATCTGATGATATTTACTGTAATAACCATTTTATAATAGATAAATTAGCCCTAAAGCTTACAGCATCAATCTTTGACTTTGAAACTTTTATCATTCTGCTATGAACCATCTAATTTATATACAAACAAAAGAAAATGATACATTTTACCTCATTTATTTTTATTCAACTATTTATTTTTAAATCACTTGCATAAGGGAAGTAATAAAGTACTATTTGATAGTATTTCATGTATTAAGCCTTCTTCTTTAAATATTTTTCCTTGTTAATATTCTATTTTAATGATTACTCGTGTAAATAGGACTAACTTTTTGGCAATAATACTAATAGAGGTCATAGAAACAAATGTATTCTACTCTTCATCTGCTTCAATGGTCCCTTTGGGCTCCATACCTGTCTACCACTATGTAGTACGCCTATGTACTCAATCACTACATCAAGTGCATGCTGGCTTAATCTCTACCATTTCCTGTCACATATTTATGTCTATATCAATGTTGCTGCCACGCCCACCCGCTCCCGCGAAAATTTATCCCAGCCCCACCCGCTCCCGTCAAAAAATATTCTTATAACTCATAAAAAATGGTTTAAAAATTTGTTTGTAGAAATCCTCTCGAAAAACATACATGAAAAACATTTAAGATAATAAGTAAAATAAACAGTTCTACAGTTTAAGTTCTTGTAAAAATAAGAGGTCATTAACACTTTCTGGAGATTTTTTTCTTTCTCCACAACATTACCCAAATGCCTAAACAGTTGTGGCATAAGGCAAAATCTCATTAACAGGAACATTCCAATATTTTGCACAAATATTTATCAACTTTTCAGCCAATTCTTGGAAACCACAGCCTTCGACAAATGAAAAGGGCCTGATGTCTTTAGCGCACATTGAAACAATAGTGTTTGTGGTTTCTGTTTTAACCCAAACTGGAACCTGTTTAACAATCTTCTCTTGACTTGGAATGAAGCTAGTCATTGATGTAATTTTTGGAACTGGTGATTTGTTTTTACAAAACTCGAGATGCTTCCACAGACCATTCGTACCATGGTGTGCCTTCCAAGTTATAATGGTATCGCATATTGTACATACTGCGAATGGCACATCCTCACCATCCAAGAGCAAACGATTGAAACTTTCCCAAATATTGCTCTTACCACCTTTATTTACGTAAAACTGAATACGCTCGCTTTTTACGTAAACTAGCTTTTGAATGTTTGCTTTTTTATCCATTATTTGAAAATTAAAAAAAGAGAATTAGAGAAGTATGTCTGTCTGTTTCACTCTTATTTGCTCGCTCCTTTGTCACAACTCAAAAACCAATCAAACTCGAGGCGTTGTTAGTACAACGATTTATTGACATAAATGTACATCAGAAATTCATCAGAATACAAAAGTCTATAAATAAATACGCTTCAATAATCACTCTGCCTCAACCCTGACAAACTAGAGATCTCTAAAACTCCTCATAACCACACATTTCTCCTAACTTCTCTTAATTAACTAATGTCCGAATCTAGCCCCTATTTATACCCCAACGTCCGTGCCCTAATTACCCTAAGTACGTCACAATCCCTTCAGTATTTTCCTAACTATCTAATCTTTCTAGGAGCGTCACCTGGTAGTCATTGTTAACCCTACTAGCCTGTCCGACGTCGCCTCTCAGTCTTTACACCTTTGCTGTCTATTATTTTATTGTTTCCCCACCTTTTCCTATGTCGTCTGTCAACTTATCACCCTTATTGGTATTACTCCTAACTCTTAGATATATATTATATTAAAACGTCGAAGGGGATAGTCTCTACTCTAGCGTTTTGACCTAAATACCAAGAATGTCAAGGAAAGGCCCTGAACTAGGTGTGTATCATACATCACACATCATCCCAAGATCATCCGTGCGATTTGAAGATTCATCAGAAGTCTGCGAGAGTCCCACTCAAACAAAACCCAAACTATCGGGACTCCCGCAAAAACAAAACCAATCCCATGGAACTCCCGATAAATTTATTTCCAATCCCGCGGGAGTCCCGCGGATTCCGCGTGCAGCTCTCTAGTATGGAGAGAGGAAATACACTAACTATGGCTATTGCACTATCGACTATGGTTAGGTGAAGGGAAGTGTTCCAATAAGTAAAGTATATGGCATAAGAGTAAAACGGCTCATACTTACAGGAGCTTTAAAGACAAAACAAAAATAACACATTTTAAACTTAATTTATACAAACAATTTACCATTGCTATTAAAATTTAGGTGGCAGCTTCCAGCATGGCTCAATCTGTGACAGACAGCAATTCAGCATCAAGTGAAGTAAAGTTGGATGTAAGTAAAATTTCCTTCCAATATTATTCAGCTAATTTTGTTGTAACCTTATTATTTATTAAATTGGAACTATAAAATAAAAATATTCAGTAGAAATATTCCACTCACTGCCACATAAAAGTAAAACTGATGTAAATCACGTTCTCGACCTATCAACACAGAAGCGGTGGCCGAGGAGTCTCACAAATGTTACGTTATGTACCCGCATGCCTAGGGTTCGAAAATTACACGTAAGATTGGCGCGCGTAATTTACGCGTAAGTTACGCCAAATTTACGCGTACCATTAATGCCCAATTACTTGAAAATGTATGTTCCTTTTGTTGCTCACGCTCACTGATTGCTAGAAGGTGTATTTTTAATAATGTTTTCAAAGGTTTTTACTTGTAATTTACCGGTCATACTAATTTGCCCGTCGTCCACGTATTTCGTCGTGTACTGACTGCATCAGCGGCGGCCATCTTTGGCTGAGTAATACCGTCTAATACGGTCGACGCGGGACGGGTGCAATGCGCCGCGAATTACGGCCACCGCGGGTGCCGAACTCAGCAAAAGACGTCACACGCGATCGACGCTGGTGCAATACGCAGCGTAATACGGCCGACGCGACCGACGGAAGAACTATATACAGTAAAATGTTTTCTATACGTTTCATGACATTTGGAACATATATAGATAATGTTTAAAAATTATTATTTTTTTTTTGATTTTTGGGTTTTATAACCTCCCCGTTTGGCTTGCGGCCGCTAGCCATACAGCTCATGGCAGCATTGTGTACTTTATCGCAAATTTTTATGAATTTGTCTTATTTTTAACCAGACTTTGGCTTCCTTATTTAAAATATTTATTTTATTATGTTTACTGAAACGATATAAACAAACAATATGCTGTGCGGTTTACGCTGTTTTACCTAACAAATACTTCCGATTTAGGCTTGTGGCCGGATGTAGATGGTACTACTAATCACTGACATTAATTAATCGCCGCTGTTAACACAACCAATTGCGACAGAAACAATTAAAAATGGCCGTCAAATATGAATTTTTTAAATTACCGTAATTTAAGCGTAATTTTCAAAAATTACGTTACCGTAAATTACGCGTAATTTACGGTAACTTACGCATAACGTTACGCGACTTCGAACCCTACGCATGCCACTTGTGCATTTTTAGTTTTTTTTTGTATGTGTATCTTTTAATGAAAGTTTAGATCTAAGGAATGAAGGCCTTAACTAGGAAATTTAGGGGGGGGGGGTCTAGTACAAACTTTTACATCTGGCAGTGCCGTAGCGAGCTTAAATCGCGCCCTGGCCACAACACCTTTTTAATACCTTTTAGAGCCCCCAACATTTGAAAACCATGAAACATTATATGTAGTTAATACCATTTGGCGCCCCTTTGTGAGTAGTGACTGGGGCATGATGCACCCTTTGCCCACCCCTCGCTACGCCTCTGACATCTGGTGGCCCCTTCTATTTCCTTCCCGCATCATTAAGAGCCCAACTTCTTTGCAGCTAAGCATATTTATATATACTTTTCAAACCAACGTTAACTCACTCCCACCCCTCCAAGATTTGGTACCTTTTACAAGAATGCATATTACCGCCCCTCCCCCTATGGTCATGGTAAAAGTGCCACCGGAAACACAGTTCTGGGACACAGTGTTTTCGTCTCTTCGGCTAGTCAACAGTCTGCGACAAAGACCGTCAACTTTGACGTCTGCCGGTACAAAGACTACATTTTAAAAGTCATGGACACACCCGGTGTGGCAGACACTGCTGATATCACAGACCCCGTCGAGGCATCTAAAATCATAATATCGCAAATGGAGGACGCGATCATATTAAACCCTGACGGTTACCACGCTTTCTTGCTCGTGTACAAGTTTGGCGGGAGGTTTACGAAAGAAGAATTGGATTCCGTCAGGATGTTAAAACACATTTTCGGCAAAAGTTTTTTGAAAAGTTATTGCATTTTGATTATCACTGGTGGGGATCATTTCTTTAATGAGATCAAATCAAAAGGTAAACGTTTTAAGACATGGAGACAGGAGCAGACAGGTGAATTTAAAGATTTGATCAATGAGTGCAATGATAGGGTTATTCTGTTTGATAACATGACACAGGAAGAAAGAATACAACAGAAACAAATGTCTAAACTGATCAAATATGTAAACAGTCTAAAGACCTGCGGTAAAAGATACACAGATAAATACTTCAAACTTGCTCATGGGAGCCGGGATCGTTTCTTGAGTGAGACAAAAACTAAAATAATTAATAATGACTTAGAGGAGATGTTCTTTGTACTGCAAGGAATGGAATCAGCCGTTAAAATAAATGATTTGGTCGAACGAGGCGTCATGTTGAATATTATGTTAGATGGTATTGAGACCATAGCTAAACGATTTCCTAATGCTTCACCTGCATCACCTATCGAATCAGACTTTATAAATGTCCTTTCCAAAATGAAAAAATGTATTATATCTCATCGGGAGAAAATTGAGAGCGTATTAAAAAAGATGGCGGAGAATGAAAAAAAACTCCATGTAGAATCGAAACGGCTTGCTGACATTCTTTACTTTTACGCAAAAGCTAAAGATGAACTTGAAAGTTTGAAGAAAAATTCATCCGAAAAAATTAGTGAAAAGCAAGGAAAAACTAATGTTTCTTTCATGAAAAACCTTTTTGAACAAAATAAAGACAGTTGTAATGACAATAGTTCAAAGAGCTATCTCGATGTTTTCACTTTGAAAACCGAATTGAGTGATGTCGAATTAAATGAAATAAAACTAAATCCACAGGCCAAAGAGCGTAAGGTTGAAAAATTAAAAACAGAAGAAGCTGATATACAAATATTGAAAGAAAAATTGATGAAAGAGTTTGAACCTGAAACAAAGATGAAAAAAATCACAACGGCCGATGTACAGCTTCACTAACTGATAGAACACATTGACACAAATTTGAACAAAGAAATTCTAAGGTTTCATTATACTTATAACATATTAAAAGAAAAGAGCCAGAATATTTTAAAACAGAAATGCAAATGTCAGATTTTATAAACATCTAACTACGTCTGAAACACTTTGATAAACATTCAAGTTATATCAAATGAGAAATTGACGTGCATTATCAAGTATTCGCATAATGTAAGAGATTTTCAAAAGAAATAATAATGTACCATATTAGAAGTTTACATTTGGGTGTTATTCTAAGAGTTCTGACCTGCACTAAATCAATGGTTCACAAACATTTTTTTTCCTTTCTTAAGCTGATAAAACCATTAATACTTAAATTTTCTTTCTGTTGAACATCTATAGTATGTAAAATGTTAAGTAAATGTAGATAAATAGTATTTAAAAAAAAACGTCTGTATTTTAAACAGCTGTTCATCAAAATGAAATAGTCTACCAAATTTTTATATACCTCTTCAGAGAACATTGAAATATGGTACGAACGTTTTTTTTAAAAAAAAGGAATCCATTTTAAAATTGAATGTTTACATATGAGACCAGAAATCGTCTCAGCTGACCATATTCTGAGATTCATATAACAGGACATCAAGTAGCCCAAGATGTCTCAACTATTCAACACTTGTCAGCTATAAGTAGTCTAACAGATAAATATTACAATAATCACGTATACATATTTGCTACACAATTTTATTTCATGAATTAAAAAAAAATGTTTTAACGTTAAAAGAATGTACGATATTGTTAATGAAAGTTTGTACAGAATTTGTAGTTTTAATAATTTCAAAGACATTTAATTATCTATTATCGTAATACTTTTATACCATGCCAAAAATGCATGTTGTCTTCAAATGGATATTCATATTGAAATAAATCCATAACTATATAATATTTTATAACATTTGTATTTCATTTCATTTGCATTAAGTTTTAATTCAATTTATTTAGTGTATAATGCATTTTTCTCATTAAAAATATTGTTGATAGTAGACTAAATTGTTGCGATTAATTTCGTTTACTATTGCTTATACTTTTTTTTTTCTTTTTAGTGGTTTTTCAGAGCCCCCCCCCCTTTCACCATTATATATATATTTACCCAAACTGCAATATTCCTTATTCAAAATGAAATACACTATATACTTCCTTTTTATAAATAAACGAGCGTAATTTATTTCTGAAGGTAAGTGAAATATAAAGAGACCCCCCCCCCACCCCACCTTTCCAAACCGTTGCATTAAAATACAAAAAAAAAACTCACTAAAACTAAAAATCAAAATCTACAGCTATCAACAGTTCATTTATATTTTAAATTATTAAGCTATTCATTTTTGTTATACACTATAATATATATATTATGTTTATAAAATGTCACTTCATTGCAACAAAGAACACATTTTTCTTTTCTGGTAAGAAATTTTGGTCCGGGTGTTTTCATGTAAAGCCATTTTATGACACGGTCTTGTATATATGATTAAAAAATTTTTAGATAATGTTTGTAATTTTTTGAAAAAAAATTCCAATGCTTATGAATTCATAACTCTCTCATAATTAATTTCATTAAGTTCTTTTTTTTTAAAATTAATCATTATTTCTTATTTGAAGTATACTGAATAGCACACGATGACAAGATCCAACCGAGAATACCTATTCTGAATAAAACAGTTATATAATAAAAAGCAGAAAATTTATAGAAATTCATGTACTGTAATCGTACTTTTTCGTTTTCTGTTTTGCAAGGAAAAAATTGGTGCTAGTCTCACAACGGATACATTCAAACAGGTGTTAGTCTCACAAAGGATACAATCAAACTGGTGCTAGTCTCACAACTGATACATTCAAACAGGTATTACTCTCACCACAGATACATTCAAACTCAACTTTTCTCCTATCAATCTAATTTCACTAGCCCCTTAGTTACCAAACCGCTACTGCTACGTTCCCCACTGACATAATGACCAAACGATGACCAAGTGTCTTTGCTTGGACAGGTGATGGTTGGTGTTAATGGTGGTGGTGTTTGATATTGAAAAATCATTTATCATTTCGCTAAAAAAAAAAACTGTTATTTACAAAATTACGTAAACATTAACTCTTATTTTCAAAGGCTTAAAAAGCGATCAACTTTAACTCTTACATTAGTCTGTGACATTATTTCGTACCTGATAATATTTTTTTACTGTTCTCATCAGTAGCGCTTTGAAAAAAAAAATGCATCAGTTCAATAAATGTTGCATAACTAACAAAGAAGAAATTAAAATAAACATAAATGCTGTAAGTATGTCAGAAAATTGCTTATTTGTTAAGTATGTCAGAAAATTGCTTATATGTTAAGTATGTCAGAAAATTGCTTATATGTTATGTATGTCAGAAAATTGCTTATATGTTAAATATGTCAAGCTAGAAACAGCTGTTTTACGTCAGAGAGTATGTGGCAATTAAAGCGTGTATACATCTCAGGTAAGAAAATGGTTTAAAAAGTACAGATACCTCTCCCACCTTTCAGGCCAGCGCCATACTTTATCAACCAGTAATAACAGGATGATGAAGATTATGTTGATTAAAAAAACATGGAGCTTGACATAAAAGGGACTGTTGAATGTTCAATAAACAATAGTTGTATGATGTATAATAAAGGGTTCAATGTAATAATCACTGTACAAAAAACCTTAATTGTTTTAATAATGTACATAAGTTATTAATATATTTCTATTAGAACTAAATATGAACTAGAAAGATACCTTTCCACACAACACTCATGCATATGTAAAAAAAAAACTCACTGGCTCGATAAAACCTAAAACTGGCTCTGCTAATGAGGCGTATAACGACACTGACCTACATAACTTTAACTTCTCTTCGACTGAGGCGCTAGTTCATTCCATTAGCAATTAGAAATACTAGCTGTACCCTGCAAAACCTTTGCATAGAGTTATATTCCCTTATGCTTGATCGGTAGGTTAGGTTATTTTTTGGTTTCGGGCAGATCCGAATTTTCCATGATTGTATGTTATAATGGACTATTGTTGTATTAATTCTTTACTTTCGTTTTAACGCAGAGCCCAAATCGCTTTTATATATATCATTTTTTCTATTAAAAAATTACTTACCGGTATTCTGTTTACAAAATTTAATATACTTATTTAAAAAAACAAACAAACCTGTTTATATAATCAAGTATGAAAAAATAAAGTAATTGATACTTGTAATGCTGTATGCTTGATATACTTTATATTTTACCTTACTAAGCTTTACTTTGTAAATAATCAGTTTTAAGATAATAGCTAATCATTTGATCACACTCTAACTGTATCTAATAAAAAACAATACAAAAGATTACATACCTCAAAAATGTCCTTTAAATGTAAGAAAAAAAAATTACTTAGAACTATCAGACAACTGACAGTTACTGATTAAAGTGAATTGGTTAAGACTGATACTATAAAGTATGTTAGCAGACGTATTTATACTCTTCTGTGTTGTATTATCTTTTTCCGAAAAAAAAAAAAAAAAATCCTTTTTTTTTCTTGGGAAATTTGTATCCATTATATTTCAATAGTTGGCTAATTGCTAATGGGTGTTTCATTTTATAACTGACCATGGTCTTTACATAGATTATATGCTGTTACTATTTTTAAAAACATGTCGTTTTCAATAGTCAAACAATGTCATATGTTCATAAAAAAAAATAAACTGTTTTAAAGTGTGTAAACTAACCCTAGCAGCAATCATTGTCACATAATGAATTACACACTACATTTCTATTAGGCAGCTTGTAATGAAATAATAATTTAAATTGTTTGAATAATGTGAAAAAAAAACTGAAAGTACGGGAAGAGTTGCGGAGTGGTGGTAAAGAGGGGAGATGTAAGTTAACTAAATCTTTATCATTGATTTTTTTAGAAAAATACAGAAATTTGTGCGGTTCTAAAAAGCAGTCTATTTAATTATTAAGTTTATATAATTTATTTTAAAGGTAGACATATAAAGATATAGATTTATGTATAGATAGATATTCAAATAGATAGATTAGAAATATGCATATATAGTATATAATTAATTAGCTGGATCAATAGATGGCTGGATGGATAGATAAATAAATAGATAGAGAGAGTACGATATTTAGATAGAAAGACAAATAGAGAAATAGATAGATAGATAGATAGATAGATAGATATACAGATATGCATACAGATAGACATACAGATAGACAGACAGATAGACAGACAGACAGACATATAAATAGATAGATATATAGATAGATAGATGGATTTCAAGACAACACTTTTTCTATATGTAAAATTGAACAGAAGCAGACTTTTGTTTTTTATCGACGCATTGTTCATTATTAAACTTTTATTTGAATATTTTTGAGAAATTAAGTTATTATTACGAGAAAATCTACTATTGACAACTCTACTTGTTTCCCCACCCCCTCAGGATTCGGTTACATTTACTCCAACTTAATACAGTAAATGCCATTGACGATAATAGTGTCTGAGGCTCGAACCGATTACATACATAGACCCAGTATCATACTTCACGGGTTTGTCGAATAGTGCGTATTGGTTATTTTATTAACCATATTGGCTAGCTGGTTTCAAGATGAGAACATGAACTTTTAAAATGTCAATTAATTCATTAAAAAAAATGTTGGCATGTGTAATTAAACGGTATAGCCAGCATGCTATCACGTAAAAAAGTAATATTAAGCGATCAACTGATAACTCATTATATTTTTGGGGTTTTCTTTATGAAATATCTAATGTGTAGAAGAAAAAGGCATTATTGACATGGTGAAGATTTGACTAAGGCCTACATAGTCACAGATGCAATCTAACTGGATACGTGCGTGAGCTACATACGTCCCTGTAAGCTGATAACACTATAAAGCACATTTTTATTTTCTTTTGTTTCTGGCTACAAAGTCAAAGTGTGTTTTCCTCGCCTATTCTGCCTAAAACAAACAGAAAATAGCAATGGTTCAACAAAAATTTTGGTTCTGTGACCAGGATAATGAAGTTATGAGATCGGTTTTCAAAGAAATTCTTCGCATTCAAGAAAATGGTGAAGTTTGCTATTCAATTCACCACTCAACAACTTCTATTTCTACATACGCATGGTGGATCCTTCCAAACGTTGCACTGGCGAGAATGCGCCTCAAATCGTTTATCCAGACATTCCTCCTTCCATTGCCCTAGTGTTACACTGACCCGATCTGTTTCCACTCCCCCAAAGAGGTTTCAGCAATCTTTAGGAGACAGCAACCAATCAGACAGCGATGAAGATATTTGAGATCCAGATTATAATATGACAGATGTAATTGAGGTGATGTCATAGTGTAGTTGCGTGTGAGTGTGTTTTTGGAGCGAGGCCAGCGAGGTGAGCGAGAGGTCAAGAGTCTGGTCATTTCTACAATCCGGATATTGTATTTGTAGAAAGTATAATCGTGTAGCTAGTTCGAATGTATATTTATGTAGAAAGTTCGAGTGATGAAGTGTGCAAGCTATATAAGAGGCAGTTTGTGAGATACAGGGAATCGCAGTCAATCAGAGTCATTCAAAAGAATTGAGTTTCATTTGTAGAGAGAAGTTCATTCATTTGAGTTAGGGAGATTATATGATATAGTGATCATTCAGTTTACTTTACTGTTTTACTGTTTTATATTTATTGTGCTGTGAATAAATTAATAAAGAACCATGGAACATGAATTTAGTGTCTTATATCGTGACGTATTGGTTGTGGACATGTAAGAGAAGTGTGTCTCACATGACAAAAAGATAATAGCACACATCAGTAAGGACAGCCATCTGGAGCAAATATATCTCGACGCTTCTTAAAGACAATACACCACTGTAAGAATGTTACAGGTGATAAGGCCATACTTCCCTATCCAGAACGACATCAGCGATCTTACCAGATACATTGGTCTTACCAAGTCTAATGCTGAGCTTCTGACATCCAGGCTCAAGCAATGGTATTAGTTGGATGAATGCGTGCAAGTTAAAGATACGAAAAAATAAAGTCAAGAAACATTTTCTATATTTATTACCTGTAGCCAGAGAGAATGGCTTCTAGTCATAGACAGTTAAACCCTGGGTCTGAGCCTTTCCGCCACTTAACGAAAGCCCGTCTCTTCCTGTGACTCACTCTGTGCACCTCAAAGAGAACTTCACCAGTGTCAAAATGTTGTTGACTCCATTGACGTATCCTCACTATGCATGGGCGGTGAAACGAAAATTCAAAGTGGTGTAATTCATGAAATGGGTGGGGGGAGGCTTGAAGGCAGTTGCATGAAATTTACTTTGCATCTGAGACAGCCGTGATAACAAGGCGGACTATCATTGAAAAAAAAACTGACCACGAAGTTTCTGTGGGGAAGAGCAAAGTCAAGTGAGATGAGCTGATAGATCCACAATGATGGCCAGACAATTCCCCACATCAGTCAATTCCCCACATTTCCAACTCCCCACAATTACAATTCCCCACATCACAATTCCCCACATTGCAATTCCCCAAATTCACAATTCCCCACGTCCACAACTCCCCACATTGGGATAATATTTATTATAACCATAGACTAGGGATTAGCTCTAATCCATTTTTCACATAATTCCACATTGTTTAATGGATACGAATGAAAAGAAACTCCTTTACTTTCCGCTTTTTCAACACTGTCATATCCACTTTTGCATCCGTATGCAGAACACTTATTGACCATTTTCTTAGTTATTTATTATATTTAAAATGAGATTTATAAACCAAAACAATTATTATAAGTAAATTTTACCGAGAAAAAGAGAAATTTTAGAAAAACAACAGTAATAACACATAACACAAAATAAAACCCGAATAAACAATGGACGAACGAAAACAAGCAAGCATGTATATAATAGTGCAACTTTGTTAAACCCTTGCGTCAGCCTAAACCGTACACGGCTAGAATGAAATTTTGTTTGGTTGTCTATCCTGGTGTTATATCTAGATATCCATGATTCGGGGCTACGATAGGTACCACGCATTGGTATACCCCCTGTGTTTCTGCTATTTTGCCACAGTCTGAGTTGACTGTTGACGAGGTAAGACCGCTATCAGTTTAATTTTGATTTAGATCTGGAGATCTTAAGATCTTCATGTATTTGCGCAGTTGTTTTTTGCCTACACAAATTCAATGGGCAATTCACTAAGTGATTTGTCCTTTGAATTTGTGTAGGCAATCGGCAGCACCTGCATTTATCTTTTAATATTAATAAAATTGCAATTGCTACTAGCTGTTTAATTAATAAAATTACAGTACATATTTACCGTATTTGAAATAAAACTTTTGGAGATTAATTACTACTATTTGCATTTCAGAATTCCTTCATTATATTATTAATTCAGTGCACTCCATATTATCCCAATGTGGGGAGTTGTGGACGTGGGGAATTGTGAATTTGGGGAATTGCAATGTGGGGAATTGTGATGTGGGGAATTGTAATTGTGGGGAGTTGGGAATGTGGGGAATTGACTGATGTGGGGAATTGTCATGGAACCATCCACAATATCCAGCTACGACTCTGCCACAACAGCTAGCTACGACTCTGCCACAACAGCTAGCTACGACTCTGCAACAAAAGCTAGATATGGCTCTGCCACAACAACTAGCTACGGCTATGCCACAACAGCTAGCTACGACTCTGCCAAAATAGCTAGCTACGACTCTGCCACAATTTTTATGTTTACCCATTGTCCGTTGCTCGTTTCCTAGATTCCCGTGTCTCTAGTGGCAGCATTTGTTTACAAGTATCTTGTACATTTATTGTTATACATTACACACCCTATTGAAAATATTGGTCACATGTTACTTGTCAAAACATTTTATAAAGACAATTGATCTCGAACAACTTTTTATCTTAGATTAAAAATAGCCCAAGTTCTATGATATAATTATTTTTTTCCAAGAAAACGTTAATCGAATTTCTAAAAAAAAAAAGTGCTTATCTTGGAAAAAATAAACAATTAAGAAAAATGAGATAATATCTCATCAAGTTTTATTTATCTCTAATTATATTTACTCTGACCATTTTCATCTTTTTAATTCAATTGCATTAAAGATTTGTATAGCTTAAAAGCAAGTTTTTATACGATTCACATGTATAGTGTTAGCCGTATCATAGCCGTGAGTGTCCTTTAGTATGATCTCAAGGTAATTAACTTCGGTACCAATTACAGGATGAACAGGTCATGAGTTGTCTCCATCCTTATACACAGTGCCGTGCGTGCGGGGGGGGGGGAAGGGGGCACTTCACGCTAAGGCTGAATGAAGGATACATGCAACTGCATCATACAGATGACCTGCTACAAGTCCAGTATATGAAGGTGTAACGTCAGAATCTCGCCAAATATGTGGCGTCAGTGTTTATATGTTGAGGGCAGGCTCGCCAGTGGGTTTTATTATGCTCACCAAATATGTTATATATGTATATATATTTATCAACGGCAACACATGGTATATTACCACAAAGATCAAAACTTTAATAGCTTCTAACACATAGATGAATATGTATAATATAAGTCCTTTGTCTAATGTCTTTATTTAAACAAAATCATTTACTTAGCGACTACACTACAAGTCTACAACTATTTCTTAGAAATGTCAACACCGAACTAACTCTTATGACTGTCAGCCCCTCACTAACTGAACTACTGCCATTCACTTCTTTTATAAGGTCGGGGATAGGGCGGGGTGGGGGGCGAATACGTTCGTGCAACGTTTGGGGGAAGACGATTGGGGGGGGAGGGGGGTGAAGACGTCGACGAAACGATTCAATATGGCGGCTGGAACCTTGACCCGGTGGTGAACTGAGTGAGGGCAAATTGCACAAGTCAAAAGATAAAAGTCTATATCGAAGCCCTATACTATAAGCTTGACTATTTTCATTACATAAACCCTTGATGTGTAATTCAGATTCGATTAGTCCTGAATGTGTTCTATGTGTGTCCTTTAAAACACATATTTTCTTCCTCTCGCTTTTTCTCTCTTTCTCTCTCTTCCACTCACATACGTACAAGCTTTCTCTCTCTATTTATTCATTCATCCATTGACATATATCTATTCATCTATTATATGTAAATATAACTATTTATTTCTATATCTCTATATCTATGCAACTCTCAAACTATCTATCTAACTATCCATCCATGCATTAATCCATCTATCTATTCACCTACTATATATCTTACTAATCAATATATTTGTATACCTATCTTTACATCTTTACATCTCCATATCTACCTCTATATATTATGTCTATCTGTAAATTTTATTCCATAAGCACTATCATTAAATTGATTGCTTGATCCCCTCCCCAACTCTCCCTGTACTTTAAATGTGTCTTTTTATATACAATATTCAGGCAATTAAATTATCATTTCATAACAAGCTGCCAAATAGATAGTTTTTTTTTAATCCATTATGTGACATTGATGGCTCTAAGATATTTCTTTTTTTTCGACACATTTCACTCAAAATTCAAATGATAGACAAATGAACTTAAAATATGACTTCGCTTAGAAGAATGTAAACTGCTAATATTTTTTTTTTATTTTAAAAGTATCTAATATATGTAAACAAACAAAAATAATTTCTAATGCTCTAAATTAAATGACCCAAGATCAGTGATACAATGAACCAATCAGTAGTAATCAGCAAACCAGTGCGAATAGTATGAAAACACATTTTTTAAGAAAAAACGAGTTTTGTCTTGTTTTATTTTAAAGATAATATAAAGCAATGAGAACAAAACCGCTGGATTACATACTTTAGACTTTAATCAGTATACATCAGTTGTCTAAAAATTCAAAGTGTTTTTTTTTTCTTACCGCTAAACATTAACGAGGTAATAAGTCTTTTATATTGTTTTTCTTTTCATCAATTTATATTGGATTATCAAATTGATCATTTGCTCTTCTCTTAAAGACTAGTTATTTACAAAGGGTAGCTGTACTTTCTAAATAAGGTAAATTAGAAATTGCATAAATATGTATGCATTACATGTATTTACTAAATATTTTTATTTATTATCTTACTTTACTAATCATAAAAAAATATAAAAAGGAATAAGTAATATTTAAAAAATAAATCATAATTATAAGAAAAAAAATATTTCAAAAATACTTGGGTTGGACTTCCAGATACAAAAGTATCGGATAATCAACGTGGCAAATTATCAACTTTCAATAATCGGGTTAATAGAAATATTGTTATACTAGCTGTACCCTGCAAAACCTTTGCATAGAGTTATATCCCCTTATGCTTGATCGGTAGGCTAGGTTATTTTTTGGTTTCGGGCAGATCCGATTTTTTTCATGGTTGTATTTTAAACTGGAATACTGTTGTACATGAATTAATTCTTTACTTTCGATTTAACGCACACTGGAAATGAGTATTATTATATATAATATATATATATATCATTCGTGGACAAAAAACAACTCATTTACGTGTGAGGGACAAAATGCCGAGTGTAGATAGAGGAAATCTCGACGGTGTATATGAGAGTCTCAGGTTCGATCCTCTGTGAGAACCAAAGGAATTTTTCCAGGCTCTGATACAAGTTGGTTAAAAGCTATTCAAGTCTGTCCAACTTTAACTGGGTTTCGGGCTTAAGGTTGGGAAATAAAGGAGTTTATTGTAGCTTTGTGCTAATCACGCAAACCCTTTATCTGCCCTAACAAAAAACTAAGATTTTTACGGTTGAGTAGATAATAATAATGTCTCTTTAACATTGTGTCAATTATGGCATTCAATATAAAACAAAAATTTAAAAATATTATTTACGCCTTATTTATTATGCAGCCTACGTTTTAAAGAAAGAAATCAATGATAAAACTAGTCATATACTTTAAAGATGGATGTCATAGACAATAAAACATCATCACTCGATGTCAAAGAAAATATACCAACCTCGCTCAATGTCATAGACCAAAAGTCAACCTCAATCGATACCACAGACGAACAACTAACGTCATTCGATACCACAGGCCAAAAACTAACGTCGTTCGATACCGCAGACAATAAATCGACCTCGTTCGATACCACAGACGAAAAATCAACGTCGTTCGATACCACAGACAATAAATCAACCTTACTTGATGTTACAGATTGTAAACCAACATCACTGGATGCCCGCACGTCACATGAATCACTATCAGAAAGTCTTAAACAAAGGTAGACGAAAAACACTTTATATAGGCCTAATTACTTAAAATACAGGAAAACATTTTGTTTTCAGTAATACTTCAACATTACCCCCCCCCCTCCGAACATAAAATATTAAAAGATCTAAATTGTAAACAATTCTTTTTTGAACGTTTCTATACATTAAGTACTGTTGATGTTTTTGTCTTTTTGATGTTTTAGTTGGAAATACTTTGCCGAAGTATTATAGTAACCACGAAGCAATTTACTGTTGACTTTTAGCTGGCACAGTCATTTAGCCTTTATTGTTTGCAAATTTTCTGTTTACTTGATCGTAATAATTGTTTAATTTGTCGTAATTTTGGTTTTCATTGAATCAAATCTGAACATTTTATTATGGGTACATTCTTTTGAAAATCATCTTTCAACAATCAACTTAAAGCTCATATTTTAAACGAATAAATTGACTATATTCTACAGTCCCTTATGGGTGAGAATACTTATCTGCCTAGTAAGGGCCATCATATACACGTTGGTGTCGCTATTTGGATGGAAAGTATCCTGCAACACTAAAGGCGATCAAAAAAAAGAGTAAATATTGTCATATACGTGTTGCTATAAATATTGTATCAATAGAAGTGATGAGTTCCATGATTTGAAATTTCAAAGAAATACTCATTCGTTTCTAAAGGTCAGACAACAAATGTGATATATATATATATATATATATATATATATATATATATATATATGTTTGTGTGTGTGTACAAATACACATATTGGAATATATGGAAGCTTATAGCAATGGAGCTTATGGGAATATGTGGGAGCTTATGGGTATATTAGGAGCTTATGGGAATATGTTGGAGCTTATCGGAATATGTTGGAGCTTATGGGAATATGTTGGAGCTTATGGGAATATGTGGGAGCTTATGGGAATATGTTGGAGCTTATTGGAATATTGGGAGCTTATGGGAATATGTGGGAGCTTATGGGAATATGTGGGAGCTTATGGGAATATTAGGAGCTTATGGGAATATGTGGGAGCTTATGGGAATATGTGGGAGTTTATGGGAATATGTGGGAGCTCATGGGAATATGTAGGAGCTTATGGAAATATTTGGGAGTTTATGGGAATATTATGAACTTATGGGAATATGTGGGAGCTTATGGGAATATGTTGGAGCTAATGGGAATATGTTGGAGCTTATGGGAACATGTTGGAGCTTATGGGAATATGTGGGAGCTTATGTGAATAAGTGGGAGCTTATGGGAATATGTTGGAGCTTATGGGAATATGTCGGAGTTTATGGGAATATGTTGGAGCTTATCGGAATATGTTGGAGCTTATGGGAATATGTGGGAGCTTATGGGAATATGTGGGAGCTTATTGGAATATTAGGAGCTTATGGGAATATGTGGGAGCTTATGGGAATATGTGGGAGCTCATGGGAACATGTTGGAGCTTATGGGAATATGTGGGAGCTTATGTGAATAAGTGGGAGCTTATGGGAATATGTTGGAGCTTATGGGAATTTGTTGGAGCTTATGGGAATATGTGGGAGCTGATGGGAATATGTTGGAGCTTATCGGAATATGTTGGAGCTTATGGGAATATGTGGGAGCTTTTGGGAATATGTGGGAGCTTATTGGAATATTAGGAGCTTATGGGAATATGTGGGAGCTTATGGGAATATGTGGGAGCTTATGGGAATATTAGGAGCTTATGGGAATATGTGGGAGCTTATGGGAATATGTGGGAGTTTATGGGAATATGTGGGAGCTCATGGGAATATGTAGGAGCTTATGGAAATATTTGGGAGCTTATGGGAATATTAGGAACTTATGGGAATATGTGGGAGCTTATGGGAATATGTTGGAGCTTATGGGAATATGTTGGAGCTTATGGGAATATGTGGGAGCTTATGGGAATATGTGGGAGCTTATGTGAATAACTGGGAGCTTATGGGAAAATTAGGAGCTTGTGTGAATATCTGGGAGCTTTTGGGAATATGTGGGAGAAAGAGATATCAAATCATGCAATACTTATACATATATAATTCAACAAACAAACAATATTTTTGGTACCTCTTCCATTCAAACAATAGTTTTGTACTTATTCCATTTATAATTCATATTTCTATCACTAGTTAATACCAGAGAAATAGAGTATATTCTAATGTGAAGCTATCTTATAGCACTCACTATAAATTTTGTTACAGATCATGTGCAATAAATTTTGGCTACATAAATCAATTTCAATAAAAAAAATGTTATGAATAAAAATACCTAAATTGTATGTGTAAATCTAGTTGCATTGTATATACATAATTCGCGTTTTTTCTTAAGCTTATTGTCATCAAAGGTCAATAACTTGACATTGTTTTCTTCTAACAAATAGATCTACAGCAAGTCAAATCGTAAAGGTAAGACTCCAATTCATTGGTTTGTTTAAAAAAAAATTCCGATTTATTTATTATGATTGTCCTCTTTTTTCATAATTAAGTTTTATTTGCCAATAACAGGATATAAAAGGCATATCTACTAAATTATATTTTTTATCAAAATAATACATTTGAAAATAACAAAAAATGTAAAAAAAAAAAAGATTTGTCATAAGTAATTATAATTAAATAATGATATAATAGAACATAATTATATCGGTCAAGCAAAGACACGTAAAACTTTCTATCCACAGATTCAACAATTTTGCGCTGTCAGTACAGAAACTAACAAACAAGATGGTTCTCTTAAAAATAAACAAAAAATCGTACTAGAAAGGTAATATAGACCAATAGGTCTTATCCTTAAGTCAAATGTAAATCTAATTTTTTAAAACATTTCTTGATCGATTTCCTTAATATTTTTTCAAACAAACCTTTTTTTCTGATTCTTTTGTCAAATAGATCATTATTCTGTACATCCGAATTTTCAAATTAATTTAAGCACTAAATGTCGAAGAATCTGAAAAATTTTAGCAAAGACTATATGTGACAACTCTTGAGTTAACTGTGAGCTGTGATTGAGCATGTTACGTAGAAAAAAATATAAACAAATACTTAAACATAGTCTTAAACAAGTCACTAATTCCAGATCTAGTTAGGATTGTTACTTAAATGACTAACAGCAGCACAACCCTAGTATAGCAGCATTATACTGTTCTAGGAAATGGATTTCACCACCAAGGAAAAATTTTCAGGTCTTGGCTCAAGTTCCCGATATATCTCCCGTGGTGCCTCCATGGCCATTGCACTATCGGCTATGGTGGGAATGACAGAAGGGCACCATAAAAACCGTCCCATTAGTGGTTTATAGGATCTAAGAGATTTCATCGCATCCTTACAGGGACCTCACACACTGCTGGCGTAAACCGGTGTTTCCCAAACGTTCGATATCTATGTGCCCCATTATTATTTTCGCAATACTAAGTACTCCTAGTATGAAATTCATCTTTAGTTTTTTACGGACATGGTTTTCACATCATTTCAGTGTTTTCGCTTTAGCCTTTTGTTTACCCGATTTTCTCAGCCAAATACAGCGCGTACCCAAGGTAAACTCTTTGAATACCCCGGTCGGGGTATGCGTGCATGCAACACTTTGAGAAGCACTGGTGTAGAATATAAAGATACATTTTCATTATAAATACAACCTACAAACATATTTCTAATTGCTAATATAATGAACTAGCGCCTCAGTCGAAGAGAAGTTAAAGTTATGTAGTTCAGTGTCGTTATACGCCTCATTAGCAGAGCCAGTTTTAGATTTTATCGAGCCAGTGAGTTTTTTTTTACAGATGCATGAGGGTTGTGTGGAAAGGTATCTTTTTAAGTCATTTTTAGTTCAATAGAAATATATTAATAACTTATGTACATTATTAAAACAATTAAGGTTTTTTGTACAGTGATTATTACAATGAACCTATTATTATACATCATATAAATATTGTTTATTGAACATTCAACAGTCCATTTTATGTCAAGCTCCAGGTTTGTTTAATCAACATAATCTTCATCATCCTGTTATTACTGGTTGATAAAGTATGGCGCTGGCTTGAAAGGTGGGACAGGTATCTATACTTTTTAAACCATTTTCTTACCTGAGATGTATAAACGTTTTAATTGCCACATACTGTCTGACGTAATACAGCTGTTTCTAACTTGACATACTTAATATATAAGCAATTTTGTGTAATATACAGCATTTATGTTTAACTTAATCTATTCTTTTTTAGTTAAACAACACATTGAACTAATCTATGTTTTTTTTTTCAAAGCTCAACCCATGGAATCGATAATTATAGTCAGAGAACAGTAAATAAAAAAATTATCAGGTAAGAAATAATGTTACAGACTAATTTAAGAGTTTAAGTTTATTGTTTTTAAGCCTATGAAAATACAAGTTAATAATTACATAATTTAGTAAATAACAGTTAGTTGTCGAAATGATAATCATTTTGTTAGCATAAAACCCCAACACCCCTTAGCACCCTATCTCAATTGTCCAAGCAAAGTAAAGTCGCTTGGTCATCGTTTGGTCATTCTGTTAGTGGGGAACGTACCAGTAGCAGTTTGGTAACTCAGGGGCTAGTAAAATTGGATGCATAAGAGAAAAATTTAATTTGAATGTATCCGTGTTGAGACCAACACCTGTTAGCAGCTCCAAGCATTGGAAATTTAATTAGTTTCAAACTTGGGTGGTAATTGGGCGAGAGGCCTCCCAACCTCTCTGGCTGTCATAGTTTGACAGATGTAGTAGAATCTATCGCAGTGGCCCTGTTAGAACCAAGGAGACTAAAGAACGTCTCGTGAAAACAAATTTCCTGAATAGCCATGCACTTGTGGAACATTATATGTACAATTGCGTAAATCATGATGGTAGTAAGGTGGGGCATTCTTCCCGGACTGGGCATAAATTGCCACCAGAAATGGAATGTTTACTGTTATCTCCTTTCTTTGTAAAAATGAAAAATAGGGTGGAGCGAAAAAAATGTTTTTTTTTTTTTAAATTGTATATTCTTATAGTTCAAAATGGTTGCCAGATGGTCTAAATAGTTAAGGCCTAAAATATCTTTTATGTAGTGTAACGTTTACCGGTGCCCTAAAGGCCTTCAAATTTTAAAAGATACAAACTTTAAAACATTATAACAATTTTGTATGAAATCAATGTCTCAATAGTGATATCCGTAATGTTAATGTGCAAATATGAACTTCTGTACTGAATTATGTTTATAAATTAACAATTTACAATAAGTCAGGATCGTCGATTTTTCTTAAGGCAGGAGACAAATAGCGTGACAGGAAGATGGTATTCCACATATGACTTACACCATCTTTGTAAGACGGTTTTGTTTTAATGTCAAACCAAACAGGACCATAAACCTACATAATATAAGTTGAATGTTCTTGTAGCTCAAATGACTGAGAAATCGTTGCAATGTAAAAACGAAACATCATGTTCGCCTTTGTCAACCTGTGTACATGAGACAATTTGTCATGATCGCGGCGAGCAAGATCATTGGAATAATTACCTCTAATTACAGTTTGACAGATTTCCAGAAGATATTCTTGATCTGTGCCTAAATCATCACACGCGATTTCCGGGAAGTCAGTATCTATCCTCTTTAAAGCGACAGTTGGGAGAGTTTCATAACTCTTAATTGAAACTCCAATAGAACCTAAAAATCTGCAAGGACCAGTTGTTGGACAATCGAGGTTTTTGATTAAATGCCAAAGTGGCAGATCATTCTCAACTAACATACTAGCCTTTGAACAGGCTTATTCAATTTTGCTTCTATAAACCGTATCACGCCACCTTTTGAACCTGTATTGCTTGCTGTACCATCGCAACCAATAACGTGTTCGTGCTGATTGTGTTTAGGACAAAAAAACTAAAACATACCTTTGACAACAGCTGCAGCAGCACCAGAAGAAGGTGAAATGTGTCCAACATGCTCTGATCCTGGCTCGTGAGTTTGTGCAATATGGTATTCCAAAACTGTTTTACGAACATTTTTTTTATTCCACTCGCTTTGTTACAATCGTTTTGTCTTTTCATCCATCAAAAATAATCCCTGCAGGTTATCCAGTGTTTTTGGTAAGTTCAATTCTTTTTCTTTCTCTTTTCAGCTTTATTTCGATCTATTATACTTGTATTTTGTTATGTAACAAAGCCAACATCTTCTAAACTTGTTGTAGCTATTGCGGCACTAGCTCTGTCGGAAATTCCTTATCTGTCACAGTCTGTCTAACATTTGTCAGTATTATACGCATTTGTTTCTTTTTTTGTGAGTGATTGAAGTTGATTGCACTGAGTTAGAGCTAGAGTAGGTATAATCATCTTCTTCATCTTCCACCGCAGAATCGGATGCTGTCGAACAAACATCTGACTCAAATTGTTTCTTTGACCTACATGCAGCCGATATTGTTCACTTTCATAGCGCATATGACTGTGTCCTATGGCTTCTATCCTTGCAATGCATTTTCCCTCCTCCTTGATGTTTTTACATCTATTTTACCAATGTACATCATTCTTAAGGTTCTTCGGGATTCAAGGAAGACTTTATGTGGGACTTATCAATGGAACTTTATGTGGGAATTATCAAGGACGCATCTTAGATTTACATTTGCAAGCCGCAATATCAAACAAAGTGTTTTACTTCGATTTACAAACTCTTTCAGTTTCTTTCTATAGCTGTTGTTATTCTGCCGTCCTTTAATTTTTTTCAACAACCTTCTGTAAGAATCATGGTAAGTACTTATCATCTTGATTGATGATCGGCATTAAAGCTTTTCCCCAGATGGATTCTATGGCAGCAGCAACAATAGCTGACAACTACGCAACAGTAAGTTCTCTTTCTGTCGCACATTTCAAGTCATGTTTCTTTAGCAAGAATTTTCATATTTTCATATGTTGAGAGAACATGGCATGGTAAGTCCTTCAATAATCCAAATATAGTAATTCAGCCTTACGACGAGTAGATGTAGTTTTGATGAAGGTACTGAGAGTCATGGGTTCCTTAAGCTGTGAATCGGGAATTTTTGTTAAATAATGTTAACTGTATGCACCGTAGAGGCCGGTTATTGTTAAATAATTAATAAATATATTATTGACGATAATCATTTAATAATTAAAACTTAATTACTATATTCAATTCTGTCTTTTAAAAGAATATCATACATTGATTAATAACTACAGGATTTGTACCGGAGTTACAGCCAGGTTTTCCATAATAAATATTTTTTAAAATTTCAAAAGTATCTTTATTATCACTCATTTGACTGCTTCATTGTTTACAAAGATAAAAATAATGAAAGTATGATACTTCTAGGGACAGGCGCAAAATTTAGATATTGACTGTTGTTTCACTAGTATAAAAGCTCCCTTAGCCCTAACGGGCCATCGGGGCAGATGAAGTGTAGAATTCATCTGTTTCTATAACCTCGGTATATGAAGGGATTATGTGGTTAGCACAACGCCCAGCCGCCTTTACTTCCCCAACTTAAGTCAGGTACCCATTTAAAGCTGGGTAGACTTGTGGAACGATTGTGCACCAAATTCACCTCGAAAAATTCCAAGGGAATCACCGAGAGTCGAACTCAGGATTTTCAGGTCGACAGTCGAGTATCTACACCACTCAGCCATCCGTCCTACTAGTATTATAATTAAATGGTTGGGGCACCGGTAAACATCAACGGATGTTGTAAATATTTTACAGTTGGATTTTTATATTCAATATGCAACTTTTTTCACTATTAGATTTTGAACGTTCCACCCTAATGAACAATACAACTTAAAAGCCATTTTTTTATATTTTTTTTTATTTTGCAAACAGGGTGCACTGACTGTTGAGTCAAATGTTAAATGATAAGAAAGCATACCTCAATCAGATTCGGTACCCACCATATCAGCATGGATTATTTAATTGCAGTGTCTACTTAGAGAAATGTAAAAAGAAAGGAAGTAAGAAGATTCAGTAAGCATACAAAGACAAATAAAGCTGATTTATTGGAAGCAATATTGAACGTAAGCAGTAATCGTATTCTGCCATCATAGAAATAAATGGACATACCTCGATACTCATAAATGATTTGTGCTAAAACCAAATACATTTTTTGCTAAATATAAATTAATGTAAACGGAACGTTTTTGCTGTAGTCACATCAAAATAAAATCCATGCACTATTTTATGTAGAAGAATGTAAATTGTTTCTTAAGACGATAAAATATTAAATTAAATTAATAAAATGTAATGTAAAAAATAAAGTAACATTCAACATGACGATTTCATCTTACTAAAAATACTTCCTGGTGCATGGATACTGTGAAAATAAGGGGTTGAGGGTATTGTAACAATCGGGCTATTTGTAACTTAATTTTCAAATCTAGCGGCAGATTTTATTTGATAAATGACAAAAAATAAAACAACAGTCATTTGTAACTGAGACACATGTTTCGCTGCAATGCTAACATTCTATTAATATGTCATTATTGTGGTAATTGGAAGCGTCAATTTTTATTTCGCCATGTGGCCAAGAATATTTAAAGTTATTAAGTCGATTTTACTTCTCAAAAAGTTAATTTCACTTTTTAAAATATCATTGTCTTATAACAATTAAAATTTACGTTATAATATCTAAACTTTTTAGAGCATTTTCGAAAAAAAATGCTCTAGTCCCCGTTTTGTCTGTCCGTCCGTCATCACCCTAGATCTCAACAACCATAAGTCCTAGACCCATGATGTATATATCATTTTGTAGGTCTTGGCCTGCCAAGAAATGGCTTTTTTTCCATTTCGCGATCTGACCTCTCAGGGCCATAAAAGGGGCCTTAGTACCGTTTTTTACTATATAAGCTATATTAATAATGGAGCGCTATATCTCAGCAACTATAAGTCCTAGACCCATGATGTATATATCATTTTGTAGGTCTTGGCCTGCCATGTGTACATCAAAAGTTCATTTCTCGATAGGACCCCTGAGGGCCGGGCTTCAGGGCTCCTAATGGGCTTATATATTATATATACACCTTATACGTTCAATAACCCGTTCATTTGGTGCGAAATACTGCAGCACGTAGTTTCACCAAGATTTATTAAGAAACTCATCAAATGAAATAGTAAGCTTGTGTTCTGAGTTTAATTGAAATTATCAGAGCTATGCAACAATTGACGGAGTTTACGGACGATTAAATGACTATAATTTCGAATGTTTTCAATTATGAGTCCTATTTCAGTAACCACAAACCACTTGTAGTTAGATTTAAGAGACAATAATTTTTTTTTCAAATATAAAGAAACGTCTTTATAATTTTTTTTTACAAATATATGCATTACACAATTGAATTTATAAACATTTCCAAAATTTACAAATATTTACTGAAAGATAGCATACGTACTGATACATAATACGAAAATGCGCTAACACGTCCTGTGTCCAGAATGGAACAGGCTTAATTGCTTGTTTTATTGTGTATAGTGATAAACTCCAACTAGTTAAACTTCCACTAAATAGTCGAATAAATTATAACTGAGAGGTGGACGAATGCTGACACACCTGTTGTGTTGGTGGTAAATTTTGTAATTGCATTGTGGTAAGTTAATTTTGTTTATTACCGGCGTTCATACACATTAAACATGTTATTCTTAAATCTACGCGTTTGTTCATATAAAGACCTAATAAAATACTTCCTCAGACTACGAAATATTTTTTTAAACTAATCTTGACTTACAAAAGGTCAGCCTGTCGAGGTATGTAATAAGTCCTTTCAATTAAATAAATACACGATAAAAGGCATAGCACACGGAAGACAGTCGTCAAAGAGAGAACTGGATAGCCAACAATAATAAATTGATTGAATAAGATGTAGCTGCTAAACGTGAAATCGCACTCCAGAGTAAATAATGAAAGATCCTATCTATTGATTGTCGTGTGGTATAGCGCTCGAATGTCGACCTGAGGGTATCTGATATCCTGTAATGACCGATGGATATTTCATGTCATGGATAAGTCTCCTCCTTATCTCATGGTCCTTCCATAGCAATTGCACTATCGGCTATGTTGTGGATGAAGGAAGGCATTCATAAAAACCGTCCCATAAGTGGTTTATATGATCTAAGAGATTTCATCTCATCCTCAAAAGGACTTCACACACCATTCCGTTCTGAAGTTTGTTGTTTAAATTACATTACTGAGTTGTTACTGATTTATATACATAATTTAAAGAGACACATTATGTAACTCTTTTGGAAGTGGTACAGAATCAGACCCCCATAAAACGCAAAGAACTAAATAGCAAATGGTAATCAAAACAGATTGTAGGAAATAAGAAGTGTTCCCTTGCGTTTTTGGTGTTTCCACAGTGGGAGCTTTATAAAAAAAATGGTCTAGGCAACATCATGAAAAAGATAACTGGAAAATGTAACATACGTAAAATTGCAGTATGTTTCATTGCTAGAAAGAGTCTAAATCTTTAGGAGGCTTCTACTCATACAATAACATTAAGTTGAACACTTTTTGGTCCCTTATATCCGCGACAAGAATACGGCTAGACAGACTTCTTATTGAAAAAAATGCTTCATTATTTAAAAAGTACCAGTGGACAGAGGGCTCAATTGCCGACCTAAAGGTCCAAGGTTCGATCTTCAGCGAAATCATAGGGAAACTTTGTAGAACCAATCTTAAATAAGTTGAAAGTCTTCCCCCCCGCCCCCGACCAATACATATATATATATATATATGTAAAATGTACGTAACTTTTAAAAAGATGTGCATTGCTAGATCGTAACCCTCATTTCTCAGGCAAATTCACGTGTGCAGTTATAGTTAGTGTTAAAAATTCATTTACGGAAGAAAATAACATTGTAATAAGCTCTGAAGAACAAAAATCATCGTCGTAATTAATAAACTTACATGTAATAATTGAGAAATTCGCCACTAAAGTACTAAAGTGGAGAGTATATTTTACTTTTTGGACAATTGTGTTAAGTATCTATTAAAAAAAGAAGGTAATGCGCGGATGTCAACATTTTGGGAAACACCAAAACCAAACCAAACGGTGTATTATAGTCCTAAATCATAATAGAAAAATGTATACCCAGACGTGTCTGTCTCATTCTTAACATTGTCCTGTGAATCGGGTCTGTAAATATGCATAGGTTAGAATTATTAAAAAAAAATATCTGAGCAGTTAAAACATATGCAATATTGGTCTATTCGGAAGTAAATATTTGTTTCCATTTACAGCTCTATCTCTCTCTCTATATATATATATATAAATAATATATATACTTTCCGGACTGATACCTTAAATTTTGACTGCCAGTAGCTAATGATACATTGGCAGAATCTTCCTTCACATCATGGCTGGTAAATGAAATAAAAAATACAATTCGACTAGCTAGTAAAAATCTTTAACTTGAGGGTTGTAAAACAAAAATATTGTGATATAGATTTTTTTAAATACACATGTATTATGTTTAGTGGAATATTTCTAAGCTGTTATTTTACCCATACCTTAATAGCATATTGTCTTTAGTCAGAGATGACATGTCAGCGTTTGTTTCATCGTCTAGCCTGATAAAGCATTCAACATTTAATAAGTTTCAAAATAATTCGATCTACCAATGTATGTGTTTTTAAATTATATATATATATATATATATATATATATATATATATATATGCGTGTGTGTGTGCTTGTGTGTCTGTGCTTGTGTGTGTCATTGGTTGAGAGCATACAGTAGATGATGGCTCTAATAACTGCGAAAGCATCAAACGTGATGGAAAGATGGAAAGAGTAGGCTTAACGTAATGGGTAAAGTATACTAGGATGTAGAGAACGGGATATTTTTGTACTGAGCCTTACGTTAATGAAGAAAATGTTGTGAGAAATGACTTGTCCAAGACGGACAGCTTGAAATGTGTGCAGAGTTATAACTCTTTCCCTGCCCTCGGTGATGTTCAGCGGATAGGGAATTGCTGTAGAACAGCGCACTGTACAATTTCCGTATTGACAGCAGTGAATTTGTGAAGGGCAGCATTTATGATGTGAAGAAGATTGGCACTTGTATTAGTTGATTGTTAATACATTATCTAATTTTGCGTGTGATTTTTTTTTAAACTCACACCTGTGCTGTTGTGATTATCCTTAGAGATTTTTATTCTCTCTCTCTCTCTCTCTATATATATATATATATATATATATATATATATATATAGAGAGAGAGAGAGAGAGAGAGAGAGAGAGAGATAGATATAGATAGATATATATATTCCAAAAAAAAAATTCTGAGAATACTATTTTAAATTAAAATGTCCTTTTTGCAATTTCTATTTGTCATTTCCCTCTGACAAAATGAGTGCTAAATTGACAGATGTAGTGCACAAATTGGGGATAAGTCACTTAGCTTTCTATACATAAACTAAAATTTAAACATACAGAAAATCCCCATATATTCGTGCACAAGCGCGTAGAGCTGCATTGAAAGTTGTGGTGACTTTATCTTTAATATCGTCCGCTATGGCTGGTCTTAAGTCTTAAAAATATCAAGAACACAGCCATATAAAATTAAAAAAAAAAGACTCAATAATTATAAATAATAATTATTTTGTTTGAAGGAAAATGTAACATACCTAGCTTTTTCAACTGTTTCTGTCGTTACTTGTTCATGTCCATCAAGGCTTTAAAAAATATGATTATTTAAAATTGTTTTCCTATTTTTTTAGTGAAATAAAAAAGAATTTATAACATGCATTATACTTAACTGGCTGTTTTATTTTTACTCAAGGACATGTACCGTTTTTAATTTTTTGGTCTTCATAGTGAAATTATTCATTGTGGACGTTATTGTTAAATTTAAATCTAAAACTTATACCTGTGTGGCACTTTGGTAATATGTGGCATCTACATGCTGTGTAGGCTAGGGGGGGGGGTCAGCTACAAGCGTATTCATTCACCTAACTTGGTCACCCGTAATGCCTGTATGACCTTAAATATCGGCTTTGATGGCGATGGCAGAATGACACTGCAAAATTCGTCGCATTAGTCGTTTTAGTCTCCAAGAGATCTCATCCTTACACATACACATCCATTTGTACATTGATTTTCTTCCAAAAATACCCTCTAATTGCCCTTTTCCCAGTGGTGCATAATTTGACTACCTTCTAGAGTGGCTCTGTGCTTGAATAGAAAACTATGAACTGGACTGATAGGGTATTCCCGAACCAACATAAACAAAAAATGCAGCATTTTTGAACTCAGCTAATTGGTTCTTCGCCACAGAGTATAAATAAGCAAAAATCGCATGGCTATTTAAATGATCAATTTCCAATGATTTAAAACACACGCCATTATTTTTTTAATATAAATTTTAATAGAACGTACCTTAATATGGATAGACAATAAAACAAAAATATGACGGTTTATGTAAAATTTAAATTGACAATATGCATTCTGTGGATCTTTGCGTTGACCATTAACTGATTCATGGTTAACTGTTTTATATGACAAGCAGAAAAAAAAAATCAAGTTAACAGATAATTGTTGTATCTTCAGCTCATGTGATATAATAATTAATTGTCAATCCCAATATAAACAATATTGCAATTGCTTAACAAATGAACTATTAGAGGTCACATTTTCTTGAATTAAAAAAAGAAAAACTTTAGAGGCCTGAATTTTGTTTTGACTCTTGAACTACATCAACAATTAAATTCATGTAAATCTTTTAAAATTAATTTTTAATATTACCTTGTAATTGCTTCAAATGTGATAATTTTTTCCCCTTTGGTTTCTTCCTCTGAAGTTGGTCTATAAGTTTTTAATGAATGAGCAAGTTATAGAACCAAAAAAAAAACCATTTTTTTAAGTTGTTGTAAACGCTTATTTTGATAACTTATATTATCATTTTATAATTTACAAATGCACGTATTGTATAGGCTAAAAATAGATACGCTTTATAACAAATATAAGTGGAATTATAATCACATACCCACAGATCGTAGTGTTATTTTGTACTTGGTCCTGTTCGCCTAGACTAAAAAAGTATAAAATACATTGACATTACGAGTTGAAAACGTAAATAAATGCAATAAACTGGACTAAATGCGTCTTCACATTACTTATGAAACTAAAATAGATAAATTATCTATATTTCTAGAATCGCGCCAACGCTTATATTTTATGTATATTGCTATCATCTTTTCTTAACGAAAACCATCAAAATATCGCCAGTTAATTGTGTGTGTATGTATGTGTATATATTAAAATGTTAAAACTTAAAAATTTTAGAGAATGGTTTGATTGATTAGCATGTTACTAGTTTTTGAAGGAAAAAAAAACACTGTCATTAACATTGTATCCCACTTAAGTTCCAAATAATGTCATGAGAAAGTCCTTATAATAAGAACGAGTGAGCTTGAATATGTGATAAGTACAAATGAGAATTCACAAGACAAAATTAATATAAACATCATATTAACATTACATCAGTGGATAAATGTATCTATTAAAAACCATCTTTATACGGCCTGCACATCAATCGAATTAACTGTCCCGTGTGTGTGTGTGTGTGAGAGACTATCAAGTTCACCCCTCCCCCCCCCTCCATAAACAAATCATGTTCCATTATATAGACAGACATTCCAGCTTATAGCGTGGGCAGTTCCCCCCTTCCCCCCAACTAAAGTTAAATGTTGGTGCGTATGTGTTTGAACTGAAGGTGAGAATGACACCATTTAGTCTTTCGTATCATGCTTGACCATACAAAAACACGGGTCACAAGCACACTAATATACCTGTCATAGCTACGTTTGTAGATTAGTACATAATATATATTATTTTCGTGGTACTTCTATTTCTTGGTAGCTTGTATATTATATACCTGGAATATTATATTAATTATGTCTCTTCGGAGTTATTCTTGTTAACTGACTTGAGTGTATGTTAAATTAAGTATCCACATGTAAGAGACGAATCACATGTATAAAGCACTGAGTAGATATATATATATATATATATGTTTATTTATTCATTCTTATTTATGGAATACATACACGTTATAAAAATGATGTGAGATGAGGAATCAAGTCCGTCTGCTTGTCTCCACAAAAATCTATCGTCTAATATTTCTCATCTGCTCTAAAACTAATCTTTTTATTTCCGCTACTAAGTGGCCAGATAATTAAAACCATCTCTGTGCCAACCGTAAATTTTCTAGCCTAATCTGATTATTAAATTACCAAAGGGGAATAATTAAATAATAAATCAAGGTGTAACAACTAGGGATATGGCAATTACCTTGTATTCAAAATTTCAGTAGCTAGTGATTGTTTGGGAACGTCTTCCTTCACATTAATCATAGGATATACAGATAACGTAAATACAAGTTGTACAAACTGAGAAATGTTTGCGACATTATGGTATTTATCAGGCTTGTCCATGGGACATATTTTTCTGTCCCATCCCACCCCATGGTAATTTATGTCTGTCCCGTCCAATGGGATTCCCATGAAATCCCATGAAATCGTCAACGACACCAATCATTAACTACAACAATGGCTGATAGTCTGATTACTGGCGTAACGGTTGTGCATCCGCTAAACGCAAGCGGTAAACAGATTTATGCTTAAATGCGTATTGCTTCAGCTACGCATGGCAAATGTATATGTAATCTCCGCCCATCTCTTAAAATCAGGCCATACTATTGATTTTAATAGCTTGCGCTCCATTTAGTTGTTTATACCACATCTATAGGCGTGACGCACCAAAAAGCAAACTAACCATCTTATATGAGAAAAGGTTATGTGTATTTGTTTATTTATTATCTGCTATCCTGTGTCCCACCACAAGATAAAGAACAGATTACGCAATATATATTTACATGGAAAAGAAGGATTAAAAGCTTTAATAAAATTAACAAATTTGAGTTATTTCAGGTACACATCAAGTCGTTATGACGCGGCTACTCTATCCATGCCTTGTCCCATGGGACATGGAAAATACAAATGTGTGCTGTACCATCCCGTCTCATCCCATGGGACGTTTCCCATGGGGTTCCAGCGGGAATGGTACAGAATGGGCTACATGCCCATCACTTTCAGTCTCATTTGTGACGTTTATCAGTTCGCCTTGTCTAAAAGGAGTAGAAACGATTTTAAATTAATAAATAAAATAATAAAAATTATAAGTCAAAAATATACTTAGACATTATTTTCGATTTTTTGAAATTAAGAGTTTGGCAATACATTTTGTAGTAGTATTTTAACCCTTTTTTACTTGTTCATTCTTAAAAATCCAAAAAACTTTTTTAAAATTATCACAATGTCCTACAAAATAAAAACTATTTCAGCATTAAAAGGCGTTTTTATTGAAACCGGTTAAAGATGATCTTCAGGTGTCACACTGCAGATGAGTAGGTTGGGACAGTGATTGGTCTATAAAACATTTATAAGTACACATATCGGGATGTAAATCAAAGTGCTAGATATGAACAACAAGAGTAGCTGTGGTGAATTCTCTGTGCATTGAATTAACTGCATTTAATGTTCTGCTTCGTGATATTTCAGAGTATGCGGGTAGTAAATTTATACCAAATCTGGAGCAGTCAATTTAGTAACATTAATTAATTTCTCATTTATGTGATGGCTTAAGCCCACCCAGCTTAAAATGGGTACCTGACTTAAGTTGTAGAAGTAAAGGCGGCTTGGCATTGTGCTAACCACACAATCCCTCCATATGCCGAAGTTATAGAAACAGATGAATTCTCTACAATTCATCTGCCCCGATGGCCCGGGGAATTTACTTATGCTGGGATGTTGTTCAAGATTGTTGTGAATGATTGGCTAAGTCAGCAAGCCACAGCAAGTAAGGACATATCTAAAATCAATACAGCTATTATTCTAAGAGATGTTCAAAGTACTTGAATGAAATCAACGCAAGGGCTACAGACGATGATAAAAGATGAATGTTCCAGACCTATTATTAGAGAAGACAGCACATACATGAAAGAAGTGATCTTACTAAGTAAACATGAAATGTGTTGTTAGAAAATATTTTGTTAACTCTTTCAAACTTTACAAAACTTTGAGTAGGATAAGATCAACCAAAAAATTACTCAGGCGCGGCAACAATAGCTAAGTATGGCAGTTGTTGTCAAGGTGGGGGGAGGTGCTAACATTTGTTGACGTAATTAATGGAGGATTTCTTTGCATCAATTTATGTATTACTTACTCTCTAGTATCCCTTGTAGAGGTACTTGTGAAGTCTAAACTACTAGAAACACTGAATTCCATCGGGCTAGCGAAAAACAAAAGTTAACTATTACCATAATGAAATGATAAACTGCCTGATAATAGTGTGTTATATTGTTCTGGTGTAATCTAATCCAATAATTAAAAATAATACGTAGACAATATGAAAGAGTTCACAGGTCACTGATGCGTAAATTTTAAACAGGAAAGCAGGATAGACAAGTATAGAGAAATATAGAAATATGTCTGTTGATGTGTCCATTCGATTCACCAACGACCATGTTGGTTAAGGGTAGATTGATTAATTAAAAACGCATCTTAGTATAATTTTATTCCATCACCTTTCAAGGACTCTGTCTGTTTGTGTGCCATCATCAAGTATTACAAAATCTTCATCATTCGTGTCATTCACTTCGCCCTGTTTACAAAAAAAAAGTTGTTAAATATCGGCCGTTTATCCACCAACATAAAGTAATTGTACATGGCAGTCGTCAAGAAAGAGCCCTGCCAGACATGTACAAGCCATCCTTCAGCAAGAGCCGTCTTAATATCTATATGGGCTAGTCCCCTGAGATTTAAACTTAAAAAAACAGCAAATTAAATATACTGCATGACTTAGAATGGGTCCCTAGAAGTTGATGTGCTGCCAGAATGGTCAACTCCCCAAACAACACAAAGAAGTAAATTGAATGCGTGTATAAAATGAAACTTTTCAAAGACAGTAAGAGGTAGGATCCGGGGTGAAAAAGGGGGCATAAAAGGTGCCAACATGGGCGATAGTCATTACATTTTATAAGTAGAGGCAACTCATCAAAATTTTGAGGATTGTGTAACTATTGATGTTAATGACTTCCCTGCGACCTGTCTATTAAAAAGTAAAAATCTATTACACATAACCCTCTTTGAATATCGTTCAGAAAACCCGGAGTGGTAAATGTATTATTAGAATAATAAAGGCACGCCTTTTTTTAATAAGGGACTATATTTAAATAAGATAATCGTTCGGTAATTTCCAATAATGCTGACAGCTTTATACATTTTATAAACGCTGCTATTAACTTCCTGAGAGGACGGAACGCGGGAGCGACCTAAAGTTACATCAATAACTCTTTTGATGACACTATTGAATACAGAGTTTGTGATGGTCTGGTTATAGATGTGGTCTTGTAAGAATTGGTCTCGAAGAATTATCGGAAGAAAAAAGTGTCTTACATTACATAGCGCTTGCCATTTCAAGTCCAGTGTTAATTAAAGCTTAGATGTAGATTTTTTTTATAATTATTTATAAACTAGCTGTACCCGCAAAACATTTGCAGCACTTTTTAAATTACCAATAACTATGAATTAACCTCAACAATGTTCATATTTTACTTGTAAATGTACCTTAATTAAATGAACTCTACTGTTAGGTGGTCCTGAAACGAACCTTTTTATTAAAACTCATGGCAGCAAGCAAACTCAAGCTAATTGTAAAACTTTCATTAGCCCTGAAAAGGACCGTTAAGACAAAAAATATGGTAGTGGCCCTAAAAAGGACCGTTAGGACACAATAAATGGTAGTGGCCCTAATAAGGACCGTAAAATACAATAAAAGGTAATAGCCCTAAAAAGGACCGTTAAATACAATAAAAAAAAGGTAGTTGACCTAAAATGGACCTTTTAGATCAAATAACTGGTGGTGGTTAATTACAGTTAAAGTAAGTTTTTGTACAATTTCTACTTTGTTACATTTTTAAAATTATGTACATAAGATTTTTTTTATTGCATCAAGACCTCTTTATACACAGGATTTTTAGTAATTTTTTCTCCATTGACATCAGATTTAAAATACATTTTTACTTCTTTTGCTTCTCTTCCTTCATTTAGAGCTGCCTGAATTTCTGTTTTTTTCAACTTTAATTTTTATACTGAACAGCAGAGGCAAAAGGATTAATATTTTTCAGCAGTTCAGCAGTTACTATCAAAAGCTCCTCTGTGCATTTTTCATTTCGATTACGCCTGAAATTCATTGCTTCAGTGGAATCAAGAATGTAAAGTTGAGCATAAGAAGGGTTTCCTTCATGCAATGGTGCTACAGCATGATAAACCTGACCGTGGATTCTGTAACAGTATTGTCCCTTTCCCGGTGGTATCTCGACTTTAGCTTCCATGGATGCAAAAGCAAAAGAACTATTATACTGCCGTATTTGATCTCTAAAATGTTTTCCTTTTGGAGAGTCTTCAATTAGTAAATTTTTTATAATGTCAGGAGATTCATGCAAAGGAGATAATTGTACTTTTCCAGCATGAAAACAGGAATGATATTGCTTTAAACAATTTAGTTCTTTGAGAAACTATTTTGCATGACAGAAATTGCAAACTTCTGTCATTCTTCCACAGTTTACTTCTTCCACTTCTACATCATTACTAACTGCAGCTAAAAGTCTCTCAATATTATTTTTCTTTTTAAGTTGATATTGAATCCTGCAATACTCTAAGCGTGTTTCCCTTTCAACTGCAGATTTATGATATGTTCTCTGTTGCTTTCGCAATTTATTAGATTCCATGCACCTTTTTTTTGCCTCAGATGATTCATCTTTTCTGGATTTCCTGACTATCTTACCATTATTTTTAAGTAAATCTGAATATTACAAGTTTATGCTTTTGCACAATTTTATAAAAAATAGAAATCTTTGATGGATAGAAATTTGGACCCCCCCCCCTCCACCCTAGTTACGCCTCTGTGTTCAGATTTGATACATATTTTCAAAATGTTTTTTTTTAAGTTATGAAATAGTTAAAAACCTAATTAGTTTTTGTTTCTTTTTCTTACAACATCCTAAAGGATACATTATTTCAATAAAAAAAATGTCAAAGAGATCTAATTAGTTAATTTTCATTAAAACAACTAATTTAAAAAGGATACATTCTAAAAAAAAAATGTCCAAGAGAGGCATAAAAAGAATAACCTAAGCTGCTTAGCCATTCAGCCACCAGTTCACACAAACATGTTGTACCCTGCAAAGCCTTTGCATAGAGATCGACTACTATAAAGCCAATGCCAAACCTAGGGATTTGGAGGCCGGGGTTTGGCCTCTTTTGGGCCCCTGCATTATGACGCTCGATACCATATGAGATTAATGTAATACTTAATATTTAATGTAAAAAATAATTTTGGGGGTCATCCCTCAAGCTGGGGCCCGGCGGGACTTTCGATTTTGGACCCCCCCCACCCTAGTTACGCCTCTGTGTTAATTTTTTTTTTTAAGTTATGAAACAATTTAAAATCTAATTAGTTATTGTTTCTTTTTCTTACAACATCCTAAAAGATGAATTATTTAAAATAAAAAAAATGTCAAAGAGATCTAATTAGTTAGTTTTCATTAAAACAACTAAAAGGATATATTCTGAAAAAAAAAAAATCAATAAAAAAAAATGTCTCTGGGAGAAAAAAAGTGCATTTTGGCCGAGTCGCATAACCACTCAGCCACGGCGCCAGACAATTTTAAGTTACTATTTTAATGTGCTATTTGAATAATATTGCTCGGTTTTGTTTTCATTGCCTTTTGACCTAGTTTTTTTTAGGTCTATATTGTTATTTTTTAATTAAGAAATAATTCAAAGCCGTATTTATTTAAAATCATAAATATTTTAAAAGCTGAGAACTTAATTTGTATAGAAATTTGCAGAATTTCTTTTTTTAAATATTATATCGACTTTTAAAAAGAACTTGTTTTACGAAATTAGATACGAAAACATGGTCAATAGTCTTATCGTCCCGCCGTCGGAGATTTTCGATTATTACTATTGTTTACGGGTCTGACGATGTTAAAATGCTCTGTTGTAATAAAAACTACAATGATTTGAATGATATTATATGCTAATTATTAATTTTTAATATCGGGGACTTTTACATTTCATAATTAAAAGCACAGAAACTATTGAAAACTGTAGATATTTAAAAAAGAAAAATTCAATCGAGAGACAGGGGATGACGCCATTTTGAATTCTTGTTTTCCGCTTTCGATTTCACGCAGACATGAAAATGAATAATATTATATATGATAGTTGGGATTGGTGAAAAGAAAGAGGGAATTACCGTGGTCGACTTATTATTAAGGACTGCTATTAATTATGAATTTTTTGTACAGCTGTCCGATTAAAAGCTAAAAAAAAACGTTTTGCCCTTAATTCAATAATAAAATCAAAACAAATCATAAAAATAAAAGTTTTTATAAAATCGCACTGAAAGGTAAAGAATAATTACTTTATTATGCCATTTTGTAGTACAGAAAAGAAAGGCACGATACAGCAGCCCCAGCACCCATCGGGAAATGACGTCATTAATGTGATTTTTTTATAATTAGTTATAAATAGTTGGGATTGGTGAAAAGAAAGAGGGAATTACCGTTTTCGCCGGGTGGTAATATAAAAGGGACCTAAAACATTGTTTAAAAAGATAATATTCTAAAGTAAATTACTAGTAAATTATGTTTTTAATATAATAAATTACATTAACTTCAGTTTTTGCCGTTATACCACTGCTACTTTTAAAATCATCTGGCGAGCTCATTTCTGTGCGTGTATGTGATGTCCCTTTCCTGTAAGTATGAGATGAATGAAATACATTAGGTTATATAAACCTCTAATGGGATCGTGTTTTATGGTGCTCATATTTCACTCCCGCCATAGCCGACAGTGCAATGGCAATGGAGGCACCACGGAAGATATATAAATGACCTTCCCCATGACCTAAAATAGCTAGTAGTATTCATCGGAGATCGAACCAGGGACCCTCAGGTCGACAGTTGAGCTAATTACCATCCGTCCCCACTCATAACTGTAACATAATCTTTTTTTTTATTCTAATTACAGCTTATAAAACAAAACTAAATCTTAAAGTAAAATACATTTTTCAAAAAAAGTTAAAACGTAAAAAACATTAATTGGTCGAAGATCATTAATCTACATGAAGAGCTTACCCGAGTTGCAAATTAAAAAAAAAAATCTCTAATGAAAAAAAATAAAATTCTGGTTGAGTGTATTTATACACAGAAGAATAGTATGAATAATAAAAACTATTTATATTTTTCTTAGAAAACTGATAAAAAATTTTTTGAACCTAATCAAATGATGTGTCACAAGATTAGACATGTCCTTTATCATTTTCTAGATAAACCACGGGGGAGTATTGAAAAACATAATACATCCTACAACTTAATTACACGTTTATTAGAAACAGAAAATTTCTAACATTAAAATGTACATGTATTCGAAAAAAGGAATACTTCTTAAATTATATTTAGAAAAATTGACACTGCTTACAGTAAAACAATGATTAGTTCAAGTAAGTAAACGTGGCTACAAATAATGAACAACTAATGAAATTTAGTTCAGAGCACATGACTTATAGTTTACCTGATTGTTAACGCATCTTAATGGAGATGATTGATATAAATCAATTAACAGCTTACACGGACAGATGTAGCCCTTACACATTTATCCAGTTAGATTGTATATGTGATAAAGCAGGCCTTGGTCAAATACATACTATTTCCTCAACTCCTTTTTCATGAAACACGTATATATTTCATAATTATAAACAAAAAACTATGAGTTATGAGTTGATTGATTATATTAATATTTTAACGTTACAGTATGCGGGAAGTACCATTTGGTTACATCAGTCAGCAGTATTTTTAAGGGAACTTGTAAGAGTTTATCTTCAAATGTTAAAACTAGCTCTCCAATATGGTAAACAAAAATAATAACCAATCAGCGATGAAATATTTAGGTTCCATTCGGTTGTGCTTTGGTTTTTTGTCCCATCAATGTGTGGTGTGGCCATAGGCGGCGACCTAAGATCCAGTCTGTGTTGCACTTTTTCAGATGCTGCTATACGTTTATATACTTCTCAAAATAATATGGTGGGCCGCCACAAAAAGCTTGCTACGGCTCTGCTATAATAGTTAGCTAGGCTCTGTTATAATAGTTAGCTACGGCTCTGCTATAATAGTTAGCTACGGCTCTGCTATAATAGTTAGCTACGGCTCTGCTATAATAGTTAGCTACGGCTCTGCTATAATAGTTAGCTACGGCTCTGCTATAATAGTTAGCTACGGCTCTGCTATAATAGTTAGCTATGGCTCTGCTATAATAGTTAGCTACGGCTCTGCTATAATAGTTAGCTACGGCTCTGCTATACTAGTTAGCTACGGCTCTGCTATAATAGTTAGCTATGGCTCTAATATAATAGTTAGGTATGGCTCTGCTATAACAGGTATGGCTCTGCTATAATAGTTAGCTACGTCTCTGCTATAATAGTTAGCTATGGCTCTGATGTAATAGTTAGCTATGGCTCTGCTATAATAATTAGCTATAGCTCTGATATAATAGTTAGCTACGGCTCTGCCATAATAGTTAGCTATGACTCTGATATAATAGTTAGGCATAGCTCTGCTATAATAGTTAGCTATGACTCTGCTATAATAGTTAGCTATGGCTCTGCTATAATAGTTAACTATGACTCTGCTATAATAGTTAGCTACGGCTCTCTATAATAGTTAGCTACGGCTCTGCAATAATAGTTAGCTACGGCTCTGCTATAATAGTTAGCTACGACTCTGCTATAATAGTTAGCTACGACTCTGCTATAATAGTTAGCTACGGCTCTGCTATAATAGTTATCTATGGATCTGCTATAATAGTTTGCTACGGTTCTGCCACAATAGTTAGCTATGGCACTACCACAATTGTTAGCTACGGCTCTGCTATAATAGTTAGCTAAGGCTCTGTCACAATACCTAGATGCAATTCTGCCACAATAGCTAACTGAGGCTTTGTCACAATATCTAGATACGGTTCTGCCACAATAGTTAGCTATGGCTCTGCCACAATAGTTAGCTACGGGTCTTCTATAATAGTTAGCTAAGGCTCTGTCACAATATCTAGATACAATTCTGCCACAGTAGCTAACTGAGGCTTTGTCACAATATCTAGATACGGTTCTGCCACAATAGCTAACTAAGGCTCTGTCAATATATTTTACTTATTAATGGTTAGCAAATGGTTTGCTGCTTTTATAAAATGCGTTCCTTATAAAAAAAAAATTGTTACACAAGTTGCTAAAAAAATTTATTTTATAGATAATTGACCGATAAAAAAAAATTGCAATGTTTATTAAATAATTATTTCTTTCCCAGAGAAGTAATCAAATTTTTAATTGAGTTGTGTTGAAAGCATTGTTTAACCGCTGGGCGTAAAAAAATTCTTATAAGATTCACTTGTGTAATGTGCAGCTGGATCATAGTCTTGCAAATCATGTATTTGGTTCTCATGTTAATTAGCTTCTGCACTACAGTTCAGGATTCACGATTCATGAGTAATCTCTATCCACATATACACGTGCCGTAACATGGGACACTTCACGCTAATACTGAAGCAAAAGTATTAAAAGCTATATCCTAACCATAGTATGGAATATTAAAAACATTGAAGTTTCATTACCTAAACCCTACCACAGTGGTCCCTAACCCTACCACAGTGGTCCCTAACCCTACCACAGTGGTCCCTAACCCTATCACAGTGGTCCCTAACCCTACCACAGTGGTCCCTAACCATACCACAGTGGTCCCTAACCCTATCACAGTGGTCCCTAACCATACCACAGTGGTCCCTAACCCTACCACAGTAGTCCCTAACCCTAACACAGTGGTCCCTAACCCTACCACAGTAGTCCCTTACCCTAACACAGTAGTCCCTAACCCTAACACAGTGGTCCCTAGTCCTACCACAGTAGTCCCTAACCCTAACACAGTGGTCTCTAACCCTAACACAGTGGTCCCTAACCCTACCACTGTAGTCCCTAACCCTAACACAGTGGTCTCTAACCCTACCACAGTAGTCCCTAACCCTACCACAGTAGTCCCTAACCCTAACACAGTGGTCCCAAAACCTACCACAGTAGTCCCTAACCCTAACACAGTGGTCTCTAACCCTAACACAGTGGTCCCTAACCCCCCGGGCCCGCCCAAGAAACGTTTAATTATTTCCTTGGTGTTTATTTCATTCGTGGCATTGCAATTCAAAACAATCTAAAGGTATAAATAATCAAAATTATCAAACGTTGACCGGTCCGCGGCGAGAAAAAAGGTCGGGGACCACTGAATTACTGCATATGATTCAGTATATTCAATAATAATTTCATGACAAACTGCTAAATATAAACAATAGCTGTTTTAGTAATGCATTATGTGACTTTGATGACTGAAGGATAATAATTTTTAACACATTTCACATGAATCTCAAACCTCTCCAATTCTTTTTATTTTTTATGTAAGACACCTGAACTTCAAATATGACTTTGTTTAGGAAATGTAAAACACTTGACTTTTTTTTTAATTTGAAAGTATTTTTAATCTATTTATTTTTCTTCCGAAAACTCTAATCACATGGACCAATATCAATGATCGATTGAGCCAGTCAGTATCAGTCAGTATAGTTATGAATTTTTTAAGAAAAAAATCTTTTTTTTTTGGGGAAAAATGAAATGATAATACCTAAGAGATTAGAATAAATTAGCGGGCTAATATACTTTAGACTATTAAGTACTCGTCAGTGGTCTGAAAGCTCGAAGTAATTTGTTTCTTACCTTTAAACATTAACGCGGTAATTAATCTGTTATATTGTTTTTATAAAGTAGTAGTAGATTATAATGAAATCATGAGATATTTTCTTTAAAACTTCTTATGTACAATGTGTACCTGTGCCTTTTGAATAAGGTAAATTATATTCAACTGTAAAGCTTTGCATGCATTTACTAAACATTTTTTACCCTACTCGACCTATTATATTATATTTACTAACGGAATATAAGTAATATTTTATTTTTTTTTAATATAACAATTATAAAAAGAAATAAAAAATTGTATGAAGTCTTTGGAGTTATTATAAAAAAAAACGTATGGGGTAATGAACCTAACAAACTATCAACTTACAATAATTGGGTTAATTAATAGAAATGATGTCAAAAATATATCAATCGTGGGGAAAAAACTCAGTTTCGTTTGAGGGACAGATGGGCGAGAGGAGATAGAGAAGATAGAGGAAACACTGTGTACCTGAGAGTCCCGGGTTCAATCCTGGGTGAGAACGAAGAGAATTTTTTTCTGATAAAAGTTTGTTAAAAGCCATTCAAGTCCACCCAGCTTTAAATGGGTATCGGGCTTAAGTTGGGGAGACAAAGGGGTTTATTATAGCGTAAGCTAACCCTAATCCTAAACCATTAATGTGACGTAGTTAGAAAAACAGGTCGATTGTGCACATGACCTGCCCTAATAGCCAATTAGGTTTAAGAAAAACTTTAAAGTTGCTTAAGGTTGAGTTAGATAATAATGATACCTTTGTGACATTGTATCAAGTATTGCATAAATAGCTAAAGACGAAGTTAAAAATATTATTCGTGCCTTATTCATTATGCAACCAATGTTTTAAAGAAAAAAATCTTAAGTGGCAATTATAAAACTATTTATAGACTCAAAAGATGGAAGTTACAGACAATAAACCAACCACGGTTGATATCAAAGACAATAAACCAACTCCGCTCGATGTCACAGACAATAAACCAGCCTCGCTCGATGTCACAGACAATAAACCAGCCTCGCTCGATGTCACAGACAATAATCCAGCCTCGCTCGATGTCACATACAATAATCCAGCCTCGCTCGATGTCACAGAAAATAAACCAACCTCGCTCGATGGTTTAGACAATAAACCAACCTCCCTGAATGTCAGCAGGTCACGTCAATCACAATTAGAAAGTTTCAAATATAGGTAGACAAAAACTTTTAATATATATATTTAAATAAAGGGACATAATATGTTTGCTTATCAATGGTATTTCACTAGGATCCCTGCAAAAATAAATTATTAACAGAACACATTATATACATGCAATATTGTTTTGTCCGTGTTTTATTTGGCACTTTGCGACGAATTTACTTAATCATAAAGCACAATTTATTATTAAGTTTTAACTGACACAGCCATTTTACATTTATTATTCACGAATTTTCTGTTGAATTGGTCGTAATTTTTGTTTTCAGTGAATTAAATCTTAACATTTTATTATTGAACCATTCCTTTGCAGAGCTTCTTTAAATAATTTAATTTAAAGCTCATAAATTTAAAAACAAAATTGACTCTATTCTACAGTCCATTATGGGTGAGAATACTTATCGGACAAGTGGAGACCATCATATACGCATTAGCGTCTCTATTCAGATGGGATCTCCCATGGAATACTGAAGATAAAAAAATAGAGTAAATATTTCCATATTCCTTTATCTATAAATATTGTATTAGTAGTAGTGATAAGATGAGTGCCATGTTTTGAAATTTCGCTGAAACGCTGATGGATGGATGGATGTATGGATGGATGGATAGATCGATGGATGGATGGATTGATGGGTGGGTGGATTGATGAATAGATAGATGAACGGATTGGCGGATATATAGATATGTATATAGATAGATAGATAGATAGATAGATAAATAGATAGATAACAGGAGAGGGTGAAGGAGAGATATCAAATCATGCAATATTTCTACATCTCTAGTTCTACAAACAAATAATATATTTTAGTACCGATTCCATTTATGATTTATAATTCTATCACTAGTTAATATCAAAGAAATATGTATTTTCCAGTATTAAGATATTGTATAGCACACATAATATATTTCGTTACAGATTATGTGAAATAAAAATTGGCTAAATAAGTTAAATTAACACACAGATTCAATATAAAACTTCATTAATAAATAAAACTAAATTTTATGTGTAAATCTTGCTGTGTTTTATATATAGAATGCGTGTGTTTTACTTTTTAAAGTGTAAACTCATTGTCATCAAAGGTCATCAACATGACGTTATTTTATTCTAATAAAAATTCTACAGCAAAATATTGTTTTTTGTAAAAATTCCATTTTATTTATTCTATTAGTCCTCTTTTTCATAATAAAGTATTGCTGGCCAATAACAGGATTTAAAAGGCATATCCACTAAATTAATTTTTTTGTCAAATACTATACTTCACAAATAATAGATGCAAAAATAACAATAATTGTAACAAAAAAAACAAGAACTAAAATTTGTCGTAATTAATTATATTATAAAAATTATCTCATTGAACAGAATTATATCGGCCAGGCAAAGACACGTACAGCTTTCTATCCACAGATTCAACTATTTAGCGCTGCCACTACATAATATAAACAAACAAGATGCTTATCTAAAGAAGAAACAAAACATCAAATCAGAAAGGTAATGTATACCAAACAGTCATGTCCTAAAATCAAATCTAAATCAAATTTATTTTAAAAAATCTTGATCGATTGTCAAATATATTTTCAGACAAACCTTTTCTGTCAAATAGATCATTGTTCTACAAACCTGAATTGTCAAATTAATTTCACCACTAGATGTATGGGAATTTCAAAGTCTAGGCAAAGACTATAATTGGGAACTGTTCAGTTTATTGTGAACCGTGTTTCAAATTGCTATATAGCAAAAATCAATACAAAAAAATACTTTGAGTCTGACACAAGTTACTAATTCCAGATCTAGTTAGAAATGCTACTTAAATGGCTAACTAAGAGCAGCACAAATCTAGTTTAGCACCGTTATACTGCTCTAGGAAATGGATTTGACCCACTGTAGGCGTTGACGAGTGTTTTCCAAATTTTCGAGATCTGTGAACCCTATTTTTTATTTTTGTAATGCTAAGTACTCCTAGTAACAAATTCATGTATAATTTGTACAGCCATGGTTGCCCCATTATTTTATTGTTTTCTCTTTAGCCATAAGTTTACCCTGTGTTCTCACTCCAACGCAGCGCATACCCCAGTCAAACTCTTTGAATACAACCCCCCGGGGTACACGTGCAACAGTTTGGGAAACACTGGTGTAAATGATAAAGATATATTTTCAATATAAATAAAATTTAGAAACCTATGTATTTTTTCTAATGAAATGAAGTCGAACTTCAGTCGAAAAGAAGTCGAAGTAATATAGTACAGTGTCGTTAAACGCCTCATTAGCAGAGCCGGTTTTAGGTTTTTGGAAGCCATAGGCAGTGAGTTTTACAGATGTATGGGGTTGTGTGGAAAGATAACTTTCTAGGTCATATTTAGTTATAATAGAAATATATTTATAAATTATGTACAGTATTAAAACCATTCATAATTACATAGAACTCTTTATTATACATTAGCCTATACAAATATTGTTTATTGAACATTCAACAGTCCCTTTTATGTCAAGCTCCATGTTTGTTTAATCAACACAATCTTCATCATTCTGTTATTACTGGTTGATAAAGTATGGCGCTGGCCTGAAAGGTGGGAGAGGTATCTATACTTTTTAAACCATTTTCTTACCTGAGATGTATAAACGTTTAAATTGCCACATACTGTCGGACGTAATACAGCTGTTTCTAACTTGACATATTTAACATATAATCAATTTTATGACATACTTAAGACACGTATGTTTGTCTTACTCTACTCAATTTTACTTAAACAACACTTATTGAACTAATGTATTTTATTTTTTCAAAGCTCAACTGATGAAATCGATAATCACAGAGAACAGTAAATAAAAAAATATCGGTAAGAAATAATGTCACAGACTAATTTAAGAGTTAAAGTTTATTAATTTTTAAGTCTTTAAAAATAAGAGTTTTTATTTACATAATTTTGTAAATAACATTTTGTTTAGCGAAATGATAAATGATTTTTCAACAACAAACACCACCACCATTAACACAAACCATCACCTGTCCAAGTAAAGTAAAGTCATTTGGTCATCGTTTGGTCATTAGGTCAGAGGGGAACGTACCAGTAGCGGTTTGGTAACTCAGGGGCTAGTGAAATTGGCTGGATAGGAGAAAAGTTGAGTTTGAATGTTTCCCTGGAGACTAACACCTGCTAAAGGCGCCAGACAATTGGCTTCACGTCGATACCAAATTTAGTTTCAAACTTGTATGGTTACATGGCGAGATGCCCTCCCTCCAACCCACCCTTACATGTTGTCATAGTTTGTAGAATCCATTGCTTGTGACCCTGTTAGAACCAAAGAAGCGAATGAATCAACTCGTGAAAACACAATTTTTGATAAGTCGTACATTTGTTCAAAATTATGTATCTTTTTTTTTCTGTATATCATGATGGTCGTGGTTGGGTGAAAAGCGGGGGGGGGGGGGGGGGTTGGGTGACAGTTTGTCCGGGCTGAGTATACATTGCCTTCAGAAATGGAATGATGGGGGATGGGTATTATCAACAATGACGTTACTGACAGAGTAAATGTAAAAATGTATTTCATATTATCGAGGTTTCGTCAAGCACACTAAACAATTTAGACAACAGCTACATCAAAACTTAACTGCTAGTGAAAGATCTCTCATCATGCATGTTAAGTAATACAGTGATAAGGATAATGATTTTAAAAATGATACTTCTAGCTTTTTACATTGATTTCACATTTTCCGTATATTAATAACTAGTAACTAGTACATCACAAATCGTAGCTGTTTATATCTCCTTTTCAGGGTTCGATTTACCGCCGGGGAGATCCCCGGAACTGAGAACTGTAATCCCCGGCTCTTCTTTAACTAACATATCCCTGCCGGGGATAAAATCATAGATATTTATCCCCGGCTCTGCAGAATTTTCGTTTTCATTCCTAGCACTAGATTTTTTTCTTAAATCGAGCACTGCTCTTTATCTTTATTGTCTGGAAGATCACGTTTTATTTCAAGCTTTTATTTTATATTTCCTTCTTCATTTAGTAATTATTTTTGAAGTGTTGTTTTCTGTGTCAAACTAATTATGAAAAAACTGCTTGATGTATTTATAGATGTGAAATCATTCAGTGGAGTGGAACATGTAAGTCAAGATAATAAAAATGTAACTCTCTTATAATAGTGTAGTTATTTATGTTTACTATGTATTCCGTATGAATAGAAACTTCTGCGAAAATCATTAAAACAATATTCGTATGTACGTATACACGTGTGAATGTAAAAAAAAACAATATGTTTGAATTATAAAATCAACTTAAAATATGGGTGTGTGTAAACACACACACTGAGAGAGAGAGAGAGAGAGAGAGAGAGAGAGAGAGAGAGAGAGAGAGAGAGAGAGAGAGAGAGAGAAAGTGAGAGTGAGGGATGGGCAGATTGCTATTTACTATTATTAATAATGAACACCCTACCATCATTTTGTTTTCTCTGTGTATAAACAATAATGAGCAAAAACAGTTTTAGTTCATGTTGTACACACACAAATTCGGTTTTATCGGAGGGCGCAACATATATGATTCCTGGGTCGCGGAAAGTCTTGGGTGCTAAACTATTACCAATAGGTCAGCACATCTCCTTCACCCCAACCAATAAAAAAAGCCTTTTAATTCTATATAATTACTAGTACTGTACATACCGAGTGGTGTAGATATTTGACTCTCCAGGTTTTCCGGGTAGAAACCCTAAAAGTGTACTCAGCTTCATATGGGTACCAGACTTTAGTTGGAAAAACAAAGACTGCTCGGCGTTGTGCTAACCACTCGGACTCTTCTAATGCCGAGGTTACAGAAACAGCTAAATCTACACTGCGTCTAACCAGATGACCCTTTAGAACTAAGAAAACTTTTACTTGTTTACTGTTATCTCTTTTCTTTGTACAAATGAACAAATTAAAAGGCCAATAAAACTTAAAAGCCATTTTCTTTCTTTTTTTTTTTTTGTAAACAGGGTGTACTGAATGTACTGTTCATTATTAAGAAAGCATCTTCTTGTGGTCTCAGTGAGAGGACGTACCTACCATAGCAGCTGCATGGATTGTTTCACTCCAGTGTCTACGGCAGCAAGAAGATTCATTAATCAAAGACAAATACATCTGATTCAATAGAAGCATAATTAAACTTAATCGGTAATCGTATTAGGCCACCATAAATTCAAAAAAGACATAATTCGATCTTAGTCTATGGTATGTGATTAAACTTTTTCGGCCACCATAGATACAAAAAGACATCGAGATAAAATTCATGAACTATCTTGTCATCTCTATCTTGTCATCCCTATCTTGTCATCCCTATCTTGTCATCCCTATCTTGTCATCTCTATCTTGTCATCCCTATCTTGTCATCCCTATCTTGTCATCCCTATCTTGTCATCCCTATCTTGTCATCCCTATCTTGTCACCCGTATCTTGTCATCCCTATCTTGTCATCCCTATCTTGTCATCTCTATCTTGTCATCCCTATCTTGTCATCCCTATCTTGTCATCCCTATCTTGTCATCCCTATCTTGTCATCCTATCTTGTCATCCCTATCTCTTCATCCCTATCTTGTCATCCCTATCTTGTCATCCCTATCTTGTCATCCCTATTTTGTCATCCCTATCTTGTCATCCCTAATTTGTCATCCCTATCTTGTCATCCCTATTTTGTCATCCTATCTTGTCATCCCTATCTCTTCATCCCTATCTTGTCATCCCTATTTTGTCATCCCTATCTTGTCATCCCTATCTTGTCATCCCTATCTTGTCATCCCTATCTTGTCATCCGTATCTTGTCACCCGTATCTTGTCACCCGTATCTTGTCACCCGTATCTTGTCACCCGTATCTTGTCATCCTTATCTTGCTTGTCCTTAGCTAGTCGTCCCATCTCCCTCTGAATAGTGTCTTTCATTTGTATCTATTTACCATCTAAGAGAATTGCATGTCAGATAACGTTCGCATCATAACTAAATAAAAATGGATTATAATGCAACTGTCGACATTGTAAAAAACATTGAGATAAATAAAAGTCACCTCAGTTTGTATACAAGACCTACGAGTATATTTATGCAGGTATAAAATAAAACTGTACAAACGTTGGATAAATCACTTAAATAAAGCAAAATTGTTCAAATTAAAATATGAAATTCAGTAAAATCCGCTTTTTTATTACAGAAAAAAGGTGAAACGATGTTATCTGTTTTTCACTTGAAATGTATTTTTTTGTAAATTATGGTGAGAATAATGTTTGACACAAAAGTGAGATTAATTTAAAATACAAACTATGTTTTATATAAAAGAGTATACATACAACACTCTGAATTATCTAATCACAAATACAATATCAGAAAATAAATAATAGATAGAAAGATATGGCTGAATTAACCACCATTTTGCACTTTGTTGACAGCATTATTCAGCTGATCCAGCTGTCTTAATAAAGAATTAACCACCTTGGCTTTTTATAAAACATCACTTGGTATTTAGCCAACAAGACCTACTAATATTTTTTTTGTTGTAAATTAGCATACAAAATGGTAAGATCAAAATAACATTGAGTTTACTACCTGAATTTTATCTGCACTGTCATTGTGATATGCATGATATTTTGTGTAAATAACAAATATAATTTATCAATTTTTGTATTAAATCTGTTAAATCTGTACGAAGCCTGGAATATTTGCTTTTTTTCTAACCATGCTTGTGTTGCCTAGAAATGCCTTACGACCAATATAGCTTTGTATCTGCTAAGCATTAAAGAGCAAAAGAAAATTATGTAAATGATAAAATCATTTGATAAAATGTAATTGTTTCAATCTGTAACTCAGTTTTATTATAAACGTATAATTTTGTTTTTCTTGAGACATTAAAAAAATATATAATCAATAGCTGAGGATGATATCTTCCTCAAGTTTTCATTTGAATCATATGCAAAAAATTCTTTAAGTCTGTATCAAAATGTCTTAAAATAAGTATGTGAACATAGAGAGCTGCACGGGAGTCAAAATCACACCCAGTCCCACCCAATCCCGCGTTTTCAAAACCAGTCCCACCCGCTCCCAAAAGAAATTCTCCCCAGTCCCACCCGCTCCCGCGAAAATTTTTCCCAACCCCACCCGCTCCCATCAAAAAATATTCTATTTTTTTCGAATTTTTACTTTTAAAAAAAAATATGTTTTTTTCAATTTTTCCTTTTTCGAAAAAAAATTGTGTTCAGAACAAGATTAAATAAATTTTTCAGTATTTACACAAAGTAACTAATATATAATAATAAAGAAAGTAACTATAGAAACATATGGTTTTATACCTTTCCGCTTCTCTTTTGGCCAGTTATTGGTCCTAGGAGCTGTAACAATAAGAATACGGTATGAGTATAAGAGATAGTGTTATGCAGATTTAAAAAGTAAGTAGGTTAGTACATATTCGTTTAGCATTATTTTTAGCAGAAAAAAAAAGAACTGTTTTAAAACCTTCTCTCTCTTTCAGTTTCTCATTTTCTCGCCTCAGGCTTTCCAGCTCTGTATTTGACCGCTCTGAAATATTGATGGAAAATAACGAGTTTTTTACATATGTTGTTCATATCATACGAAGAAATAAATTCGTGTATCTCTTTGTTGAAAACTAAGAATTTGGCTATGAATATATTGTCATTCATCTCTGTTTTTTTTTTTAATTTGATGTGCTTCACACATTCTTATCTTGCTTAAAGAAACATGACCATATTTAAGTAAAAAGAGCAAAATATATACACAGTATGATTTTGAAATGTGGCGACCAAATTAACACTTTTCTTCCATATGTATGTTAATCCTTGTTATATTAAAGAGCAAAATGTCACATGTAATTATATTTTTCAGTATATTAGCGTTATAGAAATATACTAAAGTTTTATTAAGTCTACTACAAATACAGTTTTACCTAGTTGGTCTTTGAGAATGTTTACTTCCTCAGTTTTCTTCTCTAATTTGTCATGAACTTGAACTTGAATTAATAAAAGAGAAAGAATAAATTAAAATAGTATGAAATATAAATAAAGGGCTAAACTGTTCTTGTCAGATTTGAAAAGTACATTATATTAAATCATACGTGAACCTAAGAATGAAAAAAAAAATTAAATCACATTGCAAATTTATTTTTGATAAAGGTACGAAATAGGTGTGATACCTAATTCATCTTTGAGACTCTGTATTTGTGTTTTGTGGTCGTCTACGTCCTGAATTGACTGAGCTGTTAAACAAAACATTGCTTTTAATATTTAACATGAATTAACAGTACGGTATGTATTATATCAGATACATAGACATACACATTTCTTTGGGATGTATTTGTGTCTATTACCGTTTTTTAACTAAACCTGTGCAATCTTTTAAGCGACACTTAATATAGTTAAAGTTTAATATATTTCAGACTAACCAACTGAAATGACTAACCAATGATGGAAATATGTCATTGATAACATCTTAGATGTTATTAACCACTAATGTGGACGGTTTTGCAATGCCCTTCTTTTATCCCCACCATAGCTGGATAATGTAATGACCATGGAGGCACCAGGAGACATAGTGGGGACTATAACCATAACCTGAAATATCCATTGGTCCTCACTGAAGATCGAACTACTGACCCTCAGTTCGACAGTCTAGCGCTTTACCATACGACCATCCGTCCACCCTTCAATAACATAGAAAAAAACTTTTCTATTGTTTAAAAAATTCACACTCATTTTCTAAAACATTGCTGTTTATTTTTTTTATAACTTAACCATAAAGGAGGCCGAATAATCTCTACCTAGATAGTAAAGAGTCCACTGTATAATAAAATGAATTCATAAATAAATATATTTACCCGTCCTTTTCAAATGCTCTAGCACAAAGCTGTAGTTATTTTCCAAAGAACGTAGGAAATGATTAAAAGCGAATTCTGGACCGGCATTGAGTAAAATAGTCAGCAATATTTCGTTTCTTTCTAATCGATTTGACTCTTTGCGTATAGTTTCTTTGTGATCGACTGTCAACACACCGAACTCAAATAGGTAGTCCACAAGGTCCAAAGCTTCTAACTGCTCCTTCAAGAAACGATAATTACTTTGTATACATGAATGATCTTCTGGTTTCAATCGTCCTCTGGACATGATTTATTAAATTTGTTGTGAATGAATGTATTAGTAACACGAATCAACCATAAATAAACAAAAAAAAAGTACACACAATTTCGGATATTCCCAACATATCGTGTGTATCGATTTAAATAGTGCATTGAATAAATACACAGCATTATGGTACATAAACTACAGAATATATGTGATCTACAATTTAGGATCAATATTCCACTTAGATATGTATAAGGTAGCCTTAACTAAATCGCATCTGTACATGTATTTAAAACAAAATTGAGTTGATTCTATTGTTTCTTATTAAAGCTGATTCAGAGTTCGATCCTAAATCTCAGAGGCACCAAAAACTAATACCTTAAGTGAAAGAAATATATATCAATGTTTCACAAGGTAAATTAAATTTCAAGAAAGGATCGATAATACCTGTTCTTTCGCCGGCTCCTCTTTTTTTATGCTTGAAACAGATTAGATCTGGCATAGGTAAAAAAAAAAGTTCCAAAAAGTGTAGCCCGATCTGCTTGTTTTCCCTTACTTTCTGTGGTTTAGTTGGTTTAATGGTCAGCTGTTACCTAACAACACATTTAGTTGGTTTAATGGTCAGATGTTACCTAACAACACATTTAGTTGGTTTAATGGTCAGATGTTACCTAACATCACCTTTAGTTGGTTTAAAGGTCAGATGTTACCTAACAACACATTTTTAAAAGACAATTAATCGACACCAACTATTTACCTACGATAAAAAATAGTGCATTTTAATGACATAATTATTTTTTTTCCATAGAATTTTATCGAATTGTTATATACTTGTCTTTAAAAAAATATAAAAAAATTACAATGAATAAAAATAAGATATGCATCCGATCATGTTTTCTTTATCTCTATGTTATATTTACTTTGGCTGTTTTTATTCATTTTTCAACCACGACTGTCCCCGTCCACATCATTGTGAACATCATCAGCCTGATAAAAAACTTGTTCCGGGCTAGCATCAACGGCCACGCTAAGAACTTGGGCAGGCTTAATATCCTGCTTAACATTGGGATTGACATCGTCACACCCAAAGACGGCCGCATTAATATCTGCATTATCTGGCTCTTTAAAATCTCTGAGACAGACAGATCACTGGAGCATATCAGAAAGGCAAGAGAGGCGCATGCAACTGTTGATGACACTGCAAAGTGTTTAGTGATAAACTCCGACTAGTGAAATAGCTACCACTAAATAGTTCACTAAATAGTCCACTAAATCGTCCACTAAATAGTACACTAAATAGTCCACTAAATAGTCCACTAAATGGTCCACTAAATAGTCCACTAAATAGTTCACTAAATAGTCCACTAAATCGTCCACTAAATAGTCCACTAAATAGTCCACTAAATAGTCCACTAAATGGTCCACTAAATAGTCCACTAAATGGTCCACTAAATAGTCCACTAAATAGTCCACTAAATAGTCCACTAAATAGTCCACTAAATGGTCCGAAGAATTAAATTATTAATTGAGAGATGTACGACTGTTGACACACCATTCGTGCAAGAGATAAATATTGCATTGTGTTAAGTTAAATTTGTTTATTACTGACATTCAAACACAATAAACACGTTATTGTTAAATCGACGCGTATGTTGATGTATAGAACTTATAAAAATACTTCCTCACACTACGAAATCGTTTTTAAAACTAAGCTTGACTTACAGCGAGGTCTGTCTGCCGTAATCTGTAATAAGTCGTATCAATTTAATAAATAAAAGATAGAAGGCAGAGCACATGGAATGGAGATGTCATAGACACAACTGGTTAGCCAACATGAATAATTGGATTGGGTGAGATGTATCACCTGAACGTGAAATCATATTACAGAGAGAGAGAGAAAGTAAAGAAATGACATGTTCATTGAAATTTCAATAAAGTGTTCCATATGACTAAAATTGTTATGTGGCAAAAGATGAAAAATAACAACGAGAAGTAAGAACAAATATGGAACAAATATAGTTATATAGAAATTTGATTTATGCGAAAATAAAACACAAAAAATTTGTTGATTGCCAAGCTTAGTTCACTAACTACAGAATAATGTACAGTGTCTGCAGATGACATCATCATGTGAAATTATTTTGACCTAAATGTGCATTTTTCGATTTATTTTGGGATGGGATTACGTTCAGCGACAAACAATTGGCTGAGACCTAGGAGTGTACCCGCCTGTGACACTAGAAGTGTTAGATTTAAATACGTTTTTTTTTAATTATGACTGGGAAGGGGAGATAGTTAATGAACTAGTATGCCTATCCATATGAATGCCTGTACAACCGATATTTAGTGACAGCAGCATATCATAGTGTCAATGAAGAAGGAAAATTCTCTTCGTTTTTACTATTACTTTACCTTTTTGTCGATCAGTTTAACTCCCTTTTCATTTGGCTTCGTATTTTTTTAAAAATAATTTGTTGTTTTTTTTTTATCTCCCGCGTTAGAGAATGATTTCTTTTTTTAAACACTATAAAATAAACTCATTGATTTAATCAATTTAACACTGTATGTTGTGTTTAAATTGTTTGTATTTCAATGGTTCCGGCTATTACCGTAAGAATTTCTGTTGTAATCTCAAGATCACTACTAGTAAAACTGAGATAGAGACGTGGACACTGTACAGGTTAATAGTGTATATTAATTCAATGCTGCTTCATAGTGAACTAGGGGGACGATTGGTCGTGTGTTAAAGCACTTCATTCTTCGGATCAATAGATATTTCAGGTCATGGCTTAAGTCTCCCTTGGTGCCTCCATGGCCATTGCACTGTCGGCTATAGTAAGTAAAGTAAGTAAAGTTCCCTTAACCCTAACGGGCCATCGGGGCAGATGAAGTGTAGAATTCATCTGTTTCTATAACCTCGGCATATGAAGGGGTTGTGTGGTTAGCACAACGCCCAGCCGCTTTTACTCCCCCAACTTAAAGCTGGGTGAACTTGGGGACTTTCACCGCACGACCACCCGTCCCCTAACTATTGGCTATGGTGAGGATGAAAGAAAGGCACAATAAAACCGTCATGATCTAAGAGATTTCATCTCATTCTGTGAGGGACTTCACAAACATAGTGAACTAAATCAAATGGACTAGTGTAGCGATTCGAGTCCTTGAGATCCCAATTACCTTTGTTCTCAAGAGATGGGTCAGTACAAAAACTGTCCGAATATGTATAGAAAATGATCAAGGGGTTTTATCTTATCTTTGTAGTGACTTCATATAACTCGATATAAGTTATAAATATATAAAATATATCACTTACTAGGACGAGACGAATATAGCAGTAAGAACTGCCTCAGTAACTCAGATATTTACTTCCGTATATTCAAATAATACATAAGGTTGTATATGATATTGTTAAAAATAAAACTGGAAGTAATATTTCATTTGCTCCAGATAAAGAAAAGAAGTAATATATATATATTGAAATTTTTAATACTTAGCTGTAGATTACACTAGAATATAACATGAAAAATAAAGAAGTAGAAAGGTTTGACTTCCAAACAATTATGTCCTCGTTTTGAGTTTAGCACCTGATCTGAAGTTATAAAACGTTTTGATAAAATTTATAAAAAGTAAATTTAAAAAAAAACAATAAATAAATAAATAACAAAAGAAAATCCTATTCATAGAAAATAAAAACAGATTAGGAGATCGTAGACATCTTAGCGCAGTAATTCGTGTTGATGGTGTGAGCCATAAAATATAACGGACGATGTTTTTAAAATTTATTGGCGTAATTCGAGCTTTAAATATATCAGAATTTATTTATTTAGAAGACGCATAAAGTGAGATTAGTCAGTACGTCACATGACTTATTAAGCCATCTGTATAAAACGACTAATGTGTGTATATACAAGCTGTTCATTCAGTGGCTACGAGTATTTTATGTTTTTCGTTGGTAAATGTACAGTAGAAGAGGAAAACTAGATAACAGCTAAAATTAAAAAAAAAATGTCGTCTTGGTGGGTTCCATTTGTTTTTATAATCGGCATCTGGAAAACAGGTAAAATAAATAAAAAATTAACTCATTTAATCAGGTATCAACTCGCGTGAGTTGATAAACGTTTGTGTGTGTGTGTGTTGTGGTTAGAATAAGATAAAATAAACAAACAATATAAATTATATTTTTTTAACAATACACTCTAATGAAGTGTACTAAATGTTACAGTGAAACGAAGATAGAGAGAGAGAGAGAGAGAGAGAGTGAGTGAAGAGAGAGAGAGAGAGAGAGAGAGGAGAGAGAGAGAGAGAGAGAGAGAGAGAGAGAGAGAGAGAGAGAGAAAGAGAGATTAGTATACATTGTCATTATAAGAATTTATGAACCCTACTGGTTTACGTTCATTTCATTATAAATATTCATTTATTGGTTTACTTTCATTTCATTGTAAATATTCATTTAGTGGTTTACTTTTTCATTTTATTATAAATATTCATTTACTGGTTTACTTTTGTTATCACTGTTTAATCATTCACTCTTGTAATATTCTGTCGGTGCCTAGTTCCAGCCCAGGACTCCTGTCTCAGAGCCTTGACATCCACCATATCTTCAGTAAACCAAACTCTGCAGTCCTACACCGCCAACAGGGACAGAATGGAAGCCATGCACCGCGCCCACCGCTTGGGCCACTTTCACGCACCTGACGTCATGATCAGCCATTTCAAGACCCACTCAGTCCACAAAGGAAACCTCTACCTCCTGTCCAGGTACACGGCACCGGCCTTCTATGGAAGCATCGTCTGCAGCGTGTACGGGGGTTACCTGGCCGAGCCCAATGACCAGCTCGAGTGGGAAAATCTTCGCGTCATGGCGTTAAACCACAAAGTCCAGCACGTCTATATCGGAATCACGGACAAGGCGGAAGAGGGAAAGTGGGTGTACAGTTACAGCGGCACACCGGCCTGGTTGAAGTTCCACAAGTCTGAGAACGATGGCGGGAGTGGTGAAAACTGCGCCAGTATGTCCGTGTTTTACGATTACTACGTGGCAGACGTGGAGTGTAAGCGTAGCATGCAGTTTTTCTGTGAGATACCCGATTATGAAAATTCTAAGAAATTTCAACTTTACTGAACAGAATAATGTTCTTGTGATGTAGTTTAATGAGGTGATTAAGCGAACGATCCTCTACAGAAACTATTGGGAAAAAAAGGCAGAATAAAAGAGAATTCGGCTATAACTTTCTTGCTATAACAATTGTTTTTAATTAGAAGAAGATTGCATATTTTTTTAATACCTCGCCCCACCCCTTTCTTTCGCCCTACTGTCCAAAAATGTTAGTTTACTTTAAAAATAGAATTGAAAAGCGTTCCCCTTAATTTAAGAGTAATAAAAATTATGCAAATAATTATTTTCACTTTTCTTCAATATCGGTATAATGTCTTTCTTTTTAATAAAACTGTATTACATTTATTATCTGGATAACTTTATATTGCAAAATACAAAATGTGATAGCTAGAAAGTCCAAAATACAACTTTGAAATACACTCGAGAATACGCAATATCTCTTTTATAACGCATGGCGAACTAGTTGGTGGAGGTATTGCGCCAAAACAGCGTCTGAGAAAGCCATGGGCGTCATTTGCAAAAGGAAGGGGAGGGAGGGAAAGGGGGGTATTGTGACAAGTTGGCATGCGAATTCAAATGAGATCATCCAAATACAAAGTGAAATTTATCTAAAAAAAAGCCAGATTGGTAAATTTACTTCTATTTACAAGTTGTATGGTTTACTTTAGTTGTCTTTATTTAACATAAAAAAAATGAAGACGAAAATATAAAAACGAACCAAAGCCCCCTTCAAAATTGGACATTGTCGGTCATATTATTTTTTTGAACTATTTAAACAATATTTATTCATGTGACGCTGGCTTTATATATTTTATACTATCTTAATAGCGATTGATCCCTAAAGGGGAAGATGTACTAAATATCATAAATCACAAAACATAAAGAGTTGAATGAAGGCTTTGTATTTTCTTACTTTAATCTTAAGGTTTGATTTCAAAACATTTCATCATCAAAAGTTCATGCAATAAGATATTCCAGTATTATCTAATTCCGTCCATCTATTTCTACTGTTGTCTTTCACTACTTGAATTATTCTCTGACTAACTATTTGTTGACCATAGTGGATTTCTTTAAACTTCCACGTCCACTCTTTACGTCTGTTTCAACCTAACTCCGTTCTCTACGCTCCCTGTTTCATAAATCTGTCCCATAAGGCTTAGGGCACCCAATGGTTAAAATACCCTATATATATATGATGAGCGACTTTATTTAGGTTTTGATGACCATCTATTTGATAACAACGAATGTAAGTTGACCTTTCTTTTTTTAGATTCAATGTATGTAATTGATTCACCACCCGACTGACACAACATTTAATTCATTTCAAATTACCAAACATCCCATACCTGGGACATTAGAAATTGTAACCTCCCGGCCTTATTTAAATCAAGAAAGATACAACTGTGAACTTATTTAAATTAACAGTTTCCGCTTTTGTATACATTGTAGTAAAAAATTTGTGTAGACCCTGTTTTCTACTACGATAATCGACATATGAGCCTCATTCCTAGCCGGAAGAGACTTGACAGACATTAACTGGTTGAATGACTCATCATGGCCTTATTAATTAAATAATAAATTTATTATCTTTTGAAAATAATTGAAAAATAATCTTTTGACAGATTTAAGCTGAATTAAAAAATGTATTTTTTTTAAACAATTTAATTTCAAAGTCATTATTAGTGACCAGTATACAACAATCCATAAAAAAGATACAGCAACGTAAATATAATTACATTTCAAAATAAATAATACATTCTAATTAATTGTATCGGTCTATAATCATGATAAACGGAAAAAAGCTTTCCGCTGAATTGCAAAATATATAAAAAAATTGTTAATATAATTAGAAACACTCCATGTCACTTTGTGCTGTAAATGTGTATATATATATATATATATATATATATATATATATATACCCACCTTTAATTAATTTGGATATGCTATAGATGCGTTTAACATTGAGCAGATGACTCTATGACTATTTCAATAGACGTTTGCTGTTGAGTTGATAAATTATTCAATGGTTTTAATTTGACATGAAACCTTAACGATCGCCATACTAACCTATTTACCCTGCAATGCACACAGCGAACATCTAATTATTTATATAGCACACAGGTCGAAATAGTTATGGAATCTTTTGAAACTTTCTGGGAATATAACGTCATACAGGGGAGAAAATGCAACAAACTTGATAAGATTTTATTTATAGCCTAATTACATTTTCTAATTGTTATGTCTAAGCATTTTAAAGTTATGGAGTGGAAAAAAATATCTGTCCTCAAATAACTCTTGTCGGCTGAGGTATGACTACTGTCACATTGTTTCATTTCTTCTCTACAGTATAATTATTTCAGACAATTTTTAATATACTTAACACTATATAATCGTATTTTTAAAATATTTCTATTGAGAGTTCTAGAAGCGACATAGAACTGAAGATCAGCCACAAAAAGGCGACTCTAGAAGAAAAACAAATGATACTGCAAATAAGATTCAAGCGATAGAATTCTAAATTAGTGGCGAAGCGAGGAAGGGCAAGGGGAGGCCCAAGGCGCTACTCAAAAAAGGGCGCCAAATGGTATATTTTACTTATATTATTATATGATTTATGAATGGGGGGGGGGGGCAAAAAATTAATTGTGCCCCGGGCGTGAGCTAATCTCGCTATGCCACTGTTCTAAATTTTCTAGGTAGAGACATTCAAAATCAGTCATATCTATTATGCATTGAATCAGCTGGATGTATTATATCTGTTAAGGATAGAAAAAGATGAGAAGAGTAAATTTAATAATGAAGAGCTTTGCATTGGTTTAAAAAAAATAAACATATTTGACTAATACGAGAGATAAAAAAAAATACAAATATAACATTTTTTTCAACAAGACATTGGTTTGCGTAATTATTTCATGTTTTGCCTGGTGTTATACCTAGTGTTGGATTTAAACATCACTGGTTCTGAGCTGATGACTATTTGAATTTATGTTATTATCAAGCAATGACTGAATGTTTTTATAATGGGCGTCTATTGAATCTTGCTTGATTTCTATTTTGTCTAACTTTTCATGGATGCCAGGAATGAGGTTTTGCAAACTAGAGATTTTTTCCTCGTGTTCTTTACTCTTCTCAGTCGAAGCACTAACGCCATTTTGAATTTCTTTCAACTCATCACCATGGAAACAGTCGAAATATCTCTGGGTAGTTTTCAAAAGCTGCACAAACTGTTCCAAATAAACGTCTTGTAAAACTGGTTCAGTTATTACTGACCACCTCACTGTAACAGATCTGTCTTGGGATATACGGCCAGAATATTTGATTTGGTCCAGTTTGACCGATATCCAGTCATTAGGATGAGAGACAAATCCTTGTCTAGGCTTGTTAAATAAACAAGTTGCTTCCCCTAGCTTATAAATCTTCTCCTTATTGAAGTAGTCATTTTCATCCAAAAGTTCCACCCTCCACGTTGCTCTAACTGGCCAGGGTAGTGGACCTCGGTCATTTTCAGATATCTCCAAATAAATGAACAACATTCCATCTCCGTAGAACTTCATTCTCCCGACACAAGTGTAGACGTCACTTAGAACAGGTTTGGGTGTGACCTCTTCATAAAACCTGTCAAATTTTTGTTCAATGTCGGCAATACGTAAAGTATACTCTTTACAATTCAGAGGGTTTACCTTCAATTTTTCAATTTCAGTTAAAACTGTGTTCAAGGATGATTTAAATGCTAATGAAGTGCTGTTCATTTTGAATAATTTTACCTGCAACAGACGAAGAAAAAAGAAAAATACTTAATAGTGCTACAAAGAAAAGTTAATATTGCTCAATAATTTCATTATTTCTGATTTATTTCTAACTAAAAAAATTAATTATTCAATCGATATTTTTAGTTCTGTTAATATTTATTTTTAATTTGAACATAAACAATTAATGAATCTTCGTTATTTTTGTCCAGAGTATCTTAAAAAAAACGTTAACAAAAAATCAATTAAATTTTAAAGGTCTTAATGATTGTTTTATATTTCGTCTTAATTTTGTTTATGTATAACATTGCTATATTGTTCACAATGATCACAAACTATAATAGGTAGAATATAATTATTATTGCTTCAATCACGTGCTAAATACAGGAAGGGGGTTGTAAAATAGGGGGAGGAGGCGGGTGGGGCACTTTTTAAGCTAACAAAGGGGGCGGCAATTAGGATGCTCAGTGCCGTAATACATCTGAATACAAACTCAATCCGTATGAAATAGTTCGAATTCCTAATCGTTTAATTTTCGATTTTTTTTTCTCCTTTCATAAATGATATAAAATAACATGCACACATAAAATAGGACTTCTCAAATGAAAATTGCCTCCAGTAAATGCGAAGCCTAATATGTAGCAATAAAAAAAATCACCAAGCACAAGTCTTTGAAGACTTGGGGACACCATTAGGCGCTGGACCTCTCATCAAGCGCTACCAATAGATATGTCTTAAGAAAACTTTGTTTGAATTGCAAATTGACTTTGTTTTTTGAATATTAAGAGAATGAAAAACCCATAAATTACGCTTTAACTCAGATTCGAGTAAAAAGGTTGCAGAAATAATACCGAAATCCTTAACTAAAAGTTAAATTAGTGAATTTTTAAAACAGGTTCGTATTCTAAGTTATTATAATACGTTTAGTTCGGTTTCTAAGTTGTTCATTTTTAAAAAAAAAACGTTTGGATTTCGAAAAAGAATGACGTAGTTTTTAAGAGTCCTTCCAAGGCGGCACGAAAGTTATTAATGCCAAATATTACGTATATATTGTATGTAAGTATATATTGTATGTAAGTATATATTGTTTGTAAGTATATATTGTATGCGAGTAAATATTGTATGTGAGTTTATATTGTATGTGAGTATATATTGTATGTGAGTATATATTGTATGTAAGTATATATTGTATGTGAGTTTATATTGTGTGTAAGTATATATTGTATGTAAGTATATATTGTATGTGAGTTTATATTGTATTTAAGTATATATTGTATGTGAGTATATATTGTAAGTAACTATATATTGTATGTCAGTATATATTGTATGTAAGTATATATTGTATGTGAGTTTATATTGTATGTAAGTATATATTGTATGTGAGTATATATTGTATGTGAGTTTATATTGTATGTGAGTTTATATTGTATGTGAGTATATATTGTATGTAAGTATATATTGTATGTGAGTATATATTGTATGTAAGTATGTAATGTATGTGAGTATATATTGTTTGTAAGTATATATTGTATGCGAGTATATATTGTATGTGAGTTTATATTGTATGTGAGTATATATTGTATGTGAGTATATATTGTATGTAAGTATATATTGTATGTGAGTTTATATTGTATGTAAGTATATATTGTATGTAAGTATATATTGTATGTGAGTTTATATTGTATTTAAGTATATATTGTATGTGAGTATATATTGTAAGTAAGTATATATTGTATGTCAGTATATATTGTATGTAAGTATATATTGTATGTGAGTTTATATTGTATGTAAGTATATATTGTATGTGAGTATATATTGTATGTGAGTTTATATTGTATGTGAGTTTATATTGTATGTGAGTATATATTGTATGTAAGTATATATTGTATGTGAGTATATATTGTATGTAAGTATGTAATGTATTTGAGTATATATTGTATGTGAGTATATATTGTATGTGAGTATATATTGTATGTGAGTATATGTTAAATATACTTATTCATAAAATGTTTATTCTATTACAATATTCGATGTTATGAAACTTATGATATCTTTCATTAGGAATATAACTTAACAACGGGGGTTACATTGTTTACTGATAAAATTTGACGCTTTAATAGTTTTATAGAAAGAGTCTATTTTTTGTTCTATTATAAGAAATAAACCTTGGTCCCACTTTTCCCTTAACTACAACAAAACAGTGGTATCAGCCGTGTGTGTCATGGATTCTTTATTGTAAATGAAAAAAAATCATGGCGGACACTACACACTAAAAAAAAAAATGTCTACGTATGAGAGTAACTCATCCGACTCATCCTAACTCTTTATACGACACTGGTGATGGTTAAAGTAGAAAAATAACGTTTTAAATTGTATTTGTGATATAATGAGCCTGGAATAGAATGTATACAGTGAAGTAGTTAGATTTAATGAAATATTATGTGCTGTCTTCTACCCATATATCACTAAATATGTCTTTTATTTTAAGTAGCGTTTTGTTAGCCTTAACTTTTATTATGTAAACATTTTTTAAACTAAACAAGTATATGTTTAAATATCTAAATATATATATATATATATATATATATATATATATATATATATATATATATAAACAATGTTCTCTAACCTGATGGGCTTGTTAGGGAATAAGTCATATATGAGAAATCTGTCAATGCGCTGATCCTACAGGAATGCAACAATATAGACCAAAGTACGTGTACCAATTGGCCTGGTTGTAATATATTTCAAATCAAAGATGTGAATTAATTTGGTAATAAATCGAAATAAAAACAAAATACTTCAATAAAAAAGATTTTTTAGAAATACATTATTTGTTATAACGCAATTGTGGTAAAAGAAAATTGAAGGAGAATATATAAAGAGATATCGTTTGAATAGATGGTATTTGATATTTGTTTGGAATATAAAATAATGTTATTAGGTGAAGAGAAAATTTACTTTAAAGAAATGGAACCATGTCTATCAAACCATTTTCATATCAATAAATGTATATGTTGTTATAATATAGTGGAAGTGTCAGGAATTCCTAGCTTATGGTTCCCACCTGGTCAAATGATTAGAGCCCCCTAATAAAGTGGCCCCATGATAATCAACCATATATAAATAATTACTATTTTGTTAGTTCAGATCCTGGGTACAAACGTAAATATTAGGCTCTCTTTGGAGAAAATGGAGGGATAGAAAATTATAATATCATTAAACCCATCACTGCTCATAGTTTGCCCTAAGGCCAACCCCGTAGCGTTAAAATTCTACAGCAAGTGCCAGGCATTCTACAGCAGGTGCCAGGCATTCTACAGCAGGGGCCAGGCATTCTACAGCAGGTGCCAGGCATTCTACAGCAGGGGCCAGGCATTCTACAGCAGGGGCCAGGCATTCTACAGCAGGGGCCAGGCATTCTACAGCAGGTACCAGGCATTCTACAGCAGGGGCCAGGTAATACATTTTACTTAGTAGAGCAAATAAGCAGGGGGGGGCGTAAATATTTGTAATAGCTCTGTAAAGGGCGTATACCTTAAATATAATAGAGCCATTTAATTAATATTCTCTTATGTTTAGTTTTCAATGAACTAAACTTGGTGTTGATGTCATTAAAAAATTAAAAAAAATAAAAAGTTATACTGTTAGCAATAACAGATATCGTTGCCAGTGCTGCTACACGAGATTGTGTGTTATTTCATGCAGAAATTTAAAACAAAAACCTGGCCAGCTTGGTTTCAGGAAGTACATGGTAATATAGGTTAAGCCATTTTGAGAAATAGTGCAAGCAATAGTGAAGTCGCCTTTTATGTATTTAATTACATAGACCTGTGTAATTAATGTATAGGTGTTGTTTCCATTTATTTAATGGAATATTGTAATTTCACTTTCACAGATAAGACTTAAGTTAATTAAGACTGAATCATACTACCTTGTATTTAGCAAACGTTTTTCTCGCAAATAAATAGTGTTTTATTGATGTTATGTGCTTAGCTGTAAAAGTATCTAATCAAACATTCATTCGGGCCTATGCTATCCAGTACATAATTTTTTTAGCTCACATAATGCTACATTTCTTTTATGCTGTCAACATTTTAAAAAATAGATATGTGTGTCAAAAATAATAATTTTACATTATTATGTGTGACGTAAATAATAGTAACCACCAAAATATACAACAATATGCCCAGTAATTGCTAAATGAAAAATCGGTAATTCCTTAATTTTTTTTTTAATATTTCAATCATATATTATAATAAAACAGAAAACTTTTTCTATAAGTTTTATCTAAATTAGGCTACTCTCGAATGGTCATGCCTTTTTGTCAAATCTACCTTTAATTTCTCGAGATTTTTGTATTAATTCGCATATTATTCGAAATACTTATTACTTCAAACATTTGTGGAAATGATCACAAAAAATATAACATAAACCGTACATAATGTGTTCCATATGATGTAACCTTGTATATTTCGTTCGTCTTTTTATAGGAAATAGAGCCAGTAATACGCATTCACAGAGGAAGCTTCCAAATAGTACAATTAGATATAAAGATGAATGTAATAGTAATTGTGACACAAAACTATCAACGTTAAATGAATGCACAGGATGAAAAATGCCTATAGAATTCATGTGATACTTCTTTTACTATGTTGCTCAAAATGACGATACTACTTATATAATGTTTGGTTAAGTATGTTTAGCTGGAGAAAAACTCCAAATTGAAATTTCGTAAAATATCGTACAATAGGATGATGGATTCCAAGTCCAAGGAAGACTTTGCTTCAATCATAAAGAATACACTTCTGTGTAAAAGAAAATCACCGCTGGAGTTTTATTACAAACTAGAACAAATTGATGATCCCAAATACACTAGTGTTAGATACACTCCATTTTATACTGTTACTGATATCAAGTCTTGTACTTTCAAAGGATACTTTAATAGAAGTGACACTGACAATTTAATAATAGGCCTAAATATGACAATCCAAGACAAAGATAAAGATCAATTAGTTGTCCGTTGGAACTTTTCTATATATGATGCAGTCCAAGATACTTTCGTTTGTCTGGGGAGGTCAGAATTTGAGACTGGACAAGAGCAAGACATCTCAGATCAAATATCAATTACTATAGAGACTCTAGGCAACTATGTAATGGACAATACTTTACTATTAAAATGGACTGTTGATAAGATACATATCGAAGAAAATGGCGATGATGATGGACAGATTGAGAGAAGTGACGATAAGCAAAATGTCGAATTTGATTTGTCTTTAGAGTCAATGCTTGATTTTGTATCAAGTCAAACTGATAAATTCGAAGAATCTAAAAATATTGACTCATTGCAAAGTATAAAGCAAGAAATGTATAGCTGCAGAAAACAACAAGAGTCTAATGACGAAAAATTACGATCAATTGAGGCGCAATTTCAGCAAGTAGATGTGAGGCTCACTCAATTATTGGACACAATATTATCGCAACAGCCTCTCACTAGTGAAACTATTGATTTACCACTACGTTCTGGGACATCCATGGACAGAGAGATTGGAGACGTTGTTTCACATACAAACAACAATCAAGGCTTGTGTCACATGAATAGCGATAGCCAGGTATGATTGTCAAAATTTGATTAATTATTGATTAGTTGTCTTAAAAAAAATATGTATCTCTCTATGTCCATATAATTGGAATCAACATCTTCCGGGGCGCCACCAAATATATTATTTTACAGTAAATTATCTTTACTGTTGTCATATTAAAAAAAAAGAATTAAATTCAATTCGTAAAAAAATAACATTATAATACAATAGAAAGTTAAAAACCATCATACAAGTAATAGAGAGTATTTAGAATAAATTACGCGCAAAAAAATAAAATGTATTTCATTGTATATTGTCGACACATATGCATAAAACTAACATGAATTAATTTTTTTATTTAATTATGTTTAGTTAAAGAGAGCAAGATCTGAGCCAGTGATTTACATGAGGTAGGTTACTGTAGTACTTTTAGTTCAGCAATTGAAACTATCTTATTAGAATTATATAAAACACAATAAATAATAAACAAAGTGATTCATTTACAAGTTTCTTCTTATAGTATAATATAGTAATATTTTTCCAGATATTTATGTGGCTCTAGTTCCAAACACATATTACGGATATGGTTTTAATTATATTACGGAGACTGAAGCCGTAGGTTATCATGATCCATAAGCTGTCAGGAACACAGTACATAGCTGAAAATATGTTGAATGGGAATGTGTAGTTCCCTAGCAATCGGGCAATGGTCATTTATTGTGGGCAAGTAAAGTATGGGGCCATCTCCAGTTGGGTTAATCTGTATTAAAGTTGTACTATAAAACTGTACTAGATACAAAGGACGCAGTTGTCTTTCACTTGTACGAGAATGATGGAAGTAGAAAAATGAATATTGTGGCACAAATACTACAACCCTCTATTACGTATGACATAGGTAGAAGCTAATCTTAATTTGTTTTGCCAACTTTGAGACTTTTTTTTCCCATATTATCATGGTGTGCAGGCTTATCAACAACCGGAACATTTTCGAAACGCAAGATCAGATCTCAGCATTCAATGTATCAAAATAGAAGTCTGACAGCTGGAAATAGAAATCTATAAAACACAATAGCCTAGATTTTTTTTCCTTTCTAGCTGCGTCATCATGTATTCTAGGTGTGTTTAATGGCGACCGTGAAAATAGAAGATATACTTATAAGCGACTGTCCTTTATTTAAAATATCTTTATTTTTTCGCCGCCACCTCTAACATGACACGCTGTCGTCGTATACATTATAGATAAGTAAGTGTATTACATAGATCATCTAGGTGATTTTTTGTTTCTTTTCTTTCCGTATGGTACGTCTATATAGGACGTAAACCTATGAATACATTTATTTTATTTTTTTTTGGCTGTTTGTATGCACGTATATTATATTTGTTGATGTGTTGGTTTTGTTTTTTTCACGAGATCGTCAACCAATTTATCTGACGTTTTTTAGAGCATTTTTGAAAAAAAAATGCTATATTGTCCCCGTTTGGTCTGTCCGTCATCACCCTAGATCTCAACAACCATAAGTCCTAGACCCATGATTTTTATATCATTTTGTAGGTCTTGGCCTGACAAGTGTACATCAAAAGTTCATTTCGCGATATGACCTCTCAGGGCTGAATATAAGAGTTTCTTATGTACCGTTTTTGCTATATTTTAAATATAAATAATAAATGCTAATCAAAGGAGCGTAATCATTATTTATTTTAGTAACAGTTATTCAACATGATAACTTCCCTCTCTATTTATCAAAACCCATACGTAGCCACTGCGTGCACGAAAATGCTCTAAAATGTCCTTTGTCCAAAACGGAAAAGACTTAAATTGCTTGTTTTTTCTATAAGTTAGTATAAGTGACAGATGCATCTTTTTCTAGTGCGAAAAAAAGTAATTTGATTAACACTAGCTGTGTACCCAGCTTTGCGCGAGAAGACTCATTATCAAAAATCATTTCGATGAACTACGCGTGTGTTTGCTATTGAGTTTTAGCATTAGTTTATTGTAAGTAGAAATACTTAAAAACCACTGCCAAATGTATCATATTACGTACTATCTAACCGTATAAGTAGTTGATTTATTGACTATCATTTGCTTCGAGAAAGACCTAAAATACAGATGGTAGAACTAAACAACATCTACATATCAATCGTTACATTTTCTTTACTAACATTTTTTTCATCTTCAAATAAAATGTAATTGGTTACTTATAGCCCCTGCGCATTAAACAATTTTTTTATATTTCTGTGAACAATAAATGCATTTTTTCGGTTTTTTTTCTACTTTCTTTACCTTTTTGTTTCAAGCAGGGGCATACAACCTATATAATCATTTGTAAAAAAAAACATCAGTAAATATTATTAGAAGGGCTGTCACTTGACTCATAGATTTCCCGGGAAACGCTGGACACAACATCAAGTATATAGATTTAAATAACTTAAGCCTTAAGCACTATACACGTTGTGCACCCCCTGCTCTATGCTAATATGTAATTAACGCTTTGAAATTGTGTTCATTTTGTACAGGTCATCACAAGTCTCTAGTGAGCAGGTGTTAAGCAACTTTTATCCTAAATTACCACAGTGGTATACATCACCTCTAATTGTTCAGCCTGACAGCCTTTCAAAGGTTACAAGTGAATCAAAAGTACAATATACCCAAACAGAGCAAAACATTGAACAGTATCCTTCTGAAGACACAGACTCAGATGACAGGTACGTCAAGTTAGTTACAATTATTAGATGGTACTTTCGTACATTTAGTGATGAATTGTTGCACGGTATATTTTTGATATGAAAAAAAAAAAGAAATTAATTATTTTGCTTCGCTATTAATGATTTCAATTTTTGTTTTCTTAATTTATTGAAGGTAAAAAAAATGTTTAAGTATAAAAAGCATTACGGACAATGCAACAAATTAAACAATTTAATCTCTAAAAATATGTGTGTGTTTGCCTTATCATATTTAGAATGTGTACTATTTTATTGTTCTATTAATGATATCCAATATTGTTCATAGTGATGTAATTGACAGTCACCATATGATTAAAAATTTTCTATATTCGAGAACAAGAGAAGGAAGCGTCGAAGAGACAAAATCAAGTCTAAGTCACATTGATCAGAGTGATATGTAAGTGTAATACATAGAGCATCTGAGTTTGTTGTTGTTTTTGCGTCTATATATGGCGTTAATCTCAGAATACATTTAATTTTTAAATAATGCAATTTATAAGTATTTTATCGTTGTTGTTTTCACGAGATTGTCAAACCATTTGTTTGGAAGTTGTTTTTTTCTATAAGTGTCAGATGCAATTTTTTTCGAGTGCGAAATAAGAAATGTAACTCACACTAGCTGAGTACCCACCATTGCTCGGGAAGTCTCAGTGCACATTACACTAAAACATAGATTAATGCTTGTACCCAACACCATTGTAGAGATGGAGATTAGAAAGATAATGGAACTTAGCTAATTCACTTACCTTATCTAGATACAAAATCATTTTCTGTATTTCTAGTTTTTCACTTTCAGAACAGTCAGTCACAAAACCTTTACAAATAATGATGTATGTAGCTTGCCTTATACTTACTATGTAAAATCTCACATCAATGTAACAGTCATGATGTTCAAAATTGAAGATAACCGAAAAACAAGAAAGGGGTGTTTCTTTTTAATGATAGTTGTGAGTTAATTTTCTATAAAATGAGATAGCTGTTGGTGAGTGATTGTATCCAGAGGAGGTAACCTTAAGTTTTTAGGGCGGTCAAAATGGTTGATAATCAAACAAATGACAAGAGCCCCTACGGGTAAAGTAATATTTGTGTAAACAGATCAGCCCCAATGAAAATAAATACGCGACTGTGTTAAGGAGCTGCAACCAGCTTACAATAAGAAGACACCGACTGTGGGGCGCAGGCCTGAGGAGCAGGTGTCGGCATTCGTACTTTGTCCAGAGTCGGTGTAGGAGCAAAACCTTGCCCCAGTAATGTGAGGGAATAATAATATATCTTTAATTTAATAATTCACAACAACTTTAGACAATTCTTAAGCAATACTTAATATATCGTGTTCATCAAGTTTTTTTTTAAATAAATACTTTGTAAATCAGTTTATCGGCGAATGTTTTATTCTCCAAAGCGTGATTCTCTACAGTACAACGAATTGACAAAGTTAACAGAATTGTGTCTGAAAGCAGATATGAAGACTCCTGGCTATGTTCACTCTGTTATTCACTCATTCATCGTATATCATAAGAAATCACCAGTAACCCCATATTATATAGAACTAGCGTTGGTGCCCCTAAACTATAGATCACACATTATAATTCCGTGTTTAGAAATGATATGCATTTCTATGATTACCTTTAACCCATCGGCACTTACAGTTTACCCGAGATAAACTTTAGATTTAATTGTTTATCTCATTATTTAAAATCATTTAATTACAATTATGAAACTATGCGTGCATTTGTCTGAGCATTAGTTTTTTATAAGTACTAATACTTTAAAACCACTGCCCAATGTATTATCACATTAAGTACTATTTAACTGTATAAGTAATTAATTAATTGGCTATCATTTACAGATATCATTTACACCAAGAAACTCTTAAAATACTGATGGCAGTATGAAAAAAACGACATATCTTTAGCAAAATTTTGCCCGTCATCGTCTACAGCTAAGTAGAGGTCAAATGTTTTAGCCAATCAATTTAAAATACAGCAAAAAATCGTATTTTTATAGCATTTAGACATTATTCCAGCTCATGATGGGAAGGAGGTGGTTGTGAATGGGTGAAGAAAAAAATGGTTATTTGACAATCCCAGAAAACAGAGGTACGAATTGGTGGGGGGTGGGGGGGATTTGAGAAACACACAGAACTACTGCATTTACAGAAAAAGTGAAAACGGAGAGAAAGTATGTCCCCCTTCACAACACATACCTATATAAGTTTATATTTATAACAATACATTTATACATAAAATGTTATACAGAAAAAATAAACAAAGTGTAGAAAGTAAAATAGTGAAAAGTGGCTGAGTGAATTAGGAATTTCAAAAATATAAAGAAAGGTTTATTAATTTAAATCGTTCTCAAAAATTAAATTCTTGAATCTCTAGGTAGTAATTTGATTTTCTTCTCTTTTTTTTCAGTTCCAACTACGAACGTATCATTGTTATCGGCTATAGTAAGGGCAATTTGAAGCGGTTCCTTTCTTTTTTATTTCACAACACTATTTCTTTTGAGGATATGTTTGAAAAATGGACTAAAATTACAATAGAGCTCCTGAAGATGCGACTATATGTTCGCCTCATTAGAAGTGCTGTAGAAATGAAAGACACCTTAACAAGTTTGTTGTCAGAAGATAAAGATTTACAGTCCCTAGGATTTCATGCCTTTGTTGTAGTTTTTAGAGATTATTCGTTTGACTTCGCTGATTGTTATTTTAAAAAAACTTTTTTAAAAAATCATTGCATAATTATCGCTGATGATGTTAACGAATTTTTTTTCTATAAAATGCAGCGTTCATCTTTTTCATACAGAAGATGCCGACATTTATTTTGTTTCAATTGTTTACGTGATTTTCCGCATTCTTTGGACTTGGATAGAGATAAAAAAGCATATGTTTTCACAATTCTCTTGGCAATCGATTCCATGCGTGACGGTAAAACTTTTAAAATTTCACAAATGTTACACACACAATCTGAAGATCTTCTCATAAAAGTAGGAAAACCATTCCTAAAAAAGACAAAGGAAGTAGAAAGAGATAAATCATTGCAAGTAAAGGGGAGAGAATCAAGCCGCTTTCAGATCATCTGATTTCTCTTCTAGATAAATATCATTACTTTGATAGACATCATGCAATTCCGAGTGGTGATATTAGAAAGGTAATAGATGAGGATATACCTTCCTCAAGGAAGATAGTAAAGATGGAGAGGAGAAATTATCACCTTCGTCAACTTTGCCGATAAATATACCTACCTTGGACATTTTGGCCTAGGACTACACGACGATCATTCGTCTTCAACCCTTTCAGTTTTGAAAATATTACAATAAGAAGTGTTATAAATAAAAAGAGTTAAGTTAATAAAAAAAGGCTTTGACGGGTTTTATCTTATGATAACTATATTATATAAGATTGCATTAGATCAATCTGTCAATAAAATAATGATTGCCACTAAATATATAAATATATAAAATGCTTTGTATCTAAAAAATGTAATATTTAGCTTTAATATTATCAAAACATTGTTTTAAAAATATAATTAAAGGTTAAAAATGAACTAAGTTGGCAACATCTCAAGCAAAAAGTATTATTACTTAACAAAAACTATATCATATTTAGTTGTTTGTGGAACTTTTTTTTTATATTTTAATTATCCTTTTAACTAAATCGAGAAAATCGTATTCAGGGCGATGTTCAATGTGCTACAGTTTCAGTTATGACCCTTTATGCCATATGTAAAAAAATATTAAATTCATATATCATATGATTCTAACCATTCAATTTAACTAATTGCATAAACGTTCTAAGTGTTTTTAGTAAAACTTTGCATAAATAGATAGTACGTTAGCGGCAAATTGATATTTTTTTATTGTAAGACATGTTTGTAAATATGTTGAAATAGAAGACAGTAATTTAAGTCGTTCTTTTGAAAATAATGGTGTAATATTTTACAAAATCAAGATCGGCTTACTTTTCCCATTTCGGCAATGCGAAGATAATCAAGGAGTTTCTCGCCTGTGATCTAAGAACCCATTTTACTATTGTAACATCTACATATTGATACACAGATGAATACTCAAATATGGCAAGCTTAAAAAGGAGGAATTTTAAATTACTTTTTATTTAAAGGATGAAACTGGTATGAACTTATAGATTATTATTGAAATTTTAGGTGATATTTTTTTTTTACTTGTTTCTTATATTTTTTAATATTGTTGAATTGGAAACTTTTAATTTTACAATTCAAATCATATTTAAATTTAAAATTTACATGTGAGAATCTTATTAGTTGATTTTTTTTTGATGGGGGAGAGATTTTTATTGCGTTTCCCCCTTTCTCTAAAAGAAATAGGCTTTTGCTATAGTAATTTTTGAATAACTATTTTTTTAATGAGTATATTTTTGCTAAATATATTTTATGTTTTTATTATATGCATGAGAATCAATGAACAGAAGTTACTTTGAAATAGAACAAGAAGTGGAGAGAGAAATAGACTGCAATACAAAATAATGGGCTGGGCTGGATAAAAAATAATGGGCTGGGCTGGATAAAAAATAATGGGCTGGGCTGGATAAAAAATAATGGGCTGGGCTGGATAAAAAAATAATGGTTACACATTCTAAAGCCTTAGTCCATGAAATAAGCCCTGATTTATCAATTCATCTCTCAATTACTATGTATCTTTGACAGTTTTTATCGCAATATATGTCATTTTATAAGCTTGATGCCCACATCAACCTTAATTCGACTCTATGTGTGTGTTTGTGTGTGTGTTTGTGTGTTTAAGTTAACTGAAGATTTTAACCAATATTGTTAATAATTTTTTTTTATGAAATCTAGTAAAACAAAAGTTGGCAGATGAAGTGTAGAATTTACATATATCAGAAACCATGGTCAATGAATAGATTTTGTGGCTAGTGCAATTCACAGCCGCCTTTATTTTACCTACTGTACTAAATATCAAAACAACAGATCTTGTATCAGAAAATATTCTCTAATCTGGATTTAACACTGGCCTATTTAAAGTGTATAGTGTTTGAATGAAACATATTTTAGCGATTACATAAACCAATAAATGTGTAAGCTTGTGTACCTATACAATTTTTAATATGTCAATTTATCTCATAGTAATTACGACAATTTATTCTGCAGCATTTGAATTGCAATTGCAATGAGACAGACATTAACGTTTCCTTTTTATTTATTATTTTCGTTCCCCCTGAATAATTCAGAAGAAAAGCTGTGGACGTAACAGCTATGGTGACTGGATTGTAGTGCACATCACAGCCGTTCCATTGATAGGATAAATAGGCAACACGGGTTCTACATTAAATATGTGCATAGGGACCTAAAATTACTCTGTTGGAGTTGTTACTTTTTAGAGCATTTTCGAAAAAAAATGCTCTATTGTCCCCGTTTTGTCTGTCCGTCCGTCTGTCATCACCCTAGATCTCAACAACCATAAGTCCTAGACCCATGATGTATATATCATTTTGTAGGTCTTGGCCTGCCAAGAATGACTTTTTCCATTTCGCGATCTGACCTCTCAGGGCCGTAAAAGGGGCCTTAGTACCGTTTTTTACTATATAAGCTATATTAATAAAGGAGCGCTATATCTCAGCAACTATAAGTCCTAGACCCATGATGTATATATCATTTTGTAGGTCTTGGCCTTCCATGTGTACATCAAAAGTTCATTTCGCGATAGGACCTCTGAGGGCCGGGCTTCAGGGCTCCTAAGGGGCTTATATATTATATATACACCTTGTACGTTCAATAACCCGTTCATTTGGTGCGAAATACTGCAGCACGTAGTTTCAACAAGATTTATTAAGAAACTCATCAAATGAAATAGTAAGCTTGTGTTCTGAGTTTAATTAAAAGTATCAGAGCTATGCAACAATTGACGGAGTTTTCGGACGATTAAATGACTATAATTTCGAATGTTTTCAATTATGAGTCCTATTTCAGTAACCACAAACCACTTGTAGTTAGATTTAAGAGAAAATAATTTTGTTTTCAAATATAAGAAAACGTCTTTTTAAAATCTTTTTTCAGATATATATGCATTACACAATTGAATGTATAAACATTTACAAATTTTACAAATATTTACTGAAACATAGCATACGTACTGATACATAATACGAAAATGCTCTAACACGTCCTGTGTCCAGAATGGAACAGGCTTAATTGCTTGTTTTATAATGTCAAAGAAAATTGGGAAATGACTTTGTCTTTATAAAAACGGATTTGTTTCATTGATGAAATATGTAATGTTTTGAAAAATTAAAGCTTTTTTTTCAATTTGCTATTATCTTTATTTTCTTACCAAATTTGTCACATTTAGATTATTAGAATTCAGGGACTTTGAAATTTGATGCAATTCAATCATATGTCATGAGTTCTGCGTTGAAAAGAGTCCATCACGTTCAGTAACTCTTTACATTTGCAGCAATTTTTTATATAGACTGGAGGAGGGGGGTGTGATCATATACTCCGAACTTACTAGACATTTTCTGAGACACATGATTATCTACGAACTTACTAGACATTTTCAGAGACACATGATTATCTACGAACTTACTAGACATTTTCAGAGACACATGATTATCTACGAACTTACTAGACATTTTCAGAGACTCATGATTATCTACGAACTTACTTAGACATTTTCAGAGACACATGATTATCTACGAACTTACTTAGACATTTTCAGAGACACATGATTATCTACGAACTTAGTAGACATTTTCAGAGACACATGATTATCTACGAACTTACTAGACATTTTCAGAGACACATGATTATCTACGAACCTACTAGACATTTTCAGAGACATATGATTATCTACGAACTTACTAGACATTTTCAGAGACACATGATTATCTACGAACTTACTAGACATTTTCAGAGACACATGATTATCTACGAACTTACTAGACATTTTCAGAGACACATGATTATCTACGAACTTACTAGACATTTTCAGAGACACATGATTATCTACGAACTTACTAGACATTTTCAAAGACACATGATTATCTACGAACTTACTAGACATTTTCAGAGACACATGATTATCTACGAACTTACTAGACATTTTCAGAGACACATGATTATCTACGAACTTACTAGACATTTTCAGAGACACATGATTATCTACGAACTTACTTAGACATTTTCAGAGACACATGATTATCTACGAACTTACTAGACATTTTCAGAGACACATGATTATCTACGAACTTACTTAGACATTTTCAGAGACACATGATTATCTACGAACTTACTTAGACATTTTCAGAGACACATGATTATCTACGAACTTACTAGACATTTTCAGAGACACATGATTATCTACGAACGTACTAGACATTTTCAGAGACACATGATTATCTACGAACTTACTAGACATTTTCAGAGACACATGATTATCTACGAACTTACTAGACATTTTCAGAGACACATGATTATCTACGAACTTACTAGACATTTTCAGAGACACATGATTATCTACGAACGTACTAGACATTTTCAGAGACACATGATTATCTACGAACTTACTAGACATTTTCAGAGACACATGATTATCTACGAACTTACTAGACATTTTCAGAGACACATGATTATCTACGAACTTACTAGACATTTTCAGAGACATATGATTATCTACGAACTTACTAGACATTTTCAGAGACATATGATTATTTGGCGACCGGCAACCCTCTGGAAGTACTTACTATTAAATGGGACATTTTAAAATACATATGTAATATTTTTAATTATCAACGCATTAAATGGTGTGCTGTTTTTCATAATTAATGTTAAAAGTCTTTTTTTTTTATTTGCTCATTAGTCACACCTTAATTAATGTTTCTTTACTTCTTAAAGACATTAATTTTCTGGTATTTTCTTCATAAAAAAATCACTATTCAAAAACAATAATCAAATAAAGCTAGTGAACTTAAGATAAACAACGTTTGATTTTTTTTTAAAAACCTGGATTTGTTAATAGTTGTATTCTACATTAATTGAACAAAAATAAGACAAAACAAAAAAAAAATCTCTTATCCTTCAGATTTAACCTTTATTATGATATTCATTAAGTTTAATTTTTATAGGAATATCTCAAGTCATTGACAGAAATTTCTGCAATCTTATCACACCTCTACGCTAATACAAAAACAAAAAAAAAACATTAAAGTCTGAATCTCTTAAATTTAATATAAATCCATTTTCCCAATTTTTATTATTTTAAATGAACTTTTTTTTCCAATTAATAACTAATTGTGTAGCTACTTTCAGTATTACGTAATAATATAAGATCAACAGACTCACCGCTATCCAGACCCCGTACCATTCTGGAATTATACACATTGATATAACGCCAGAATTATCAGAAACCTATTCCACACACAATTACAACAATATATATATATATATATATATATATATATATATATATATATACAGGTGCTGCTTTCTATTTATATTTACGTACATTAGTTCAAGCGGAACTCTATCTTGTTTAACTGTCCGAGTAGTGCAAGAAAATATTAGCACAACAATGAAAATTCGAGTTCCTAAAACTCAAAATGTATTTTCATTTCTCATCTATTTACACCACATTTTGATGAATATTTGAGAAAAAACATTGCTAAATGCAGACTTGGATGGGACGGATGGTCGTGTGTTTAAGCGAGCGACTGTCGACCTGAAGGAACCTGGTTCGATCTCAGGTGAGGACCAAGGAAATTTTTCAGGTCATGGCTAAAGTCCCCAGCTATATCTCCCGTGGTGCCTCCATGGCCATTGTACTATCGTCTACGGTGGGGATGAAAGAATGGCACCATAAAAACCGTCCCATTAGTGGTTTATAGGATCTAAGAGATTTCATCTCATCCTTACAGGGACTTCACACACATGCAGAGTTAGATTTATTATCAACAAATTATGATTAGAAAATTAAACTTATCAAACAAGGTGAAGAAAAACTAAAGAATATCACTGAACGATCTATTGGGAATCTCCTATAAAGAATATGTGTTTGATGAACAAACGCCATTTTATATATATATATATATATATATATATATATATATATATATATATATATATATTGTAGTCACACTCAAAGAATTATCTTCAGGTTTTAGAACATAGCATTCCAGTTAGTCGGGCTAGTATATACAGACAGTTTTATGCATTTAAAAAAAAAAAACCCACAGGCTTGTCACGACGAGATGAACTCCTGGACTCTTTTCGGAGGCATTGAGCATAGCGCACCCGTTTTACTTTTATTATGCGTTGTATATGTTGATTGAAAAATTTTATGAGATAACCCGGTTTCTTTTTCAACACTATCAGAGGTTCTCTAAGGATGAAAGACTTGATGGCGGCGGTCATGAACCCGATAACTTGAAACGATCTAGAAATGAAGACTTTCATTGATTACAGCACTGATTCTCAAAGCGTTGATCGCGATACACAATTTTAATTAGTTTGATTTTTATAGTTTTTATTAATGGATTTAGAATCCATAAGCCTACATAATTACAACAATATTAAATCTAAAAGTGTGTTAATCTCCAAAGTAAATACTGAGTTTCTTTAGGCCTGTATGCAATCAATAAATTATAACCGTTAACTTTCTTTTTCGTAATTTTCTTTACAGGTTCGGTCGCCAAAATAAATTCAGGTAGGTCAATTCAAGAAAGTAGTTCGCATTGTGTATCACAAAGCGTAAAACTCTGAGAACACAAAGAATCAAAAATGATATTATAACAGTTTATTTTTAGATCAAGCAGTGTTCAAATATTGAACTTGAAAATCTCAATCAATATAGAAATAATATTAAAAATGTAATGCTCAATTCTTTTAAATCACGCTTTTTTTAAACATTAAACTTATCACAACATAATTTTAAAAATTAGTGTCTGGTTCTTTTTAGTTAATGCAGGTTTTTTTTTTCAATGCAACTAAAATTATTTAGGCTCAAACGGCATCTAGAATTAGTAGAACAATAAAGAAGTTTGATCGATTACTTTTTTTTTTTAATTCCGAGATAAGGAGTTAAAGGCCAGGTAGTCTAGTCGAAAACTGAATTGAACAAATAAATCGTAAAGAAGAAAAGAAAAAACATTATTTGTTCACAAAGGTTTACAAGTTCGGTTTAATGCGCAGGTTCTACATCTGATAATTGTCAACAAAATCAGTAAATACTAAACAAAGCACCATTATAGTAAGACATACAAAAATCAATATAACGAAAAACTTTTAATGAACAGTAAAATTTTGAACATTATATCTCTGATCGATATTAGAAGATGTTAGTACAAAGTTTCATACTCATAAACAGACACAAATTCCGATATTGTTCAGAAAAACACTTTAATACGGTTACAATAATTATCACAATGTTTTCAATAGGCATACAAGCTATTTTGACTGGGCATACAAACTATTTTGACTCGGCATACAAACAATTGTGGCTGGGCATGCAAACAATTGTGACTGGGCATACAAACAACAGTAATATTATGGAAAGTGTTTTTTCAATGGTCTCCATGAAGCGATATTAGATGAATTATAATTTGCTAAGCAGAGTACTTTTAAATGAACTTCTTACTCAAACTAATACATTCCGCTTGCTGAAATTGAAATACATCCAAGTGAAGTATATAAAGGACAGATGGCCGAGTGGTGTAGATGCTCGACTGACAATCTGAGAGTCCTTGGTTTGATCAGAGGGAGTTTTTCTTGGTCCTAATAAAAGTTAAAGTCCCACAATTCCACCTAGCTTTAAATAAGTACTTGATTAATGTTGGGGATGTAAAGGCGGCGATGCGTTGTGCTAACCACACAATCCCTTTATTTCTCGTGGTTACAGAAACAGATGAATTCTATATATATTTTGTCAATGAAATTTAAGTTTTACCATTCACTATTTTTACCTGACTTTATGTGATTTTTTTCCAATTATGTTACTATCTAGCGATGATATAATGCTTTGATATATCTTTCTATTGAATCTTGCTTGCTTTCTATTTTGTCTAGCTTTTCAGTGATGCTCGGTACCAGATGCTTCAAAGTAGATATTTTTTCTTCATGCTCTTTGCTTTTCTCTGTCACAGCTTTGACACCTTCTTGAATTTCTGTGAGCGTTTTACCATTAAAAAAGTCGAAATTATTCAGGGTTATTTTTAAAAGCTCCTCAAATTGTTCCAAGTAAACATCTTGTAAAACAGGTTCAGCTATAACTGACCACTTAAGTGTAACAGATTTATCTTGAGCTATAAGTCCCGAATATTTTATTTTGTCCAGATTCACTGAGATCCAATCATTAGGATGGGAGACAAATCCTTGTCTTGGTTTGTTAAACAAACCGGTTGCTTGCCCTAGTAGAAAATTCCTCTCATTATTGTGATAATCATTTTCATCCACTAGATCCACCTTCCATGTTGCTTTAACTGGCCATGGTACTCTATATTTGTCATTTTCGGAAATTTCCAAATAAATAAACAGCATCCCATCACCGTAGAACTTCATTCTCCCAACACAAGTGTAGACGTCACTTAGAACGGGTTTGGGTGTGATCTCTTCATAGAACTTGTCAAATTTTTGTACTATGTCGGGAATACGTAAGGTATAATCTATACATTTTGGAGGATTTATCTTCCACTTTTCAATTTCGGATAGAATTGAACTAAGGGCTACTTTGTATGTTTGTGATGAGCTGTCCATGAATCTGTATTTTTTTTTAAATCTACTTGCAAGAATGTAAGTAAGATAATATAATACTTTAATACAATGTTTTAACATAAGTGAAACACTGAAAGTAATTATTTTATAGTATTGGTAAGTAAATAAAGCTCGCTTAAGCTCCTAAGGGTTCATCAGGGCAGATGAAGTGTAGTAAAGTGACATCACCAACCACGACACATGAGCGAATTGTGTGGTTAGCACAGAACCCAGCCTCCTTTAATCTCCCAATTTAAAGTCAAGAACTCATTTAAACCCGGGCGGACTTGGGGGGGGGGGGGATTTTTACATTAGGACCTTCAAAAAAATCCAAAGGATCTTAAGTGAGGTTCGAACCTATGACTCTCCGGTCGACAGTCAAACGCTCTACACCACAAGACCACCAGCTCCCTTGCATTTCTTGCTTTCTATTTCGTCTATCTAGTATATGAAACAACAAACTCTGTGCAGCTCACAAAAAAAAATAATTTAAAGAAAAACTCTTTTTAACAGACTAGAGATTTTCTAAAACCATAACTAAGTCTGCTATATCTAACTACTATGTCTGTCAACACTGCACTATTTATATCTAACCCCATAAGCCTCAACCGCTTTCTACACTAAAACTGATAACGGTACACATATATCCAAGTCGTCTTAATTCTTTCATCTCATTGAAAGACCAATTAAAACACAGTAGTATTAACTAGGATCATTATTATCATATGTATCATGGGTTCTTCCGGTGAGATAAATCCGAAAAAATAACTAATTCGCACCAATATATCATTATATGCATTTATGTAAATTCTACACGCTACAGTAACAATTGACTTAAAATTCCGTAATTGGTTTTATCTCAGAAAATAAAACATTCAATCGAAGTTTTTACTGCTGTAATAAAAAATATGTTTAGCTATGTTTGAGTATTTGGTATAATGGCTTATTTTATAAGAATAATTACTCTTGTTCGCTGGTATTTAATTATTAAAGTCATTATTGTGCGGCTCTTTGAAGAAGTATTTTACTAAATAAATATTGTGAGTGCGATTTCCATCGATTCCGTGCGCGACCTGCTATAGTCCATGACCTACTCTTTATTATCTGCTAAGATATGTTACAGATTCGCCATTTGATAGAAAAATTTGTCTGACATAATACCATAAAATGGGAGCTACAAAGAAAGGTTTAATTAAAATTTACAATACATTGTTGATAGTGTAAATATTAATAGAAAATCATAATCATATGGTATTGTCTATTTTTACAAAATATAATTTACTGAGCATTGTAAAATAGTTAGATTCCGTATTTGTGTTCTTTCATTCAACCATTTGATGACATCATATCGGTAAATATACCGGATTTTAAACTTTCCTTTTATTTACGTACCTCTAATAATATAAAAAATATATTTAAAAAAAAAAAAGAATTGCATTAATTCAGGAAAAAACATGGGCGTGAACAAAAAGAGACAAATAGTACATTCTAACCTGTAATCCTTATCAGTGATGTGTCAAGTTTATAGAACACAAAACTATTGTATGTCAACAGCTCCTACAGAGACAACAACAATGAAGACCAAAGTACTCGTATGCCAAGCGGGCAAGTTTTAAATGGCTGATTATTATACATTTCTTGAAAATGTAATTTTTGTGTAACTGATTGCAATAATGAAAACTATAAAAATATCATGTATTTTTTTTTCTATTGATATAGACAACATAGAATTTTTTTTTAATAATATCGATAAAATCGGAAACTACTTATGACACACATAGATGATTTGTGAAATAATAACTCTTTTAATGACAGACTTTAAGAAATCCGGACAGCTGTGTGAAGCAACAGATATTTTAGCCATTTTGAGAACTGAAAGAGTGAGCTGTGTAGCTGAATTCAAGTTTAAAAAAACGAATGAGTGGTAAATATAAATATTTATTTAATTTCCGTTAATTTGGGGAAAAGTGGGGGAGGGGGGGCATAAAAGGACAAGAAATTTAATTTCAAGTATTGGTATCTTTCATGTATCGAAATAAAAGTAATTTTAGATACCTGTGTTATAACTGTAATGTTTACCACTTCATATTTTGTGACTACCCTTACGGGCTAGAAAAAGATCATTTAAAGTAATTAAAACTATTACATTTGTGGTGAATGTGCAAAAAAAAATATTTTAAAATGTTGTGATAAATATACGCCATTAAATTTTTAAACAACCTTTTTATTATCATATGCTAAAAATGATTTATTTTTCTTGCTCTGGGTGTTACTTTGAGATTATCTTTATATGAATGATTGGATGTTACTGTTAGCTTTTTACAGTTTACGATTGCTATCTCTAGATTTGTTTAAAAGTGAGCATACTCTTATTTTATTTTTTTTTAAACATAGTTTGTTAAAATTTTGAAATTGGTTTGCAGGTAAGCAGAACGAAACAAATCTCAAATAAAATACAAACATGAATGAAAACTGCAAATAATACGACAACAAGAATCGATAGTTTTGTAAATCTCAGAATAAATAACAAGATAATGTATCCTTAACAATGGTCTCTATTACGTAAAATGTGTACTTTAGATCCAAAGACAATCTAAACTATCATTTCAAACTGTTCTTTTATACAATTATACAATAAATACATGGAATCCCAATCCTATCAAAACCTCTTCACAAATCTAAAGAGCACACTACTTTGTAGAAGTAACCTGCCTTTGGAATTTTACTATAAAATAGACCATCAAGTTGACGATATATTCAATGATATTATTTATAGTCCACTCGATTCTGTTGTTGAAACAATGGGCTGCTTTTTTAAAGGATTTGTTAAGAAAGATGATTCTGCAAATGTAATGGTTGGCTTAGTGATGTCTGCGCAGGACATAAAACAGAAAGTATTTAATGTTCACTGGTTTGTGCCAATCTATGATGCAGCCAAAGACAAATTCATTTGTCTAGGTAAGTCAAAGTTTGATGTAGACGATGTAAAATATTGCAGAGACGAAGTTTACGTTTCTTTCAAAACTATAAAAAAATTTATTAAGAACAACCAATTATTACTAAAATGGACTGTTAACATACTATCAAACGAATACAAAAGCATCAATGAAGCGCAATGTACCAAAAGTGAAGACTCTCAAGGTAAAATCCACGTTAATTCGTCATTAGACTCACTGCTTGACATTATATCAAGTAAAACTCGTGCAGTCGGAGAGTCTAAAAACAAAGAGATCCTTCAGATGATGAAAAAAGAAATCGATGGCTGTAGAAGGCAACAGAATTTAAATGAAGAAGAACTACAAGAAATATCGAACCATTTTCAGAAAATAGACTATAATCTTGCTAAACTGCTTGACAGAGTATCATTGCAAGAGCCAAAACATTCACCAACATACAACTTACCAATTGATAGAGAGATTACAACTATTGCTGGTATTGTACAAGAAAACTGCAAACATGGACGAATTCACATGAAAAACATACAGCAGGTATATATTTAACAATGTTTGAATTAGATAAGAAAATATATAGAATCAGTACTTAATTAATTATTTAATGTTATTGCACCTAATTTATTATCAAGAAATAAACAATATCTTATGATTCAGAAATTTGGAAACATTTTTTTGAATTCTACTTCTAGCTTAGGAGAGCAAAATCTGAGCCATTGCGTTGTAAAAGGTAAAATAATTTTATGTACGCATGAAAATACAAGCAATTAAGCCAGTTCCATTCTGGACACAGGACGTGTTAGCACATTTTCGTGTTATGTATCAGTACGTTTGTTAGCCTTCAGTAAATATTTGTAAATTTTGGAAATGTTTATAAATTCAATTGTGTAATGCATATATATGTAAAAAAAATATTATAAAGACGTTTCTTTATATTTGAAAAAAATAATATTTTCTCTTAAATCTAACTACAAGTGGTTTGTGGTTATTGAAATAGGACTTATAATTGAAAACATTCGAAATTGTAGTCATTTAATCGTCCGAAAACTCCGTCAATTGTTGCATAGCTCTGATACTTTCAATTAAACTCAGGACACAAGCTTACTATTTCATTTGATGAGTTTCTTAATAAATCTTGGTGAAACTACGTGCTGCAGTATTTCGCACCAAATGAATGGGTTATTGAACGTAAAAGGTGTAGAATGGGGCCATATATATAATATATAAGCCCCTTAGGAGCCCTGAAGTCCTGCCCTCAGAGGTCCTATCGCGAAAGGATGTACACAAGGCAGGCCAAGACCTACAAAATGATATATACATCATGGGTCTAGGACTTATGGTTGCTGAGATATAGGGCGCTCCTTTATTAATATAGCTTATATAGTAAAAACCGGTACTTTCTAAGCCCCCTTTTACGGCCCTCAGAGGTCAGATCGCGAAACGGACAAAAGCGTTTTCTTGGCAGGCCAAGACCTACAAAATGATATATACATCATGGGTCTAGGACTTATGGTTGTTGAGATCTGGGGTGATGACGGACAGACGGACAGACAGACAAAACGGGGACAATAGAGCATTTTTTTTCGAAAATGCTCTAAAAAAGTACGTTCACAATAAGTGTTCGGCTTTTTATCATAGAACTGTTTTGATCAAAATAAGCATCCTCGTTTGGATCGTCGCATCCTACTTACGTGCACTACAGTCTCAGTATTTCAAATAAAATATAACTAAATTATAAATATTAGGAAACAAAAAAATAACTTTATGAAAGGAATATACATTTAAAAGTTAATAAAGATCTTTGAAATATTTTAAATATAATGTATAATATTTTTCATTCATTTATATACAAGGCATTTTCGTACTATCTTACAAAGTAGAGCAAAATAACTAAACTACAAACTCTTAACATAAAAGTCTTTTGTATTGTTTTTCAATAAAGTAAAATTTCATAAAAATTATAGACTTTTTTTTACTGTTTAACAAATATAAATAGCTTCGTATTTGTTTAATACAAAATGAATTGTCGCTAGCTGTAGATTTTGTTTTAATAGGAAATTTTCGTATTTGAATGCTGTGGGTGGTCTTATCATTTCTTTCATCTTAAGAAAAAAATTAACTTTAAAAAATGAAAATAAGCACACATTGTAGTTCATTTTGAGTAAAGAATATTGCAGTTTTGGAAGATATAAAGTCACTCAAAAAAATTCAAAATTTCAGTCACAAAGGTTAAAGATTCTAAAACTTGTTTTTGTTTATGTATAAAAAGAGTTAGATATTTTTAGAATTCATGCTATTTCGTATTGATTTTTTTTAATAAATTGTTCCTTCAATAGCTACCGGGATCTTAACATAGCACAGTTTTATTATAAACAGAATATCTGAAATAGAGTAGATAAAGTTATAAGACTGTGGCTATTCGGACCCGAGTCCCAATAAAATCCGATTGTTATTCGGACCCGTGGCAAATATGCACTAAGCTTAGCTATATTTAAACTTCATTAGACGGAACCCAAAAAAATAACAATACAGAGTCCGCTTAATGAAACCCTAGACACTGAGTAACGTTTAAATCATACAATTCAAACAATTATTAAAAAAAACAATAATACATTTTAAGTATAGCTAAGCTAAGTGCATATTTGCCTCGGGTCCGAATAACAATCAGACTTTATTGGGACGGGATCCGATAAAAATCGGAGTTTATTGGTACCCGGGTCCAGGCCCGTAGCCAGAGGGGGCTAGGGGGCTGAGCCCTCCCCCCCCCCCCTGTTCATGACCTGAGCTCCCCCCCCCCCTGTGCATGATTTGAGCTTTTTGACAAAATTTTAATAATAACGGCTATAAAACATCAATCATTTTGTTCAATTTTGTTTTATGGGCCCGGACTGAGCTGGCCAATCAACTTTTTAAAATATTAATATCATCAGGGGGGGGCCCGTGTCATCCCAGCCCAGGGACCCGAAATTTTGTTCGCAACTTTGTAATAATTAATATATTGATATCTTCTGAGGACAACTAGCAACTTAAATAAGTTAATAAAATAATATTGACTTCTGACTTCACTTTTATACATATCTATAATAAAATGATACTATCTTAGTAAGGAGCCGGAGCCGTCAAATTTGTGGGAGCCGGAGCCGGAAAAAATATGGCGGCTCCGCAAGCCTGGTACAGGGTGTCAGATGTCAGTTGATATAGTCCAGTGTGTCAGATGTCAGTTGATATAGTCCACTGTGTCAGATGCCAGTTGATTTAGTCCGGAATAGTCTTATTCATGACTAGCTGTACCTTGCAAAACCTTTGCATAGAGTTATTTTCCCTTATGTTATTTTTGGTTTCGGACAGATCCGATTTTTGCTTGATTTTATTTTAATTTAAATATGCAATATGTTGTAGAAATACAAAAAAAAAATATTTAAATGGAATAATTTCACATTTTTGCCTTTAAGTTTCATGTTTGTAAACCGCAGATAACTATTAAAAACTGTAGATTTTTTTAAATCGAATTGAGACGCCATTTTGAATTCTTTATTTCTATTTTTGATTTAACGCAGAGCCGAGATCGCACTTATATATATAAATATATATATTCATATTTAAGCTTAGCTAAATGAACGGACACATTAATGTCAACATCGAAAAACGAATAACTTCAGAAGTATTTTGAATTCTTTATTATCAAATACTCTTTTTTTACTCCATCATTTAACAATCAGATTTAAATAACAATCTAAACAATAATACCAACTCATAGAATGTTTTATGTCCATGTATAATATTTTACAGTAATTATTTATGGACATCAATTTTATTTTAATTTATCTCCCCTTGTTATTAAACTGTTCGCTTCATACCAGTTTGAAAAATTTTGATAGGAAAAATGTTCCTCACACATGACACATAAAGTCCATAATTTATCTCTCATTTTAGTAAATAGTCTACAGACTACTAAATGTACTTACAGTTTTCAAAAGCATAGGAAATGAGCAATTTTGAGATTCACTGATATAGATCAGGAATTCTAGTACCATGCCTAAATGTGGTTTTTTAAGATAGTAATTTCTTTTTTCTGGAAAAATTGCTTATTTTTTTTTCAAAATGTTGCTAATGTACGCCCATCTTTTTATTTTCACTAAAATGTTGTTCTGGACGATCTATAAAATCTTACATGTGCATGACTGTTTTAAAATATTCTGGCTTTTTTCTCTTAATATGTTATAAATGGTATGAAAATTTAGAATTTCTTTGTTCAAATCTGTGTCAATGTGTTCCATCAGTTTGTGAAGCTGTACGTCGGCCGTTGTGATTCTTTTCAACGCTGTTTCAGCTTCAAACTCTTTCATCAATTTCTCTTTCAATGTTTGCATGTTGGCTTCTTCTTTTTTACATTCTTCAACCTTACGCTCCTTGGCCTGTGGGTTGAATTTCATTTCAAAAAACTCCACAACACTCAATTCAGTTGTCTCTGTGAAATTATCCAGATTACTCTTGGAAAGACTTTCATCATAAATGTCTTTATTCTGTTCAAAATGGCTTTTCATGACAGTAACAATCATTTTTCCTTGATTTTCACTAATTTTGTTGGATGACTTTTTCTTCAAGCTTTCAAGTTCATCTTTAGATTTTGCGTAAGAGTAAAGAATGTCAGCAAGCCGTTTGGATTCAAAATGAAGTTTTTTTTCATTCTCCGCAATTTTTTCTAATACCCTCTCAATTTTTCCACAGTGAGCTGTGATACAATTTTTCACTTCGGAAAGGAAATTTATAAAGTCTGATTCAATAGGTGAAGGAGGTGAAGCATCGGGAAATCGCTTAGCTATGGTCTCAATACCGTTTACCAAATCATTCAACATGGCGCCTCGTTCGTCAAAGTCATTTTTTTTAACGGCTGATTCCATTCCTTGCAGTACCAAGAACATCTCCTCTAACTCATTATTAATTATTTTAGTTTTTGTCTCACTCAAAAAACGAACCCGGCTCATATGAGCAAGTTTGAAGTATTTATCTGTGTATCTATCACCGCAAGTCTGTAGACTGTTTACATATTTGATAAGTTTGGACATTTGTTTCTGTTTAATTATTTCATCCTGTGTCATGTTATCAAGCAGAATGACCCTATCATTGCACTCATTGATCAAATCTTTAAATTCACCTGTCTGCTCATGTCGCCATGTCTTAAAACTTTTACCTTTTGATTTTATCTCAGTAATGAAATTATCCCCACATGTGATAATCAAAATGCAATAACTTTTCAAAAAACTTTCGCCGAAAATGTGTTTTAACATCCTGACGCAATCAAATTCTTCCTTTGTAAACCTCCCGCCAAACTTGTACACGAGTATGAAAGCGTGGTAACCGTCAGGGTTTAATATGATCGCGTCCTCCATTTGCGATATTATGACTTTAGATGCCTTGACGGGGTCTTTGATATCTGCAGTGTCTGCCACACCGGGTGTGTCCATTACTTTTAAAATGTAGTTTTTATACCGGCAGACGTCAAAGTTGACGGACTTTGTCACAGATTGTTGACTGGGCAAGGAGTCGAAAACACTGCGTCCCAGAATTGTGTTTCCGGTGGCACTTTTGCCATGACCAGTTTTCCCAACGAGAATTAAATCTATGTGTTTAATTTTTATTTTCTGGGAGAGAAAAAAAGAAACATTTTATCAATTTATAAATAAATCATAATCTATAAATAATCAAAAATGCAATAAAAAAAAACTATATATTTGGATCAATCAATATCAAGAAAGTTCTACTGAACATACAAATGAAATGAAAGGCAAAATTATTCCTTTAGAAAAATCATATTATCTTATTATGATCGTTAAATTGTGTTGTCAAATGGAAACTAATTTACAGCACTAAAAAGTCGCATGATGTATTAAGACAAGTTTGTATGTTAAGAAATTATAATAATCCGACTATGTAACACTTATAAAATTAATAAAACACTAGTTAAACGGTGAATTAAGGGCCACTATTGTTTGAAGGAAAATTATTTCGGCCAGCCAAAAAAAGGTTTGGCATGATTTTGTTTAAAATAAAAAATATATAGGCTAGTGAAACAAGCAGTGTTTAAAACATATTCAACATTTAAGTTTGCAACCTAACCATGCCGTTGTGGTTACCAATGATTAAAGGGACGCCCATTGGAGCCACTGCAGGGGGGAGGAGGAGCGGTAATATGCATTTTTATAAAAGGTACCAAATCTTCAAGGGGGTGGGGAGTGCAGAGGTAGCGTTACTTTTAAAATGTATTTATAAACATGTTTAGCTGTAAAGAAGATGGGCTCTTAATGATTTGGGAAGGAAACTGAAGGGGACAATCGATGTCAGAGGCGTAGCGCGAGGTGGGCAAGGGGAGCACCATGCCCCAGGCGCTACTCACAAAGGGGCGCCAAATGGGATATTTTACATATTACATGGTTTTGAATTGGGGGGGGGGGGTGCTAAAAAGGTATTAAAAAAGTATTGTGCCCCGGGCGCGAGTTAAGCTCGCTACGGCACTGCAAAATGTAAAAGTTTTTAATCCCCCACCCCCAAATTTCTTAGTTATGGCCTTAGACTTTAACTGTCATTAAAATATACACATACAATAATTAGAAAAGTAAAAATGGCATAGGGGTACATAACATTTGTGAGACTCCTTGGCCACCCGTGCTGTTTTGATCGATCGAGAACGTGATTTACATCAGTTTTACTTTTATGTGGCAGTGAGTGGAATATTTCTACATTGTAACAAGACTGAATCTTTTTTTTTATAGTTCCAATTGAATAAATAATAAGTTTACAACAAATTTAGCTGAATGATATTGGGTTCGAAATGTTGTTTACATCCGTTTTTACTTCACTTGTTGCTGAATCGCTGTCTGTCACAGATTGAGCCATGCTGGAATAAGCCACCTAAATATAAATAGGTAATTGTTTTTATTAGTTAAGTTTAAAATGTGGTATTTTTGTTTTTGTTTATAAAGCTCCTGTAAGTTTGAGATGTTTAACACATGTCAAATACTTTACTTATTGGAGGATTTCCCTTCACCCCCCCTCCATAGCCGATAGTGCAAAGGCAATGGTGACTACATTGATATAGACATAGGTAATCGACTGGACATGCCAAGGGTTGAACCGGCATGCAGTTATCACTACATTAGACTCACTACCAGTCAACAGGTGTTGTCTTAAACTCACAGAAGCTTCTCGGTATGATTCATAGTTCTTTGGTAAACATGCGGAAATCTATAGAGATTTAGTATAGCAAAAGTTATTTTATCGCAGAACATGGTAATTATGACATTTTTCAAGAAGTAGTTCTCTACATACGTATATGTACATACAGTAATATTTATCTTATTAATCGAACGAACTGACAAGTGAAATAACCCGTGGTGAGTTAAAAACATACCTTTTTATTGTTTTGTAGACTTTCCTGTCTCTATTTGTTGTTAATAGTGTTACACAACATTGTTGTTAATGGTGTTAAACAACATCGTTGTTAATGGTGTTACACAACATTGTTGTTTATGGTGTTACACAACATTGTTGTTAATGGTGTTACACAACATGGTTGTTTATGGTGTTACACAACATTGTTGTTAATGGTGTTACACAACATTGTTGTTAATGGTGTTACACAACATTGTTGTTAAATGGTGTTACACAACATTGTTGTTAATGGTGTTAAACAACATCGTTGTTAATGGTGTTACATAACATTGTTGTTAATGGTGTCACACAACATGGTTGTTTATGGTGTTACACAACATTGTTTTTAATGGTGTTACACAACATTGTTGTTAAATGTTGTTACACAACATCGTTGTTAATAGTGTTACACAAAATTGTTGTTAATGGTGTTACACAACATTGTTGTTAATGGTGTTACACAAAATTGTTGTTAATGGTGTTACACAAGATTGTTGTTAATGGTGTTACACAACATCGTTATTAATGGTGTTACACAACATTGTTGCTAATGGTGTTACACAACATTGTTGTTAATGGGGTTACACAACGTCGTTGTTAATGGTGTTACACAACAATGTTGTTAATGGTGTTACACAACATTGTTTTAATGGTGTTACACAACATTGTTGTTAATGGTGTTACAAAACGTCGTTGTTAATGGTGTTACAAAACATTGTTGTTAATGGTGTTACACAATTTAGGTTTTGATATAAACTGAAGAGAACTAGATCACAGTTTAAATAAAAGCAGGAGCGCCGAGAGCCAACAAGGGCCCCAGGGTAGGACATCATTGGGGGCCCCGTAATAAACAATGAGTCGTGAAAAAATTGACATGGTCGGGGCGGCCGGGCCCCCTTACAGATGCGGGCCCCCTTGGCAATGACCCCCTAACGCCCCTCTCGGCGTGCCTGAATAAAAGTTCCATTTTTTTTTAAATTCTGCCAAAAAATATTTAAAATAGTATAATATAATTACTTTCTTTGAACATACACATTCCGGACATCTATACTTGTGGTCAGTCAAAGTACATTCTAAATCTAAAATATTCCCGTCTCTGCTAAGGAAAGCTGGTGAATTAAAATATCTGACATAATTAAAAGACCCTCCCCCCTCCATCCCACTGACACCCACTAATATATCACATCCAAGGGAAATGAGCATTTAACAAAATAATACAATCATGGAAACCGGAAAGCAGACATAGAGTATAATTTAAAGTTGCTTCAAAACACCGACATATTAATAAAAACAAGCTTAAAAAACGAAAAAAAAAATAACGTTGTTTAACTCAGTACGTGTTTTTTTTTACTTACCTGGACAGTACATTTAATGTAAAATGTTTTTTTTTTTTAAGCTGCGTACATTCGCATTATATTTTCAAGTATCATTTAACCCAACGAACAAAATAACAGGCCTAAACATTGTGCTGTGTATTTTTTTTATTGCAGGATTCTGACGCATAAAAAATGCAATGACCTAAAGCAGAGGTGGGCAACTACGGCCCGCGGGCCGCATGCGGCCCGTCAGATTATATTATGCGGCCCGTTTACATGTACAAGTTACGATTCTATGTCGATGTTAACTTTCTTTGTTTGGGGTTTTTGCTATATTTTTTTTTTAATTTTCTTTTGACTATTTGATTTGAATCTAGGGATATTAAATCGGTTTTATTGCTGCAGAATATTAGTTAGAGCTGCTTGACCTACAAACAGATTATGACCTGAAGGAGAAGTTCAAGTCAGTTCTTTTGTTAAAATAATTATGAATAGTGAAGTCATATTACTAAATTAGCGGCTGATCAAGTTTGAATTTTAAAATGTAATGTGCATGTGTAATAGAGCGTGAATGTGAAATAAAATGACAAATTATCTTTACTTCTTATTTTCCTACGTTGTAAATTGCAATTAAGTAGACAAAATATATATGCGGCCCGCCGATAAAAATCAAGTTTTCCATGTGGCCTCCGTAAAAAAAAGTTTGCCCACCCCTGATCTAAAGTCTATATGTACAATGGCTTACAAAACTGCATTTAACTTTTGTTACATTGAAATTAGATCATGCGAGACTTGCGCATTTCTAAGTATGACAGAGCCTTGGGGGTCACTTGTCTGTGTTTTAGCACTTGCTAGTTTACACGTTAATGTGAAATGGTGCTGTGTAAAATATAAAAAGACTAGACTTAAGATGGGGAGGGAAACGGTGGCTTTTTAAGCCACACAATCACCTAACATTCCGTGGCTATAATAAAACAGATGACGTTACAAAAAAAAAGTGTAGGCTCTGTCGTTTAAAGGATGAAGTGTGCGTGCGGGGGGGGGGGAGGGGGCATTAACAATAGTATCATAATTTTCTGTTCATTTTTTTTTAAAGGAATGTTATGTTTTTTTTTTTACTCTCTCGAGGAACATTCTCAGAAAAAGTACAATTAATTAGTTAAAAAGAAAAAAAAATCAATCTTTATTTTAATTCTTTACATATTTTAAATATGCTAAGGAATTTAAAATATATAATATTATTAGCACAAACTCATTCAAAGAAGGCATCTTTCACATTTAAGGTTAAAGCCATACTTAAAAAAAAAAAAAAAAAATTGCTCATAACCTAAAATAAATTCGCAGATGACAATTAAGAACAGTTCAGTCCCGCGGTTCTAAACCTTTTTCGCGACTGCACTCCGCCGGTACCCCTCACCCGTACGTTTGTTGTCTTTTTTGCTATTTTAAATCAATATTATATGTAAATATGTAGTATGATATAAATTATGTTTGTATTTATAAATATATTTTAAATGATATAGTTGAACCAGTATTTGATTACGTATAGAGCATAGTCCCTGATGAAATACTAAATGATTAGTATACAATAACGAGACTCTCAAGACTGGCTAAACTAACCACCTGCAAAACACTTTACCCTTGCCCCTGGTTGCACAAGCCTGAATGGCGCCAAAGCTAGTGATCAAATTACACTACACAGTGTAGGGACATGGAGATGATGATGACTGTATACTGGAATACACTGAAGAAGGTTTGTGTTGTCAGTGAAGGCGGATAGACTCGAGATTAGACCTGGGCCCATATCTGTTTCCTACAAACTCGATATGTAATAGATCCAGCAGCGCTATGTTATATTCTGTGGGGTGACAGGCAGAGATAACCGACCCGTGATGACGGGTTTCGGAGAGTTGAGGTTGTCAACTGTCTGTGCCGTCGCTGAATGGGGGTTGAGGAAACAGTGGATATTGTGCTTTAAGGGTGCCTCGGGCTAGCAAAATGGTTGTTAAGTTGTTTAGTTTCGTTAACCACAGATCTGTATGGCGATTCCCTTGTGCTGATGAACGCAGCTAGTTACGAGCACAAGGAGTATAATTCTTAGCTCGCAGAAAAACTGAGCGAGAGAGAGAGAGAGAGAGAGAAAGAGAGAGAGAAGAGAGAGAAAAAAAGTGAGAGATCCAAATGCAGTGGCGGCGGAACAAAATATTTTAAGGGGGGGCAAGCCAAAATTCAAGGGGGGGCGCCGCCCCCCCCCCTTGAAAATTTAAGGGGGGCAAGACACATTCTTGAAAATACAATGTTCGACCTATATTCTTGTAAATACAATGCTCAACATAGAAATTTTGGGACACTGATTCTTTGTATCATTAATCAATTCAATGTGAAAGTTTGGCGCCATACATACGAAACCACACAGTTGATAATTAGCTTATCACAACATTTGTTTCTTGATATTACATGGACACTTAGCCTTGCTTTTATTTCCAGCCTAACTAGGTCATCTAACTTAACAGGTATGTGTCCCCAAAAATACAAACTCGCTCTAAACATGACCCACATTGTAATAATTTCCGGTCCTTCCAAAGTGTGTTATAAAAACATATTACCGACCGTGCTCGTTACAGCATGTGGCGGGTACAGCTAGTATTTAATATTTAGAGCTAAATAAAAAGTGGGGGCCCGGGGGACGCTTGTATTTGGACTCCGCTCCCCCCACCCTATTTACGCCACTGAATATTATTCTATTTTTATTAACTTTATGAATGATACACATAAAATGTTGACACATACCTTGCTTTTTAATCTTTTTGTATCGTAATGTCAGTTTGTTTACAAATTTAATAGTGAAATTAGATCAGAAAATAAGTATCATGAATGAAGATGAGCACGAAACTGAAGCCGGAACCTCCATAAACAAAAAGTAGTTTATGAAAAGATAATAAATAATTTCATTTACTTTAAAAATTACATTTGCCGTCATTCGGTAGATGGCAACACTTTTTAAAATATGCCACAACAAATCTAAATAATGTGATTACTGTAAAATGTAAATTAATTATAATTTCTTTCAAATATTAAATTTAAGAAATAAATCAAATGATCTATGAAAACGAAACATATAAACTAAAATGAATTAGAAAGTTTAAAAAGTTAAACAAAGTTAAAATTTTAGGGGGGGGGGGGGCAGACTTGAAATTCAAGGGGGGGGGCGCCGCCACCCCTTAAAAGTTTTAGGGGGAAGCTGCCGCCCCCTGCCCCCCCCAGCTCCGCCGCCAGTGTCCAATTGTTAAAAGGTCCCTGACATTTGCATAGGCTGCTGCGCCCTCATGACCTAATTAAGTCAATCATTGGAAGTCTACATTCATATACAATAATCGATCTAAAAATCTGACGTTATAGTCGCACACAACATATAATTAAGTATTCATCACAGGATACATGTCCTTATCCGCGCATATGAAACGAAATACATAATCTTAATTAGTCTTGAATTTCACAGTAAGCATTTTTTTTTTTCGTGAAAAACATTATTACTAAGTTTTTTTTTTAAATATAAAACATGATTTAAAACATAAAAAATTAGATCCTCTTTATAAGACATCAATAAAGTAGCAGAATAGTAAAAATAATCTAGACATTGGCACACTCCATCTCGTTAACTTAGTTATGAACGTCACTCTGATGCGGACCTAGCGTGCCTCCTGTCCGCTTGCTCACTTGCAAAACCCCAAGCTGACTAGATTTAGTTCACATAAGCTCTCCATCCATCTGCTTTATGTCTTAACATTCTTTAAAATTAAAGAGATCGCTGTGAACCTCGGGTCAAAACGTTTGCTCACCCTTGGTTTAGTAGTAGCCCCAACACTCTTGCGGGCACGCAATCTGCATTTCTGTACATGGCCGTTATGAAGATTCTGGAGCGTGGTATAGATTGAAAAGTGTCAGATGTCAGTTGATTTAGTCCGGAGTATTCTTATTCATAACTAGCTGTACATTGCAAAACCTTTGCAAGAGATCGCTATTATTCATATATATATATATATATATATATTCTTATTTAAGTTATATTCCTTTAGGTTTGATCAGTAGGCTATGTTAATTTTGGTTTCGGACAGATCCGATTTTTGCATGATTTTATTTTAATTTAAATGTGCAATATGTTGTTTAATTTATCCCCCGTCGCGGTAAATTCTGTATCCGTTTAACCGCGGAAATGAGGGAATGCTGAATGAAAAAAAAATAAACAATAAAATAAAAAAAAAAACAAAAACAAGTTGCTGGAAAGTACCAGATAGTGACCATAAAGTCTGCACATGATAGGTCAAAGTTCAACTTTGTTTACTATGTATTTTTTCCGAAGATGTCAGCCTGTTATTTTGCTTGATTGCTTATTTAAAAATATAATTACAGTAATTACATTGATTGATACGGCGGCGTATATTGACGACGCGGGACTTGCATAATATACATATATATATATATATATATATATATAAATATATATATATATATATATATATATATATATATATATATATATATTCTTATTTAAGTTTAGCTAAATGAACGGACACATTGATGTCAACATCGAAAAACGAATGACTTCAGAAGTAATTTTGATTTCTTTATTATCAAATACTCTTTTTTTAACTCCACCATTTAACAATCAGATTTAAATAACAATCTAAACAATAATACCAACTCATAGAATGTTTTATGTCCATGTTTTAGCACACTTTATAATATTTTACAGTAATTATTTATGGACATCAATTTTATTTTAATTTATCTCCCCTTGATATTAAACTGTTCGCTTCATACCAGTTTGAAAAATTTTGATAGGTAAAATGTTCCTCACACATTACACATAAAGTCCATAATTTATCACTCATTTGAGTAAATAGTCTACATACTACTAAATGTACTTTCAGTTTTCAAAAGCATAGGATTCATTATATCATGAATACGGAAATTTATTTTGGTCTGATTTTTTATTTTGGTCCAGCATATTGGGAAGGTATAACAATAATACAAATGTAAGAAAGAGAAAAAAATTAGTGTGGTGAGGAGATATCTGCTGTATCATTGAAGGAAAATGGGGGGGGGGGGGGAGAGATGCTATGTTTTTTTTATACTAGATTACGAAGCGATGGGTGAATTGTTTATCGTCCTGCTGTATGCATGCACACAGACAGAAATTTCGGGCACCTGGGCATGTCTGTCACGGACCCCCCGTGCTGATAATAATATTTTCAAAAGTTGATTGGCCAGCTCAGCCCGGGCCCCTAAAACTCGCCGGGCCCCTGGGCATTTGCCCCCACCCCTCTCGGAGGCACTGGCTGTATGTGAGCAGTATCAGACTGATGATTCAATAACCATGGAGGAGCTAGAGCGAAACAAGGGACATTTTTAAGCACTTGAACTAGGAACCTACACGACGTGAATTAGATTTTACAAACATGCCACCACCTGTCACCTCCATGACATCAATACCTCTGCGCAAGGACGGGGCGTCAGTGTTGTCGGGCATAGTCAAATTTATTGATAATACTGGATTTAGTTAAGCATAATATTCGTATTCAACCATTTACTTGCAAACATGGCGACATCAGACTAGCCAAAAATCTGCCATAGAGAACAGAGATAAATAAGAGTTAATGAAAAACAAGCCCATTAAAAGACTGAGTACAAAAGTAAACAGTGAACAAACACATGTGGAACAAATAAACATGACAAGAGCGGTAACTGTCAAGGAACAAAATAAAGACAAACAAGACACACTCAGTGTCGGGACGGAGTTATCTCCACTTATAAACATCAACTGTTAGGGCACCACTTAAAAACAATACCTTCAGCACTGTGAACAGAATACTTATAACAGTCACCAAGTCAAATATATTTGCAAAAACAATATTTTGATGAGTAGATTCTCCGGTGTAAATGGTGATATAGATCCCAATAGACGCAAGATGCATTATTAAAGACGCCATATGAGATATAGAAAGAAATGAAAATGAGCACAAATATAAACATTTTGACTAGAAACCAAATAACAATAGAAGAATATCGCATGGCTGTGACAGAACTAATGAGAACAATAGCAATAGAAGACGTTTTGATGTTAAGGAACAACATAGAAATGGTGAAGGTTATCGTAGGTCAGAGTGGACGGATGGTCGTGCGGTAAAGCGCTCGACCGTCGACCTCAAGGAACCTGGTTCGATATCCGGTGAGGACCAAGGTCTTGGCTCAAGTTCCCGATATATCTCCCGTAATGCCTCCATTGAAATTGCACTATCGGCAATGGTGGGGATGAAAGAAGGGCACCATAAAAACCGTCCCATTAGTGGTTTATAGGATCTAAGAGATTTCATCTCATCCTTACAGGGACTTCACACATCGTAGGTCAGAGATGTCACAAGAGGAATGGTTTAACAAAAGAGTCAAATGTTTTAGAAGTAAATTTAAATTTATGACGCCAGAATTTCACAGGCATAATTAAAAACAAATTTGTAGAGATTCAAAAGTATTATAGATTAATCTGTAATTAGATGTCTAGATTAACGTAAACTAATATGACACTTGTAAATATTTTACATTGTATTACATGATGACTAAACCATTGTTTATTTTTTTGCGTTTTGTTATATATCATTTGAATAATAAGGGTGTTACGATCGCACCCCCCCTAACATGACAGCTACCCCCCCCCCATATTATGTCCCCCTCACCCCCCCCCCCCGTTGGATTCGATCTGTGGTCAGCGAAGCGTGATCAAAGCTACCAGGCGCTGGGAAGCTGGAGAGAGCTGGACGAAGGTGTGACTTCGCACCTTTGGCCACTGACCAAGATCAAAGCCCTAGTATATATATATATATATATATATATATATATATATATATATATATATATATATATATATATATATCAAAGCCCGGCACTGCTCGGGTTTAAAATAAGGTTTTCTGTTTACCTTCTGTTTTCTCCCTACCCTTCCTCTCTCCCCCTCCCTCCCCCTCTCTCTCCCCTCCCTACCCCCTCTCTCACTTACTCCCTTTCTCTTTCCCTCCCTTGCTCTCTCCCCCCTCCCCCTCTCCATCCCTCTCTCCCCCTTCCTCCCTCCCTCCCTCCTTCCCTTCTTCCCTCTCTCCCTCCCTACCCTTCCCTCTCTCTCCCTCCCTCTCCCTCCCTCCCTCCCCCTCTCTCTCTCACTCACTCCCTTTCTCTCTTTCCCCTCCCTCCCTCCCTTTCTCTCTCCCCCCCTCCCCCTCTCCATCCTTCTCTCCCCCCCCTTCCTTCCTCCCTCCTTCCCATCTTCCCTCTCTCTCCCTCCCTCCTTCTCTCCATCCCTCCTTCTCTCTCCCTCTCCCTCTCCCTCCCCCTTCTCTCCCTCCATCTCCCTCCCTCCCCCTCTCTCCCTCCCTCCTTCTCTTTCTCCCTCTCTCCATCTCTCTCCACCTCCCTCCCTCTCTCCCCCTTCCTCCCTGCTTCCCTCTCTCTCTTCTTCCCTGCCCCCTCTCTCTCTTTATCTCTCTCTCTCTCTCTATATATATATATATATATATATATATATATATTAGGGCTGTACCGGAATCCGATTCCGGTTCCTGTTAAGCCGGATTCCGGCAGTTTTAATAAATCCGGTTCCGATTCCGGTTCCGATTAAAATGTGTCGGATTTAAGCCGGATTTCTTGGTTGTATGAAATTCTGATGTAATAAATTATTTGACGCAAAATAATTTTGAAATATTTAGCGCTGTACAATTAAATTAAAACAATAACTTCTTTTCTTTCTTTACTGCATTTTCAAAAATACAATAACGTCGATCGCTTTTAGTTCTATGGTTCTATAATTATGTTAATTAAAATATATTAAAAAGGAAGATTTGAATCGTATTTAGTCTAGTTGTAATACGACACCTTACCTTCCGCTACCTTTGATTCCGTGTTTTCTATAAACTATACTTTGCTATAAAAGAATAACTTCTTTAAAGAGCAGAAAACGATCTTATTTTGGGTGTTTACGGTTTAAAAATAGTTCAATAATTTATTTTTCTACAATTTTTTTTAATTTAGTGGATTTTGTCACGATTTGGATAAAATTCCTCGCATATTTAGATAAATAACTTGAAGATACATTTTTAATTGAACACTAAACTGATATTGATTTATATTTTAAATGCATTTTAATTTGCGTTTTTACGGGAAATAGACAGATAATGGTTTTAAGTAAAGTATGAATGAAATAACACGGTTCGGTGACGTCACCAGTGCTCGATTTAAGAAAATATCAGTGCCGTGGATGAAGAAAATTTTCTGCAGAGCCGGGGATAAATGTCCTCCCCGGCGGGGATGAAAAAAGCTAAACCAGAGCCGGGATTGTCAATTCTCAGCGCCGGGGTTTTCCCCGGCATCCCCAGCGGCGGCGAGATGCCAACAATTTTTTGAGGATTTACAATCCACGGGCCAACAAGTAACTAATTTATTTTCATAGATAAAACCAACATATATTTTAATTAACATAGTTCACGTTGGTTCAAACAAATTTGAAGCTGCACATTAATAGGACAAGCAATGAATTTATTTTTAACAAAAAATGCAAATTTTTCATGTATTCTCTGTTTGTTGAAATAAAAAAATTCCATTACTCATAATTATTTCAATTCTTTAAACAAATTATGAGTTGTTCCATAACTAATTCTTTTGTTGGTTTGCCTGAAGGTACATCGCTGGCAGAATTTGACGTATCTTATAGCTGTGAATCAGTCTTGATAACTTATATTACACTGTTTACGAGCAAATGGTTTTACTCTAGTGTTACCATTAAACATAAATCTAGTGCGTGCAGAATAAAACATTATTTTATCAATACACCCAGCTACTTAGGTATTTTGATTGTAACTTCAAATTAAACTTATTAAAGTCGGATAATCTAAACTTGTAATACCTATTTTTTACTTACCATAACCCCACCCCCCACCCCACCCCAAAAAAGTAACAAATTATTACTACGGATATACTGTAACAAATGACTTACACGCAGTAGACTAAGTATGAAGATCATCTTTTTGAGATTTGAGTCATTGAAATACAGTAGTTTGTTTGTAAAAGACAACTTTGTTTGGGTTAACGTTTTTGCAAGACGGCTCTTTAGCAACTTAATTTAAAATTATAAAATAAAAATATTACTTAAAATCTTTGTCTGGATTTTTATAAAAAAAGAAAATTTTTCGATTGATAACTTGCGCCTTACGACTTACGAGCGACGAATTAAAAGTGAACATAAAATTAGAACCAAAGATTACAAAAAATACTTCGAACTCTTACTGTACGTTAATTTCTATTGATTCGGTAGATAGAAGCGCAGTATGAGGTTTTGAAGTTACAAGGAAATATTTACCAGTGCTTGCTCGACTTAAGAAAAAATCAGTGCTGGGGATGAAAAAAAAATTCCGCAGAGCCGGGGATAAATGTCATCCCCGGCAGGGATAACATTAGCTAAAGCAGAGCCGGGGATGACAGTCCTCAGTGCTGGGGCTATCCCCGGCATCCCCGGCGGTAAATCGAGCACTGGACGTTACTATGGAAAATCAAAGAAAAATAAGCTATCGGGTGGTGCCACAGTGTTTATATATTTTTTTTGGAATTCATTAATTAATAAACATGTTTATTATACTTTCTTAGATATTTTACCCATTTCTTTGTTTGATTGTAATAGAAATCAAGTTAAATTAGGTACAGCTTTATTAAAATATTTTATTTTAAAAGAATCTGTTATTTTGATTGTTATCGTTCTTAACTCAAGATTGGGGAAGGGCTTTAAAAACTAAATTTGTATTCTATTTTTCATTCTTATGTCTTTTTTATGTTAGGCGAGAAATTACTACTTCGTTCAAAAAAGTACTGTTTAATTCGGTAAAATCCTGTTCCTGTTCCGATTCCGGCAGGATTCAAATATTAAATCCGATTCCGATCCTGCAGGATATGAAAATTACAATCCGGTACAGCCCTAATATATATATATATATATATATATATATATATATTATGGCTTCACACTTCTTCTAAACCCCTTCTTCATTTTTTTACCTTCCTCAAACTGTACAAATCAGGGAGCATGAAAAAACAATTCTTATTTCTTCTCCGTCCGTTCAATGACACATTCACTTGGTGCGCGAATACAGGGAATGCCCTGTGCATTGATACAATTTGAATACAATAACATTTGAAGCACTCGCGCGCAAGTTCATGTATCGTCGGGAAATGACGTCACAGAGGATTTTTTTATTTATAGCGATGGCGTTCCCATACCGTGGTTACTTTAATATAGTAAAATACTAAAATAATTAATAACTATTAAACTACACATTGAGATGGAACAAAACCTGTTCCATGACCTTCTACATGTAATTATGTGTAAGTGTACCAAATTTCACGTTATTTGGTTGTCTGGATCTTGAGTTTTAAGGGAACAGACAGACAGCAAATGCATCTTATAAGTATAGAGATACCGTATATGCTGTCAGCCTAATTAATTATGATATAGAAACTTTATGTTTCCTTGTGTCCTGTATATAGCATAAAAAAACATTAATAAATTTTTAATCTAAGAGTTATGATCAGCAACAAACACTTCGTCCCTGCCCATAGGAGAAACTAGAGACACCAAGAAGTGATTTATGTAATGAAAGTGATTCATTAGATAACATCAATATCTGAGAGTAATAAAGTAGATGTAATTATCTTCATTTAGCAAGAAATGAGTAGTGATCTCTGATTGCTGGTAAGCGAAGTCAGTAGCGAACTCGACTCACATGCAAAGGGTAAATGGTTAAATTCCTGGAAGCCCATAAAAAAGACATGTAAGCACAAGATATACGTCTGTTGATGTGTCCATTTCCCCCAAAGGACCACATCGGTTAAGGGCTTAAGGGCATTAAAAAAGTATTGTCGTCTGTTCACAAAAACTTCCAGCACTTAAATCAATGGCAACTTGATTTAAAAAAAAAAAGATTTAGTAATAAGTATTTCATTAAAATTTATGGAAAGAAATTTGATTCAAATACCATTAAAATTCATCCTTTTTTTATTCCATAAAAACATTAACATCTGAATATCACAAATTAATTAGATTTTTATAAAATCAAAGCATTTAAAAATGTGTTTTATTGAACATAAATTAGTTTAATGACCTTTTGCAATCACAATAAAAAAAATGTAAGAATATGCCTACTGAAATACTGCGATGGAATCTCACACTAAAGCATTTAAAAAATGCTTTGCATGAAATAGAATAAACTGATTTGATTGTAACTATTTTCAAATAACTAGTCTCAGTACTGAAATGAAACCATGTTATAAATGGATTAGACTAATAATTAAAATTAATTTATGTCTGATTCATTCATGATAAAAAAAATCTCATATTAGAAAAATTTAACTCTGATATTCAGCAAATGAAATGTACACAGTGTAAAAAAAACAAACATATACACAACTATTTCATGAACAGCATTTAAAACAGCAGAAAAACAAGTTACAGAAAGGATTTAAAAAACATAATTCACATTTATAAAAAAAAATGTGAATATTAAGCTGCCATTGTTTAATATAGTGAACTAAATAGAGAATCAAAAAAAATTAACTCAAAGAAACTACTCTTTCAATAGATGTTTATGCTCTTCAAGGAGGTTACACAGTTTTTTAAAAGTGGGTCTATTGTCTGGCAATGTTTCCCAGCATTGAGACATCAGATCAAAAAACTTCTCTGGGACATCTATTGGTCCATATCTGCCATGTTTTGGTTTGTCCATCCTTTGTCCTTGTTGAATCGTTTGTACTATCTCATCCCCTATTAAATCTGATAAAATGAAAAAAATAATGTGACAAAATGAAGCATGTTTTAAGAACTTTTTATGATTAAAAAGTAATTTAAGAGTACTCCATCTCACAATGTTTGAAGTAAATTATTTAATATACTGTTAGACAGAGGATTCATAGGGGTCGGGGCAGCTTGCAGCGTACTTGGTTATTTTTAATGCTATAGTTATCTATAAGGTATAACACCTCCCCCATTGGTATAAAGTTTCAAAAATCCACATTTTAAAATGGAAAAAAAGTACTAAGCAATTACTGTAGGAAATAAAATTGACTTTAAGAATGTTACATTCCATATCACAGACAGTGTGAAGCTTCACATTAGTATAAGTTAACAATGCCAGCAGTATGAGCCCTTTTCCTACCCCCACCTATCCTATCACAGATAATCCGTTTTCCTTGGCTCTTCTTTTTTTCAGACGCACTTAACAGTTCTTTTTTCGAATTATTTTATTTCATAATCATGTGATATTGAATGTAATAATCAGCCCAGATATTTATTATCAAACTGTGAACATACATGTTCAGCACTAAATCCTTACCAGGATAAGGTTCACATCCGTAGGTGATGACTTCATACATCACAACACCAAATGACCACACATCAGATTTGAAACTATACTTTCTTTCAGAAACTGCCTCAAGTGCTGTCCATTTTTTGGGGAAAGGGAAATCTAAACAAAAAAACAAACAAACAATGGTTATATACAATACTTGTGGGAGAAGGGTGGTTGTGAAGTACGGCGCTAGACTGTCTAACTGCAGGGTCTCTGGTTCAACCTCCGGGAAGGACCAATTGATTTTCAGGTCATGGTTAAAGCTCCCGCTATATCCCCTGTGGTGCCTCCATGGCCATTGCACTAATGGTGGGGATGAAAGAAGGGCATCGTCCCATTAGTGATTTATAGGATCTAAGAGATCTCATCTAATATTTACAGGGACTTCACACACATAAAATAATTAAACTGTAAAATTTTTGTTCCAAACAGTATAGCAAATAGCTTTACAAGCCACTACCAAATTTTAACAAATTTCAAAGTGTAATCTTACTTTCTTTTTCCAGGTAAAATTTTTCTTCAGGTTTTAGAGTGCAAGCAAGGCCAAAGTCTGTAATTTTCATGCTCAAGTCATCAGCAACTAAAATATTTTCTGCTCTCAGATCTCTGTGAATGATGCGCTTCATTTGTATATAGTCCATGCCCTCAGCAATCTGCAAAAAAAAAAAAAAATAAGATTATGTTACACCAAGATGGACAAAAAAGATAATTCTTAACAAAAATGTATCATTCGATTTAAAATGATGCAAACAAAAAAAATTATTCCATTGTGAGCTAAAAGATTTACTAAATAAAAAAAAACCATTATCAGCTTTAAGGAGTATGATAAAGTTATCTAACTAATAGCAAAATGAGTGGCCCTGAACTATGTGACCTTTGCGTAAGTCGTAAATAGAAAAATCCCTCACAAATAAAAAAAAACAAATTGGGCTTCTAATAAAAATTAATACAAATAAAATACGCAGAAATGATTAAAATGTAAACAGTCATCAAGAATAAAAGTTATTTATCACAAAAATGGTTTTGGAAAAGGTCTTTATCAAGCATGGGCACACTAAGGGTCACTGGCCATGTACCATATGTTAGGCTGTTTAATTCGGCCTGCGCTCTGCTCCCTCCACATGTTCCCTCTTTGATGCTTACAATAATAATTTGTATTACTTCAATTAAAATCTCCATCTGTTCTTCATCCAACCCTTCTGTCTAATTTAAGAATCCAATGTGGATCATAGTTCAAAAAGTGTACTGACCACAGTCAATATTGATAGGGTCCATCTATTATCTTATTAAAAGTTGTACACAATTTTGCAATGAGTTCTAGATGTTATTGACATATTAAAATAAAATTTACATACAAGTGGCAAAGATTTATAATTATCTAGAATAACTTTTCAACTTTGAAAATCCAAGATCCCTTTCAGTTTCCCATCACTATTGTTATTAAATGAAGAAGCCACATAGAACTGGATATATTTCAACCACATTTTTTATGAGTTTATTTTGTCAAGCTTTGTAGAGCTGGGGTGAGGGGGGGGGGGTGAAAGATTGTGCTGTTTAGAGATCAAATAGAAAAATATTCCTAATACCCACAAATAGGCTAAACATGCATGTACATGACAAGGTTTTTCCTATTCTGTCTACAATAGAAGCAAATGTGGTTTCAAATGTACGAAGACTAAATATACTGTAAATGTGCAGAAAATAGCACCTGTGAAGTCATTCTGATAAGATCCCCTATTTGCAACTGTTCTCCTCTCTCTGATTGCAGAAGTTTTATCACATTTTCTTTGGCTAAGAACTCTAAAACAATGTAGACGGGATCTTTGGTGACAGCAACTAGCTAAAAAATGTAAGAAATTAAGCAAAAAAATCACAATGGAAATTATTTTTAATGCTAGAGAAATTTAGTTACAATAATGAAAGATATATATATATATGTAAACGCTTATATCATATTCTGCTAAATGTTTAGAAATCTGCAAATTATTTTCACCACAAAGGTTTTATTTAAGAATCTTCTGAACCCAAAGAGAGTGACATTTTTAACGCTCTGTTTAAATTATATAAAGTTGATGCATTTTTTGTATTTCTTTTATTTTTATGAGATAACTAAATTGATTCCCTTGGCACTTTAATTCATTCAAATAAGATGATTGTGTCACATGAATTTTGTGAACTTAATGATATTCAAATGTTCAGAAATCTATTTTAAATGAAAAAAAAATATAAATTATGTTTTGTTCTTGCAAAACAAATATCCCAAGCCATAGACTAATCTGCAACGGGTAAATACAACATAAATTCCCACCATCATGGAAAGCAAAGTGCTGCTTATTTTATTAATAATAGTTTAAATTTTTTTTTTTTTCTGAATTCATCACTTCTAAAAAAGATTATTGGAAAAATAGCAACATTAAAATTACTTTAACAATTCTATGATGATTCAAGCTTTGAAGAATTTTAGCTTCGTTCAAAAAGTTTTTCATAAATCCACCAGAATTCATTACTTTCACAGCAACTTCAGTTTTTTCAAGCATGCCTACAATGGTAAGTACAAAATTAATATATCTATTAATTCATAACCACATCTGTCCTAAAACTGAGTGACGAAACATTTTTATATGTAAAAGATGAATGCAAAGATCAAATTTTTATTAAAAAAAAATTTCATCTCTCATTTAATTTATTACTTGTTAAGTTCTAAGGCCTTATTTATTTGTTACTTGGTAAGTTCTAAGGCCTTATATTTTTTGTTACTTAGTAAGTTTTAAGGCCTTATTTATATTACAAAGAAAGCTTAAGAAGTATTTTAATTTCATTGATGCTCATAAACTGAAAAATACCATTGTCTTTACAGAAACTAAAAAATTTTGCAGCTCACCTTTCCAGACAGTAGAAAACATCCCTGTAGCAAGTGTTTTATTTAATTCAATATGTGCATTTTTAAGAACATTTCCATAATTAGTCCGAAGACAGGGTTGAGTTAAATAACAGTCTTTACCAAGGCAATTCTCTGTTGATGAGAATTAACAATCTTATGGTATACTTTATCTTTTTACACAATGCCATCAAAATCAACAATAAGATATGACACATAATAAATATGCAGATTTTAAAAAGTAATTTCTCAGACATGAATGTATATTTTAAATGTACCTTTGTAATAATTGATAAGGTCTATTAAACTTTTAAAAAAGACATCTTCAGTAAAATATCCAGAGTTTTCAGTTCTCAAAATAATATAATGGTTTACTCCGTTAGTTTGATTTTTATCACGAACTGACAATGCATAATTGTCACTACCTGAAAATATGATAAAGAAATAATGATAAATATAAAAGACAATAATGAAATCTTTGATGTTTTTTCATTTATTTTCAGACATTGAAAATAACATATAGTTAAGAAAATCAACTTTAAAACAATGTTTTCTACAAACTGTTGAGGAAAGTAAAGACCGCTGGGTTACGTACCAAGCACAACAATCCCATACAAAAGCCATGGCTACATAATCAGATAAACTCTACTTCATCTGAACCCAAAAGTCTGTATGGGATTTTTAAGGAAAACTTAACATGTATAATAAACTTGCGACCAATCATACCCCAACTTCAGTGGCATATTTTTATTAGACTTAATTATATCATTTACAAATTAACCAAATAAAATATTAGTTATTTTTAGTAAAATCAAAGATATTAATGTTTACTGTTTTTAGGCTAATGTTAATATATTATACACTATCAATAGCTGATAACTTTACTATGTTTAACTTCAGCCAAAACTTAACTTCTATTGAAAATGACCTAAATTAATGCACTGGAATAAAAAATGAAACATTATAAAAATCAGACGATGTTTGAAATTAAATTCATCCAATTCAAATAATATATTCTGCAGTGCAAGATGTCTTGTTAAGGTTTTGTAAAGTGCAGTAAATGAGGTAAAATTAATGGGCAACAGAATAATACAATTAGGTAGTGCACAGTTAATACATTAGTGTGCACTGCCATAAGAAAGGATAAAGAAAATAATAATAAAAAAAATTGTTTGTAACTTACTAACTGGTCGAACTAAAAACATTCCTTGACAGCTATCCTGGGAACACAGAAGCTGTTCTGATATTTTACGATCTACAGCAAACCACCAACTGTTTAGAAAATTATATTGCTAGAAAAAAACATTTTAATATAAGTATACCTACAAACATTATCTAATTCTCCTCAAAAAAAAAAAAAATCACATACTCAAGAGATTTAAAGGCCAGGTCATCATTAATAACGCAGTCAATAGGGATGCAGCCTTTCTTGTTTGTCTTAAAGTGTATAGCTGTGTACATATTACTAGCAGACTGCCTGAAATTAAAATGTATATAGACTGTGTACTATTAAGTATATATAAAAATGTAAAAGTAAATATATAGGGGACCAATGCATAGAAATAATAAAAAAAAATGTTCTAACATGTGGCATTGAAAAATGGGAAAGATTAAATAAAATTACATTCAGACACCTATTTTATGAAGTGGGGAACAAAACATATTACACATTGCATAAAATATTCAAAAACAGGCAGATCTCCAGAAAAGTTAAAAACACCTCATACAAGACAATGATCCAACCAGCTGTAAAATATGGTATTAAAACATGTACTATCAGCAAAAAGCAGAAAATATGCTTCACATTTGGGGAAAGAAAAATATTTAGGAAAATATACTGGCCAGTAAAGGCCAATATCAAGTGGAGAAGTAGAACAAATTCAGAATTATGCAAGTTATTTGAAGAACCAAATATAACAGCTCCTACAGTGGGTAGGAGCATAGAAAGAATGGTAAACAACAGAGGTCTAAAGACAATATACATGTATAAGGCAACACCCGATGAGAAAAGGCCTAAGGGCAGACCAAGAAGTAGATGGTAAGAGGAGGTAGAGAAAGACTTTAAAGCCTTAGGAGTGAGAGAGTGGAGGAAGAAGACCATAGATCAGGAAAAGTGGAGAAGAGTAGTATGGCAGGCCAGGGCTCTAAATTGTCTGTTAACTTAGAACAAAACATAAATCAATAAATAATAGATAAAAAAAATTAAATATCTTTGAACTAAAATAAAATACATTTATACTAAAATAAATATATATTGTCCAAAGGATAATAATAATCATTGCATTTTTTTTTTCAAAAATAAGTTTTGGTCTTTCCTACTACTGTTCTCTGAAATGGGTCATATACAGATTTTTAAAATGTAAGTCAATATTGAGAGAAAATAACCTATCTTAAAAACAAAATCTACCAAATCTACACACTATCTCCTCTACTGGTAGTCCTCCATGTGCAAAGGAAAGTTCTTCGAAAAATAACATTAAGCTGTTTTAAATTATTTTTATACATGTAGGCCTACATGTATTAAAAAATTAAGATTTTTTTTTTTGCACAAAGTAATCTAAAAAAAATCCTACTTCTTAGAGAGCTGTAGTATGTCTGCTATTCCATAAGTAACATTCTTCTAATATTTATTCCTTTCCACATTGATTGGATTTTACTAAAGATTTGGCAAAGTAATATTATAATGCAGATAATTGATGGTTCATTAATATGCATTTTTTTGTAATTAGTCACATTAACAATCTGAAAAATAATAGGTGACCTGTTTATATAATTAATGGTGCTTAAATTCCTTTCTTTTACTGCAGTCTTCATTTGCAGGTTGGTAGAGCATAAAAACCTGTTTTTTTTAAGATGGGTTGCCATAAAAAAAAACTGTTGTCATAGTGGAGTAGGAAGCGTAAAATTTTGAGAATCACTGTTATAGTGTAAGTAGCCAGTATCAAAATTACTTTCGATCTTTTCACACCCAGCCCTAATCATTCTGGAAGCAAGACTATGAAATAGTTATAGTTATTCCTTTTATATAGGTTGGTTTTTTGTGATTTGTTAACACTTGCACTGTGGAATGTGTAAATAATTATGTGCTGCAGGTGAGAATTAAACCACGCACTGTTTTACAAAACAGATATAGGCGATCTACATAGTAAAAATGTTTACATACCCATGTTCAAACAGATCAAAGAAATCACCTTTTTGGAAAGAGAGCATATCTTTTTCTGATGACTCCAAATCTCTCACAGCTTGTACTATAAATACAAAGTGTTTAAAATAATTGTCAATATTCTTAGATTAATTTTAAGTGAAATCATTATTTTACATACCCTGTTATTGATATACTATTGGCTGTAATTTTATAATTAATCATTCAATTATAAAATATATTTTTCCTAGTTCTATCAGTTTCTGATTTTGAAATTTTGTTGTTATCTTTAAAAAATGTATATCAAAAAAGCATATCTACTAAGATAACACCAAACATTCTTAAAGTTGCAAAAATGCAATAAAGTAACCATTTTATCTCACCTTTCCATATTCTCCCAATCTTACTAGTGTTTACTTTGGGTGTTGATATAAAACTTCGCCTTGGTATCACAGTATCCCTGCATTTCTTTAGAGGACATGCCACAGTTAACTTCACACAGTGAGAAATGTCTGTTTCTTTTTTTTTTTAAGCCAAAAGTATTAGGGAAAAAAGCGAGTAGTCTTTAATTTTAACAGCAATATTAATATTTAACAATACATTAACATCTTTATTTAAAATAAATCAAATTATTATTTCATTAAAGTAACTAAAATGGAAAAAAATTACCTTTGTAATAGTTGATAAGGTCGATTAGACTTTTAAAAATAAAGCAGCGCTCCAAAAAGTATTCACAGTCATTTGTTTTTACTATTGTGAAGTGTTGAACTACTTTCTTTGATTCATATTCATCTACAACAGATAACTTGTAGATGCCTTTTTCTGAAGAAATAAATAAATTAAACAATAAAACTCAACATCCTGGCATGTTACAAATCCAATGAAATAATATTTAAGATATTTTTTTTAAAATTTCAATTATAATTCTACAAGAATTTTTACAATTGCCAAAAGGAGTAGTTTTTAAAAGTTTTACAGTGAGCGACCCACTAAGAAGCCAGTTCAATTTTTTGTGACCCTTATGATAAGAAAGAAAATATAAAATTAATTTTACATATTTTTGGCGATCCTCTTTAAATCAGCTTGCAGAGCGGAGGGGTGGGCGAAACCAAATATTTGAGAACTAATGGTTTAGAGAATGACATAGGAGACTGGACACACAGGGAGAGCTTTAACAGTGCTTACCAGAGGTTTTTCTTACTAGAAACATTCCATGTGCACTAGATGACTTAAGCATGTTTTCACTTTGATTACGGTCATAAGGCAGCCACCAACTAGATTGAAAAAAAATAAATTCAATTAGATATTTAAAAAATAGGTCATTAAAGTTTTTATTTTTAAATATTTGTAAGATCTATAATTTGGGCACAGCTAACCATTGTCAGCATTAATTATGTTATTACACAAAAAAAAGGAACATACTCTTGCTTCTTAGAGGTCTTGTCATCATTAATCACACACAGCTTTGGAATATAACCTTCTTTTTTATTTCTACAATGCCTAGCCAACCACCAGTCCTCAGATGTGTATCTGTTTGATAAAAAGTATAAGACATAAAAAAGAACAATAACGTGTTGCCATTTATTAAGTTTACTAGATCTGTAAAAAATTGATAGATTCTATTAGCAAAATGTAAACAATTATGCTTTTCAGCAACATAATAGTTTCATTCTAGAAAATAAATGACTACAGGCAAATGTTTTTTTTTCCATATATTATATGACAAATTAGCAGAGATAACACTCAATGAAGTTTACCAAAAAATCTAAAATTATAAGTAACAATCTTAAGCTTTATTAATTTTTTCTGCAGACTTACGTTATACAGATTAAGGAATTTTATTTACTAATAACTGGTAATGCATGAATGATATAATATTCAGCTTAAAAAAATAAAAGCATAGTATTTCAACCTACTCAAGCACTTCCAAAAAATCACCGGCATTAAAGGATAGATCATCCACATCACTAGATTCCCTATCATTCACAGCCTGAACTGTAAAAATGAAATTTGTAATTTTAGTCTATACATGTATTTACTCTTTTTTTCCAAAGAAATATAGCATTTTATATAAATTACTGCAAGAAGAAAAGGGAAATTAAAATTTCAACTTCTTTAAGTTTGAAAAACCATAATACTTTCGAAAATACATGTGTTAATCAGCGATGAGATTATGGAATTCAAACCCAATCAATGCAAGTTATCTATGATGTATCAATGGCAAATGCAGTCTGTGGCTAAAATTGTGATGTAGAAAGGGAACTATAAATTGTCAAACATCATTATGTCCAACAACTTTGCCTTCTCAGGTCAATGGTGAGTAATAGAATTGGGCAGCATTTAAGGACATACATTGGTATTATTTACACAGTAGAATGAAGAGATTCAGCACTATTATCAATTAACTTCAAACAACATTTTAAAATCTTACATGTGGTCAGTATATTATCATAGTAGATCAATCATTCTGTGTACTAGCTCAGCTAAAGATATTTTAGACATGAGTGACTCAGTGAATAGTACCAGCATTGGCATCGTGAGGGAATCCCTATTACTATTACATAGATACAATGATATCTGCACATATATAACTAACACCATACAACAGCATATGGTGACACCTTTAACTTTAGAGGTGATAGTTTGTATGTTTTTTTTGTATTTTCATGGCACAATTGAAAGTACCCATCATAGCATAATTTAATTAATTTCACAATGCAGCACACAGTGGAGTACTAAGATTACCAAATGCAGAGCACAACTAAATCTGTGAAATCTGAGTATTTTTTAGTATTGGTGAAAGTAACCAAGACTATCCAGATTATAAATGGGTACTTGAAATTAGCTGAAGAAAGAAGAAGCTGTGGCACACTGTGGTAGCCACACAATCCCCAATTACATGTCCAAATTAGCCCTCCTTTTTGTTTGATAGTTGAAGATGTAACAAATTAACTAGAGTCAGTCAACTTCCATTCTACAAGGAACCTCATAATTCTGTCAGATAACACCAGGGGAAAAAAAACCCAAATAAAATAATACAAGAACAGGATTTCACAAATATTCAGTTAGCCAGAAGTCTTGCTGCCATGTTTTTGAAAGCAGGCTAGCATCTGCATTAAAGAAAACGGACACCATAGTTTCAATGGTCACATTTAACACTTGTATTAGAAATGTACATTACCTAAACATTTTGTGCCAGCCAAAAATTTATGTTTAGTTTTTTCATCAGAGGGTATTATTAGCTGTGCAGTCTCACTTTTTGTAACCTGATTTTGCAAACTCTGCAATTTATCTTAAACAAACAATATAGAAATATTTCTTGTTAGTATTTTTTTTTCATTGAAATGAACAAAACAAATTGTTAACACTTTGCTAAACAATGTGCTAGAGCTATCAAGTTTCAAAGTTATGCTTTACTTTTTTCAGTAGTCTTGACAAAGTCACTTTCCAAATACATTTCATTTGGGTAAAGTATTGATTGGTCTTCAACTCTGTGTTGTACCTCTTGCATAGCAGTGAATGGAGTGCTAAACTGACTTTCTTTGAAAGATATACATGTATTATAAAGTTAAATTTATTCATCATATCGCAACATCATAATTATGTTGAAAAAAAAAAGAAATCCTATATAAGAATTATAGCTTTAAAAAAACCTTACTACCTGCATTGGAAACTGTGTTAGGTGTATTCATGGCTTTCAGAAAAACCACACAAGTAACGGCAACGGATGATTCCATTTGTGGGTGAAAGTACTGATGAAGTGAAGATATGATACCTTTCTGCTTTATCTGAGTGAAATGAAAATTGGAACAAAAAAAAATTCATAATTAACAGAAATGATTGATAGCATATTTCTTTGACTATTATAGGCTGTGATGCTTACTTTATGTTTGTTAATATCATTTTTAGCTAAATAGGCTAGACAATTCAGTATAACGTTTGCATGCAGACCATTACTGCACCTGTTGTTTACTGATCCCAAGGCTTCTTGCAGCCATTGAGCAAGTTTTGATATTTCATCTTCTGCATGAGAACAATTGTGTTGTAACATTATTCACTATTAAAATAAGATGCTAGGTTGCTAAACATCAAAAATAACATGAGCAAGCAATATAACTTCCCACATTAGAATAACTAAACTAACCATGATCCAAATCACTGAGTGGATTGTGAATAAACTGCAACACTTTGAAAACAACTTCAAGTAAAGGATCACTGGACATAGTACACTATTTTCAACAGTAAATTAACAAATTAACTCATAAACATCTCTAGGATATGGCGAAAATATAAAATTATATTTAACTAGCAAATTAGATAAAAGTATAACTATTATTAATGTATTATAAACTATTCTATTTAGAAATGATTACCCTAGCTAAGAATCGCAGCAATTCATCACCGTTATTTGATTTACTTATTATGTTGAAAAACATCACAATTAAAAATAATTTTCTCTCACTGGTTACCTAAAATTAAGAATATAAATTCTAGTTGATAATATTAACATCATCTACATTCCAAAAAAAAAAACTAAAGTTGTTTTAAAAAAACAAATAGACATAACTTTTTTTTTATTATTTTATAAATTGACTAAGAAAATCAATAAATATTTTCTGTCTCAAGTTTGTTGTAGATCGAAAGTAAGAATCAAGAATACTGCTTTCTGTTAAAAATATTAATAGCTTCTTACCTGCGTCTCAATTCAATACATGTTTTTAAGAAAATCTACAGTGGTTATAAATATGAGACGTAAAAGTCTAAAGTATTCAAAAAAAATTTAAGGTTTTTTTTTTTTTTTAACAACGGATATCATATTAAATTTGTCAAACAAAAACAATTGTAATAATCTCCAACTATAAATATAGCTGAGTTCATCGTAACAAATTTTGTCAATAAAAATCTTTCTAAAAGTCGACCAAATAAAAAATATAAATAAAGTTCTCAGTTGTTATGTTATTTTATTTTTAAATTAACTACTGCCTTAATTTGTTTTTAAATTAAAAAGTAAGACAAATTATAAGTTCAAGAAAAATCTAGCAATTTTTAATACATTTATATAAACTTCACATTCAATGATGTGATTAAAAGTGGAATAGGCTTAAGGTGCTGGCTACCAGGTTTTGATTCCCTCCCATTGATACTTTTTTTTATTACAATTTATCATTCAGGTTGTTAAAAAGAAAGAAAAAAGATGACTAATATGTTTTTCAATTTTATTCATAACATAAAATAAATAGATCCATATAATCACATTGACCTTTTATTATAACCTCAAAGTTGAATTTAAAAAATGATTTATTTTCTAATGCAGAAAAAAAAAATTGTTTTTCTTTCTTTATCTCAAAACCATTTTTAGGATCAATTTATGCTGTAGTAGTTCATAATTCTACAGTTTTGGTATTAAAGAAATTGTCAATCAGAAAAATTTGAACATTCTTAAGAACCTAGAGCATCTGACCACTTTATAAAATCTACCTGATCGATAACTAAAAATGTTCTTATTTTCACATTCTTAATAAAAATGACCTTACATCATAATAGTTGGTACACGTATTTGTTTGATTCAAGGCTTGCATCAAATATGAAACAGTTTCTGTTGTGGCTAAAACCTGAAAAAAATAAATATTTGAAGACATAAAGGATTTAGTTCGTCCAAAGTGTTAAAATGTCAATTAAGGAATAAATTTCATTTCTTTTTGTGTTCTCAAACTCAGTTATTCTATGTGAAAAGTAACATTAAAAATGGTAGAAAAAAAATATGCATGACTACCTACTTGACAAAACAATGAGCTCAGCTCTGTTAACTTCATACATATTTTCAACACAAGATGATTAACTGTATTATTGGAGTTGGCCTCTTCACCTTCAATGCCAATTCTTTGGGACAGATGCAACAGGTTATCTGAGAAAATATTTTATAGCTATGAGTAGATATACATGTAGTTGATATTGTCTCATACTTAAAAGTCTGTAACAATAGGCAACATATGATTTCAAAATTAAAAATATTTAAAACTCTGTTTAATATCTTACAGCATTTTAAATTTTAAATTCACATTAAAGAATCTGTTATATGTATAAAAATTTAAACTTCTGCATTTGAAACATTATTTCATTCTGAGATTTTCTATAAAATCAAGCTTTGTTTTACTTTTAATTGTTAACACCTCAACCTATCAAAATTTCTTATGCAACCAAATTAACATAGACAAGTGACATCATCATACTGGACACTTGGTTTCTTAACTATGGACAAACTCATTTTCATATTTACAACATGGGCTTACTATGGGGCTTTTCAATAGTTTTGTGAAATAATTTAATGTTAGTTGTTTTATATAGGCCATAACATCTTTTTTTTCTAATACCTGATGAATTAATCTTGTCATGTGTGTGAAGGTTTTAGCAACAATTTTTTAATAACCTTCAGAAAAAGGTTTACCTACAATAAGAAACAAAATTTAATTTTAGCACATACAGTGTTCATTTATGTTTTCTTTCTATACTTTATCATTGCCAACTTTAATATGTCATTCCAGTTCTTTTGACTGTTAACATTAGTGACTAAATATTACTCTCCTTTTCTTTTAGAGATAAGCAAGGCTTTCTGAAGTTTTAAAAAAAATTATTTTTTGGTCTCTATTTGTAACTTTTTTGCATTTAACAGTTAACCTGGCCTGTAACTATTTACATATTATATTTTTCGGATCTTTTAAAAAAGTGAAAGTTCCTCATCTCTCCAAATTTCCTCTTTAAAAAGTTAGGTTCCAATCCGAGTGTACATTTTATGATCAGTAGATATTTGGTCAGGAGGGTACATTTATATAAGGCATCTACTTCATGTTCCTTTTGGAAGGTCTTGTCATAAGAGACAACTAATTTCTTCAGTTAATCACAAAAAAATGACCTTATCAATGCTATATATTGTACAACAAGAACTGTTGTGGGGATATATTTTTTAAACAATTGAATCGATAACATATACTTCTTCATGATTGGGCTGGCTAAATAATTGTGTTTATCATACTTATTTAAGGATTTTTTGTTTTAAACTAGATGCAAAGTAATAAAAAATAGAGATCATAAAATATTTCACCAGCAAGTTTAGATGATACAAGAGTCTGTTGGAACTTTCTTACTTCTGATTCATGATCGTTCAGCAGCGATAGCAGACAATGAAGAAGTTTTATAATTCTTGGACTGTTGTGTAAACCAAGAAGCCCTTTAGAAATCACTTCTATGTATCTTTCAAAACAGCTAAAATTTTCTGTGGTAAAATAGATCTCTGGCATCTTTTCCTGTCAATAAAAAAGATTAACAATCAATACAATAAAGTAAAATGTATGTGTAAATCCTTCAAACATTTTAATTTGTTCTAACATTAACTATCAAACAGATCACTGTAATTTTTAAACTAACAAACAGAGAAGATCAGATCAAATATTTTGTAGGCAATATCTCTTAATAGTCCACTGAACAATAATATGGCACTAAAAATGTACGACATTGAATAATTTACAATCTTACCAGTTTTCTTAAATCTTGATTTTGTAATATAAAATCTTACCTCTTCAAGAATCATGTTAATGTGATCTTCAATTGAAATTTCATCTGTATTTGTTGCTATTTCTTTAACTGAGAAAAAAAAAAAGAAATCCTATTAATGACTAAACATAAATAAAGACCTGATGAGTAAATTTAAAATTATTTTAAATAGATTTTTACACTCAATAGCAAAGAGGAGTTTATTCTTCATTTAATGAAAAGTTAAATGTTCAGCATATCTTAAGTTATCCATTACCTTCAGTAACCGGGATTCCCAGAGTGGTCAGAAGATGTACATAGGATGAATTAATAAATGGATCATTTAACTCTCTGACAACATTATGCAGTGACATGAGAAATGGACGTCTGAGGATCTGAAGGAAATAAAATAGGAAACTAATTACTTACTAGTCCAGGTATCTTCATGAAAAGCATATTTGTCAATGTTACGGTATATTCAATCCCAAACCCATTTAAATTATATTGTACTTACTCTGGATGCAAATGTCAATATTTATCTGTTATATAAATATATATTTTGCTAATATTTTTAAAATTATGAAATATATCTTTGTAAATGCCTTTAAATATATATTTTATGGGGATATTTAAATATCATAATGCATTTATGCTTTCCTGTCAACTGATATATTTTTGGCTATTAATTTCACATTTTTCGCCACACAAAATATTAAAAAAAGGCTTCAAAATAAAAGTTTTCTTCTGCCAAATGTGACTAGCTGGGTTCAATCCTCGATGAGAACCTTGAAACTTTTTCAGGGGTTATTTGGTACAAAGTCATCCCACATGTCCACCCAGCTTTAAAATGGGTACCTGACTCGTGTTGCATAAGTAAAGGCGGCAGGGGCATTGCGCTAACCACACAATCCCTCCATAAGCTGAGGTTATAGAAACAGATAAATTCTACACTTTATCTGCCAAGATGACCCGTTAGGGGAAAGTGAACTTTACTTATATGTCAATAGCCATCCTAATTGACAGAAGAGGGGAGGTAGAACACAATACAATTTAAGGCTATCAAAGAGAATAGCCTCATTGCAGCCTTTTGTATACATGAAAAAGTATCACAAAAACACAAACCCCATGCAGAGCAGTTAGAACAGAAACTACAGACCAACAGCCAAATTTGAACTGCCGGACTGTTTAGTCTGGCCCACCACTTGTTTTAAAGTGCAGCAGAATTTAAATTAGTTAATGTCAACACTCATTCTATCTGCCCTTGGCCTGGCCCCGACAGTCAAAATTTCCAACTAAAAAAAGCTTCCAAAAGAATAAAAATTATTTATTTAGTACAGCCCACATTTTCATGATTTTTTGTAAGTATTATATGTGTATATCAAATTTGTTTAAACAACAAACTCGCATTTAAACTAGATGTAATCCTTATTGTCACATAAAATCATACCCCAATTTTTTGTTTTGGAATTACGCATTTCAATTATTGCATATTTATCTGATATTTTGTGTACAAAGATTTTAACCTATATAAAGAGCTACACAGATGTTTTCTAAAAAGAAAATGACTGATTCATTAATATATATTATAGATCTTTTAAAACATTTATGGGATTACTAAGTTTTATAAAAGTGGTTTATATTTTAGTAAATTTTTGAAAAAAATGGTAGAATTATATAATATTGTATTGAAAATAAAAAAATAAGAAAAGAATAATAGGTTGAAGAAAAGAAAAAGAATAATGAAATGTGGAATTTAATTTGGATGAAAAATAAATGGAAAAAAAGATTAGAAATGATTTATTTAAAAGCAAATTTTATTAATTAATTTTCATTAAAAAGATAATTCCGAACTAAATCCACAGTACATGTCTTTTCCACTCTTCTTGATACATGGAATCTTTCCTCTGCACTTGTAGCTTCTGGATCTTTCCTACATCAATGTGACCTAACTGTTTTTAAAATCACAAATTTACTAAAACTTAACATGTATATAGGGAAAAAAATTAAATTTAAATTAGCTTGTGATACTGAGATAAACAATTTCTATCTTTCATAACGCACAAAAACATATTCACACTACAATTTGACATTTGTTCTTCTCTAAACCTTGTTCATTTGAAAGCACAATATTTATTTACTATTATTGGGTCTATTGAATGTTTTAGGTAAAGAGGAAGTTTTAGTCATTGATATCATCTTTCGGTAATATTACCAAAGTCTCCAATTTCTTCAGAAAAATGTAATTGTTCATAATTATTAGGTCTCTTAGATTCATCTATATAAATATTTTCATACAGTTGAAACTATGTCATGCATTTCATTTTTATGTATGTCAGTAGTGTTCTTACTTTACATAATTTGTCATTAGGTTTTCATTTTCAGGATTGTAATTTTTAAGAAACTCAGAATAGCTTTAAATCTGTCAAAAGACATGAATGCACAAGCCCAGAATCCATTATAAAGAGGCTTTTTACTCCAAAATCTGTCAATACTAGAGGTTTTAACTATTCCTGCATTATCAGCCCACAAAACCTATAAAATTCTGGTGTAATACCAAACCAACCCTTGTAAATACTTACTTTTGTGGTCCATGAATCTTTGCGTAATCATTAGTATATCTGGCTGCTGTGAGTTACTTTATCCAGTGTAGTATAGTTTGAAGTAATCCATGGCATAGAAGAACCTCTTTGCACTATCTCTTGTTCTAACTTCTTTCGATTGAATACCTGGAACCCTTTGTGGTAGAATTGAAGGAGGTGACTTTCTCATCTTAGCCAATGAAGCTGTGTCAAATAAAAATAATGTAATTAATTATAATAAAGAGGCTTTTTACTCAAAATCTGTCAATACTAAAGGTTTAACTATTCCTGCATACATTATCAGCCCACAAAAGCTATAAAATTCTTCTGGTGTAATACCAAACCAACCCTTGTAAATACTTACTTTGTGGTCCATGAATCTTTAAAGTAATCATTAGTATACTGGCTTATGTGAGTTACTTTATCCAGTGTGAAGTATAGTTTGAAGTAATCCATGGCATGGAAGAACCTCTTTGCACTATCTCTTGTTCTAACTTCTTTCAAGTGAATACCTGGAACCCTTTGTGGTAGAATTGAAGGAGGTGACTTTCTCATCTTAGCCAATGAAGCTGTGTCAAATAAAAATAATGTAATTAATTATAAATTAAGTTTTTTTATTTTTTTTCATATAAAATAATGTTTTAAATGTAATAATAAAATATATAAATAATATATATCAAACAAAACAGAAGACTATAGTACATATATCTGTGTGCTCTCTATCAGCTGATTTTTGTTTATCAATCAGCTGAGAGCTAAAGATTTATATAGTACCATGCTTTAAATGGAAAACAAAATATTTAACATGTATTTTAAAGTTTTTTTTTTATTACTAATACACTTACAATATTTTTCTCCTAAAATGTTATAACTAGCGTGATATTAGGTGATTATTTAGCATATAGACCATAACTCGTAAAAAATAAAACGAAAAAAAAAATACAGCATGTTGTGAACATTGGTATACTTACACATGAGTATTAGATGCATTCAAAATTCCATTGAACGAAACATTTTCATCATCTGAAACATCAGAAACGTCGGTTAGATCCCAGACTTCATCTTCACTTGAAACTAACTTGGAATCAGTCTGAAAATCTGAGTCAGAATCCATTATAATGAGCAGGTCGAAGTGCGTCTTTCCTTAGCCGGCTTCAAAATGGCGTGCGGAGGAAGTGTCGTTATCGGCTTTGTTTACGTTTTTAACGTCCCGAGAATTTATATTTATTATAAAATTTCGTAAATATTTTTTTAATTTTTATGTATTTGGTCCATTTTTTTACAAAAAAATAACAATTAAATTTTATAAAATAATACATAATATTATTTGTATTAAGTTAAAAAAATTACCAAAAAAGGCCCATTTCTTTGTATTCCGTCGTTTAAGATTTAAACAAACTTATAAATTCGATAAGATTTTTACCATATTTTTCATTTGTTTCACATTTGCTAGGTTACAAAGGCCTTCCAGAAATACTGCAGCTAACATCTTGCTTTTACAGTTGTGAACATCATACTTGACAAAACTCTTCAGAAATTCCAATAAACTGCATAAAATCTCTTCTAGGTCAATTTGTTTATCTGATAAAAAAGTATGATATATTTAGAAATTATTTCATTTATCCTGACTAATCAGAGAATTATTACTGGAATGTTTCAATTAATAATAAATTTCAAACTAAATAATTTTTCTTATAATTAAAATTAAAAAAGAGGGAGTTAAATAGTTAAAGCTGTATAAATAAATGTGGCTTGAAAAATGGATTGCTCAATGCTACTACATAGTGATTTTTTTTAAATCCATTTCATTTTTGACAAAAAAAAGTTTTATCCATGAGTTACTAAAATGAAATTCACCTTTACACAAGGAAATAAAATTGTCTTTGTAAAATAATACCAACACTGAGAGTACTTTTGTAACATTGTCTTTGTCATGTAAATACTTCAACAACAGATTCTGCAAAAGAAATTAATATATTACGCAGTATATAATATATATATGTGTGTATATATATATATATATATATATATATATAAAGAGGGTATATTTATTGTATAATATATATAATAATTATATACTGAAGATGCAGTTTGATAAACTTTTAAAATCAAAATGAACACATTAAAAATGTTCATTAACATAAATTATTGCATAATGCATAATATGTATTCAAACATATTTATGTCATTTTTTTCCAGTGGTAGCAGAATGCCAGTAATAGAGCAACATGTTAGCAATTAACTATTATTTTTTTTACCCTTTTACTCCTAAGCTTGTTATATTGATTGGTCTGAGGCTTGTTATAGTATTTTTTACTATATAAAAATGGAGTTCAACCCTTGCTATAGGTCTGTACAATAAAATGGCATAATAAGTCAAATTCGAATATGGCTGCGTTTTCTTAAATAGTTACAGTTACATAAGGCATTTGCATTTATATAAATAAAATTATTAATTCAGACCAGTCAATTCAATTGTGGCTTTTTTTCTTCTTAAAAAAGTATTATAGTCAGAAAGATGTCATTCACTTATAATCAATTCTTTTTTTCTTGAATTTACCCCATTCCTCCCCCCCCCCCCGCACTCTGTCACATTTGGACACACTTTTAGCCCATCCCAGCTTACCCCAAAGATCATGTAACTTATGGTAATAACATCCCACAAAATTACAACAAGTTCAGACATATGATTCCTGTGAATCAACTAAGTGTCAAAACATAAGCAGGTGTGAACTAATTGGATCATATTTAGGGTTAAAAAATTTAATCACAAAAGTCAATCCTCTTTTCTCAAGTGTATTCTTTCTTTTCTCATTAATGCTTGTTAATAGAATTGGGTTATTCATCAACATTACCTTGATTTTTTTTATTGCCGCCATGAAATAAAACTAATAGGTTCGAAATCATAAAAGATTAATATTCTATGCATTTATTTCTCCTAGTGGTAAGAGGATTTTATTGATTCCTGGTTACATAATTCTTTAGCGAAGACTACTTAAAGAAGAAAGTACTTCAAAACCAGGATAAAGCATTGCTATGATCATGTATCTTTGAATATTACTTCTAAAGTGGTATTCAATGCTAACGAAACATAATTCCACACAGACACTCAAACATGTATATTAACAGACGGATATCTTTAGGTGTGAAGTTGAATGGTTTTAAGTTTTAAAGCTAAAGGTTGTTGAAATGATTATGAAAAGAAAACTTGTATCAGTAACTTAAATGCATGGAAGGTACAGCCGTTAAATGTTCAGTCATTTGCAAGTGCTGACACTGATTTAAACCTAGTAGTTATATTTTAGGCATTAAGAGGATCGTTTCACACAACAACATTAAAATGATTTTAACTGGTGAAAAAAAATTGACTGAAACAAAATACCTTTGTCAAACTCTCATCTAATACACGGTCTCTTGAAACTTTTTTATTTTTCAGTATGGCAAAAAGAACTAGCATTGTATCTCTCCTGATATTGATGGGTGCTTTTTTTAACTCTTCATCATTCTCCTAATAAAAAAAAAAACAATGTAAAATTATATTCGACTTTAGAAAAATTATAAATGTAATACTGTTAAAAAGACTTTGTAGTATGACATGCATAGAAACAAGAGAATTTGTCTACAATTATTCTCTATAAGCAATGCATGAAACACAATTTCTATTCAAAAGACAAACTAGGGATAAAATCTTATTAATTAACCAATAGATTATGGTGAGTTATTCATATTGCTTACAAAATTTTAAATACAAAATCTAAAATGTAAATAAGATTTGTCAAGGCCGCAGCCAGAATTTTGTTTTGGGGGGGGGGGGGGGGCTGTGCGAAGAGTTTTTTATAAGAAAAAAATTGGAACGCAATGATAAAGAATGTTTTCAATATTTATGTGATCAAGTATTTAGTTAAACACTATGTAATTATTATATATAATTATTAATATTATATTTTTACATAACATTTAAGTTATGTATATTAATAGAAGTATATTTTATAATAGAATTTGATTTTTGGAATTTAATTCAGGGGGGGGGCTGCAGCCCCCCTCCCCCCAGCCTCCTCCCCCGCCCTTGGCTACGGCCTTGACTGATATGTCAGGATTCTGGCATATTGCAACATGTTAAGATTGTAATACATAGATGGCATGGTTTATCACGATTTGCCATCTACATGTTTTTAAAAAATTTTTAATTAAATTGTTTTTTTAAGTGACAGAGTTTTAGTAAAAAAAAAGCAAAAAAAAAAAACATTAATTGGACATTTTTGAAGTAAAATGCTATTAACATGCAAGTGAACAGCATATGCTATAATGATAAAAAAAGTAAACCTATCCATAAGAATTATACTTAATTATTTTTTAAACTAATGTACTAATTAAAAATTAATTAAAAATTCTATATATCCAGATATGTTTGATTGTAAAATCAATATAAATTAAGAGTTACATAATAAGTAAATAATAATTTGCAAAAAGTCTGATATGAATTGAGTGAAATCATTGCGATTGAAGATGGTTCTCAATAATTTTTTATGCAATTACAATAAAAAAATATTTTAACAAATTTATATATTAACAATATAAACAGGTCAAAGTCTAAATAAATATTTAATTCATGGTTGAATTATTTTAAACTTAAAATTTTTTTTATATATATTCTGTTATTGGTCATCTAGGAAAAGTTGCTTATTATATTAAAGAATAAAATGATTTTTAGTAGGCTAGATATAAGACTTCATTATACTTTATGAAGATTAAAGTTATTTTAATGACATTCCAAAAGTAAGGTAATTAATAAATGGTTATTTCATGAATCCATGACTATCAGCTATGCATTAACTCTGATATGTAGGTTAAGAAAACATGTTTTTTAAGTGGACTTAAGATTATTATTTGGGCTGTTCATTTGATTCACATAAACTTTATGATAGACACCTTTGACATTGCAGCAGATCATCATGATTTCATATTGCTTTTAAGATTATTTTACTTTAAGTAACTTTAAGATACGAAAGAACCATTTATTTCAGAAGGAAACTAAGTTAACATTTATATAATAACATTTTACAAAGAAACTCACCTCATCAATAAAGGTCTGGATATTGTCTTTACTTAATTCTTGTTCAATGGCTTGCAAGAAATCTGTTGTCATGTATTGCTTAAAATAAAAAACAATCGAAGAAATTATTGTAAACGTTGTAACACATCGCTAATTGTGTACTTAATTGTCAATAATTCAAAACAATTTAGTTTACCTCAAATGTGAAACCGGTAGAACTTGTTAAATATACAACTATTTCAAATGCTTTCTGTTTAATTCTTAGCTTGTGCCGTCTGATAATTTTATTCGATCTGTTAACAGTGACAGGTATATCTAGAGTACACAACTTACGTAGCTCTTCTGTATCGTTCAACAATTAAATAATCAAACAATTATGAAATAGGACAACCGTGAATTAAAATCTTATAATATTTTTTTTTTAAAAAAAGGTAAAAAAAAAAAATGATATCAGTTTGTAAACTCATCATTTTCTAAATTAAATAAAGACATTATTTTGTGGATCTATTAAAATTATGGTATACATTTCTTTTTTTTTTAGTTTGGGAAATAATATAAATGCAACCTGGTAATTTTGGTTCTGTCAATACACCATCGAATATTTTCAGGCAATCTCTCTGTTGCCTGATTAACTTTAGAAGATGTTCTAGATAGTCGAGTTTGCTACTCAAATCTGTCTGTTTTGTCTTGGTTAGCTTATTGACAATACTTTTCATAGATTGCTCTATTGTTGTAGGCGATTGTTGATCTTCTAATCGATTCTTTTCAGCTAAAGATGGCTGTTACCAAACATGAAAAAAAAATGCTGTCCTTAAGTTTTCTGTATATTAACATTATCATCTGTAGACCATTAAAATAACATTAGAAGAAAAAAAAAACACATCTAGTTTTACCTATTAATAAAACTAAATTACAATATGGGGCCCAAACAAAAATAGTTATCTGTGGCCGTCGACAGTAAATGTTAAGCCCGACGAGTATCTTGGACGATGAGGCCCTGTGGCAAGCAAACCTTAAAGCCCCGCTGCAAGGTCATTTAAGCACGAGGTCCCAGGCAGCCCCGCAGCTAAGGGGGGGGGGGCACTGGGGAGCCTGCCCCCCCCCGCTTAAAAAAAAGAAGAATAAGAGGAAAAAAAAATAAAGGTGCCCCCTTGCTAGGTATTGGTGCCTCCCTGCTTACTTTGCCCTGGCTACGGGCCTGGTCCCAGGAAAGACTTCATTGTGCCTTCTTTGGGACAGGAACCTTTAAATGTGAATCTCACATATTGCATTTCTATTCAGTTCGCTACTCGATCATTTTAACCACCACAATGAACTAAGAGGGCTCAGGAAATGTAGGCTATATATTTAAAACTAGAAAATATTCAATTTTAATATATATATATAGGCCTATATATATGTGTTTGTATATATATATATATATATATATATATATATATATATGTGTGTGTGTGTGTGTGTATGTGTGTGTATGTATGTATGTATAAACAGTGCTCGAATTAAGAAAAAACCAGTGCCGGGAAGGAAAAAAAATTCTGCAGAGCCGGGCATAAATGTCTATGGTTTCATCCCCGGCACAGGGCAGCTTTATGCACTAGGCACAGTATCAAGGGCCTACGAAAGCCAGAATATAAAGTGAAAAGTTCAGAATGCCAGTAAATTTAATAATGTTTGTATTAAAGTAATTATATATAACCGTGTGAGATGAGCACCTGAGCAAGTGAAGCTGCAGTGTCTGTAAATTACAGTATGTTAACTTTTCGGCTCTTTGTCTTAGCAAAGTCACATATGACGTCCTCAAATGTCATTCCCTCATCAAATCCTTTTCAATTGAAAGTAATGCCAGGGAGGATAATCGTGTTTGTCCCATCGTTGACCGAAGATACGTTATTATCAATTTGAGTTTAGAAAAGGAATAATCCCCTTCAGCACTTGTTCCAAAAAATGAAAGACATATCCGGAAAGCAATATTTACATTGGGAAAACTTGCCACAAACCTATTCTGTGTTTGTGCTATAAGCATTTCAGACACAGTTTTCTTGTAAACAAATATCCGTAATAACAAATGAAATTCATCAGTAAATGCCTCTTCCAGATATGATGGGTACATCTCAATTAGTGTTTTGAAAAACTGGTGTTGTAGTCAAATAGCTTGCACACATAACAAAGCAATGTACCCGTTGAAAGACAATATAGAAGCCAGTCTCGCGTGACAATTTTCCCAATTGTTAACGTTCTAGAAAAATATTTTTTGCGTGCATATCTGATCTTGTTACCAAATTGTCTACCTTTTAATGTAAAATCTGCCTCCAAATTTTGTGAAGGAAGATTTTCAGCATAATAACTTCTTAGATGCGCAGTTATCTCCCAATCAGCTGGATCAATGAATAACTGTATTCTTTGTCATGAAGCTTATGCTTCAAACTGGCATCTCCTACTGACCATAATATATAGCCTGAGTCTGTAGGCAAATCAAACACAGCAGCTTCAGCATGACCCATAACAGAATTTGCACATACATTTTCATTTGTAACACTTGTTTCGGACTTCGGTTGTTTCACTTTTTTCAGGTTAGTACGGCAAAATTATTTCTGGTTTTTGTGTGATTGTTGGTGTACATAGTGGCCGAAGCAGTAAATGAAATGCCATTATCCCTAGTATTACTGGTTTTACCAGTAATGCAATCGTGTCTCTGATCATGAATTGCAGCAACGAGCTCCAAATTTTTTCAATACTTTTTCTTTCTCCTCATTTTTTCTTCCGCTTCTCAAATCCACTCTCGTGTTTTTTCTTGCATCCACCAGACATAGTTATTGAAAAGTACTTTCGTTACTTTTTTTCAATTTCGTAAGATTAACGATAAACAAAGAGTGCACAGAAATTATGTACCGCCGGGATTACTACGTCATCACTGCATACAGTCTGCATAGAGTAATGAACAATGCTGAAAGTTTATTTAGATTTCAAAATCGCAAAGAAGTGCGGGTGCATTCTTGAAAAATATAAAAAATGAAGTTGGAGAGGGCCTACGACTTTGAAAGTGCCTAGGGCCTAAGATGACTTTAAAACGGCCCTTCCCGGGCAGGGATGTAAGTTCTCAGTACCGGGGAATATCCCCAGTGGTAAATCGAGCCCAGTGTATGAAGGAAAAGAAAACGCTGGGTTAATTCCGTGTTGGGTAGCCCTGTTATAATGAACCATTGGCGGCTTCCTAATTGGCGGCTTTCCGGAAGAATGTATCCGTGTGGATAGTCATAACAGAGACGTCTTAGAGATTAAAAGACCTACTTACACTTGGTGCTCTTGAACCATTTTTTTGACTCTTTTCTTTTTCTAAAAAAAAAAAAAGAAAATACTTAAATTACCTGTTTATTTATTTACAATGATTATAGATTTTAACATGTATTCTATTTGAATATTTCACAGCAAACTAAACTCTACTCACGCTTTAAACCTAGACTTTTGACTGGAAATAAACCACGACCTAATGTTGAAATAATAATAAATATATTGGTACAGCATACAGCTTTTTAATGTTGAAATGAGAAATTGTGGGAATTATATGATGGATCAAAACTATTAAACAACAATGACAGTGGCGACACTGAAGTTGGGGTATTTTTGGCAGTGGAATGCAGTGACATCTTTCAGAGTAGGCTACGATTTGGGCACACCAATATATAAACGTATATATACTACCTATTAAACTACCATATATATATATATATATATATATATATATATATATATATATATATTAGTTTAATAACCGTAAACGTACTTTCCGAACACCATGTGTATATATATATATATATATATATATATATATTTATATATACACACATACACAGAGAGAGAGAGAGAGAGAGAGAGAGTGAGAGAGAGAGAGAGAGAGAGAGAGAGAGATAGGTATTTATGTAGGAAGGTAGATGATGATGGATGGATTGATCGATATTAATATATTAATTAGTGTAATGTATAACTATTACTTTAAAACTATTGAAAGAATAACTGTATTCATATTTATTAATGTTCTAATTACCAGCTTGGCTTTGGTCTTCAGTCTGATGAAATAAAAAAAAACAGTAGCCTATGAATGCTTTGAATGATGTAAATGGCAAAACTTACACGAAAAATTATTGCATGCTCTACAGCATTGTTTCCCGAACTTTTCCCATCCACCTAACCCTATCTCATTTTTTTTTTGTAATTCTAAGTACCCCTCATAAAAATATGTGCACTTAAATAACAATCAAAATATTGTGTTTTCTTTTTTTAGTACGTATAGAAATAATGCTTAAATAAAACTAAAATTCATTCAAATAACATTCATTATAATCAATGAGAAGGTTGGCATGTTAATGTTGATTCAACAGATCCAGCCGCACGTACAACAAAGAATTTTTATTAGGATTTATCAAGTAGATCATTTTTGTTAGAAAAAAGCAGATCAGACACACAAAAAAAGGCAATTCGGCGTTATGAAGATTTTGCGCTTGAAGTTTTTATTTTTAATATCTTTGATAATACTAAATATGTGGCCATATGGGACGGATGGCCGAGTGGTGTAGATACTCGACCTGAGAGTCCTGGGTTCGATCCCATAGAATTTTTCCAGGTGAAATTCGGTGCAAAGTCGTCCCACAAGTCCACCCAGCTTTAAATGGGAACCAGACTTAAGTTGGGGAAGTAAAGGCGGCTGGGCGTAATGCTAACCACACAATCCCTTCATATGCTGAAGTTATAGAAACAGATGAATTCTACAATTCATCTGTCCCGATGGTTCGTTAGGGCTAAGGGAACTTTACTTTTTTTTTAAATATGTGGCCATATCTTTTGTAAAAGGTTATTTTTTAAGGCCAATTAGTGTGATGCCATGTGTGTCCTCAAATTCGTTACTCAATTCATATAACTTGTGCTGTGTCTTAATTACAATTTTTTTTCTATACCATATATGTGTTTGAACTTTTTATTTTGGGATAGAAAACATAATAAAATAACAGAAATTATAAACCAAAATCGGAATTTTAGTGGATTTAGCTTAAGCATAGAATTGATGCCGTCCTTATATCTTTTATCTTACCTTAAATCTTTTCACTGTTCCGAACTCCATGACAGTCTCGCTATATACAACAGCTAAATTTTTTAGGATGGCGAAAATCAAATCAAAAATAGATATGATATTTTATCATTAGAAATAATAAATATTAGGTCTATTCAGGCACGCCGAGAGTGGGGTCAGGGGGTGGGTCATTGCCAGGTGGCCCGCATCTGTAAGGGGGCCCGGCCGCCCCGACCATGTCAATTTTTTCACGACTCATTGTTTATTAAGGGGCCCGCAATGATGTCCTGCCCTGGGGCTCTTGTTGGCTCTCGGCGCCCCTGGGTCTATTTATTACTATTTGAACTTTAACAAGCTGTACTTGTAATAATTTAATTAATGAGACATTTTAACATTTCTCAAGAACCAATTGAAACATCATGGTTGCTATGTTATAACATCGACTATGTGTGGAATGTTGAAAGCTCTCAATATTGGTTAATGTTTAAATGCAGAGTTATGGCATCAAAACCGGGGTTCCACCACAAAATTTCCGCAGTTCTGGTGAAAAAAAACGTGTTAGCAGGGTGTGTTAGCAGGACATATTAGCAGAGCGACCAAACGAAGAACCAGTTTTAAGTGCTTCACTAAACAGTGTCAAATCAGTTCTGTACTACAGTGATTGCTGTGTAGATAACTAATGGACCTACTATTTCTCTACATACCTTCCAGTTCTACTAATTGATCTGCCACATGACCGAGGTTGACATATTTGTCTCTCAAACACTTCAGAAGGCAAGGAAACCATTCATCATATTTAACAAGCCTGTTTAGGAGTTCTTCGCAGGCATTTCTGTTACCTTCATTTTTTAGTTTACTTTTAATGAATTCCTTAAAAAGAAAAAAAAAACTTATTCTCTATAAGCAATGCATGAAACAAAATTTGAAAAACCCTAAAATGTCTTGGATAGAGGAAATAATAATAATAATAATAATAATAATAATACAGTATTTTTAAATGAATTTAAATCTGATATAATATTATGCTAAGTTCATTCAAAGATCTATTCGATTATAAAAAGCCACTAGCGGGACAATATTATGGCGCCTCCTTTACGTCCAGTTGCAATGACCCAGGAGACACAACCGGAGACAAAGGTAGGCCGTTCGGGGCACTTGGGAATGTTCACCCTGACACGGAGTATGTCAGTTAAGATCGAACCCGGTAAATTCTGGTTGACAATCGAGCCCCTACACCCCATAACCACCAGTCAAACCTTTCACAATATCTCGTGTTTTTTATAAGCTTATTTATTACCTTCAATATGTGTGCGTGTGTGGCTGGGTTAGTGGGTTTTTTTTTTTGTAAATCTTGTCACCCAGTTTCGGAACTGATCTATTTTAGTGAGGGAGCTCCAGTTCTGCACACACGAGTACCTTCTTCATGATTATACACGATTTCAATATTTTCTAGTCAATGAATTAACATCTGTTAGATTTACGTGCTAATAGAATCGTGGCAATTGTGGTTGTTGATTATACGTAGGCTCAGTGGGCAACCAGCAAAAAATGCTGGGGGGGGGGGGGGAGGGGGGCTCACAGTATGAGAAAAAGACAGTTTGAGTCTTTTTTGTAACTTCGTCCTGGCTCATTAATTATGTATTGATGATTTGGCCTGGGGGGGGGGCTCAAGCCCACCAGCTCCCGCCGGTTGCGCCACTGCGTAGGCTATATATTATTAAATGCTGTGTTTTTTAACACACGCTTGTGCTGTGATTTTCCTTTAGATCATTTAACAATATTGAGGGAAGAAATGCGCTTTCAGATTATTATGTTCAATAAAAGGCAGTACCGGTACATAATTGTGCAAAATAGTGAATATTTTTTTTAGTATTTTAGTGACAAGCCAAATTAGCCACAGTGGTTTATAAAAGCAGCAACCATCTTTTATTGCAATGCACTAAAATTCTTAAGCATACACCCTCACCCCCCCCACACACACACACATACTTTACAAAATAACGCATTCTTAAAAACACCCCCACACAACCACTCTAATACATTACTACATACGAAAAATCACAAGCAAATACAATCACAAACTAAAAAAAAAAAAACTACCGCATAAGGACAAAAACTAAAAACACCACAGACAAACATTAAAACGAGCACACAAACAGGGCTACCCACTCAAAAACCCATATTAAAACATAATGACTAACATGTACATTCACTCATTATTACACACAAAAAGCATACACATGCAAACGTTAGCAAAAGATAAACACAAACAAACACTAAATACACACATAAACAGAGGACCGGCCAATGTAAGAGTTTTGTGGGAGGGGGTAGGATTGAAATCAATTATGGCTCTGACTACGATGTGCTATCGTAATTATTATTGAGTCGGGTGGTCGTGTGGTAAAGCGCTCGACTGTCCCTGGTTCGATCTCCGGTGAGGACCAATGTATTTTTTCAGGTCATGGCTTAAGTCCCCGCTACACTGGCTATGATGGCAGCCCCGTAGCGTGAAAATTCTACAGCAGGGGCCAGGCATTCTACAGCAGGGGCCAGGCATTCTACAGAAGGGGCCAGGCATTCTTCAGCAGGGGCCAGGCATTCTACAGCAGGGGCCAGCAATAGCGGGGGCGATAATACATTTTACCAAGTAGAGCAAATAAGCAGAGGGGGGCCAGACAAAGCGCAGGGGGGTCGGCTCCCTGGCCCCTCCGCACGCTACGGGCCTGTATGGTGGGAACAAAAGAAGGGCATTTCAAAAACCGTCTCTTTAACTGTTTACAGGATCTAAGATATTTAATCTCACCCTCACATCGTAATTATTGGACTGTCGACACGGTGAAAGTCCCCCCCCCCCTATTTCTCCCGTGGTGCCTTCATGAACATGGTGGGGATAAAAAAAAAAGGGCAGGACAAAATACGTCCGATTGTTGTTTTTTTTTTTTACGTTCGATTAGTGTTTAATGTATTGTTTAAATTTAGATTCATCTTTATAGGGACATACTTTATGTGTGTCAGAGAGTGTTTATGTAAGGTTTTTTTCTACCTTATTTTAAAAGTATAACTTAGTGGGTTATTTTAGCATAATTTGTAAAGCTCAAGATAGTTTAGTGTAAACTTGAGATGTAATGTACACAAAACGGCTTACCAGTTCCTTCTGCACCAAGACACGTCTGTTATATTTTTTGAAGATGTTTAGAATTATATCGACATCTACGTATTCCAAAAATGTTTCATGTATAGCATCTTTCACTGCATTTTTGTACGTTATTGCACTGTTTCGCTCCACACCGGAAGTTGGTCTTTCTGATGCAGATGCAGACGCAGCAGGAGTTGCATCCATGACAATATGGCTTTTTTTAAACTGGAAATTTTTCGAAAACCATTGCAGTTATACGTATTTCAGTAGCCTATATATATATATATATATATATATATATATATATATATATATATATATATATATATATATACACACACACACCTAACACCCATGTTGCCAGATGTTTTTAATGAAAACTGTTAAAACTCAAAAATTATAAATGAATTTTTTTTAATACTTTTGAACTTAAGATATATTTTGTAGTGTCAATATTCTTTATTTACTAGGCCCTAACGTATTGCATAATATTGAAGCTGCCGATAACCGCCAAAAGATTATCTGATTTGATCTTTCAGACAGCAATACTATAGTACAAATATGGACATCTTCGCAATAAAATAAAGTAGTAGGATTTTAAGTTAAAAAATCTAAATTAGTTAATGTTGATCTATCACAACACATTATATGTTTATTCATTACAATTTAAATACCGCACATTATATATTGATTCATTACAATGTAATTACATCAAATTGTATGTTGATTCATTACTCTGTGATTATGAGATGTCAGTCAAGGGAGTATATTGTGAAGGAAATATTATGTCTCTATTAAGGAATGCTGGCGTGTTCAAATTATCTGATATACTTAAAAAAATATTGGACGTAACAAATAATTAAATTAAATTAAATTGAAAGGAAAATGTACATTTAACAGAAGAATAATCGAAACTCAATAGCAGCTACAGACTATAATTGAAAGATACATCAAAGCACTTGAAATGGTAGTGTAACAAGCTTTAAAAAAGCTGAAAATCTGAACCTAGTTTTAACTCAATCACGATTTATTTTACGGGACTGTAAAATGTTTATTTTACCTGTGTACTTCACATTATATTTTTCAATTATCTTTTACTCCAATGAACAAAAACAGGCCTCAACATTGTATTGTTAATTTTTTTAAAACATAAATACGTTGCTTTTTACTGCAGGATTTAGGTAATAACTACTAAAGGATTTGACACATTAAAGTAGCAATGACTTAAAGTTTATATATAGAATGGCTTACACGTTCCAAGAAAAGTTTGATCATGTGGGACAGCCGCATTTTGAGATATGGCAGAGCACTTGCGTTACCTGTATGTGATGTATTACCACTGCTAGTTTACACATTGAAATGAATAGGTGGGTGTGTAAAATATTAAGAGACCACAATTTCAATAGTAAATAATCGAGGGACCTTGAAACACTTAATGTACACACCAACAATTATACAAAGTACGTACGAAAGCACACACACACACACACACACACAAGAATAATTTAATTTTTTTTGAAATTTTTAATATACTTTTTGTAAAACGTAACATGAATATATTTTCAATTATATATTAAAAACGTTCCAGTCAACCAAGAGTTAAATGCTTACCTAAATCCAAGTTGCGGGAGGTAAAGTTGGCTGTTAAGCCAGACAATGCCTTGGCCCCTGATAGCCCTAAGGGATTAAGGTAAACATTAAAAATAGTGTGCATCGTAACTTAAATAAAAAAATGTGAAAGGGAAAATTTTATTGCATGTTTACACTCTGTCAATGAACATTTACAGAAAAAAAGATAAGTTTATGTTAGAATAAAAAAACTGCTATATTGATTTGGCCAATATTTCAGCAGTAATAGAGAAACAGGGAAGAAATGTGTGTATTTTAGGTAATTTGAGCTAGTGAAAAGAGGTTTGTGCTTACACGCGACAGTTTTTATGCGTGTTTTTATATGTTACGTTTTAACATTTATGCTACTCTTTACACTTAACGTGTTATGGAATAGCATAGAACTGGAGTACCCATGATATTATTCCACACAATATTTTTCAATATGCTAAGGAATTATGAAATGGCAACACTGTTCCGTCAGAAATAAATTTGAAGAGCATAGCAAAAAATTGACTTTAAAAAAAGTCACCTTACACATTTTATTGATAAAGCCATTTGTAATGACTAGCTCATAGCCGTGAACAATTAGAACAGCTTAATCCCATGGTTCTCAAAACTTTATTCGCGACTGTACCTGTAGGTGTGAAAGTTTGTCCACCGGTACTCCCTCACACTAAGTTGCTTTTCGCAATTAATAATTATTCTAAAAGAAAAATTGAGGCGTTTGGTTGAGTACTTCAGCATCATTTTTTTCCGTACCCCTTGGGGGTAGGCGTACCACCGGTTGAGAGCCGCCGGTTTAATCACACTTTGGGGACGGATGGTCTTGCGGTAGAACGCTCGATCGTCGACCTGAAGGTACCTGTCTGATCCCCGGTGAGGACCAGAAATTTTTTTCAGGTCTTGGCTCAAGTTCCCGATAGTATCTCCCAAAGACAAGTGGCCATTGCACTATCGGCTATGGTAGGGATGAAAGAAGGCACCATAAAAACCGAGTCCCATTAGTGGTTTATAGGATCTAAGAGATTTCATCTCATCCTTTCAGGACTTCACACATCACACTTTGACGCTGATACATTTGACACTCTGCATGCTCGTCATGGCTCGGATATTCACTGATAAAAAAAAGTGATTATACAGTTT